>CM057002.1:6804639-7404639 GCA_029891345.1 Dryococelus australis | reverse complement strand
TGTCTGGCGCATGGATATAGTGATCAGGACGACGACACGTGGCGGAAGGCTACACAATATGTATAGGCTATTCACGGTAAAGTGAGCACTTTTGAAAGCCCTCTTATTTGGAATAATAGTCAATAAATTTATTTTACCGTTAGAAGTGAACTTCCGATTGCGGTGGAATATACAAACTGTGTTTATTACTTACATGGAAATATTGATACTAAAAGTTGGTAAAACGATAAAAAACGGCCGAAAGGAAAAAAACTGGGGCCTCAAAAGTGTCCACTCTACGGTGAACAGCCTATAAGCAAGTAGATGTCAAGCTGAGTTTTAAAAAGTGCTCAGTTTACCGTAAATAGCTTAAAGATTTTGCGAGTAGATTCTGTATGCGAACCGCAACAGCAAGGATAGGGACGTTGAAGTGACGTAGGGAGCGATGGCAAGAGAGAGGGAGAGAGAGTGAGGGAGTGAGAGAGAGTGAGAGGGGGGCGAGAGCGACAGACAAACTCCTGGGATAATCCGCCGCTATAATCCGCCGCTAAAGAGGGAGACCGTGTTTCTGTGATTGCCGAGTGGTAGGTCGGTAGTTGTTTTTTTTTTTGGGTGGGGAGGGGGGAGGCTGGACCAAGTTTGTCCGGCGTCATTCTGCGCTGCAACACCCCGCCAGTTTTAATTCCTCAAATTTATCAACTTTGTTCCCGACATTTCTCTCTTGGTTCATGCGGTCGTCGTATAATTCATACAGTTGGCAGGCCTTCATTTAGTGCAAACATTCGTAGTTGCCGCTTGCAGGCCATACCTATCTACCAGTTCTTTGCCCAGCTTACACGCTGTTCACGATAAGCGAGCACATTAGAAATTATCTGCCGTACACAGACAGGCAGATCCCTACCAGCGTATATTTCAATATAGACAGGCAGTATGGACTTTCTTTTTTACAAAACATAAATTTTACAAATTCCTTACGAACAGGCTATTCTTGTTATGGAATCATCTGCCCTTAGGAAAACTTCTAAAAAAAAAACCTCGTGAAGAATGCCTTTGACTTGAACCACCTCTCTAAAATTGACGCACTGGGGCGAAATTTCCTTAACATGGTTTTTCTTATTTCATTTTGCAGCTGCCACCCGGCTGGCAATGTCCTTATTCACGTCAAACAAAGTTAATGTTTTTATCCTCATATACACGCTAGATGATGAAATGAAATGTTAATACCGTGCAAGCTATACGTTCCTAACAGCTTTGCTTGACTGGAGCATGAATAGTTATTAGTATGTGAGTATGTAAATTTTACTTATTGCGGAATGGTACACAACGAGGAGGAAAGTAGATCTTCAGGACGACTTTACAAAGTTAAGAGTGACCAGCCAATATCTACCTAGAAAAAAGAGAACTGGCGGGGTTAGCCGAGAGTAGGTATAAACAAAATATCAATGAAAAAAAAAACATTGACTCAATTTCCGGAAATTAATGGAAACGTGCCTCGAGTCTGATTAGCTATTGCGTGCTATACAGCGTGCTTCTAAATTAGACCGGAAAAAAAAGGTGAAAACTATACGACCTAAGCTCAAAAATGTATCGTAAGGGAGGTGCACATTTTTGAAGTTGGAGCTAGTTCACTATATTAATTTGTTTTATTCCCAAATTTGCTACAGCGTCGTGGAGACGAGTTGAAATAAGGGTAGTAATCGTGATGTGTTCCATGAAGTAATTTGATGACGGCGACAGACAGGTGCAGTGGCGTGTACAGAATGTTGTTCCGTTGCATATTATCCATTCACCCAGTGTTCCATCTTTGATATTGTCTCCAATACTTGTAATAAACAAGTACTTCAGGTCCAGCCTCAAAGATTTGCACTGTCCTTAGGAGTCGCTTTAAACCGAAGTTCGTATATAGCCCTATGTTTTCACCTTTTCTCTCGATTAACCTTTGCCGAAGTTTGTCGGTCTAATTTAGGTACACCGTGCAAATACTCCGTGGCTAGTTACGGCTCTTTTACACGATCCAATCTTTCTTCAAATTAGCTTCAATTTTAATTGAATGCAATTCTCCTATATGACGTCATAGAAACGTTATAATCGCGGCCATTTTCTCTTTCAATTTCTTGAATGTTTCGTTTTCCTTCACAATTTTCGTTTAGAACATGTTCTATATTTTCTTAAATCCGAAATTTCAATCGCCGTGTCGCATTTTTCCGGCAGTTTTAATGGAAATACCTACACTCATAACAATAGTGTTGTGTGCACACATTTCAAGTTTTTACAAAATAAGGACGCATATTTTTTAAAAAGAAAAATCCCCAGTAAAATAAAAAAAATTAGTTCTGGTTAACCTATTATTTTCGTGTCCTGCATGAACCATGAATGAGTCGTGGATGCTTCTAAAAATTTTCTTTAATGAAAACAAACACACACACACACACAATGTGTGTGTGTGCAATTCACTGAAAGGCAAATTAAGTAAATTTTAATTTAATAAATTGAATTGAAGTAATAGATCGATGGAGTGGAAATGGCCTTTAGTCTCCACGAGCTTTCTGGTTAACGAGCCCACCATGTTGCTGTCTTGTTTGTTGTATTGCATCCTTAAGATATGTTTTAAATATATAGATGTACAAAGATATTTGACAAGTAGTCAAATTACAGTATACAAAGTTTATACACTGGATATAGTAAACACGCACGCACGCAGTCAGATTGAACGCACACACACAATATCTTACCTTCATAATGTGACTAAACCTTCTTCGAAAAGAAAGGGAGCGAGAAAAACCGGAACAAGAAATGTGTACAATGAAATGTTACGTAGCAATGTTTTAATTTTTGTAGGTAAATATTCATCTACGCTACAAAATGCACGTTCAATAAAAACTTCAACTGTTTTTAAAGACTTTTGGTTGGGGTTGGGGTTGGGGTAACTTATTGAAAAATTGGTTGCCAAGGTAGGACGGGCCTTTCTGGACTAGTTTTAAGTTAACTGAAGCCACGTGTGTGTTTCTTTATTATAGTGCCATGCTTATGAAAGGAATCGTGTTCAAATATCTGAGCTCTTGAAAAGAGGTCTACATGAGCCTGACCTTCTTTTTCATTGATTATTCTTACAGCTCTCTTTTACTGTCAGTAGAATTACTCCCATAAAATTATGCCATAACACTTGATGGAATGAAAATATGCAAAGTATACCATTTTTGTTCGAAACCTCTGCAACACCTCGCAGAGCGAAACAGGCTGAACTTAGTCTAGAGGCCACCATTCCTCCTGTGTTCTGTAGTGTGTCTGGCTGTGGCCTGGCGGATGGTGGTGGTGTTGTTGGGGGGGGGGGGTAGGTCACGCGACCTCGCGAACGCCTAAGTAGGCAACCAATTGACTGCCGGCAAGCTACCTGTGTTACCCCCCCCGTCTACTTCACCTAGCGAGCAACAGGCGTCCCATTGGCGCTGCGTCACTGCCCCCCCCCCCCCCTCATCTTATCAACGTCCTTGTCGCTCGATAAGAATTTATTCTTCCTAACCTGAACTTCTCCACACATTGTTACGAACAGGGCTATTTCACATTTCTAACGACCAGTAGGCTAGACTCCACTGTCCTATGTATTTTCCAGCCTCAGCTTTCTGTTCATTGGCTGCAGCCCCAGTGTGTAGCCAGTTTTACCTCGGACCAGGCGACACGGAATTTGGTGCTTATTTCTTTACAAGACGGTTATTGGCTCAGAGTTGATCTGGGCGTGTCTAATAAACTGTGATCCAACTGCAGAGACTACACAAATGTACACTTGTTTCACATATAGCTTGTACTTAAATGAATTCGTGAGCAGTCCCTACTAATGGCCGAGTACTTCCAGACAACTAAAAACCACATGTTCAGTGCTTGCAGTTGAACACTTTCAAATAGGCCATTCATAATAGTTAGGTACTATGATTGGATGTAAAACAAATGGTACTAAAGCCAGGAAAATTGTTTTAATGGTTGATTACCTCTTACATTAATTTACCGAAAAAAAGTAACTATCATGGTTGAAGTGTGTGTGCCATAACACTGATTGTTATAAATATTATTACTAACTTTTGATTGGATACAACAAAAGTAATTATAGTCTATTCACAGTTCTTTCACACTTTTTAAATCGAACCTTCGAAAAATGACATGACGTGTTCGGTTGTTACCTGATCACGTTATCGCAAGCGTTTTATAATTGTTAACATCAAAATAACATATTTTTCATTTAATTAAAATCTTATTTATAAATTATGTCTTTAAATGTATAACTAATATGAGCTAAAACATTGAAAAAATAGGTATGTATGGAGTAATGCCTAGTAAGAAATAGTTCTTATATGGAAAATACTATTACACTGAGCGTGCACGAATGCGGTGCGTTGTCCCTTTGGTAAAGTGTTCTCGATTCTATTAAGCTTAGTTGCACGAGGCGGAGGAATATCCTGGAAGTAGAGCTTCAGCATAGTTGCAAATAACCGTGAATGGAATATACGTAGTATACGAATTGTATAGACATGTTTGTTGTTGCGAAATGAGGCGTGCAAAGTTTCCGCGATGTCTCGCGGGTTTGAAATGCTTGCAAGGTGTTGGCCCAACTGTGGCATGTGTGCAGGGAGTGGCTGTCCAAGGTTACAGCCCGTGATGCCAGCAAGTGAGGCGCCTTCCCTTGCCGCCAACATGGCCGCACAACCATCAATACTAACTGACCGTCACATGCATAGTTAAGTTGTTCCGTGTGTTAACGTTAAATAACTTTTTTAATACTAAAATATTTATATTTCCAAAAATGTTAGTTGCCCTTGACCGAGACGTCACGAATACAGTGACAGGCTCATGGTAACGTGAATTGTACTTGAGGTGGAAGATTACACAATGTGCGTACAAGTAGATCTTGAGCAGGGCTTTCAAAAGTGTTCGTTTTACCGTGAACAGACAATACTGACTTTCACAGATAGCCTACTTACCTCCACTGGAATTTCCGTAACGCACTATGGACCCCTCGTAGCAGACTTACTCTGGAGATCCTACTTTACTCTCAACTTTTGTTATCATTTACTAAGTCGGTTTTTTCATCGCAGCTTTATTTCCAAATGAGATATTTGAAAACGGGGGCTGTCAGGGCACAGATATCAAGTCCATAGTATTTTCCCAATGTTTTTAGTTCTGTCTGTAACTGTAATAAAATTAAATCGTTATATATTCTATTTCAACGTGATATGTGGAAATACAGACTGAAGTCAGTTTGGTCTATGGTTATATATGTAGGGTTGGATTTTAATAACAATTAAATCTTGACAGCAAGAGAGAGGAGAGAGAGAGAGAGAGAGAGAGAGAGAGAGAGAGAGAGAGAGAGATAAAACGGCAAGTGCGCTACTACCCTAATAAGAATTTACATTTTTCTCTGTGACAGCCTGTTTGTTGACGGGAGCTGCTGTCCAACGCACCATGGGCGCCTGCTCGTGGAGTGGAGAGATTTGGGCGGCTCTTAACATCGAGGTCTTCAGAGGGAAGTGAGGTTAGTATGGAGCAGCGCGGGAATCCAAGGGCGAGGGAAAGCGGGAGATCCCGAGAAAACCTACAGCCGGGAATCGAACCCGGTTCGCTTGGAAAAAAAAGGGGGGGGGGGAATTGTATTCTGACGACCACACCGCGGCGACCCGGTTTCGCTCGTGATGGGTTGCAGGTAAATGCCTCATGATAACGATCGTCTTACCATAGTTGTCGAGAGTATTTAATAATGTAGAGGTGAAGTGACTGCGCGAGCTACGAACTCTCGCTACACACGTCAGACGGCAGCACGAGTAATAGGAAATGTTCAGTAACATGAAATAGCCAGTCGGACTGAAGGCCCGTTTACTTAGCTTCTTGTGGCCAATGACCTGTCAAGTTCACTTTAATCGACATTTCGCTCATGTAACTTATGTTCTCTGTGATAATACTTTCCTCCCTCGTGGAGGGGAGCAAGAGGCAATCCCTTAGTGGCATGACTCACATGTGTGTGATGTGTGAGGGGGTTGATGTAACACCAGAATAGAACAACATATAAGTTTCTTGTGAGTAGTGGTAGCGGTGGTATATGGTGCCAGAGCAATGAACTACTAAAAACAACCTGGCTGGCGACACTATAACACTCACTCTTATATGTTATGTTTCTTTTTGGAAATATGTTACGAACAAGCCTTAATTTTAGCGTTCCTGTCTTTCGCCTCAAGGTAAGGCCTAAAGAATGAGAAATTTTAAAATCAAAGTTAAATGTACGTAAAGCACAAGTTATATCCATAAAAAAATAAGCATAGTTTTGCGATAAGCACGTGTGTGTGCGAGGCGCAGTCTTGCTTTTCAAACTGCGGAATATTTCACAATAGAAATGTTGAGATACTGTGTATAGTTTACCTCTGTGCGTTATGTAGGCTACGCGGTCCAGTTGTAGAAAAATATGTGTATCTGCCCATGCTGAAACTGGTTTGGAATCAGCAGTTCGAATGGAACGTGAAATCCGGATTTTAAATATTATTTTTAATTGGACCGGAATAAAAAATAAGAAAAATGGTTGCCGTATATCGATAGTGTCGGTGACTTAGCAGGTTGAGGCTGGAAGAGCGATCGCGTTTGTAAAAGCAAAGTTCCAGAACGAAAAAATTCGTATTTGTATATATATAATTTTTGTAATAAAAGCGTGGTATGAATAGTAAAAAAATTAGATGTAGTTTAGGTTCTACACAGATTGATTACTCCAAATACGGTGATCGTAGAATCTCAGTTTAATATCGGCTGTACACTTTGTTAGTGTTGAGGAAATACTTGTTTCGTGTTGATCGAAAACTACGTTTCCTGGTAGGTGAAAGATACCTCGTATTTCGATCATGGTTACGTGAAGCATATACACGAAGGTGCCTTTATGGAACCACTGTCGCGTTGTGGGCTTGGCGCCAGAGCTGGGAGGATTGCGACCGACAAACCACGAAGCAGCTTGCGCCTTATTTGTGCAATGCGCCTCTCAGACATCCTGGTCGTGTCGAAACAACGTGCAGACAGGGAAACCACAGATGTGCCATCTGGTGTCGTAAACCTTGTCCTGCGCTGTCTTTGCACGGTGTTCCTGATAAGGGTCGCTCCTATGCACTGAAACGTTTTCTGTGAAATCGTTGTGTCTCGGTAAATAAATGTTCTGGAAATAAGACTTTTGCCAGAAAGGATAAAAAAAACTATTGTCTTTGTCGCTATCTTTTTAATTTTTTTCATATTAAGTTTATTAATGGAGAAAAAAAATCGTGAAAGTCGTCAAATATCGCGTTTTTAAAGCTTGCCTATGCGGTAAGAGAGAAGTACGTTTATACGCAGGTAGTTTGATTTGCGTACTTTCATCGCGTGTAATAAAATCCCACATTTACAGATCTAGTTTATACAGTAAAGCGTTAGGACGGAAACACTGCACCCCTTGTGCGTAGGAGCGATGTGGCGCTAGGCTTGCGTGTTACTGTCGCCCGTATCGCTCCCTCGCTTCTTGACCTTGGACGCGCAGCTACATAGTCCTCTCGAATATAGACTGTTCACGGTAAAGTGAGCAGTTTTAAAACAAACCTTTGATAATAATCGCTGATCATAACTGCAGTTTGTACCAACTTACACACTGACACGCAAGCTCAGAGATAATTCGCAGCATATCGATATAAATAGTTCTTAAAATTTTAACTGCGTATTGCGTGTGTAATGTTTCAATTTATCGCCGCTGAAGGTATTATTCCGTGCTTTATACGCATTATAGTGCCAATTTTCATGCTAGCAACACATCCATTTACACTCGTAACAATTTCATGGGTTTATGAATAAGGTGACGATGCCCATGTTAATATTATACATGGCAGAATGATAACGCCGTGAGACGTCAAGTAGAAGTTTATTCTACTCAGGTTGGGAACATAACTAGATTTCTTACTGGAAAGTTTGGCACAGGCTAAAAGTTCCGCCGCTATGTGCGCAGTGTTTCTAAGAGGAGGCCATGTTTAACCTGGAGGGAAATGGGAATATTCTATACATTTCTGTGTAAAAGTTAGTTTTCTGCTCGAATTGTGATGTACTTTTGCCCCGGCCAAAATTTCAAATATGAACTTTGTTTTGTAACTTATTCAGGCCCTCCACTGGTGTTTACAAGAGCAAACAGCAAAGGCGTTCATAAGCAAACTTAACTCGGTGGCAAGACGTCACGAATTTAAGTATGAAAAAAATATACGTAACTGTGATGAGAAGGAACTTTGTATACGTATTTGTTTCTTCTCTTAATGGAACTGCGTAGGAAAGCCATAACAATATTTTCAACCATTTGAATATCATGTTTTTCGATTCTGTTAATATTTTAATAAAGCAATTTTGTAAGTCAACATTTTCCAATATAATACGACATAAGAACAATATGTGACTATATTTCGTTATATTTGTACTTTAGTGTGCAAAGAACAAAGTGTATTTTTTACGTTGGTTCTAACACAATACAACTAGGAAGAACTTTTACACTACCACATATATTTTATGAAAGTTGCAATAATCCCATTTACTTATAGAAAACAAAAATATACGGCACACGTGCGACACCAGAGTACACTGGCGGCGAAACGTTCTTGCCAAACTAAAAACATTGGACTTACCGCAACCAGAGTAGACTATCCCTAATGCCCGGTTGCACCATCGTGGTTCGAAACTCGATCCGAGATCGGATCTAAGATCGACACAGAAAACTGTTGCACCGTTCGAGTTCAGAACTGGACTGGATATCGAAACTGAACTGGAGATCGAGATGAAGTTCATTTCGAACCGCCGAAATTGGCTTTTCGAAATCTCGATCCGATATCAGCAGCCATCGTCGACAAATGTAGTTTGAAAATACGCCAACAGATAGAACTACGTTCGATTGTTTTCTTGGGAAATTAAAACAACATTATGCACACTTGAATATTATTCAGTATAATTCGTAGAACAATAATTCACTTAAAACAGATAAAACATCGCACATCTATTTCTATTTATAGTGAAAAATGTGCCTACTTATATTGCGAACCAATAGCAAAATTTGTCTCGTACTTAATGTCGATCTCTCTTTGGAACCAAGATCGAAGTATCGGAGATCCAGAAACATGAAATTTCGTTGGTGCAACACTTTTACATTGGAACCTAGATTAAACTGGATTCTGGTTCGGAACTAGGATCATTCGATCTCGGATCGTGGAAGATGTTGGTGCAACCGGGAATTAGCAGGGCTTTCACAAGTGCTCGTCTAACAGCGAACAAACAGCGCGTACTAGTGCAGCATTTCGCAGGTCGTGACAGACTTTCTCTCTTGCTCGCTTTTCGATACTGAAGTCCTGTAGGAAAGAGAGATCAGCGATTGTCATGGCTGAGGTCCCAAAGAGTTGCTCCGCGGAGGACGGGAATCCCGAGCAAGGGATGGATGTGTGTCCGAAATTTTGTAAATGTATCGCATATGACATTGTCGACTTTATTAACGTCTTTACGAATGAATTTTCCTAGGCGGGAATATAAATGGAAGGAGTTCTTCCTGCCGGAAACTTTGGCGGTATGCGTAAGTAGGAGCAGTTTTTTGGATAGGAGATTTTTATTTTTTTTTAAGCTATGCTGCCCGTTCCCGGCTTGAGTTGACGGCATACTTGAACACTCAGTGGCATTCGTCTCTTGATTAGTGTACTGACACCTGGTGTATGTTTAGAAACGTTACATATTCAAAGGAAGCACGCAAGGGTGGTAGTATAATCCATTCACGGTTACTTCGGCCTTTTATGAAGCCCTGCTAATGTTCTACTTGCAGGGTATTTCTCTGCCTCTTACAAACTAAACCTGGAGAATTGCACCAGAGGGACAAAGCACCACGTTCGTGCGCACTTAACTGTAATGGTATTTTGTATAAGAACTGTTTCTCACTAGGCGTTACCAACATACCTATTTTCTCCCTGTTTTTTATTCAAATTAATTATCAATGAATCATTATAATTTATAGATAAGATATGAATAACATTTCAATTTAACAGGGGAAAAAAGTAACTTTTATGAACACAAGTATAAAACGCTTGTGATACAGGTCGTATTTAGGAAATAACTAACCACGTCATACATGGGGAGATTTTTCAAATGTTTGATTCAAAAAGGCCGAAGAAACCGTTAATGGACTATATCTTCAAATGCGAAGATGGACGAGACCATTATTCATGTACTCAATAATAATATTAGTAATAATGTGATGTTGGTATGATGCAAGTGCAAGTGCATCGCCGACGAGTATGAAGTGAGGTGAGTATGAAGCAGCGCCGTAATGCAAGAGCGAGGAAAACGGGAGATCCCCGAGAAAATCCGCCGACCAGCGGCATCGTCCGGCACGATTCCCACTTGCGAGAATCCGGGCGTGACCCGGCTGGGGATCGAACCAGGTTCGCCTAATTGGGAGGCGAGTAGTCTGACCGATACACCACCGCGGCCCCCTGTATGATGAAAGGGTGATTACGATCAGCAATACAGTAACTGCTTATTCACTAAAAAATTAGGCGCGGAATTAATTTTCTTTGTCTAGGAGTGTCGAATAAATCAGTTTGCCCCGAAATGCACGTATATAATTCACAGTGAGCATGTATCGCATTGTAAATAATCGCTACGTATAGACTGTTCACGATAAAGTGAGCACTTTAGAAATGAACCTTAGAAAAATGTCACTGTCCCTGAATGCATATATTTTGATAAGCGCAGTGAGTACATTTGCACTGTAAATTTGGTAACGATGGATAAAAAATAGTCCCATATCTTAACGTCGAATATAAAGTGTTAGGTAACCATTTGTTATAACTTAAATTATTACTTTCGCTTTCTTTTTTAAAAACAATGTATCTAAGTGTAAAAATGAGCAGATTTGCATATTATTTACTTTCCTGACAATTTCAGTTTTACTTGACCGACGCATGAATAAAGTTATGCGGCTGATGGCAATGTTGATTTTACATAAGGCGGAAGACTTCACAACGTGCATTCAAGTAGATCTGTAGCAGGGCTTTCAAAAGTGCTAATTTGAACGTGAACAGCCTTTACTCGTGGTAGTGTGTGCTGGTGGCCTCACGACGGCAGCCCTAGTGTGCTATGGTAGTGCGGAAGTAGGAATGGTCGCGAGTGCAGATAGCGGTCACGAGTGTGTCACGCACGTCTGGCCGGCGCGTTCACCTGATCAACAACTGGGCGTGGTCGCCCCTCCACGCTATCGCACTGACGAATGGCCGCGATACCAGCGCCGGAGTGGCGTGTCGCGGAAACAGCCCGCCACTGCTGCCAACACTCGCTCCAAGTCCCTCGCATCTTGGATTTCTACTTCCCCCCCCCCCCCCAAACTATCAAATATAAATAATAGCTTCTTTTAAAGTTCTGTAAAATTATTACAGCTGCGCTGCTTTTTTAAATTTTTGTCAAGTGGCTGCTGGAAATAGATAAGTGTTATTTTTGTTTACATGCGGTTACGAAAATTATACTAAAACAGAACCCCTAGTAGTCTTATGATATGCAGTTTTGAAAATGTACATTCCCCGTTAAGGTAAATAGATCACCTCCATAATAAATCCCCCCCCCCCTTCTCTCTCTCACACTTAATTCTAAAAATATAAGCCTGTTGTGGTATACAGACTAGTGTTAATGCCTGTGTTCAGTCGAGATCCGTATTTCCCCATGCCAGACAAAAATTGTAATATCTTGAGGGAAATTTTCCAGGTTGTATCGGCTGCATGTGTTTCCTACGATTGTGATTGGCAAGACCTAACTGTTGCTATTGCTAGATCAATTGTAAACTGGTAAATTTTGCGTTTACTTACCGAATCATACGTACAGGTCTTAATTCTTCAGTACTGGATCGTAAACCAACCCTTAGGGCGCTCTTTGCCTAGGCCTCAGTCCATAAACAAAATAATTACCTGACCCGTTTTTGTATATAATAATTGTGTAGTATTTCGTAATTTCGTATTCTATTTGTTGTGTTGGCGCTCCTTTGCAAAAACTCGAAAATTGCCAAATCGCCACCAGATTTGTATCCATGAAGAGGCTAAATATTAATTTAACGGATTAAATATACATGGAGAATGAATTATTAACATGATTAGGGATAAAGAATTGTGCTTTATAATTACAATAAGTTATTCAGACCATTGGGACACTGTAAATTTTACGATTACTGTAACATGTTAAAGAATACTAGTGCTGGGCTTATAATTTCCTAATAAGATAACATACAAGTAATTCAAGAATCGTAGTATAAAAACATGAAGACGTCCCATTTTAACAATTATATTTCCTTAAAATATATTTTCGGACCAAAATTCAGATATCTTTTCTTGTGCTAAACAAGTGACTGTATTCAGCATCCGATTTGAAACCTACAAAATCGCAAATTACTGAATAACGAAACGAAATGTTTACTTCGAACACAGCCAGAGTTCAAGTGGGGAATCGATGTTAAATTCGTTCTCAATAAAAAAAATTTAAAGATCCGTAATTGTTTCAGACAAGAAGTTTCCTACGTTCAATTTCTCGAGGAATAGTGGTACGTTAAGAGATTTTGCTAATTTTTATATTTTAATGTAAAATTTTAGAGAATCATTTACTTTAACAATATTTTTCTTTTGAAAATTTAAAACTTACCAATATTCTCTAATAACGTTGTTGTGTTGAATATTTAGTTTTAAACAGTTATTTTTAAATTTTAATACATTTCGAAGGTATTTATTTAACGTTTATCCCCCCAATTAACACTCGGTGACTGAAGACTTGGTAGACAGAGAGAGCCCTCAACCCAGGCCTGTCATTAATATTATAACGGCAGCGTAGCAAATACTGTGCGTACACTTAAAATCCACGCGGTGTTCATATGTACGGAAACGCATATGAAACACGTGTGGAAGTGGAGGACCTAAGAGCAGCGTTCGTGCCCACGCGGCACCAACCAAGGGAAACATTACCTTATAGCAAAATATGACCGTACATTAGGTCGTGGAGGGCTTTTCCGTGTCAAGAGAGTTCGCACTTAGTATGCGGCGCGCTGAGGCGCCTGAAAGCCAGTGTGTTATTTACTGCACTTCTTATGGCGACGGGAGTGTGCGAGTATAGTGAGTGTGCGAGTGTACACTTGGACACGGCTGTGCTGGAAGATGGCTAGACATCAAAAATAATTCTCGCCTCGTCTTGCAGCTGAACTGTAGGCTACGTGGAACCTAAAAGTGGTTCTGTATGATGTATTTCTTTACTTCAGATTTTGCTGCTCTATAGCCAAAATGTTGTTCTTTTCTCGTTTATGAGGATGTGTTATGGTTTCCTAACATGATTTGAATAATGTCGTGATAAAAATACCAAATCGATGGAGGAATATACTCATGGTTTTTAGTATAAATATGTTTGAAAATTTTAGCTTTCTACAAGCTTAATTAGTACAAATAAAAAAAAGTAATCGTAACACGAAGTTTGGTTTCAGTTAAAACGTTTGTTGAATTCACAGAAGTGGCGTGTTGTAATTTCTTTGAAAAGCGACAGTTGGTTTGGTTTACCTGGTGAAATATTTCAACTTTCGGCTTTAAATCCTTCAAAAATAGCGAAAATTTAAATACTGGTAATCACGCAATAAATTTTCGAGAAAACAGTCATCACGACATTCTGTAGTCTTTTGATATTTGCACGAAAAAAAAATTATATATAATATATATATATACACACACACACACACACACACACACACACACACACACACACACACTTATTATAAGCAATATCGCGCTATAAATTTTTTAATTCTATAACTAGTACATATTATCACAACGGGAAAATATCTAATGCGGTAAAACTGTTGAAAATAATTTTCTACTTTTAAACGTTCTCAAAATTTTCAACCCCATAAGGGTACGCGAGACTGGCTTACAAAATTGAGTTCACTTCAGCATTGCGTGATTGTTCAGTGTAGATACTGGGGACAGCGGTTGTGTGGGCCAGTGGTCAGACTATTCGCCTCCTACCACGGCGCACAGTCTTCCACTTCCATTTCCCCCGCTCCTGCGTTCCTCCGCTGCTCCATCCTCACCTCACTTCGCCCTGACCGGCGCCAACTACTCCCTCTCAACGCAACGCAACTTCTCTAATGCTCTGCTAAAGTTATACTTCCAGGATATTCTTCCGCTTGTAGTAAAAGAAAGCGCAACCGAGTCTAGAAAATTACTCGCCGTAGAACTATTTCTTACTAGGTATTACAAACACACTTGTTTTCTTTCTGGTTTTATTGATATTAATTATAAATTAAGAATTATAATTTATAGATAAAATATAAGAACCTTTGTAATCGAAAATAAGTTACTTTCATGTTAAAATAAGTTTAAACCGCTCTGTTAACGCGACGTAATTGGGAAACAACCGAACACATAATACACAGAATGATTTTCCAAAGGTTTGGTTCAAAATGTGCGAATGGAATGAATGAGTGAAGAGATTTGGACGGCTCTTAATATAATGGTCTTGAGAGCCGATGAAGGTGATTGATGTATGGAGCAGCACCGGAATGAAAGCGCGGGGAAATGGGAGATCCCTGAGAAAACCCGCCGACCAATGGCATCGTCCGGCACGATCCCACTTGCGAAAATCCGGAGTGACCCGGCCGGGGATTGAACCCGGATCGCTATGGTGGGAGGCGAGTATACTAACCGCTCAGCCACTGTGGTCCCTAAAATGTGTGAAGAAACCGCAAATATACTATAATAAAACTTGCTTTCGCGGCTCATAGTTGGCGTCAAACTTGTGCGGAAGGGCAGGGGACTTGAAACAAGTGTTGTAGATCCGGTCCCAGGCTGCGACAGCACAGCTACAGCCGGGTTCGGGCTAGCGTGTAGGACTTGAGCCGTCGTCTGCAGTCAAGGCCGGGCATTTATATCCCCGCCCCCCACACCCGTGCACTGTTATTGTCTACCAGGCGCGCCATTTCCTCTCCAAGGACGCTGCAGTCTGATCTCACTCTCCCATATCACACTGCAGTCTGATGTCACTCTCCCATATCACGCTGCAGTCTGATGTCACTCTCCCATATCACACTGCTGTCTGATCTCACTCTCCCATATCACACTGCACCTCCTTAGTCTATACGACTTCCTGCACCCCACTAGCCCACTGCTTCCCTCACTTTTCCTTATAGGCTAATAACAGTAAAGTGAGCACTTTTTTGAAAGTCCCCTCGATTGGATTGGGAAGGGCTTATTAACGTCCTCCGGTGTTACGCCTAACGCCCTATCAAGGTACGGCTTACAAACTAACTTATGACATGACTCAAGTTAACACCCATACCTTACATAGGATTCGAACCCAGAACCTCTCGCAACCCCCTAGCCTTAGACGTTGATTTCAATGTGTGGCGGAATATGCACACTATGTTTATTACTTACGTTACCAATATTTATTTAAAAACTTAGTTGGAGGATAAAAATGGCATAAAGTAAAAAGTAACTAGGGTTTGAAAAGGGCTCACTTTACCGTGAACAGCCTATACGACGGATCATTAAGTGTACAATGTCAGCCTAACATCGACCCAGAGTTCGTAAAGTGCTGGAATGTACTGTTAAAAAACGCCTTGGGCGTATTAGTTAGTCAGGCCTTGATAATAAATAAGAACTAATTTGAGTTTTAATCTATTCACACAGCCTTAAACTATATATTTTATTGTCGTGTGCCCATTTAATGTATATTTCAATTCCAATTAAATTCCCTATTGATATCTCTATTTTAGTTAAGACTTGCCGTAATGTATTTTACACTCGTTATTTACTTATATTCAGTGTGTGTATTGCCATCGTTCTAGATTTCTTACACACCCAGTTCAGTAGTCTCGCCCTGCTGTCTAACTCTTCACTGTAGCGATGCTCGCAGTCGCAGACTTCTCTCTCTCCGCCACTCGACTCTGGTGGCTCGTCGCCTCTCTCTTCGCACACATGTGTGGCTCTAGACTGTCGGCTTGCAGGTAGGTCCGTCTCGTCGCGGCTTTAAGTAGTCTTGCTGCCCCGAATTAGGAGGTTAATAAGCCTGGCATTTAGTAAGAACCATTCCATCCTCGTTTAGGGTAGGTTTTATTATGCGAGTATATTTGCGACAGGTGTGATATTCTCGTCAGGATACTCGTACATGCCAACCAGCTGAGGAGAGATAAAGGCTGTTCATGATAAAGTGAGTACTTTTGAAATTAACCTTAGAAAAAATGTCTCTGCCCCTGCCTGCATATATTTCAACGGGCGCACTGGTAAAGGTGGATGGAAAGTAGTTCCCTATGTTAACGTCGAATATAAAGTGTTAGGTAACAATTTGTGATCATTTAAATTATTTCTTACGCTTTCTGTTTTTTTAACGCCCCAGCGTGTAAAAATTTTTTAGATTTATTAAAATGTTTACTTTTATAATAATTTCACAGTTTCACCTGACCGACGCATGAATATAGTGTTGAGGCCCATGTACATTTTAATTTTACATAAGGTCGAAGAATACACAACGTGCGTACAAGTAGATCTTAAGCAGGGCTTTTCAAAGTGCTCATTTTACCGTGAACAACCTATGGTAGGTTGGTGACACGGCATGCTGCATCCTAGGAATAATGGTACCGGGAAAATAAATATAAATATAATCTATATTGGTTAGGCTATTTATAAAAGTACCGTTTTACAAAACGTTATATCGAAAGAAAAATATCTATTTTCGGTACGTCGTAATTCCATATTGTAAGTTTTAAAGGACTTAAGAAAGTAAAATTGCTTGGAATTATTACATATTGAGGATACGAGGCGTCACAAAAAGATTCTTTTATTTATGCACGTTGCAAAAGTAAACATGGTTATTTTTACTTCAATTTTTTATATTAAAAACAGAGCGTATTAAAAAAAGCATTTTAAAATATCTGTTTCCGCTATCTAGACAAATAAATAGATTTCGATGAAATATCGTTGGAATATATATAGACTATCTATATAGATGAGTTGTTGATATAATACCTTAATTTCGAGGTTTCGGTGTATGTCCAACATCCCTACAGCAGCAGCCTGGGTGACCTGTTTGGCGGAGCTCCAGCTACTATGGGTTCTGCACATCGCAGGCAGTGCTGTGCCAGCCGTCTCCTACGGCTGACGCTACGTTCAACGTAGTGTACGTTATATGTTCACCCGAGTGCTAGAAACTGCGACTGTGTATCATCTTGAGGCGGCGCACATGCCAAACACACAGAGAACATATAAGTTGAGTTGTCAAATCGCCTCCCTAGTCGGCATGTAGGCCTCGTCGTTAATAGTTGTGGTCTATTCCAATAAAAAAAAAAAAAAAATTGTATGGAATATTTCAGTATTCATGTTTTCTTATCGGGACAGAAATGAAAGTCGGTAGTTAGTTTGTTGCCATTCATATACTGGCTTACAGCTCACACATGTCGTCGTGGGAAAGTGTCATGACAGCGGAAGTCGCTGTAAGTAATCCGCTGTTTACAATATTTACTCTTCTTTAGTGTTTCGAAGTATGGAGACAATGATGTATATTTTGCGGACATATTAAAACATTATAGTCACAGCTTAAAATTCTCAGGAAATAGGCTGCACGCGAAACTTGTTTACATTGTTTTCCATCGTCGTCTAAATGCTTCCTCACGACCGGATGCGAGCTGGGGCGTGTAAAAGTTACACTAGGCATTCCCCTTAATGTTCGCAATGCCCTAACTTAATGCCGGTAAGCTGAGTTCACGAGTCTGTCATTATTCTACCAATATTAGCACTAAATCATTTTTTTCCCTTAGATGCGAATATGTTTCGGAAGAAACGCGCGGCTAGGCCGCCGAACTGCGCCCAGAGCTTCAAGAAAGAAGTTGTTATTGGAAAACTGTTCTACGTAGGTGCAAAGTCCTTCCACGAATACAGTTTAAACATTCCACACTGACCAAAGAATTTTCTTTTTTATTTAAGTTTCTGGTGTGTTTTTTGAAACGTAAAATGGCTGAAACGGGGCTTTTTACAATCATTTTTAGGTAGGAAAACACGTGTAGAATAGTTGTCGTGGGGCGTGCAGTGCACTCGACTCTCTATATTATTATTATTATTATTATTATTACAACATATAAAGTGACAGGGTCACCGCTGACAATCTCAAGAGGCGTGTAGGAAAAATAGGCCAGTGTATCTGAAGGATGGTTAAAAGTTCAACTTCGTAAAATATTGGGTTTACGTAATATATTATCTGTTTTGACGTGAATACGTCTTTAAATTTGCAACCATAGTGGGAGGTAATCCAGAAAATCCGATAACAAAATCGGGGGTTTCAGTTTGGCATTGCAGCTCCGAATTATCGTCTACATTCGAAATTCAATTACACTACTCGATTGCCAAAGGATCAGAGAATATGGAATATGTTACGTTGAGTGAGGACTGTGAAGCATCGCGCTTGGTTTGCAGGGGGAGGGGTGGGGTCGCAAATTTGAGTTAGTTTCGCCGCGTAGTATAACTTTTGACTAGGAGAAGCTACGACGCTCGTTTAAGTTTCAATCAAGGTGTCTGGGTGCGTCACCGTAGACGTATTCACGTAAAACAAACGGCCGTGTCCCCAACACAGCCACACCCCATTTTTTTCTGTGACGGTAATACACGAGTAGCTAGTCGCATAGATACAGAGTGGCAATGTGTCTGACGGCCCGGGTTAAAACTGTGGGCGAAATTATATAGAGTCTGGCTGTAAAGGCTTAACGCCACCTCTTACGTAAACATTCTTTGTCTTCGTCTCATTATTTCAGTTTCAGAGTAACTATTAGACATTTCTGACTATTAAAAATGTATGTTTTACGAATTGTTTAATAGTTTTCTACTTAATTGTTCTTTGTGTTATTGATCGTCGTAAATAGGCAGTAACGTAGTGGTATTTTAAAGTTTACAATTATGGTATTTGTGACAGTTTTACGTTGATAGTTGGGATTTCATGTCTGTTCTCAGAGTAAGATACATATAGGCTGTTCACGGCAAAGTGAGCACTTTTTAAGGCCCTCGCAACAGGAATTAACCATAAATAAACATATCTTATTGCAGCCTCAGGCATTAAATTTTGACGGTGGTGAAATGTATAAATTGTGTTTATTGGTCACATTGCAAAGTTTATATTAAAAAGCAGCAGGAATATGGAAATTGGATGAAAGGAAAGATTTAGAAGGGCCTTAAAAAGTGCTTACTTTACCGTGGACAGCTTATAGCTAGACTTCTGTAGGGGCATTTTTAAAAATTTATTTCACAAAACTTAAATCAGCAGGTAATTAGAGAATCTGCTGCAGTGGGTGACGTGGAACGTTAAACTGGGTTCACAATCGTAATCTTAACAGTAACCGTAGAACATACATCGTGTGCACAAGAGTTGATTGCTGTGATTTCGAACCTGTGGATTTACAACTGTAACCGTAGAACATACATTGTGTGCACAAGAGTTGATTGCTGTGATTTCGAACCTGTGGATTTACAACTGTAACCGTAGAACATACATCGTGTGCACAAGAGTTGATTGCTGTGATTTCGAACCTGTGGATTTACAACTGCACATTTCAATTCTTGTGCGCATGCATGGAGTAGCAATCAGAGCAGAGTGCAGAAAATTTCCGACGAAGTTGTTAGTTTAGATGTAAAAACGGACCACCATAATTATGCTGCAGAAATGGACCAGAATTTATTGCATTAGATGTCGCAAGAGATTTAGAAGAAAGAACATGCCAGTTCATTAGCAGAAATTTGTGATGGCAAAGAAAAACATTTCACAGACAAGCAAACATACCAACTATTTAAAATCATACTTCATTTACAACACACTACCGCACTAAATGTATTAATTATTATCAGTTTTAATGTATGTCAGGACAACAAAAACATTATACTATGTTTACCAACTGATGTCAGACTCGTCAAACTATTTTATTGACTAACATAATTAGTAAGTTATTCAATTTTTAATCAGTTTCGTTCAATATAACTAGTCGTGTTCAGTATTCTACTGTCAACGATGTGCTACTTCAACAGTGGGAAGTCTAAAAAAATGTGCAATTTCTAGTAATGTGTGTGTGTGTGTCGATTAGGATTTTTGCGACACAGTATCATCCTGAAATCGCAATAATTTTCTTGAAAAGAGCACTGTATATGAGACATTTTTGTTAATATCGAGAGCTTTATGAAAACCTTTTCAATCGTTACTGTATCGTCTGTTGCTTCTACGTCATAACAGTGCAATACTCCAAAAACACGAAGTATTAAGATATTGCGTCAATAATCGCAGATTTGTATGCGTGATACAATAACTAAAGACTGTTCACGATAAAGTGAACACTTTCGAAATGAACCTTAGAAAAAAGTCACTGCTCCTGAACGCATATATTTTAATGGACGCACTGAGTGACATTTGTCCAGTAAAATTGGTAACGATGAATGAAAAGAAGTTCCATATCTTAACGTCGAATAAAAAGTGCGAAAATGAGCAAATTTGTATAATAATTAGTTTCCTAAAAATTTCACAGTTTTACTTGATCAGCGCATGAATAAAGTGATAGAGGCCCATGGCGATGTTAATTTTACAAAAGGCGGAATAATACATAACGTACATACAAGTAGGTCTTACGCAGGGTTTTCAAAAGTGTTCAGTTTATCGTGAATATCCTATAACTAAAATTCAACTGTCCCATTTTTAAACTTTGAGAGATTACACTTTTGAATTAGCACAGCGTTTTGTCCTATGCTTTTTTTTAATTTTTTTTAAATTGTGAACCCACCAATAGTGTAGCGAGACCGCATGCTAGGCAGTCTGAAGTGTACGCAGGGGAGAGAGTGAAATACAGAGGAATGAGAGAGAGACCCAGAACAAGTTGCTGAAGACTCGTTCTGTGACACTGACCTTGAAACGAACTTGAAATGAAAGGAATGGAAAGGAATATTTAAGAAGAAAGTGCCGTTATTTACAACCGTCCTGCGGCAGTTGCCTTGTCTGAACACTAGAAGAAATTTAATCTGATATTCGTACGTCCCAAGTTTGTTTTGACTCCAATATGCATTCTATTTCTCCGGTCCAGCGCACATACTTTACTTTAATTCACGTCATATAAAGGCTCTTCGCGGTAAAATAAGCACTTTTCCGTACAACTGCCGGCATTCAGTCCCAAGTTAGGTCGGTAGCGAACTAAGACTGTGTTAGAATTGACCATTTTGTATGTTAGTATTTAATAGCGTTCAATTCAGACGCCGTCATTAGTCATTTGTTCAAAAATGGTTACGATTTGGACATCTAGTTTTTTAGTAAGTTTCGTTATGTACTAAAAACCAATTGCTAAAACTCTAATGACGTCATGATTTTAGTAGACTAATTTTGGTCACGTGACTTTTCAGTTAACTAGTGCCAATTTTATTGGAACACTGCCTAAGGAAAGTAGTTCCGAATCTCGAAGTTGTATTGTTATTGTAATGCTTAAATTCATGGTAAGTAAAGTTAGTGTTTTTCACTGCACTTAGGTTAACTCGTTCAGGTTCCCAACCATTTCACTTTTCACTTGATTTATGCATCGATCAGTTATCAGGCCCATGCCAAAGTCAATTTGACATATGGCAGAAGGATACAGAAATAAGGAGATAACGTAGATGTTCATCAGGGCTTTCGAAAATACTCGGTTAGCCGTAGAGAGATTGTTTGCCCACATTTGCAATTTGGTATCCCTAGTAGTCACTTCAAAACCACCATAGATCATAGACGGAAGATGAGGTAGGCCGCTTATTAGTCTTCTGCGCATGTACACAACACTGACCTACCGTAGAGTGTGGTGAGAGTGATCAGCAGGGGTGAGATTGATGACTTGGCAGTTTTCTGTACATGCTTAACAATATTAATGTCGGACATGGTAGCTGTTTAAAGACTTTTCATGGTAAAGTGAGCACTTACGATCTACTTGTATGCACGTTGTGTATCCTTCAACCATATGGATAATTAACCATGCCATGGGCCTCATCACTTTATTCATACGTCGGTAAAGTAAAACTGTGAAATTATTAGCGAAGTAAATATTAAACAAATTTGTAATTTTTACACTTCGATGCATTAAAAAAACCAGAAAGGGAAAGAAATAATTTTAGTTATCACAAATGGTTACCACACTTTTCATCCGACACTTCTTTCCCTTCAGCATTGCCAACTTGACTGCGCAAATGTCACTCAGTGCGCGCTTTAAAGTATATGCAGGCAGGGACAGTGACTTTTTTCCAAGGTTCATTTCAGAAGTGCTCACTTTATTGTGAACAGCCTTTACATGGGCGCCTGAGGGGCGTATCTGAGTTTGTGAGGAATGGGAGTCTTAATAAAAAATAAAATAACTAAATTCAATTTCTAATTTATTCACACAGCTTTTAGTTACAGCATTAAATTATCTATCTCCACTCTTACTCTATTTTTCTCAGTGAGCGCAATATTTAATGCCTACTTAAACTCTGATTAACGTCGTTAGTTACCGTCGCTAATTAACTCATACTCGTCATTAACACACATTCCGTCTGTATTTTCCAATCCTTTGGAGTTTCTTTCACTTTCGCACCCAGTCCAATAGTCCAGCCTGCCAACCGCACCCTTCACTGATTGATACTCGCAGTCGCAGATTTCGCTTCCGCTGGTAACTTCTCGCTGCTCTTCTATCGCTCGGAACTCAGCCACTCATTCACTCAACTACACTCTACTCCCGGCTCGGAGCCTGGCCATGTGGAAGGTTCAACTCACAGACATACGGGCGTAGTTTAATCTGTGGGCTTTCATCGCGTGTAATAAAGTGCACCAGTTACAGATCTAATTTGCACAGTGGAGTACCACGACGGAAACACTGCACGCCTTGCACGTAGGGGCGACAAGGCAATGGATGCGCGCGTGTTAGTATCGCCCGTATTGCTCCCTTGCTTCGTGACCTTGGACGCGCAGCCGTGGATTTCTGTTAATGCAAACTGTATGCGTAAATAAAACAGCAATAAAAAAGAAAACGAATGTCCAAAAGTGTTGAATTAACCCGGAAGCAGCTATAGTTGCGTGTGTACCTTGTTGTGTGGTAGGGACTATGAGCAACGTGGTTGGGAGTTTACTAGCAAGGCTCGGGTGAAGGTGTAAGCGGTCCTTTGTCGAATATGAGTTACCAGTAGTTGGTAGTGGAACATGCAGCTCCCAGCTGATGTTGCCATACCAACCCTGGTCTTCAGATTAGCAACGCACACCATAGGTCAGGGCTGTTCACTCAGTTCTCCCTTCCTCACACTAATAACTACAATGTTGACGGTCCTCTCTCACTAGTACAGATTTGTCGCTAATTTATAGCCACTTTATTTACACGAATATAGAAATTAAATAACTTAGACTTTTTTTTTTTCATTTCTATGTTCGTATAAATAAAATGACTATAGATAGGTGATTAGAAAATTTCGCGAATTCGTTTCAGGACAAGCTGGACTTGAAACACTTGTATATTTCTGTTTTGTTTACAATTGGATCGCAGTTTATTAGACACGCCCAGGTGAACTTCGAGCCGATAACAGACCTACAAGAAAACAAACTCCGAATCCAGGCAGCAGCCAATGAACAGAAAGCTGAGGCAGGAAATACATAGGGCAGTGGAGTCTAGCCTACACGTACTTAAAAACGCGAAATTTTCCTGACCCTGTGGATAAGTTTATTGCTGGTTTTACGCTAGTGATAGCTATAGCTGACGTTCAGTTAGGTAGTAATTGTATTCAAAAGTGTATACATATGTATGTATTTAAAATACAGCGTGCAATTAAAGATCTCAGACAAACCCCGAGAGGTTATTCCTGACGAAAATATAAGACGAATATGTACGAATATATACTTTTCCCTAAAATAATGATCAGTTGAGCTATGCGCCCCTAAAAATACAATTTTTGAAATGATTTTGGTTACAATTATTAGGAAGTACTTGCGATTAAGAAACAAATGGGTGGATAGCGTTTTGTAGAATGGATATCGTACAGTTATTGAAATGTAGTTGGGAATATCATCCCACCTAAACTGGAAAATAGTGGTGCTGATTCGTAACAAAACATATGGTGGCAACCTTCATTAAGATTGGAAGTAACAACAAAAATATAGTATCACGGTTATTATTGATATCGCTGTTGTTATTAGCATTATGATCTCTGCGCCAGCTGTGGCCAGAATAGCGCAGAGAGAACTACAGGCTTCTCTCACCATGTTGTCATGTGTTCAAGCAGATCCTGTATCTCTCTGTGCGCGGCCTAGACTCGTCGCAGGAAACACGAGTATGACGTCACTGCTCAGTGCCACTCCCAACTCTTAAGGCTAAGCTTAATCCCTTTTGCAGGCATTCTCCGTTTTCGTGTCATAATTTCGGATTGATAGTAATTATTGACAGTGTACAATTATGACATTTTGTGCGTAATTTTAATTGCGTGTCATCTGCTTGTTGTAAAAAGTCGAACACGTATTTATATTTTATCAATTAGTTCTTGCCTTTTTGCGAGCAGGAAATCACACATAGTGAAAATTAGATACAAACGAGTCAAACATCTAGAAAATTGTAAATTTTCTATAGTCAAACATTTTCAATAAAGCCTCTGAAACTGAAATGACGACATGAAGACGACGAATTTCAGCTGGAGGGGCGAGAACGAGCCCCGAGGCTCCTATGTATCTAAAGTTGTTTTGTGCGTCCAAGGCCTAGAAGGGAGGGAGCGATAAGGGAGACACTAACACGTACGTTTTGCGCCGCATCGCCCTTACGCGAGTGTGTGTGTGTGGTGTACTGGTTTTCAGCGTTTCCGCACTGAGAGAACAGCCAACATAATATTTGTTTGTGTAGGGCCAAAAATATGTTTAGTTGCCCCAACAAAATATTTTGTTGAGTAAACAAATCTTCAAATGCAACAAAGTAAATGTTGTTAATCTAACAAAATGCACGCTTGAGTTAACAAAATCACTGTGATGGGCCAACATAAATTACTGACCACAAAATATTTGGTTGAACCAACTCTATATATTTCTGTTTGGCCGCTCATTTGATCGCCCTCGTTCCAAAATACAGCTCGAGAGTTTGTATTACTGTAGTAACAGTGTTTGTTAGTGCATTTATTAATGCTTCATAATTGTATAAACATTAGAATAAAACAACTTCGACAGGAAAGTGTAAAGTAAAGCATGCAAAACTTGGCACACCTTGTCCAGTATTTAAACTTTTTCAACTGAAAATATTCCATCAGAAGTCGCATTAGCTGAGGTTGCTAAAGCGTAGCGCTCGGCCGCAGCTGATGAAGGTTCGAATCATGTTCGAGTTTCCAATTTTTTAAAGTATTAATCGAAACTCTTTAATGTGTGTAGGTTCAAATATACTTTTAGTTGCATCAACGAAATCTATGATTTGGGTAAACAAATAAGCACAAGAAAATAATTTATTTATTTTTAACAAGAAAATATTTCATTGCTCCTATACAAATAATTAATTTGGTTGCGCCAAACAAACTGTTTGATTCAATAAAACTTGTATCTTAGTGTGTCGTTGCGCTGTACTTTGCAGTTTAGATATGTAACGGCGGGACTTCAATCTGTGAGCTTTCATCGCGTGTAATGATGAACTACAAACTTTTATCTGTACTCTTCTGCAGGAAACTGCTCTCGCAGGCTCTACAAAATTCAACGTTTTAAACAGTTTCAAGTTTTTTTTTTCTGTTTGACTTAACATGGTAAAAGCACAAGTATACAGACTGAGATTGTTGATTTTTCCCTTTTATGGCGAAAAGTTGTATTTATAGAGAATCTATTTACTGAGTTAGGCCTATCTACAGTTGGGTTATATTCTGGGATAACAATTAACAGTGTGTTCAGGGTTCGAATCCCAGTTGAACGTTTGACACACGTGCCGCTTTAGTAGGTAAGCAGTCTTCAAAGTAGACTCTCAGCGGGGGTGTTAAAAACATATCACTGATACTGCTAATTCG
Organism: Dryococelus australis; assembly: GCA_029891345.1. Classification (NCBI taxonomy): domain Eukaryota; kingdom Metazoa; phylum Arthropoda; class Insecta; order Phasmatodea; family Phasmatidae; genus Dryococelus; species Dryococelus australis. The sequence continues at coordinate 7,378,627 of CM057002.1, read as the reverse complement.
TATGTAGAAATGAGGGTAAGTGAAAAACTTGGAATTTTTTTTTTTGAAACGAAGAGGTGCAGAATAAGTGTTAGGAAGGCTGTGTGGCATCTACGCGTTTATCGCAAGCCAGTCGTGTTTGGAAGCGGCCTTCATTGTGAGAGGTAAACTAATGCGGTGAGAGGTAAACTAATGCACGGGTAAGATTGCGAGTGCACAGCTAGTTCGCTAACGAAACGGTAATATGGTGTCCTTGCACGGACCTGTGGGAATGAGGACAGTGGTGTCTCGAACTGAACTTCCCGTAAGTTATGTCAAGTGGAAACGTACTGACGTATACGTCGACACGGCGTAATAGTATTGTTACAATTATCCGGTCGTAGTCGAGCTTTTGGTAGGATTGAAGCCTTACTTTCAATTAAATAAAAACCAGATTTGATTTGTTAGACACGCAATTATGATCAATTTTCACAAAACAGACCATCGACTATACATTAATTACTAGGCTATAAGCTTAAAGTTCGCGGCTTCGCCTTCTTTAGACTGGGGCCGTGGTGGTTCAGTGGCAAGACTACTTGCGTCTTGCCAAGGCGAACCTGGTTCGATTCCCGACGGGGTTGCTGCTCCCCGGATTTTCGCATGGGGGAATCGTGCCGGGCGATGCCGCTGGTCGGCGGGTTTTCTCAGGGATCTGCCGTTTCTCCCAATCTGCATTCCGGCGCTGCTTCATACGTCGCTTTACCCTCATCGGCTCTCGAGACCTCTATGTTAAGATCCGCCTAATTCTCTTCTACGCTCATTCACTCCAGAGGCACTTGCCGTCTAGATAGCTGACGTATGTAGTAAGGCGGAGGTGGTGAGTTAGTGAAGACATGGGTGGCTCTTAACAACCAGGCCTTGGGAGCCGATGAGGGTGATTGAGGTGAGTATTGAGCAGCGCTGGAATGCAATGGCGAGGGGAAACGCGAGATCCCCGAGAAAACCCGCCGATCAGCTGCATCATCCGGCGAAAATGCGGCCGGCCGGGGTTTGAACCAGGTTCGCCTTGGTGGGAGGCGAGCAGGCTAACCGCTGAGGTGGTGGTCGGTGGATGTAGGATGTAGAGGTAGTGTGACTCCTGGCGACCGTGACCTTGAGCGGACAGCAGGTGTAGCGACGACCTAGCACATGTCGTCGGCAGGTGCCTTGCCTCAGACTATCTTCACTACAGTAATCTGCCAATTTTGGTCACTCTTATCCTGTTCGCTGCGTGCTTTCATCTCTTTCCTTCTTCTTTGGCTCATTCACACTAAGATTTCAAACCTGCACTCCAGTTAGTGTCCTTCCACAGGACGTTCACGAAATAGATTTTGATTAATTTTATTAATTTATTCTAACTTCGTGCCGTTAAATTATATAATCAGTTTTAATGATGATAGTGCCAAGTTTTTATGGTTGTAATCCTTCTATTTAGAAGTTAAATAATTATGTATACTTTAATTGAACATTTGTGTTATTACGTATAAAGACTGTTCACATTAAACTGAACACTGGTGGAAACCCTGCGCAAGATCTACTTTTATCCACATTATGTATTCTTGTACCCAAAATGCAACATTAATTGCCATGGCCTCATGACTATTCGTGCGTCGCTTAAGTAAAAGTGTAAAATGATATGAAAAGTGAACATTTTTACAAGTTCGCTAATTCGTACACTCCCATGCATGAAAAGGAAAACTAAAAATATACTTGCATGAAATGCTGACAAAGGTTTACGCAGCACTTTGAATTCAACGTTAGATACACGTGACTGCTTTCTCTCCGTTGTTACCAACATTGATGTGCGCTCGCTAGTCGCTGTGCTTGTGACAATACACGCAGGTAGGGGCAGTGACATTTTTCAAACGTCGACTTCATTAACCTCGAACAGCGTATAATTAAAAGTGTATAACTGGCATGAAATGTTCGTTAGGGAATGGTGAAGTCCGCTGGCTGACGAGGTGGAAGTGAGTGGCCGGGGTGTACGAACGGAAGGACGGGTCCCGGCACGATGGTCCTTTATCCCGCTCGCGGGTTCACGACGTTCTCTCAGCGTGCTGCCTGGGAGACTTGGCACTCGCTGCACGCTACATGTTGTAGATGCTCGCGAGGCAGCTTCTCGCACAGCAACTCCCAACTCTCGCGTGTCCGTGAATACGTGTAGCCAATAGGAATCGAGTATTTGGTTTGTTGTTGCTCGGTTTCGTGGCCATTGTGGTATACACACGGCAACAAGTGGTTCGATTTGGTGAGGTGATTGTCATTTTTGTTTTAATAAATAAGTGCACGTGGTTCGGCAATAGTATTTATTAAACACTGTAAAAAGTATACAAAATGAGATACGTATATAATGAAACCTACATATATCAGTAATAATTTTCAACAGCTGAGTATTATTTATTTGGTAAGTTGTAAGAGTGGTTAACATTCATCCCGAGTCGACGGTTTGTTCCGCTTACGTTACCGTATCAGTTTTCTTACGTACCCGTGCATTGTGGAACACACAGACCTGCCACGCCACTGCGTACACCTGGCCACCGTCTACACAACGCTAGGCTACTCTGTGAACACACGAGCCCTATACGCTTACGAATTTCTTATATAAATTGTGTTCAAAGTTGAAGTGCAGGCCAAGGCTGATCGATCATGCGAGTAGGACAAGTTGCATGTAGGCTGTTCACGGTAAAGTGAGCACTTCTTAAGGCCATGCTAAGTTTTTCCTTTCAATTAATTTCTTCCTTTCCGCCACGTTTTAATGTAAACATTGGAATATGACTAATAAACGCAGTGTATGCATTTAATCACTCGTAAAAGTTAACGTCTGAGACTGTAACAAAAAATATTTATTAGGGGTTAATGCTTTTTGGGAGGGCCCTAAAAGTGCTCACTTTACCGTGAACAGCCTATAGGACCTGCGACCTATGTAACTTGTCGTACATGCATGTTCGCATAGCCTTGGTTTACACGTGTAGTGCACCATAACTTTGAATGCAATTCAATGGCGTAAAATACTACTTTTCCAGATATACATACGTGCAAAGAACTTGTGCATTAGGATTCGTCAAGTTGCAATTCTCCTTTGTGTGCGCGTGTGTGTAGGGAGGAGAACGGAGGTATGTCAGAATGCACTTTCACGGGCCCTTGTTCCCCTCCCGGCGGCCTTCGTCAGCGCATTCTTGATCGTGCCCGCCTCCATTTATGTTCGGTCGTATTTCACTCTTATTTGTTTTTCTGGCCAGCGCTCGCGAGAGTAGTCGAGTAACAGCGAAGTAAGAGTAAATGTGGTTTTTCGAACGAGTACGATGTAAATATTACCGCATGTTTACAGATATGCACTGATCATGCAACCAATGTAAATTACATAATTAATTTATCACTTTTCACTACGTCTTTCGTTTACAAGAAAAAATATTATGTACATTAATTAGCTTTACTTGCCATAACTTAATCATAAACATTATCTCCAAAAATGCAGCAGTTATACAAGTTAACTTACAGATAAAATAAAAAATTATCCCTTGTCATTTGTAATTTTCCCGCGTGTCGGTAACCATAATGTCCACATAGAATCAAACGTATTAAAATACGTTTAATTCTATCCAACCTCCGTCCATTTTCAGTTTACCCTTCATTACTCGCCGAGATAATGCATGCAAAAGTTTTTCTCTGACAACACGCTCAGAGTAATTACTCTGCAGTTTTGGGACACTGCCAAGATAGAGTAAAACATTTACTCAAAGTGTTTTGGGACAGCAAAAGAGTAAAGTTAACTCCAAGAGTATAGTTTTGGAACGCGCCGCCCTGATAGTAACAAGTGTGAGGCACTAAACACTTCCAACGGTAGAGAAGGCCTTCCCCGAAGTGGAAGTTGTTTAAGTGCGCATACTTGCCCTCGGTGTGAGTGTGCATAGAGGCAAGGTGAGGTTACGGTCTCATTGCACTTTGTAAAGCATGAAGCCAGGTGTGAGTGTACATAGAGGCAAAGTGAGGTTACGGTCTCATTGCACTTTGTAAAGCATGAAGCCAGGTAAGGGGGCTCGGCTTGTGGATTTGTACACAGCCAGTGTTGTAAGAAAATTTGTTGTTTCGTACAGCGTACATGCATACCTTCACTAACCTCTGGCTAAATTTGCGGATATTAAAAACACTAAGCACGTTTGAATATGTTCAGGTACATTAAATATCCTATTTGGCGTATCTTTTAAATTGTTTGACGTAAAATATTATTTTTAAAAATTGCACGATACTTTTTTTTTTAATTTTGAAATTTTATACAGTAATTAAAGTACTTGTTATGTAGTTAATTGAGCACTTTTGTAATAGTTTGAAAAATGTTCCTGCCCGTGTCTACACATATGTAGGTACATGATCTACATATTAACGGACACTTTGACTGGCATGAACACAGTAAAATTGGTAACAATGGACGGAAGAAAAGTAGTTCCTGTCTTAGCGTTGAATAAAAGGTACTAGACAAACATTTGTGAATACTGTAATTATAGATTTGACTTTGTTTTTTTTTTTTTATCCATAAAATTACAAAAATCCTATGTAAATATATACTTTTCTAATATTTTCACTGTTTCACTTGACAATCGCTTGAATAAAATGCTGGGTCCCACGACAATTCTTATGATACATATGGCGGAAGAGGAGAATACACAATGTGTATGCAAGTAGATGTTCAACAGGACTTTAAAAAGTGCTCAGTTTACTGTGAAAACTATAGGATATTTTAAACTTACTACAGTTGTTGTTTAGGCTTCAGTAGTAGTGTTGGCTACACTGATCTTATTAGGTGATATATGTAGTACACATGTGACGTAGGGAATGTAATAGATTACGTATATGTAATGAACCACTTGGTCGAGAAGTGTTTCGGGTAGGATGTAGTAGGAGTGGAGTGTGGGGGGAGGTCAGGCAGGTGTACGGACCTTGATTTGACGCCGGGCGACCACATGTGTACCACCTGCCTGCCGCTGGCAGCCTATACCACCGCACCTTCCTCGTCAGCCTGTCTGAATGATTGCGAACTTAGCATGTACAACACCTGTCGTCGCAGCGCAGTATGTGCATGCCAGCTGCGCAGTAGCCACTCTCTCTATCCGTGTTCCAGCCAGCCATAGACCGAAGACATGAGGAAATAGTGCGCACAAATCGAAAACGCGTCGGACGAATCCATTGCCGCTGCAAGAAGGCGTGAGGTTGTTCAGTTCGGCTATGACAGTCGTCGAGATAGGTTGGGCGGCAGATGCTCTGCCTGAACATATTACCTGTGGGGAAAACGTAAGCCGCGTCGGGCGCAGTGATGTGGTTTCCAGTGGGACTTGGCAGAGAGATGTGGTTTCCAGTGGGACTTAGCACGTCAGGTTAAACCGTGCATTTTTAGGAAAGTATATGTTGTTACAAGACGCCAGAGGAATGTACCAGAGTTCGTTAGGGAAGGCCGTCTTAAAAATAAAATAACGAAATCAGATTTTTAATTTATTTACACAGCTATTATTTACAATTTATGAACTCCATATCTTCACTATTGCTCTTAGTATTCTCAGGGAGGGCAGTGTTCTATGTATATCTCAATCTATACTTAATATTATAAAGAGGTAGTGTTTTTAACTTTGTGTGTGTGTGTGTTTGGATGTAGGAGGTAATCTTCGAAACTACTCATCCGATTTTAAAAATTCTTTCACCAGTAGAATGCTACGTTATCACTGAGTGTCATAGGCTATATTTTATTTTAAAAATCAATAGGGATCCCTACTAAAACTCCAATAATGTAACCCAAAGTGTAAATAAATGACCTATAAAATTCCTTACATTGCGTGCGCTGCGAAAACTATTGATGATAGAACAAAATAATGTACTACGGCTTTGCAGGACGGACAGATTCGGAAAATAAAACGTGCTGTGTGCTGCGTACGGCGCCAACCTTAGAAGCTCTACTGCCATTATGGGGGGGGGGAGTTACTTTTGTGTTTGCTGGGGATTTTCGGCACACTCTTTCTGTAGTTACAAAAGGGACGCGTGCAGATATCTTCAAAGCATGTCTTAAATCCTCTCCCTTATGGAGTTCTATTCAACACCTAAATTTGCGAACGAATATGAGAGCCTATCTTGGTGGAGACACGTATAAAGATTTCCCACAACAATTGCTCAGACTTGGAGGAGTTTTTCCTTCTCTAAATTTGGGCACTAATTCTGCTGAAATCATTTTAAATGAGACATTAGGTCATACAGTCCACAGTCTGCAGCATCTTATAGAAGCAGTATATCCGGGCCTCGAAAATTTACTAGAAAGAGACTTTCACTGTTTGTGTTCCAGGGCAATAGTATCGCCTAGGAACGATACTGTCAGTGAAATCAACAATCTCATTATACAAAGAGTTACCGGCCAAGTCAAAACCTATAAGTCGATTGACACAGTCACCAATGTTGACGATGTCGTCCACTTTCCTCAAGATTTTCTAAATTCGCTTAATCCTTCTGGCTTGCCACCTCACGAACTATCATTAAAAGTCGGTACTCCTATCATGCTTTTAAGGAATATAAGCCCTCCTAACATGTGTAATGGCACAAGATTGCTCATTAAAGACTTGAAAGAAAATTTGATTGTCGCAACCATCCTCACCGGTCCAGCAGCCGGCCAGCTGGCAAACATCCCGAGGATTCCTGTGATTCCCACGGATTTAACAATATCTTTCAAATGGTTGCAATTTCCCGTAAAAACATCGTTCGCGATTACTATTAATAAGTCCCAGGGTCAAACTTTCTCTTTGGTTGGAATCGACCTACGGAAATAGTGTTTTTCCCATGGCCAACTATATGTTGGTTTATCACGATTTGGAAGTCCCGAGAAACAGTACATTTTGCTACCAAACAATAACAGGACGTCAAACATTGTCTACAGAGAATGTCTTAGCCAATAACATATTTAATACTTGTATCTCAGATAAATTGCATTGTAATGTAATGTATATTAATATGAAAAATTATAAAAAAGTAAAAAAATATCAAATAAAAATATCAGAAAAGCTTTAAATTATAAATTATTAAATTAATTATTAAATTATAATGTACTTTTTTAATGCTTTAGGAGAGTTTACCCAACCTAATTAACGCCGGGTTAAGCAGTTTTTTATCTTAATTGCACCTGTGCGAAGCCGGGGCGGGTCGCTAGTTATAATTAAATTTATTCTCGATAAGTCTATACAGGTTACAAGTCACTTAACTCAACTCTATTTATCTACTTATATTTAGTCTTGTCTATTGCCATAATTCTAAATATCGCACACTCGCACACCCAGTTCAATAGTCCCGCACTGCAGTCTCTCTCTTCACTGTAGCGATGCTCGCAGTCGCAGACTTCACTCTCTCTGCCACTCGACTCTCTGGTAGCTTCGTTTCCCAGCGAATATGTAGTATTAACGTTTCTAGTAGGAGTGTATCGTACCTACGTTGTGTGAATCGTGTAAATACTGGTTTCTTTCCCTCCAGCGACATGCGTATTGCACGTACACAAACACAGTAGGTTCAACAGTAGTGAGAGCAGGGGGCTACTGAAGCATTTTCACCCTTATTGACGTCCGCTGCATTTAATTAACATGGGAGACGGGGATACTAATTGCAGGAGCCCTTATGCAGCCGATGTCAATAAGGGCGAAAATGCGTCAGTAGCCCCTGCTCTCACTGCTTACAACCTCAGACCTTAAAAACAGCCACAATTGAGGAATGGGACAATCTGCCTCAGGAAATGCTTAATGATCGTGTTCTTGGCGTGCCTGGCCCGATACAAGCGAGCCTCAGGAATCGTCGAGGTCCTACACGTTATTGAAGTTCGTCAACGCATCTGAGAAGAGCATTGTTGTTAATGAACCTGATGGGATTTCTATTGTTTAAGTTCTTCACTTTATGCCTTTTGTTTGTTTCATACTGACATGATGTAATAGATTATTGTTTTTTTTTTCACTTCATCTACTATTAGGAGCAAGACATGAAAAGTAAACTGCTTTTATTCAATATAGCATCCTGTATTCTGATATACGCTAAACTTTTCGAGACCAGTATAATATGCTAATTCTTGCTCTCATGTGTATGAAACAAGAAACACAATCTTCAGTGGTTATAAACTTACATGTTACGTCTTTAATTCAACGTTGTGTTCGAAGTATTTTTATTTATTAGCTGCCAACTAATCTGGAATACTGCAGGCCAGTTTGTACTGTAGCACACACGCAGTTATGAACAGTAGTTTTTTTTCCCCACCCAAAAATTGATCCCTGAAGTACTTAACTTGCACTGCGTGTAACATCTGTTCACGGTTATCTAAATTAGACCGACAAATTCGGCCACACACTCAGTGTTCCATCTCCAGTATTTGTAGTACACTAGTGTTTCTGGTCCGACTTAACAGATACACTATGTACCGTCTTAGGATCAACTTTAGGCGATGAGTCGTATATTTCGTGATTAACCTGTAGCTGAAGTTCGCACGCCAAATTTTGATGCATCCTGTGGACAATAGGTATAATTGTGGGACGCCTTGTACGATCACAGTGGCCTCCTGTCTTGCTGGTCGCGCGGGGGTTGTCGGCCAACACGAAGGCCAATGCTCGTCTGTGGAGGGAAGATAAGCAGTCGGGGATCGTCGTTAACCCCGCGGGTCGCCAGTTAAGTGGAGCCCGATAACGTGTTATTTTTGAAAACTGCTTAATAGCGCCACTGCCCCTCTCCCCTTTTACTCTTCACTATCATCCACCGACAACCAGGAGTTAATTTATCTTGTGTCGTAATAGCTTGCGCAAGGCGATACGCCCTCACTCATCGCACTGCTGATAGAGGTCCAGTCTTGTGCTCCATAGGAACAATGTAGTCCTAAGTCTCTGAGAGATGGCGGTCGGAAACACGAGTCGCTTTCACACGTGCAGTTATCACTTGTTTGCCGCCACATGTCTGACGATTTTAGTTATTTCCTAAACATGTCATTTATCTTGAGCGTTTTATACCTCAAGTATTTTTTATCGTTATATTAAAGTTTTACCTATATTTTATTTATAAATTATAATATTACATTTATAATAAATATGAAAGAACTGTGAGAAAACATGTGTTGGTAGCGCTTAGTAAGAAATAGTTCTCGTGCAAAATATTACAACAGAGTGCTCGTGGATTCGGTGTGTTATCCTTTGGTGTAATTTTCTAGACTTTAGTTAAGTTTAGCTTACACGAGGCGGAGGAATATCCCTGAAGTACAACTTTAGAAGGACAAGCTTCAGAAAAGTGTGAATTAACGTGAATGGAATATAGCGAAATACTAGCATTTGACTGCTACAATTCTTGAACTGTGGCCTACTACAGTATGCCTACAGACTGACACGTGGCATGCTTGTTTGATGGCAACGGGTGAGTGTGTAAAGAGATTTGGGCAGCTGTTAAGCGGTATCCGTCCCCGATATCTTGGATTTTAGGAATTTTCGCCGTAAATTGCATCACGGATTTTGTATTTAATTTTCGACGTCGACAAAGCGTAGGGCATTACTGGGCGCATGTTATAAAACATGTGTTGCTAACACTAGTGTAGCCAGGACTATTTTTTAGGTAACCGAAATAAAGAAAAAATAATTTATTACTTGCCTGCAATCATTAGTCAAACAATAATAAATAAACGTTCTTAATTGGAACTCGTGGCAAAAATAGTGAAAATCCAAGATGGCAGGGACTGATCCCTCTTAAAAGCGAGGTCGTGAGAGCCGATGAGGGTTATTGAGATGAGTATGGAGCAGTGGGGGAAACGGGAGATCCCCGACAAAACCCGCCGACCAGAGGCATCGTCCGGCACGATACCCATATGCGAAGATCCGCGAATGATCCGGCCGGGGATTGAACCCGGTCCACCTAGGTGGGAGGCGAGCATGCTAACCGCTCAGCCATCGCGGTCCCTGGTGGCAACGATATAATAAGAGAAGTTGTTAGGATTGGACGTTAGTGCTTCTTGTTTTATGCCTATCGGAACATTAATCTGCTATTAGTGACACATCTAATATTTTGTTACTTCCACGGATCCACTTGTATACAGAATGTTGGCGATGGCTGTGTTGAATTGACCAGTCAAGGAAGGGCTCTCCCTACCTGACTTCGTGCGCTATAAAAGTGACGTCACATTGTCGCTGCGGCAAGGGCACAGGTGTACGCTACAATGTACTCTTCAGCCAAGGGCACGAGCGACGTCCCCTTCACTCTGTAATTTTCGTTTTTCAATTGTTTGTAACAGTTTTGCAACTCTCTTCGTCGTTTGCTGGACGCTACACTAACCGACGCAAAGTACGAAAATGTGTTTAATTATTTATCCGCATGTGGTTTTGCAGGTTGTAAAAATTTCGAAACGAAGACCGGTGTTGTAAATTGTACCCACATGGTTACGAAAGGTCAAGGAAGTTTGAGGAATTGTGGGTACTAAATGGATCAAGGGCAAGTGAACGAGGGTACGTGACTGCGCATTTGAACATAGCTATAGTGTATTTGCAATTTCTGCACTTTTTCGAATCAAACATTTGAAAAATCACTCCATGTGCGATGATTTGGTACGTTTCGTTCACTTGATTTTTTACGTAGATATGATTTATAAATTATAATTTTGCATTTATAATTAATACGAAGAAAAACAGAATAGATGTGGTTGTAATAACTAGTAAGAAATATTTATAATGACTAACATAGTTAATTTGAGTGCACTCGAACGCGGTGTGTTGTCTCTTTTGGTGTAATTTTCTATATGTACGAGGCTAAGCTTTGTTTGCATGAGGCGGAGTAGTAGAAGTCCTGGAGCAAGGCGTGAATGCACTATAGTGTTGATTGTACATGTGGCAGGAGGATACAGAATGAGGATAACAGTATGTATACTTTCCCGGCATGTCGTGGACACGCTGTATATTGTGCCGTGGGTGACGGGGCGCATTCCTAACTCCTCCGCGCTTGTGCTGTTCCTGCCGGCTAGTCTTGCCTACAGCTGCCAAGCCGCCCTCACCAGTTCGGAGGTAACTCGCTCTTCCCTGTACAGGCGATACGCAATTAGACCTACAAACTTCGGGAGGTGAATGAGCCCTTAAAAAATGAGGTTTTAAACTATATATATATATATATATATATATATATATATATATATATATATATATATATATATATATATATATATATATATTTAAAATATCGGTAACGAAGTAAAATACAATTACAACTCTCGGAACATTATTGTATGCTATCGGGACCTTCAACGTAAGAGTAGATATTTTGCAAAAATACGGTTAAAAATCGCGTTTTTTAAGGGCTGATACCTCCCTTAATATTGAGTTTTGGTATAAAGTATCACATTTGTTTTTCCTTTAACTTTTTCATAAAAAAAATCACCTCCAGAAGTTTGTCGGTCTGATTAAGAATCATCCTGTATATCAAGTCTGCAGCATAGGATTTTAAATAGTAAATAAATGGTAAAAGTAATTCCTTCCAAATGCATCAGTTTAAAGATAACTGTTCCAAACAAATATTCAACGCGACTTTTTCAGATAATACTGCCACGTGATATTTTCATAACAATATTTTTTTAATGTAAATTTTTATGTTAAATTTTATTTAAACAATTGTATATTAAACATAAAAGTTATTAAGAATTGTTTAAGTGCCAGTATTCCTAAATAAATGCCATGTCGAATAGTTTTTGTTTGAAAGGGTTATGTTTAAAAGTGGTGCATCGAGAAGGAAATTCTTTTAAGTTTGATTCCCTGCTAGGCAGCATCCTTAAGACAGTAAATACGACCAAGATTATTATCCTATTACATTCCTACGGTTTCTCGACACTCGAAGATTGCTACTTGTTGAACAGGCAGTGTCCGTAATGTCGTACATAAAATGGAATAAAACGCATTTAAATCGCGTAATTTTGTTCTATATAATTTTTAATTGTAAGCAGTATAATTTACGGTATACCGGAAACGTAACCAATTTTAAGATCCGGGCAAGTCTGTTTCAATACGAGGAATCAAAGATAATTAACTTCAAGGCGGTGTAAATGTTTTCGGAAAGTGTGAAAGCGTAGAGTAGTGATTCTCAAACTGTGTTTGTTGGTGTAAGTTTACGTACTATATGTATATATGGGTTAACAAACGCTTATCGTATTACATTTATTCAAAGGCGAAAAAAAATGGTGACAATAGTTCAAAACGTCTTTTCTGTGGCTTAGCTGTAAAACTACCTTAAGGGAAAGGAGAGAAAAGTACAAAGTGACTTCTGTAGTTTAATCAATTAATTTTTGTTACGCGTAATAATATCCTGCCGTTACAGAACTAATCTGCGAGAATTTGTTTCCCGTGAAACGTTCTAACTGTAGCATCACGTATTTTCATCGATTTGAAACGCGTAACTGTAAATATGATTATGCGATTAGTTGCCGAGAGATCTAACGTATTCTTTTGTGAATAACTGAACCATTTTAGATTACTTAAATTTCTCCGCGGTAGATATTTGGAGACTTGAATGGGAAATGTGTGACGCTGTGTTGTCCATGGTGTTTGACAGTTTACACGTAGTTGGTTGGGGTAAAAGAAGGTTTGAGGATCACTGGTGTACATGTTAGTTGCATTTACGCTCAGTTAAACTGAAACATTGCACATAGGTTTCGGCATACGATTTCCAAAATGGTGGCAAGCCTCGAACTACTTGAGACATCACCTATGTTTATTTAATCCTTTTTATATATATATATATATATATATATATATATATATATATATATATATATATATAATCTTCCCCTTGTCCTTCACTCTCGTAATGTGCATTGCTTGTTTTTGTATGCGGTTATGCACACAAATGTGCAACACTTATTTCATGAAGGCCAAATGTTTTAAATGTTTAAATAAAACAATTTCCACTGAAATAATGTGGATTTTAGCTATGTAAATGCCTAAAAACAAGATACATTTAGGAGTCTAATAAATTTTAAATATATTATATTTGCGGTTTCCGCACGCGTTTAGAACCAGCCGTTAGAAAAATCACCCCGTGTATGACGTGTTTATTTTTTCTTCTAATTATGTTATGTATCACAAGCGTTTTGTATTTGTATTAACACAAAAGAACATAGAAGCATTTTATTCTTGGTCAAATTATAATTTTATTCGTATATTATCTGGAAATTGTAATTTTTTTCATATATAATTAATATGAATAAAAACAGTGAGGAAATAGGTGTGTTGGTGCTTAGCAAGAAATAGTAGCCATGCTAAATATTATTACACTGAGTGCGTACGGACTCGGGGGTGCTGTCCCTTTGGTGTAAATATCCTGTATGAAGGACGTAAGGAGGACTTTTCAGAAAAGTCGGAAGTAACAGTAAATGGACTATATTGATTACGAACTGTAGTAATGACAGACTAGTTTATCAACCCGGAGGGGGGGGGGGGTGTCTCCCCCTCCTGGCGAACACTTAGGGTGGGCGACCCCCCATCCCCACCCTGTGTTGTACTGGCCGGGGGGTGGGGATTGTACGTCTCACTATACAATGACGATATGCGCGGGGATCTCCGGGCTTGTCTGTAGCCGGAGCATCCACATCTGCAGGGACGAACTGGCATCCTCGGCCACGGTAAGCCTCTTAGCCCTGTCAGGGGATATAGTAGACCCTCTTGTGGCCGCCCTATCGCAGGCTTCATCGCTCCGTGTGACTACTTTGCAGGGGTGTGGTGTGGTGTGGTGTGGTGGTTTTCGCGGGGTTCGGATGCCACCAGTCAGTGGGAGGTCCTTCCCGCTTGCTACAACTCCGTTCTGCCTCGACCTTAGCGACGGATTCAGCCTGACCTTCGCCAATGCGGATCTTGTTTCTTTATAATCGGTACACGATGAAACGCTAGTTATATATACACTGTTTACAAATAATTGAGCACTTTTCAAATCAACCTTTGAAAAATGTCACTGCCTGAACGTACATACATTCAACGGGCGCGCTGATTGGCAAATGCCCAGATAAGTTAGCAACGAAGGAAAAAAAAGTAGTTCTGTGTCTTAAACATTCATGCATACTTAAAATATTTCAGTTTATTTCTGTTTTGTTGTAATACACACAATGTAATAATTATCACATCATATAAAATACATACTTCATAATAACGTCTCGTTTTCAAATGACTGACGCATGAATAAAGCGATCAGGCCCTTGAAGTTGTTTTTACATATGGCGGAATCTTACACAATAATATCCATACAAGTAGATATTAAGCAGGGCTTTCAATGTGCTCAGTTTACCGTGGACAGCCTGTAGTGTTTCGTAAATCAGTATTTTTTTTCTACCACTTTCATGTTCAGCTGGCCGCGATGGGTAATTGTAGGACTTGATGTGGACGCGTCCTTGAAATCAGACCGACAAAAGGATATGAAACAGTGATGCATCGTTTTCAGGGCGACACCTTTCCGACGCTATAACTTCATAACTAATAACGGGATTTAAATAAATGTGATCTCTTCCGGTCGCATGTACGACTCTGGTGTGCCGAACTAAAGATCTCGCCTATATCTGTTTTGATTGAAAACGTAAAGGCCAATTTTCATTTTCTTTACCTCCATTTCATTTCAAATTCCCGAAGAAAATGCTATACGCTAGCTAAATTTGCGTAAAACCCATGGTCAAATCCAGGCGAACCTAAATTTGTATTCACAACGTGATTCCGAACATCTTGACGACAAAATAAGACAATGTCTGTGCCACTTTTTCCTTTAAGCGATTATTAAGTGATCTACCGCCCCTTAATTCCACGGTTTCGAATGCAATAGAGTTAAAAATATCAGGAACTACTCACGATTAAGCAACAAATGGGTGAATAGTGCTGTGTAGAACGGAGATCTTACACATGTGAAAACGCAGTTGGTGAGATCACCACCCTCCGTGACCTTTTTTGCCCGGTGAATGTGAACAGTGAGCTGTAAGCAATGCGTTAAGATGTCTGTAAGAATCAGCACATCTTAACCAACAAAAATTGTCGTCTTGTCGAAATACTCTCGGGTGAACCTTTTTCGCGAAATACTTGCGAGGTTGGCAACACCACGTGGTATGCAACCTCATTATGCGCGGATTCTTAAGTCATCTTAACTAACCGCTTACAGCTTACTGTTGCCATTTTTTCTTGCGAAGACAGGGTGGCGGCAACCCGTATTTTCATGATGATGGCTAATATTACCAACATTATTTTCACAGATGCAAGATATCCGTTCTATAAAACACTAATAACCGATTTGTTGCTTAATCGTGAGTAGTTTCGATATTTTTTTTAACACAATTTCATTCCAAATTGTAGTTTTTAGGGACAAGTAGCTTCCTTAAAAATCACTTTAGGGAAAAAGTGATGCAGATATTTTCGTCTTATTTTGTCAGGAATAACCTGCTGGAGTTTGTCGGTGTAGTACGGAATCACGTCGTCTATATGTATGTATGTATGTATGCGCGCGTGTGTGCGTCAGAACGAGCGCAAGTAACCACACCACTTGAATCCCTAGCGAAGTTGGAGACCAAAATGTTTTACGATGACATTTTTCGTGCACAACGTGGCAACACTGCACGGAGTTAGTCCCCTCTTCTGTAAAATGATCAACACGAATTATAAACGACACACTGAACAAATATTAGGGCCGAGGTGACATTTTACCACCCACTAACATTGTCGTCCCCATTTTCGCTCAGGATTCACGTGGTGTGGTTCCGATAGCGCGTCCTGGGATACACTATATATAAGTTATAAACACCTCGGAAATCATGGTGTGAAAAATAAAAAATCGGAGACAATAGGTAATTACTATAATTTGTAAATAAAATAAAGGTAAAACTTCAGTTAAACGTAATATAAGATACTTTCATGTTAACAGAGGTATAAAACGCTTGTGATAAATTACATATTTAAGAAATAACTGAACACGTCACACACGGGGTGATTTTTCAAAAGTTTGATTCAAAAGTGCGAAGAAACCGCGAATAGACTATAATATTTACACAACAATTAAAAGCTCTTGAGCCGGGAGACTAAAAATGTTTAATGCCGAGCTGTTCTTGTTGTAATTGGGGAACAAGATGTTTTTGCGCATAATATAATTCTGAAAGTGCCGCTCCTCGTTTAATTATTCCAATAAAAAAATTCATAAAATTTAACAGTGTTTCGTGCAACCAGAAACTGTGCAATGTAGGGTTGATGTAAGTTAGTTAACTACGTGGTGAACGCAAAATAATTTTCTGGTATCGATTATTTAATTTTCAGGAGCTGGTTGCGTGAAGTTTTTACTTTTGGAGGACATGCGATTGATTTTTGTTAAACATCCCTCGTTTCTTTTTCCTTTTATTTCTTTTTAATTCCAAGCTACCTGGCAGTTCAGTTCAGAGCAGCAGTTCCCTAAGGCCATGTTGTCACCGTCTCAAAATAAGTGGCTCCGTTGTTGTGATAATGTCGTCAAAATGTAATCAACTTCTCGCACACAGTTTTTGCTCTCGGCAGTTTCGTAAATGTTTACTGTGCTCGAGAGCGACTTGTGGAGTGGTAAACAAACGCGGCGGTGGAACGCTGTCACTTCAACAGCTATTTGTTGGCGCTCGTCAGCTGTTGACTGGGCCCTCGTAATGGGAGGCCACTTTAAATGGGCCATTACGGAACTGTTGACGTGGAAAAAAGAAAGACTTTAGTTGTGTCGATCTTTCACCCCCCGCAGCGCACCTAGTGGCCGGAAATCGAACTGCGAACCTCAGTCGATATACTCGAAAAACGGGAGAAACTAAGCTGCGGGCGCCAGGGAAAACGTCGATGGCGGCGGTGCGGCGGGTGATTGACGTGTGAGATATTAGCATATTCGAAATTAGCATTGACGTCATTAGCATAGGCGAATTCGTGACGTTATCCAAGATGGCGATCATGGCGCCGTGGCACCGCATCTTGCCTCCTGTCTCAGTTATTCTCATTTCATTCTACTCCCGCTCACCAGTATCAAGGCCTGTCTACGATTGCGCTATACCAACCTGTCTCTTAGGACAAGGATGCGTTGATTGGTGCACGTAATCGTCTGACGTCATGGCGCTGTCTCAAACTCCCGCGCCCCACGTCAACCTATGTCCTAACTGAACTGTCCCAAGTTATAGATGTCCTAAGATTATAGAAAAAAGACCACTTATAACACTTTCGCGCGCATTCGTGGAATGTTTACATTGTAAATGTAAACAATGGATGTGAAAGGTGGGCATTCTGAAAACAAATGCGATGAAATGCTAATAAATAAATAGTGATGTCTTTGTTCGGTCTGAACTACTTAATATGAAGACTAAAACTTTTAAATTTAAGTTTAAAAAGAAAACTTGTATGTCAGTTTAAAATAAAACGGATAAGTCGTATAGGACTAGTTAAAATAAATATTAAAATCAAGCATCTCGTAAACATTAAATAATCAATGTTTGAGCAAATTTAAAAATTACTACGTAAAAACAAATAAGGTGGCAAATTGACTGCGACCTAGTGTCATTTTCTGAAAGCTCACTTTGGACATCGCATTTGTAGACCATATTCGGACAGCGTCAATGTGACGTCACTTTACACGTACATAGGGACGGCCGATTGTAGACGGGCCTTCGCTCTCCACTGCACCGTAACTCGCAGACTACAGACTACATTCCCGCTGGTCTTTCTGTCGGATCGTAGTCTTCGCTGGCGCTTAGCTCTTGCGAGAATTCATTTTTTATACCCAAACGGGAGCCGATATTGTAGAATCCTCTTACAATTTCGTTACAAATTGTCTTTATTATGTAGTCTAATTAATCGGAGAAAAGTATACACTTTTCTGTGTTGCAAAAATAAAGAAAATTTCGCTTATTTAATAATTAGTTTAATTATATAGATTTTTATGTTAAAAATTAAGACTACATAATACACAATTAGTAACAAAATTGTAACAGGATTTTACAATGTCGGTTCCCATTTGGGTACAAAACATTAATTCTCGCAAAAGCAGTAGGAATGAAGAATCCTCCAAACTTTCAAACGCTGAAACTGACTGCTCCTAGGCCCATCGTGGCTTCAGTAGTCCCGCTGACCATGGTCTAGAATGTTCACAGCTCTCTTGCATCTCGCTGAGAGGCAAGGGCGATGGCCAGAACATTCTATTGTAGATAACCTCACGACTTCAACCACCTGAAGTTCAGGTGCGCGCGATAGGCTCGTCGCGGCGTCTTGGCTTTGGAAATCACCGCTGACTTTTCTCCTTACCACTGTCCTGTTCCTGCAGCTTGTTCACGCTGGACGGGTCAAGGCAAGCCAGCGAGCGCGTGGCAATACTTAACTACACGTACTAACTGCTAAAGTTCTACTTTCAGGATATTCCTCCGCCTCGTGCGAACAAAGCCTCAGCCCCTGTCACACTGTTAAATTTTCGCCTTCAACTATATTTGAAAATAAAATTTGAAGACAAAATACGGTCAAAAAATTTTATCAAATAGTCTTGAATGTGTTTGACAATGTGTCACACTGTCAATTTTTTTATTGGGAGAACATAATTCGAAATATTATTTAAAAATTATTTCCATAGTGAGATATTGCTTTTGATTTTTCAGGCGGACAATTACAGGAAGAAATTGAGGTAATATTGTAATGTGTGTTCGTTTCTTTACTAAATTAGAATTTTATTTATAAGATGTGTTTCCTGCACAATGAAATAAATGCCTCTTAGTTCGTGATATTATGTACAATATTTACTCAAAATAGCATTCATTCCCAGACAGTTTCTACATAAATTAATTATCTTCATAACTTACTTCGTTTTCAGCAATTGTTCGTTATTTTTAGTTTCCAAGTCCATTTTGGTCGTGCACGATTCTGATTGGCCGAGACCATCAAACATCAGACAAATTTTAGAACCGGTCCAATTTTCAAATGTTTGGTGTAAGCTGAAGCCATCCAATTTTTTAGACAAAAATGGCGGCGTTTATGACGTGTCATAACTGTCCAACTCTATTTGACCAAACTTATTGGAAGCAGTTTGACGGAAAAATTTGACTGTGTGACTGGAGCTTTAGAAAATTACACCAAAGGGCCAACGCACCACATTCGTGCGCACTTATTGTAATAATATTTTGCACAAGAACTATTTCTTACTAGGCATTACCAACACACACATGTTCACTCTGTGTTCATTTACATTAGCTACAAACGAAATATTATTTATACATCAAATTAGAGTAAATGATTAATTTGATCACAAATTAAATACTTTTATGGCAAGAAGTAAGACGCTTGTGATACAATACATATTTAGGAAACAAAACAAACACGCCATACATGGGGTGTTTTTTTTAGGGGTTTGATTCAAGAAGTGGGAAGAATCCGCGAATAGACTGCTACAAATATAAAGCGACTTGAGAACTAGCATGATAATTAAGGAAGGCACGCGCCCATGAAAATTGAAGAATGAAAACTTCTTATTTTCAGAATGTCACAAACTACACGAGACTGAACGACAAATTAAAGAATATTGGAAGCAAGATTTGATATCGACCATCTGTGGAAATCCATAGCACCTTTTCAAATGCCGCATGTTTTCTCGACAACTGATCGCCTGAACTGTACATCGAGGCAACCTTTCGTGTCCCTTCGATGTGAACGTGATTATTAGAAAACAACAATCGATAAACATCCGCAGGCAGTACATTTTACTTGGTTAGTAACATGACAGCCGCAAATGTCCTAATGACGGTCGATATTATCTTGCGGAGAATGTTCACAGGTGGCTGATCTCAGATCAAAATCAGGCTCATACTATTCATGAAGCCGTTGTTTAGTATCACGTAGTTTGACATTCTCAAATACATAACTACTTATAATTTTTAGTTTCAAGAGCATGGCCCTTCCTTGATAATCACGCTAGGAAATATACTATATTGTTACAATTTATCTCTTTGGAAATTAAGTGTGTTATACCAAGTTCGTTAAGGGATGGTCGTCTTAATAAAATGAAATAATTATAATTCCCTTATTTTATCACAGCAAAATTCTCTGAACTAAAAATCTCATAGTAAATTGATATCACTTACTGTTCACAACTACATACTCCAATTTTATACAATGTATAATTAGCACAAAGAAATCAGTTAAATAAAATAATTGTAGATCAGTCCCAATATTCATTTTACAGAATATCTGAATAGGTTGATACACCGTGTGTCCAAATGGATAGTTGGAATATTTACAATCAAAATCATTATTACACTTCCTTCAGTCCCGCCTCAGTTCAGTCCATGTCCCGCCAGTCGCAATGTTCTAGTCTCCTCCAAGCGCCCCCCCCCCCCCTCATGCACAGTTGGCTTTACTCGTCGGTTTCACATCCTCTCGTCCTTTCAAGCCATGAACACCTCACTCGCCGTCGTCCCGCAATCTCCAGTCATCCACACTTCACTTCGCTCGCGCACACTCGGCTAGGTGGCCTCCGCCAAAGACTGCCGGTTGCTGGGTTGCGGCAGTATATATAGTATCTTAGGCCGCCACCTAGAATCTTCCCCAACTCGCGTGATGCGTCGCGGAGGGCTGAGGCGCCAACCAGTCTCACCAGAGCATTCTTGCGTCGTCGCCAGACCCATCGAAACCTCCAGCAGGGGAGAGGGGCCATGACGCATGCAAGGCGCCGAGCAGGGCGACAGCCCGACGGGCGCTGTCCATTATTCACGGGTTTCCCAGAGGGTGTTAGGTGGCAACCCCGAAGGAGCGGAGGGGAGGGTGAGGTGGGTCCACCGCCACATCGTCGGGCAGAAGCGTGTAACAGTATGTTTTCTACTTCATTTCCCATTAGGAGTCTCATCATAATCTGTACCTGCAGTTGTAGTTCATCTTGTATATTAATATTTTGGTAGATTGTTTCACAAGCATCGGCTCAACTACGAACCAGCCAAAGGAACGTGAGCGTGTCTTGCCAGTAGCGTAACTTAGGGCCCCGCCCACCTGCAGGTATTTAATGCGAGAAGCGCGGGAGCTATAAGGGCGACAATGCAAGGCACATTAAGTGCCCCTCGCTCCTAAGCGCAAAGCTCTGAACTGGCGGGGAGTGTTCTCGTCATGCTGTCTCCACCTATGGGATTTCAAGTGGCGACCCTGCATTTTTATTGTTGTAAAGTCTGTGTCAAAGTTCCATGCAGATCCCTGTAATAGTTTCGCATGTTTGAGACCAGCATATTGTGAAAAAGCAGTCTCTAGCTATTTTGGAAGGTTCGGGAGTAGTATTTATAATGTACGTGATGTTTTCAGTGTGCGATTCATACCTCGTATGAAGCGAGTTTTCATTTCGTATAACGGTATAATGGGAATACGTTATGTGGTTTCATAAAAAAAAATCTCATTTCAAACACACTACAAGGTAATTCAAGCCTCAAAGAGGTCGATACCCGGACGCCTGTGTGTATTGAATACTTACACTTCTGTAGACCCTGCAGTGCGGGTAACCTCATAGTCTTCACTCTTGTGATGATGCCCTAACCCGATTGCATACCTTGTTAACATTGTCAGTATCGAAGAAGTACGATTACAAACTCAACTCGAGTACTGTTTCGAAGAGATGATACGAATGTTACAGTAAACAAGGAACTCCACTGAAACCATTATTTTGGAGTTCATGAGGGTCATCGTAATTTCAGCGGAGTCCTTACAACCCCAGTAAGTGGTAGGGATGTTGATATCGGAAAAAAATATCGTTATTATTTATATTGGTTATTTATAAAAGTTTCATTTTACGAAACTGTATATCGAAAGAAAAATAGTTTTTTTTCGGAACATCGGAATAAGATATTTCATGTACTAAAGGATTTGACAAATGTAAAATTGCTTAGAATAATATATTTTGAGGCCTGGTTTTGGTTCATGTTGCCAAAGTAAACATATTAATTTTTAAATTCAATTTTTGTATTCAAAACAGAGCTCATTAAAAGAACACTGTAGAAATATATATATCCGATACATGGGGAAAAATATTAATTTCAATATATTGTTTAAATACATCGACAATTTGTATCGCTATATGGTCATTTCAGTACATCGATATTTCCTCAACATCCCTGCCCAGTGAGGAGATCCGGACATGAATTCATGACTGGTACAGCCACGCTGTTGGACGTAAAGCGAGTATGTATTGAGGCCGAAGCGAGTGCGTTGGTAGTTTTCCTGGCGACATGTGGCGTGCGGCGGCGATAAAGGCGACCTTGAACGGTGTGTTAACTTGTGTGAAGGCTTAAGGTGGCCATTACGACAGAAGGATAAGGATAAGGCAGCAGGTAAAGGCGCAGGGCACCGCGGGGGCTTATCGCCCCGTCATGTGCCACACGCAGCGACTTTCACGTTCATATCGACCCTACACACCTCACCCCCTTGTGCTGCTGAGCAACTGCGAGGAACTTTGCTGGCGAATTCAACGCACTTGTATTCGGTTGCTGAATGGAACTTGGCTACCTCACCACTGTGGCAGGAAAAAGGATATCAGAATCGTCCGGCGCTGACTGTAAGGTGACAAGGTGCGGATGAATTCGACCGACATACTTAATGAGAGGCGATACCTTGTGAAAATCAAGTGGGATATTATTGGTACACTTATGACCTAAACTGAATTTTAAGGGAGATATTATACTTTAAAAGTTGAGTTCTTAATCTGTATTTTTCTGCGAGATATCGGAAAACAAAGTGAAATTAACTAACATTTCTCCGAACAGTGTTTTATATGAACGGGATCCTCAACCTAAGAGCAAACTCTTCAAAATGTAATATAAGTAACAGCGGTGGCCACCCTCTTATCGCTGACATTTTCTACCGTTAGGATTTATGAACGTTTGATGCTGGTTTAATGAGCGTTATGACCTAATTAAAAAAAACCGCCTTCATCGCTACAAATGCCTAGGACTGTCTTCGTCAAAATGCACACAAAATTGTGTGCGTCGGCGATGCAGTTCCTCAAGCTTAGGCAACATCATCACTTCCCGTAGAGAATCACACACTGACCCTCGTCAGAAACAAACGAGCAGCGTCAGTACTGTAAACTTGGTCATGTATGTACGTATTGCTTACAGCAAGTGTTATAAATGCACTCCACCATCGTCTGTGCAGTTAGGGATGTTAGGATACCAGGAAAATAACGATACTCATTTCGATGCTGGTATCACAATAAAAGTATCTATACTAGTACATCAGTACCAGTCATTTTTTTTTGTCTTCTATTTTTCATAAAAATTCTTTTATTTATATATACTTATTTATACTTTAAATAATTCAATACCTCGACCGTTCTCTCATTTAGAGGTGTCTACACAATTGGTTTTTTTCATATCTGATGTTTACTTTGAAAAAAATACAGACCGCAGCTCTTATTAGTATTAGTAATATTTGGGCATCGATTCTAATTATAGAACAAGTAGAATACTGATGTCTGCTGTTTTTAAAATTATTGTCTTTATATTTTGGGGGCACTAACTAGAAATAATTCCGAAATTAAAGTATCTGTATCGAATAATTTACTTATATGATACTGGTGAAGTATCGAATTAAAACTACCGATTCCAAAATACCCGGTATCGAACAGAAAATATCGATACCAGTATCATATCAGTAGTATCGCAATGCAGTGGACATAGTAACATACTACGGCAGTATTGCCTACGTACTAGGCGCTATATCGCCGCCGCCATTTTTACACGAAAGATGCGGGTCTTGGGCAGTTGCAACAAGGGGGCCGTTATTGTTAATTAGGACATCCTGCTCAATAAACCAGCATGAAAAGTGCATAATCAGTGACGGTAAAAAGTGGTTTGCAATAAAAGGGCGGCCGCCCATGTCATTTACAAACAATGTTCGGAGAGTTGTAATTTATTCTTTCCTTCATTTCCGATATTTCTCGAAGTAAGTTTAGCAATTTGATTTTCTAGGGGCCATCGAAATTGTCCTATTAAGTTTCCCCACTTGATTTTGCATAATTAATCGCCTCGCGCAGTGTTCGTCGCCCCCATTCTCTGTACTACTAAGGCTGAAGTCGCAGACAAAGAATGTTGCATGCGAGTAATCCAGTGGTAAAGTGTACAGTGTTATCGGGCCAGTACGGGCGATCTGCAGTGGTATGACGAGCATGTAGTATAGTAGTGTAGATGGTATCGCCGGCGGGCAGTGGCGAAAGAAGTCATCACCCCACGTCGCTGCCAGCCTCCCCCTTGTATTTGTCTACGAAGCAGCTCGCCAGGGGTGGTAGATAACAGAAGAGCTATGGGTGGGGAGGGCGTGGCTCTCCTGAGTGAGGGAAGACGCATGACGTGGCAGGCGTCTCGGCGCTGCATGGCTGACTCAGCGCTAGGAGGGACTCGCTGCCACCTCTTAAACGGAATGGCGCGCGGAAAAAGTACAGTACACTTCGTTTCATATAACTTCAGTAAATTTTGACAGTTCTCCAACCATGTATGCCTCCGCCACAGCTGTTCTGTCGGTGAAGGAAACGATCTTTGCTAACAAACTACGACTCCAATGGCAGACATTGAAAGACTTGCAACTTCTATCAAGTACTTTGGCTACTATAACTGGTTGCGATTCCCAACTGTTTTATTTTTGTTATGATCACATAATATACTAGTTAGGGCTCTGTTTACTTTATTGATGGGATGGGGAACTATTGTTTAACGTCTTTCGTGAGACGTAATTGTTTTGCGGTTCTGCTTATGAGAGAGTGGCGATTGGAACTTGGATCGTTTTGATGATGCAGTGGATAATTTTGTTCGTACGGAAGTAACATTCAGTTGACTATAACCTATAAAGTTGTAAATTCATTGAAAGAACTAAATGCGATAAATGTGCCGCAGTTCGTAACGATGCGAGAGATACTAAACACACAAATATCATTGCGTTTTTTTATATAATGAACTACTAAACGGGCGTTTAATCCACGTACATTTAAAAACCTCCCGCAAGAACAATTAGCAATAAATACGTCACTGTTAATACCAATGTGCGAAATACACGATGTAAACATGTTCAGCAAATTTAACTTCAACGTAAAAATCATTAGTGTTTCAATCAAATAAATTAGGGTAAAACAAGGCTTTCTAGAAGTCCAAATAAATTTCAAATATTCTCACAACAATAAAAAAAATATTATTTATAAAACAAACAAACTTACTGTTCACTTTATGAAGCACTACTAAGGTTTCACATCTAGGATATACCCTGCCTCGTGCAAACAAACATTAGTTAAGTCTTCTCATTGCCATGAATTAAGGCTCCTGTCTACGTGGCTCTTGGAACTGCGTTGTTGAGTGCCTTCAAAACTTCACACACATCAGAAACACGATTTCCGAGCAATATTCGTGTCAAATACTTACACAAGTTCTCGGACGTCCTGCAGTGAACCTTCCACGCCAGTTTATAGTCTCTTGTGCTTCATGGCGATGACTGTTTCACGTGTTAAAAACGTTACGGGCAAAACTAACACGCACCTCGTCGCTCTTACGTGCAGTGTTTACGTGTGTGCACTGTACTCTGCAAGTTGCGTCTGTAACAGTGGCGCTTCCATCACACGCAATCAAAGCTCACATATTAAACTACGCTCGTGTAGTTTTACTTTTATCGTACCGTGCAAGTTCCTGATGGACATACGGACTGAGATAGGGGCCGCCGTGGCTGAGCGGTTAGCCTGCTCGCCTCCTACCATGGCGACCCGGGTTCAATTTCCGGCGGGGTCACTTCCGGATTTTCGCATATGGATATCGTGCCGGACGATGTCGCTGGTCGGCGTGTTTCCCCCGCTCTCGCATTCCGGTGCTGCTCCACATTCACCTCGCTTCAGCGTCATCGGCTCTCAAGACCTAGATGTTAAGAGCCGCCCAAATCTCTGCACTCTACTCCACTCAAATATTTGATATACATTAGCTAGTTCCAACCTAATGCAACACGTTAGAAAGTAACATAAATATCCTGTCCTGAAGCATGACGTGGCATATCCACACTAACGTTGGCGACTGTCTGTACATTAGAAATATCTTTGAATCTTTCCAACTTTGGCTTAACGTGGCCTTGTATCCGTAAACTTACTAACCGTATGCATGCGTGACTAGACTTTTCACGAATTAGATGACATTGTGACGACTTTAAATAGACCTGATAAAAATTGTAAGCGCATCAAGGTGACGTAGGGCCATTAACGGCTTCATTGAAGGCTTCTGCATACACTCGCATGTATCAGTGTTTCCTCACAACTTGAATGAGCAACAACAGTTGATGGAAGTCAGCTGTGAATCTTGCACATGTCGTTTCGTACTTTCTTTCACATAGGCAAACATTAAAAACAATAAAATTTTTCTCATTTATTTACTTACTAGGACGAGTGGCGAAACAACGTATCTTAACTTTGGACAGAAGAATTTACGCTTTGGGTTGGCGGGGCTCGTAATGGGGATGTTAATCTAAATTGCAAGCTGCAATAGAGAAAGTCTAAAGTCTATAAGATGGAAACGAATATATATACTTTTAACGGTAAAGTGAGCACTCTTGAGGCCCTAGTTACTTTTGCTTTTCAGTCATATTTTATCCTTTAAATACCTTTTTAAAATAAACATTGTCAAGTAATAAGCACAGTGTGTGTATACCACCGCTCTTGGAAGTTAATGTCTAAGGCTAAAATAAAACATATTTTCTGACTATTATTCCAAATGACAGACCGTTAATATCCCGTATATAATTATCACAGCAACATTGAAATAATTAATTATATATGTCATACAAAATATCGATGCTCTTTACGGCGAACAAATTTTGTGTGTCTTTTACATCTTCTGGTGCCCTTTTCAATATTTAAGGTGGGGTAAATCTATACCAGAACCCCTCCACCCCTCAATCCCCTACCTAGTTGTTAGGCCACTGAATAGAACAAAGTTAAAAAGTGGCAACCCTAGAAAAATGGTTTTTATTTTCCCGGAGAAACTAATTTTCTTGCGGTAGCATGCTTTCCTACACACGCGTGTGTTCGCGAATACTGAACTTCCAGGACTAACTAACTAAGAAGTGTAAGGTGAATAGTTGCATGCTACACGACGAACACGCGAAAGTTCAGTGCGATTCTGCGAGTCGGTCAAACCAGGTACGAACGATGTGTTTGATGTTTGCGGAGGGTGATAAGGTCTACGTTGCCGTGTGTGTGTGACGCAGTCTCGCCTCTACAGCAGCACGCGTGGCGCACATGTGGTTGCGTGCGATCCAGAGATAAAGTGCGGTCGCCACACCTCTACGGCGCGGCGTGACGATGTAGATAGTCGACACACGCGAGCTGTCAACAACTGCAAACAAACCGCGAAACACTGCAGCACCAAGTCGTACACACAGAAGTTACATTCCATGGCCGTACGTGAATCGTCTAGTGCGATAATGTAGTGTTACACGTGCAGATGTCGACCTTAACGCACATTCCCTCGTAGCATCTCGCCCGAGATGGCTCTTTCATCTACTTGCTTCGTCATCTCACTTGCGTGGTTTGGAAAGAAACATTTCACGTGCACATGAGTTACGGCTGATTGAAAACTTACAAATCAGCTACTGAATAAAA
This sequence comes from Dryococelus australis, assembly GCA_029891345.1. Classification (NCBI taxonomy): domain Eukaryota; kingdom Metazoa; phylum Arthropoda; class Insecta; order Phasmatodea; family Phasmatidae; genus Dryococelus; species Dryococelus australis. The sequence continues at coordinate 7,351,024 of CM057002.1, read as the reverse complement.
TGATTGCCCATGACAGCAGACTGGCTGAATTACATGCTGTTGTGTCGGCAGTAAACTACGAGAGAAAGTATTTCTATATCTTAGCCTGTTATGAAGTACAGAGCCTTGCGTTTAGTGACGATGGCGCGTGCCAGTCTCGCCCTTATTACTCCCACGCTTTTAGCTAGCTCTCAAACGCGGAAAAAAAAAAAAAGCTCGAACAGAAATACCTAAACTTCACGATGTTGCTACACTGCCATGAACAGCGATATAGTCGACAACACAATAGTCGACAACACAAAAGTCGACTTTACTACATCCAGGTGGCTGTCGCGTGGCCATTAACAAAGTGTAAATCCACGATCACCTCGGAAGCATTAGCGTAGCCAGGATTATTGTTTGGGAGGGGTCCAACCTGTCAATTGTTATAAAGACAATAAATACGGCCAAATATACTATGTAAACCGCAAAATCAGTAGATTCATTCTGCTTGCTTTCAGTTTAAGTTCGTGTAGAATATTTTACCTCATCGTAGAAACTAACAGATCAGTGTCGCCAAATCTTCAAAATTATAATCATTAAATAACCAATTTTTCTTTGGCTTTGTTAATAAAATAATTAAATGCCATGCCATAATGTCTGCTGTGACTTTTTTGGAACAAGTGTTGGGTGGAAATTCTATTCTCCATTTGTTATTCTAGGTGAGGGGTGCGGCACCTCTGGGCCAGCCCCCTCCCCCTGTTCGCCAACCCCTTCCCCCTGTATGTTAACTCCCATCCCTATTTACGCCAGCTCTCTACCCTCTCTGGGCCAGTCACCACCCATCTTTGGGCCAGCCTCCTTCCCTCTTTGGACCAGCCCCCTCCCATCTGTACGCCAGCCCCCTCCCATCTATACGCCAGTCCACTCCCATCTGTACGCCAGCCTCCTCCCATCTGTACGCCAGCCCCCTCCCATCTGTACGCCAGCCCCCTCCCATCTGTACGCCAGCCCCCTCCCCTCTGTACGCCAGCCCCCTCCCATCTGTACGCCAGCCCCCTATCACTGTGCTGGTGGAAGCTCGCGAACGTGACTGCTACGATGGGGTTTTGGAAAGTTTTTGGTGGCAGAGAAACGGCAGTAACACACTCGTGTCCAACCCCTGGCAGTGAAGATGCCAGCTACAGCTCGTATATAGTGTGGAGGGAGAGGCTATCTAACTTGATCGGTCCTTTGTAGTCGCAACTTTCTATTGTTTGATGTTTTCCGTCCGTGACACCCGCCAGAATGTTGTGGTCGCCTTTGTGTATTGTTTTCAGCTTTGCAAGGAAAATAGAATGTTACGAATTGTAAGGGTGTGTCCAATTTCGTGACTGATAGACGTATTATTGATAAAAAAAAGTTTCTTAATGTACTTGTAATGCAATAAAATACACGTAGCTACTATTATTTAAAAATAAAACTGCCTGCAACTGCTATTAACACTTATTATTCCTATCAGTGAGTACAATTTTTATGTAAGTTTCAATTATTATAATTCAAGTCTTGATCAGTATATTACATAATTTACCTAATCTAATCCTCACTTACTATTTACACATATACGATCAAAACATCTGCCACCCACACACAAAGTCGCACTTACATGCAGCCCAACTGGTAATCACACTTATAGTCTGTTCACAGTAAATTGAGCACCTTTGAGGCCCTGGTTACTTTTTCCTTTTAGCCATTTGTATCCTTTAACCACCTTTTTAAATAAATATTGCCATGTAAGTAATAAAATACAGTGTGTATATCCCGCTACACTCGGAAGATAACGTCTAAGGATAAAATAAAATATATTTTCCGCCACCTTAAGGGGTTTGAAGATTTTGAAATTATTACAAAAATTGCGAATAAGAAGTTTGATTTTACAGGCTTACGGTACTGGCTAATACAATTTCATAGTCGCGAAAAAAAAACTGTCCTTCGTAATTTAAAGGAAAGGAGAAATTTTTACAGTTTTTTTTCCCCCAAATAGAATACAATACATTTGTTAAAATATATATTTTTTTCAATCGTTTTAAAGACACACAAATTTTCAGTGGAAACGAAAAGTCATAGTTTTGCAATCTAGCCATTTTTAGCCTATTTTCCGAAGGAAAGAAAGGCTTATGAGATCACTTTACTGTGCGTGTGTGCGTATGTATTTATGTATGTGTGTCTGTCTGTGCCCCCTTTTCCATTTTTTGAACGCGTGAACCTAATTTTACCAAAATCTGTACACGTATACTAATACGTAAGGGCACCTGACTTTTATAGTTTTCGACCACGCCGTGCACTTATTTTCAACATGGCGGCAATCGTAATATTTAGGTCTGTCATTTCAGAAACCATTCAACCGATTTTAACCAAATTTCGTATGCTGACAGCACAAGGTGTACGCATTAAATTAAAATGTGAATATTGTTGTTCGTCAGCCATTTTCGGAAGATAGCGCCACACGACATAATGAAGCTTTTACATTATATTTCGAAAACTACTCGATCTATTTTCGCCAAATTTGGCACGTAAGTAATACTATAATTGGCCATGTAAATGTCCGTAATTGAATATAGACATTTATTTTAAAAATGGCATACCTAATAAACCTAAAATATTTTTATGGCTAACTACTATAATGTTTGGCCAATTTAAACGTAAATTTGTGCACTGTCAGTATCTACTACAAGCATCATATAAGCCAAACAACTACTACTTTTGTCCGTCATTTTGTAAGACAGCGTTACATGAATAATCAAGTTTTTGTGTAATTTCTCTGGAAACAAATTCTCTGCCAAATTTGGCAGTCGGGTAGAACTGCCGCAGTTGATAATATGTACAAATGTATTTAAAGTATGTTACGCTAATTTTCAAAATATTGGCTTTCTAGATTTAATCAATTCCAACTTAACTTTGTATGCTGGGAGTATATATAGCAAACATCAAATGTATTTAGATGGAGCCTCTTTTGTACTCCATTTTGTAAGATGGTGCCACGCAAATAAATAAAGTTTTTAGTCATATCTCGGGAAACAATTTTCCGATTCCTACCAAATATAGCATACAAGGAGGTAATGTTAACATATATGTTTTATGTATGTCACACTAATTTTCAAAGTGTTGGCCGTGAGGCTATTTTAGTTTTATATGTAATACCGTCGAAACTATGTGATTAATTACAACGAAACTTTGTATGATTACTGTATATTACAACAGTTGTATGTATAGACACAATCTCTTGTCCACCATTTTGTAAAATAATGTCACTAGACAATTGAAATTATGTGATCTCCGAAAAAACAACCGATTTTTACCGAATTTGGTAAACCATTAATACTATAGGATGCTATGTAAACTGATATATTTTGAGTGGGTCAGACATATATATTTTCAAAATGGCCGCCATATAAACATTTAAGCTCAGAATTTTTATCTACGAAGTATGTTTGTATACGCGCCATTCAGAAAATGAGACCAACATTTCAGCTTAGTGTTCTATATCTACGAAACTATGTAACATATTTAAATTTGTGTATATTTTATCTATGACAATAATCGAATGTGCTAATACATAAACTTTTGCCCTCCATTTATGAAGATCGTCACATGGCTAGTGGAGGTTATATGCCATGTCTTGAGGACCAATCAATCGATATTCATTGAAATATTCTCCTTTGCAGGTTTTTTTTTGTAAAGAAGTGTCACATCAGTAAACTGAACATTTTGTCATATTTGCGGAATAATTCGACTAATTTCCACCAAATTTTGGACACCTACAGACGGCAAAGTATAGTTACATGATTTAAATAAGGCCAGGAAATGATTTTAAAATGGCGGCCATATAAATATATTTTTTAATATTTGGCATATCTATTTTACAATTTAACAATTTCATTCGAACGTTTTATGCTGACATTATTAATTACTAACATCGTGTACACAGCCTCTTTTTAATCAGTTTTGTAAGATAGCCCCATGTAAGAAAATAACGTTTTTATGCCATGTCTCGGAGACCAATAAACCGATTTCCATCAAATTTTTCACAGAAGTAACGTTATGGTAGGATGTGTAAACTTGTGTGTTTAAGTGGCTCGGACACTTATTTTCAAAATGATGGACAAGTAAATATTTCAGGTTTGTGAACCGCATTAATCCAAAAATTACACTGATTACATTCTAAGTTTATACTGCGAACCCTACCTCAGTGATGCAGGTGATTGCAAACTAGCATATTTTTACGAGTTTTTCTGAATTCGAATCCCGGTCAAGTCACGCGTGTGTTTTTAGATACGTCGCGTTGTATCCCGAGCTTGTTTCTCTGGGTGGCGCGGTGGTGTAAAGTGTCCACATCTCTGTGGGCCAATCGCTACGCAGGGCTCTTGTCAAGCACTAACAATTCCGTTTGTACCAACATCGAAAAGTCGTTCAATTGTAAAATAATTTATGCATCGGGTTGGCGATCAAGCAGAGTTGTCTTTTTTTTTTTTTTTTTTTTTTTTTTTCACGTTTAAGATCAAATCAACCTTAATCGTATACACACGTTAAGCATTAAGGAAACAATTTAATAAATGTTTTCAATTATCTATGTTGTAATTATTCCATAAAGCTGGTGTTCTTAACAAAGTTGTTTACAAGCTTCGTACGTGAATTGAACTGAATTCCAATTTTGAAATGGAGAAAATTAAATAGAGATGTGTAATAAGATGTTGGGTTCCTCACTGAAAATTCGAAGCCAAACACACTTGTGAAATACTTCACCTTTCCCAGCAATCCAGAAAGTAAGTTTCTAAACCAGTTTTGTTTGTTTTCACTGGTATCTAGGTTTGGGCTGTTTATCTGGTTACGAACTTTCAATTATTTCCAATAATAATCCGTACTTTGCCTAAATATTTGGGTCTTTTATTCAAATACTACAGTTAACTAAAATTGTTTTCGGAACATAGCTTTTTGGATTGCTGGGAATCTCGGGTAAAAGTTCTGGCATGGAAAAAAAAAACCCAGAAAAATGCAATCCAATTTAATTACATCAGTTTGGTCATTATTAATGCTAAAAAAAATCCTTACCATGTCCTGCAAAATTATATTTTATCGATCTTAATGTTACAAAATAGCCACGACAGAACAATGATTTATTCGTTTTTTTTTTTTTATATATTGGTCACAAGAGAAACGTTAGTGGCCCGATCGTAGAGAGGTAATAAGCAAAGGTCAGTCTGGCAGTGAAATCTCTTCTTCCCTTCCATACTCTTGGGTCGGACGACCCATGTGCAGGGAAAATAGCCTGCGAGTGGCCGGTCAAGGTCAACCTAGTGACCTCCGGTGTCAAGCAGCCAGCACTCCGGAGAAATCGCATCTCCTGTCCCCGCCACATTTCCCTTGTGAGTCGAGCACCTCAGTGCCGTCTGTCAGCGACTCCCCGGCGCGCGGAGGTATAGGCTGTTCACGGTCAAGTGAGCACTTTAGAGACCTTGGTTACTTTGTCAGTTTGTAACCTTTAACCATCTTTTTAAATAAATGTTGCCATGTAAGTAACAAACGGTGTTTATACGGGGCGAGTTCTTTAAAAGAGGTCCCGTGGGACATTGTCAGTGCTCCGAGAATAACGAACGCAGTGAATTCGTAAGAATGTAAGGTGTTCAAAAATGTTATTTATGTCTTGTCGAGCAGAAAATGTAGAAAAATCCTCTGTGAAACAAGTTGTGACAAAAATTACGTAAATGTACGGTTTTCGCGCGCCATTCCCCTTAATTCTCCCCGTCCGCCCGTCAAAACATTGGCAAGCTTTAACTTTTGACGGACGAACGGATGAAATCACATCCTTCTAAACTTGAACATTTTGATACTCGTTCATCCCGAGTTATTTACAAGGCTGTGTGGTGTGTGCAGTGTTTGGTTTTGGCTCTTTTGTTTTCATATGCTTGCTTATGTAACAGTATAATGAAATATCTTTCCTGGACATTGACACTTACGTTTGGAAACACGAGCTCCTTTTGTGCAATAGTGAAAATAATAAAATCTTGCTTTATATGCTATTTAAATTTTTTATATCGATAATTTCCGTTACGTATGTGTATGTTTGTTTTTTTTTGAGTACTTATAACTCAATGGCGGCCACTTCCAGCACCTACTCTAGGTATTTTGTTGTTGCACAGGACAGAATTTCCTCATTCCCTCGCTCCGTTACACACATGTATTTCACTGTATTCTGAAGTTAGCTTCTAAGTCTACAATAAAATATATAGAGTATATGATTATTCCAAGTGGAAGGACTTAGAAAGAGCCCAGACACGCGCTAGCCCTACTTCCTCGGGGGCCGCGGTTGCCGGGTGGCTAGAGCGCTAGCTTCCCGTTGAGGTTCCATTACCAGCGGGATCGCACGTGGGAATCGTGACGGACGATGTCGTTTTCCGGCGGGTTTTCTCGGGATCTCCCGTTTCCTCCCGCCCTTGCATTCCGGCGCTGCTCCATACTTCATCTCGCGTCAGCCGCATAGGCTCTCAAGGCCTCGATCAAAACATCACGCCTCAACTCGACGCTACACTTTTAAAAAATTCTCGTTTATTCACGAGATATTCAAAGTGAATATACAAAAACGCATCTGTAATGACGAGGGAAAACTGAGCTGAGCATCGTAAAAACAAAATACAGAAAGACGTCGTATTTTCTTTACATATACAGAATGTTGCAAAATTGCATGACAATACTTCGGGGAAACATTCCTCACATCTGGAGGATGAAAAAATGTTATATGAACATAGGTCCGCAAACGCTTGGTTTCTTTACTGCAGCTCTTAATACATAACGTACACTGTACAGCCCGCGGGCTGGATCATGTTACTGTGTAGTGCCATCGCAGCGTTCGTTTGCATGATACACGACACCTCACACTACGACACTACATCTAGAACAGTAGGAACTGCACAGAAATTAGTTACACGTGTGTTAAAGCTTATCGTCGGCACTAAAGGAAATGTTCAAAATGACCTCCATCAGCACGGACACATGCATCAACCCGCCGTTGCATGGACACATGATGCGTTGATGAATTCCTGGAAAATTCCTGATTGTTTGTTCCGCAACCCGCCACACTACGGTAACAGAAGGTGCTCACATTGTCCACTGGGGTTGCGCAAACAAGTGCCTTTAAATGTCCCCGCAAATAACAGTCTAATCGATTCAAATCAGGACTCCGCGGAGGCTGGTATTCCACAGTAACATGATCCAGTCCGCGAGCCATACACTGTACGTTATGTATTATGGGCTATAGTAAAGAAACGAAGCATTTGTGGACCTATGTTCATATAACATTTTTTCATCCTCCAGATGAGAGGAATGTTTCCCCGAAGTATCGTCATGCATTTTTGCAACATTCTGTATATTCGGGTTCGGGAACGAGCATTGCCGAGTTTACACGAAGCTTTCTTTGTCACAATAACTAGTAAATTGTAGTTTCCCTGGCCGGCAGCCAGGATATCGGTGACACACACACCTATTCTTTTAAACATCACAAAGTAGCATGAGGCACGTGCAACAGTTAACACTACTTAATAACATTAGAGTATTTTTCGTTATCTCTTTTTTTAAAACTGGAGTTACAGAAAAGGACATTTAGTTTCAGAGGTTCCCTGCATTAACTGAGCGTGTTGTGAAATTTAAGGAAAAGCTCTTTTTTGAAAAGCATGTTTCCGTAACTTTACGGAGACTTTAGTGAGACTTCTAGAAAATTTTTATCAGCACTTTTCCATAAAATGAAGTAATTTTTTAACACTTGGGTAAAAAAATTCGCCCGTGGTAATATGCAACATGTGAGTTTCGTATATTTAAACTAATTACTTATAGAAAAGTTTTAATCAGGTTAGCTATAATCGTTTATATGTTAGCTAGTATTTCATGACCGAACTGTAAAGCGTGTTACATCTGCCGTCGTCAGTTCTTCCCTCAGCCCCCAGTTTCCAGACGCCTTTAAAGCGATCTCCTAGTTCCCTATACAGGCTGTTTTTGAAATGAATGCAGATATTTTTGGGGAATGCAAGGATGTGTCGGGACTAGTGTTTTGATGTAATAATCATGGTGTCGGAAGTGCATCCTTATGCTACAAATAAATGAAACGCAAGATGCATATGCTGTAAGCAATTATTATTATTATATAAAGAACGTGTATTACAGTCACTCGAAGCGAGTTGGCATGGAAACCGTAAGTGCAGTATCACGACAGTTGTTCAAAGTGATGGCAGCTGACCTGGTGGCAGGGCGACATGTGGCTGTAGTGGTAATTGTCGTCCTCGACTTGACTTTGCGAGGTTCTTGTAACACCGCATTACTGTTCCACACTTTCCTGACATTGTGTTATGGAACTGTTTACCCGCCAGGGCATTTTCAACCGCAGCAGTAATGCTTGCTTTTTATTTTATTTGTAGCACAAGGCCGCATTTCCGACACAATGTTAATATATCAAAACAATATTCTGGACACCCTCTTGCATCCCCCAAAATATCTGCACTCGTTTCAAAAGCGTCCTGTATAGTCACGCCGGCCCTGACAGTATGTTCATTGCCGGACATCGCGTGTCCACCAGAGGTAAGTCAGCGAGTGTCGTGTCACTGGAAGATACATCAAGTTTCTCCCCTCCGGTGGTATTCCACTCTCTCTGGCCTGTCTGCAGAAAGCCACCCAGGCGAGTGCTTCTTCCTGTCTGTGCATCTCCCCTCGGCCTTCTATTGGTCAACGTCGTGCTCCTCCGCATTTGTAGGCGGGCCTTGTACACCTCTGTCGGCCTCTTCTGTTGCTCTGTCAAGCTCACCGTGAACTTCTTCACTACAGCAAACTCTTGTTTATTCGTATTGGCTCTCTTGTAGTCTGGTTCTCTTCAGAGGACACGTATTTTGTTTATAAAGAGATGTCGTGGCAGGTGTGTGAAACATGTCTAGAATCACTTAACGCATGTGGAACTCTTATTTATGCGCTCGGTCGGTCCGAGCACTGGACAGCGCTCTTACGGCGACTTTAGTCTCTTCACGATCACCACCGACTTCTGTGAAGCCAGCGATGCTGAAGTTCTATTTTCAGGATTTTCCTCCGCCTCATGCAAACAAAGCTTAACCAAGTCTAGAATATCACTCCAAAGGGCCAATGTACCACATTCGTGTGCACTCTGTGTAATATGATGTTGCATGAGAACTATTTCTTACAAAGTATCACCAACACATTTTTTCTCCCTGTTATCATTCACAATAATTATAAATGAAATATTATTATGTATAAGGAAAATATAAGTAAAAGTTAAATTTAACAAAAAAAAAAATTGGGCTTGGCTGTGTTGGGGACACGGCCGTTTGTTTGCGTGAATACGTTTACGTTTACGCGCTCGGATGCCTTGATGTATATTTTACGGTCCCAGCACCGCTTCACTCGATCATATGGGGTTTTATGGGTATCACTGGATTGCTTTTGAGATGCTCTTTCCAACCGTATACGATTTCTGTATTTCGACTTGGCTTTTTGACGAGCATAAGCCGACATTGTGTTAAGTTTTCTTAATTTTTTACATAAAACTCGTACAATTTCACCATAACTACGCCACACAAATGTTTTTACGTACAATTTCACCATAACTACGCCACACAAATGTTTTTACACACGCAATCGATTGATCTTGACGAGAGCTGCCGATAGAAACTTAAACGAGCGTCGTAGCTTCTCCTAGTCAAAATTTATACTACGCGGAATTTATGAGACGCGACAAAACGAGCACAAAATTGCGGCGCCCCCTCCCCCTTTACCCCTTCCCCCCTCGCCTAGCCAAGCGCGAACCTTCGCAGTCCTCACTCAACGTAACATATTCTTTGACCCTTGGAAATCGAGTGGTGTAATTGAATTTCAAATGTAGATGATAGATTCGGAGTTGCAATGCCTAACTGTATCCCCCGATTTTGTTATCATCGGATTTTCTGGACTGCCTCCCACTAAGGTTGCAAATTTAAAGATGTATTCACGTCAGTAAGGAACTTTAATGTCAAAAGTAAAATAAAATACTTGTGATACACCGCATATGTAGGAAACAACCGAGAACTTCTTGCATGGGGTTATTTTTCAAATGTTTGATTTTAAAAGTGTGAAGACACCGTGAATAAACTATAGCTAGTAAAGTGGTCTGGTAAATCAGTGTTTGCGCTTCCCTCGGCAAGTAAATGTTCTGGAAATACGTTGTCTAGGAAAGGTAAATAAACAATTATCTAGATCCGACACTGTTTATTTTATTGAAATAGAATTAAATCGTGAAAATGGTTTTAAAAATTTTCGTTTTTATAACTCTGTGTGGTTTCCTGAAAAGAATGAATAAATTACAAATTGGCATGTATACTTTTACAATCCACTGCTGTACGTGGCATCCGCTAACATGTTACTGTTGCAGGTCTAGTTTGCGAGAGATGACGGCATTCTTGGGTATGCATACCGTAGCCTAGGGATGTGGCCTTGGGGCGTTTAATATGCTATCCACGGTCAAGTGAGCATTTTGAAAGCCCTCTCATTTGGAGTAATAGTTTTATTTTAGCCTTAGACGTAAACTTCAGAGTGCGGTAGGACACGCACAGTGTTTATTACTTGCGTGAGAATATTTACTTAGAATGGTGGTTAAAAGATAAGAAATGGCAGAAAGGAAAAATTGACTGGGACCTCAAAAGTGCTCCCTTGACCGTGAACAGCCTACAGGTAGGTATGCAGGGTGTGTGTCGCGATCCGTGCTCTCTCCAGAAGGCAATGTCCGAGTGTTGGCAGGTACTGTGTGTACAAGCAGGGCTGTGAACGTGGTCTTGTTAAGTGTGTGAGGAGGAGGTGTTATATATGGCGCCAGGCGCCACCTTCACTTCCTGTATGTACCGGGTTCACACACAGGACCTTCCTCTCACAGCTCCCTCTTGTCCTGCGCTCAACACGAGTGTCTTATACAACACCACCAACATTCTCACTAACATGCCATTTATGTTGCACATGGAAGAAGAATGAAAATACTTTGTAACATTGTAAAATATTTTGATATGTAATTTTTAGAAATATTTTACAAAATAAATTGGTATAAGTGTTTATTGCTAGTAAAAATTTAAGCGTATGTCCATTCTGGACGTCTCAAAAATCACTTTTTTGCACAAAAACCTCGCTCGCTAGTCTCGGGGATACTCCAGAGCTGTCCCTCCCCCCTCCACATGGAAACCTTGTGTAGGCTACGCCCATATGTGCTAGTTAGGGTTAGAAATATACATAGAAAATAATTTTTTTAATCGATTTTTTTTTTTTTTTTTTTTTTTCCCCTCCAGTTTACCTCTTTTCGTTTGCTTATTTATTTTCCTAGTCTATTTCTTTTCCTGTGCTTATTCAATTTCGTCTGCCAATTTTCTTTTCCTTTGTGGCTTTATGTTTTTCTACCTGGATCTTTTTAAAAGTCTTAATATGTTTATTTCCCTCCCTCCCTCCGTCTCTCTCTCTGTTGTGTGTGTGTGGGGGGGGGGGAGGGGGCATAGTGCAGGCAGGGTGTGGCACACACAGGGGCAGCGACTGTGGAAACGGCCTTGTCCTTGTGTAGGTCTGATGGTTGCTGTGGCGACGGGTGGCGTGTTGTCATTAGCATACGCACAGCAGGAGGGTATCCTCCCCCGCATCTCTAGCCGGCCTTGGACTGGTTTTACTGCATTTACATGTGAATGTGGGCTCACCCCCTGGCTGTGCCTCGGCCAGCTGCCACATCGTCTCATCCCTCCTGCCTTTCACAAGCTACCCTGTGCCAGCCTAACATATTATGCTATAAGCGGAGGACTGGGGTGGAGAAATGTAGGCGGCTCTCAACGAGGTCGTGAGAACCGACAAGGTTGAGAAGTGAATATGGAGCAACGCTGGAATGAAAGTGCGGGGAAAATGGGAGATCGCTGAGAAAACTCGCCTGCTAGCCGCCTCGTCCGGCGCGTATCCCACACGCGAGAGTTAGTGAGCATCGGGAATCGAACCCGGTTAACGTACGTAGGAAAACGGCGGGGCTCCGCGCAAAAAAAACACACGTCCTTTTTGTTTACCGATTACGGTAGATTTCTAATCCGCAGGAAACAAAAAAATATCCAACAGTTAATATTTTCAAATTCACAAATGAGATAGGCCTACCAATCCACCCTTTCTTATGGAAGGGAGTTTATTAAAGTTTTCACTTCGTCTTTCAATAATGCATTGTCCAGAAACTGTGACATTTATCCTTCATTCTAGCTCTGTTAGTATAGGCTGTTCACGATAACTTGCACTTTTGAAAGCCCTCCTTAAGATCTACTTGTATATACGTTGCGTACTCATCCGCCTTATTTAAAAATTAACGTTGCCATGGGCCTCATCACTTTATTCATTCGTCGGTCAAGTGAAACTGTGAAATTATTAGGAAAGTAAATATTTTATATATCTGCTAATTTTACACTTTGGTGTATTAAAAAACCAGAAAACGAAAAAACGAATTCGAGTTATCGCAAATGGCTACCTAACACTTTTTATTCGACGTTAAGATATTGAACTACTTTCCATCCATCGTTACCAACTTTACTGGGCGAATATCGCTCAGCGCAGCCATTAAAATTTATGCAGGCAGGGGCAGTGACTTTTTTCTAACGTTGATTTCAAAAGGACTCACTTTATCGTGAACAGCCTTTAGTAAAAGTTAATCTGTTTGAACTACACATTGAAGGGTAATGACATACCTCCGGAGTAAACTTCAACCCATATTCCATGTTGGAAGATTGCAAGCCTGCATGGACGCTTGAATGGAAGATTTGGCCGTCTGCTGGCAGTTTTCGAGGACGTCGTAATTGGCCGTGCGCAATTTTCGATGGAAAGTTTCTTAAAAGGTTGAAGTTTTAGCCAATCAGAGACAGGGTGCTGGCCATTTTATTTTGTTTTGAGAAACTTATGTATAATCAGATAAGTAGATCCTAAGTTTGGCTTTCAGTGCTCATTTTACCGTGAATAGTGTAACTTTAATTTTACCTTAAAAAGTAAACTTGTAGAACAATCTAGTAGGTTGTGTGCTCCTCCCACCCCCTTCACGTCGGCGAAATCCGCCGCTGTGTTAGTCGAGGTTAACTACAATACAGTTGACGCGCGTGCCCGAGGGAAATGTTTCTCCAGGCTGGCAGGATGTCGTGTGTTGGCAGGACTTGCGGGAACGATCTGCTACTGCTGGAGGGAGCTGCGCCCCTCGGGTATCTGGTGTCGGGTGCCAGGTAGACGCAGGGTCTTGTGAAGCCAGCCCGAGGCTGAACCCTGCCCTTTGCCGCTGATCCCACGGCGTTCATTAAACATTCCAGAAACAAACCTTCCTTACGAGTTTGGGGGGGGGGGGGGGATAGCCGCCGGGAACTGCGTTAATATCAACACCACAGCTACAAAAAGTTGCGAAATATATCGACGAAAATTACAGTTTTTGAAATAAAGTTCCGAAACCACTCATAGGATGTTGGTGGTTAATTGGAGCACTTGAGAGAACCCAGCTTAAGGCGCCCGTCTACCTGTGAGCTGTTCTCTACGCTTGAGGCTGAGAAGCGCGGGAGATATAAGGGCGACACTAGTGTTCGCATTAAGTTGTGTTCCGTCCTAGTATGAAGTGTTATTTTTCATGTGTAAACACATCGGGCACGTGTGAAATAGTTTGAAAACGCATGCGTTACTTTTCTCAGTTCGTATAATCCCGCAATATTCTAATTGATTCTCGTGTATTTTCACTTGCGGCCCGGTGGGACTCCGTAAAGCCTCTTTTACACGACGCAATAGTGGTTTTTAACGAGGCCTTGCGTGAGGAATCTCATGCGAGAATGATCAGGAAGAGCCAATGAGAAACCAGTCCACAGATCAAACTTGCAGCGAAATTCTTCTTTGCATGATAAAAGTTGATGGCCTCGGAATAGCCATCATTTTAATGATCAAATGTCATGAACGCACGTTTCATTTTAGTGGCTATTACATACAACCAGATATTTCTTGTAAAGGCTGTTTACGATAAAGTGGGCACTTTTGAAATCAACCTTAGATAAAAGTCACTGCCCCTAGCTGCATATATTTTAACGGGGGCAATAAGTGCCATGTGTATAGTAAAGTTGGTAACGATGGAGGGGAAAGTAGTGACACGTATTTAGTTCGAGCAAAAGGTGTTAGGTAACCTTTTGTAATAACTTAAATTATTTATCTGGTTTTCTGTATTTTTTAATGCATCGAAGTGCATTAATGAGCACACTTGTACATTATTTACTTTTCTAATGATTTCACAGTTTTACCTGACCGACGCATGAATAAAGTGATGAGGCCCATGGCAATGTTTTTTTACATAAGGCGGAAGAACACACAACGTGTATACAAGTAGATGTTAAGCAGGGCTTTCAAAAGTGCTTATTTTACCGTGAACAGCTTATACTCGTCCAACACTCCCACAACACTATCTGAACTCTAAAACAAAACTTTCAAGAGTTCTTCATAGTTAATATTTTTCTCCTGATTCCTCCCCGCACAGCTATAATATTCTTTTGCTCCTCTCCTACCACCCAGTTTATAAGACATCCCCTATCTCCTGATTTCGTGTAAGATCTTTCTAGCATGAGATATAATCGCTTGGTATCTAATACAAGAGTGGACGTGCAGAAGCGACTCAAGCGTGTTGGCAACACTGTAGCGGCGCCTTGATGCCGAGGGCTGGAAGGAAGGTAGTCTGGATCGTGTCAGTGTTGGTAACAAACAGCCTGCTCGACCTTGAGTGTGCAGACGTCTGGGAGTCCTATCGCTACAATTCATCATCTCAGATGGGGTGTGAGCGGTCACCCCCGCCGAGATAAAGCCACCACCTTCATCCCCACACAGAGACCCGCTTGTGTGGCGACTGAAAAGGAACACAGTTCCTTTCAAACCCCTTCCATGGTTCTCATGCGACTGCCGACTGTCGCTGGGGGAAAGGAAACGGGATAAAAACTGAAAATGAAATCTGATCTGTGCGAGTGCGGGAGGCTGAGGGAGGGATGTTGCACGTGTTGTCGTGGCTGGCTGGCTCGGGGGGAAGAGATGCCATAATGGATTCATGACACCCGCCACTCGGGTTGAGGGGTGTCTGCAACTCTCCCGCTCTACTAGGGGTGGCTGCTGGAGTTCCAGGGCCTCTCGTCTAGCGTTATGCGGGGCCTTACGGTGTGTTCACAATCAAACACAGCACAGCGCGAGTGTGTGGAGAGATTTGGGTGGCTCAACGTAGGTGTCTTGAGAGCAAAAACGTAGTGCGAAATTGATTATTACAATTGTATATTATATATTATTTTTAGCCAATGAAATATGGCGACGAGTCTTAAGTCAGTTGCCAATGTTATTAAATAGTGAAAGTTCCAGCTGTCTTTACACACACAAAGCGGATTTTAGTAACAGGACAGTGATTTAAAATAATTGGAAATTATTACTTTTCTTTAAAATCTTTGCTTTCGTGGTCGTAAATAAGTTGGTAACCTATCAAAATTTCTGCTAGTGCACTGTCGCCTATTCTTTCCTTTTAAATTTGTGTTTTGCAACATTTCTTCGTTTCTGCGTCATTACTATCTTTCTCCATTTGATTAAACTACTTCGTATAAAATGTCTTGCTCTTCTCTGGAATTTTTTATTTCCTTTATGCAATTACTATGTCTGGATTTCTCATGCACACGACCTGTTATGCGCATATGTGAATTAATAAGTTAGAAATCATGGCGTATAATTCTTGTGTACACGGCCTATGTTCTATGGTTACTGTTAAGCTTTCAATTGTGAACCAAACTTTACACAGTGCCTGTGTGCTTCACTCTGCATGCAGTTCAAAAAGTAATTTTTATTTTACTTTTACTTATTTATATACAAATCAAGCGCGAAACAGACTTTCGCGTCACTCTTGATCAGTTAATGTTGACACTTGTCAGCAATGCTTGTGTCAATGTACCGAGAGAAATGTTTCTTTCAACCTACACCATTACTTCTTTGTATGGTTGTTGACTCGGCCAAATATTTGGTGTTTAAGAGATTTTGTTGATATAACCATGGGATTTAATCAACACATACGTATTTCGTAAAATGAACAAAATTAGTTTAAATATTTCCTCGTAAACAGAATATTTTGTAAGACTTATACAAATATTTACGGCCGTATACGATCAGGTATTTTAATGCAAAATAAATCCTTTATCACGGTGATGTTGTAAACACACAGACGAGACAAAAGTAATCTGTATGCTGTTGGCAGTTAATTAGCGATTTAAGAAAGCTTTGCTGGAGTTATACATTGTCTATTTTGCATTCTTCCGCCAGATGTTACATGAACTTGCCGTGAATCCAAGTACTATTCATTTCTCGAAGTGCAACTGTGAATATTTAGGAATTGCATATGTCACAGATATTCCAGTTGTAAATTTTTTGTTTCCATGAAACAAACAAGCGAGTTACTTTTTGTCCACGGATTTAAACGTCACAATTTTAAATACGAATTTGAGTCATGTAAATAATTTTCTTTCCTCGCTGTCAACTTTACTGAGAAAATTATGCCACTGTTTGCTATTAAAGATGTGTAATTCCTTCCTCGTTGTGTTCAAGTTAGTATTTACTATTTACTAAACGGTCACGTGAAGCGACTTAATCTACTACAATTATGATGTATTTTGTAGTTTATTTTTTAGTATGTAACAGAGTTTACTAGATAATGAAATGTCCATATCGCAACCATAGTTGTCTGGCCGCATTATTTACTCTCTCGGAGTAAATACATAATTTTTTTGGAGATCATAAATAATTCGGACATTAGGGCAAGTGTTGCTTTGTTTGTAGTTACCGTCAAATACTAGTATTATTGGTACGATTTAGAATTAAATAACCTACGCGTACTTCTGGGATTATATCAAATAAATGCCTTTATTTAAAAAAAAATTAGAATGACTTAAAACATGTTCTATTAAGAATGCTGAAAACAACATATGTTGCTGAATAAGTGACTGCTGAATGTATCCAACCGAAATGTACTAAATAGCAAATTACTAACAAAACTAATAATCAATTAGGACACGGCTTGGTAATCAAAACAACGAGGTCTTGAGAGCCGATGATTGTGATTGAGATGAGTATGGAGCAGCGCTGGCATGAAATGGCGGGGGAAACGGGAGATCGCCGAGAAAACACGCCGACCAGCGGCATCGTCCGGCAACAATTCCCACTAGCGAAAATCCGGGAGTGACCCGGCCGGGGATTGAACCCGGTTCGCCTTGGTGGGAGGTGAGCAAGCTAACCGCTCAACCACCGCTGCCCCTTGATTCAAAAGCGCTCGGGGTATGAGGTCTCCTACCTGGTGTTTGTTTGAAATGCAAGGTTTCTTGACGAAGCTATGTACGTGTCCCAAATTTGCTTACCTACATATCTCAGATAAAGACCGAATGATATGTTCAAGAGATATTACAAGCTATAAATATATTTTAGAGCTCTCCAGCATCGTTAAAAGGACATTTTCGGACTGCTGTATGTGAACAGTGTTTGATTTTTGAAAACTAGGTTTCGCTAGGCATAGGCTAGAACACAATCTTTCAGGTGCCACTGTTACAAATACAATAAAGGACATTATTTACAGAAAATGTAAGTCCCACAATCGTTTAAATAGTGAATAAAACAATGCATTGGCGGTGAGCAGCGAGTAATGGGCGTGGCAGCAGCCATGTGTGTGACGATGCAGTAGTTAGTACACCCCTAGATGTGTCGTGTGAGGGGATGTGACGGAGTGTTATGACGAATGTCTCCCCACGGGGACTCTCGGCTTCCTGTGCTGCCCTCCAGCCTCCCTGGGAGATGGCAGAGTCCCCATGTGGAAGCCGGGCTGTCGCCCCGTCCACGCGGGACCTGCCGAAAATACTAGCTAAGCCTTCCTCTCCCCGGGCGACGCCCTTCTCCACACCCCCTACACCTCTGCAACACCTTCCAGTTGGTCTGAGTTTTGATATTTGTAATTTGTATTTCGGATAGCATATTCACACTTTTTGAATCAAACCTTTGAAAAATATCCCCATGTAGGATGTGTTTAGTTATTTCCTAAATCCACCATGAATAGCGAGCGTTTTATGCTTGCGTTAACACAAAATGACATACAAGTTAATTTACTTGAAATGTCATTTATATTTTATGTATTAATTACAATATTTCATTTATATTTTATGTGAATGAGAACAGGAAGAAAATACATGGGTTGGTAATACCTAGGTTTTTATGCAAAATATTATTAGAGTGCGCACGAATGCGGTGCTTTGTACCTTTTTGGTTTAATTTTTTTAATGTTCGGTTAAGCTGTGTTTACACGAGGCGAAGGAATATTCTGGAAGTATAACTCAAGGGCTTTATAAAAGTAACAGTGAATGGACTACAAGGTTTGAGTGGGAACACCACAACATTCAGTTGTCCAGCACACCGTGTTACTATTGTCATGGTTCACAGGGTTGTTCCAAGTTTAAAATCAACAAAATAAAACAATTATGACTTGAATTTTTTCTAAACAAAAATCGCGTCATATTTACAGATAATTTTAGTAATCTGCTTCGTGAAATAATTTTGTACGATACGCATTTGTTAGTTCCAGTACCTAACCTTGCTTGTATCGATCTGTATTTAAACGTTTCGAACAGCCAAACTGTGATGATGATTTGGTATTTTGTATTTGGTGACTTCGAAGCTGGAAAAACGCAAAAGGCAAATTATTAAAGCACGGCATCAGTTTTGTTGACCGATTCGGGTCACTTGTCCCATTTGAACAAAAAGTGCTGATTGGGAACATACGTAAACATGTTTATTACACGTCATAACAATCGATTCAATACCCACGAGTTACACACTTTATGGTTATTAACGCGGGAGATAAATCAGACGAGCCGGAAATTTAGTTCAAATGGATTTAATTATACTTTGCCCTTCAGTTACGTTATCGGCAGAGAAAACAACGCAGCTCAATTGTAGCAGCGGCATAAATAAATACTTGAAAGCAAACAAGAAAGAACGAGATGAGAATCACAGCATCGATTATCCTGCAGTCGAGGGTATTTGAATCGCAGGCTATTTACGAAGGCGGGAGTGAAAATAAACACACTCCCGGCGCCCCTTAATGAACAACCCCTCACACCGGCAGACATAACGCAGTATGTTTAGGTTAGTCCGGAATATAGTGGAAAAGAAAAATGACGGTCGCTGGCGGTGTGTGTTACAATCGCGAATCGCGCGTGTACTCTTCAAACGTCAGTCATGTGTTCTCACTGGCCGGAACTCGACCAAAAACTGACTAGCACTAAGGCCGTGTCTACTATAAATACCTTCTCAAAGCTGCTGTACTGCACCACTGAAAACTGCCCAATTGGAGCGTCGCGTGATGCTGGCATATCTAAAAATAGCGCACACACACGCAAGACGAGCGTGTATCACGTCACATCGCCACAGTGGGACCCTTGTCATCCATCGTCCCTATATTGCACCAGCCAACTACGTGTCCAGCGCTCCCTGGTAAAAGAAAAAGGTGTCGCATTACCTTGCGATGATTAATGCTACTGCCGAACAACTTGAAATACAACTATAAACTTTGGGAGGGGGGGGGGAAGGTTGCTACTATCACAGTGCTTCAACTACTGGATAAATTACTTTAAACCCCCCAAATGTATAGCAAAATAAAATATTTCCCACACACATAATCAATGAGTATTACTTGCAACATTCGCTACAACCTCCTTGGTTAACTCCTAACGTGGGTTTCATTCCTCATACGACGTTTATGATGTGACAGTGAACGTGATATATATATATACATACATGTGTGTGTGTGTGGCCAGGTAGGGGGCGCAGCATTACTCTTGCCTTTCTCTTAGTCAATACTAAGCTACTGCCTGAAATATGCTTAAGACCTCATCCTACCAAGCCCGCAGCCGTACTGTTTAAATAGGGAATGGATGTTTCATAAGTACCTTCTTAATGCATCAAGTCTAAGATAACCACGTCAAACAAAAGCTATTCTATGTGACATTTATTAAAGAATACTTGCACGTTAAGAAATGTTGCCGGTTTTTATGTTTAATATTTCTTTCCTAAAATCAAAGATGAAAACTTAAATAAAAAAAAAAAATTACTAAATTAATTTTTCCAAACATTATTAGCATGGCAATATTTTATGAGAAAGTTGTTGAAGTTTTTTTATTATTCAAACGACTATCTTTAAAATTGATGCATTGAAGAAGAATATTTAAACACTGATTCTCCATTTAAACACCGCAGCTATGGGCTTACTAGGTAGCGCCCTTGAATTTTCACTTATTATGTAAGTATATATTGAGGTATGTATTACTTTGACAATGTTTGCTTCCCATCAGATCATAAGAGCAGGATACGTTTTTAGCTGAAAGTGATTGAGCGTGAACCTGTTACTGGAAAACGTTCTTCAGGAACGAGGCTAGACCAAGTTACTAGCAATCTTGCATTCCGCGGCACTGTACCTACCTGCCAGTTCCTGCACAAGTTCATAATTTCTAATTTATTATTTTCAGGGATCGTTACTGAAAGCTTTCGTACAGACTCGTTATTTATGGTATAAAAATGCTTCCCCTCATTATTTATGGTACGCAACTTCCGCTCCTACTGTCGTGTGATCATCAAATATGTGCATATAGTACAGAACTTTACCAACTTGCAACATTTCATGTTGTATCATGTGTTTCTGTGTTGTGCGTTTTAATATTTGTATAGTGTTTCGTATGTATAGGTTGTGTTATATTTGTAGTAATTGTCGAGTCATATACTACACGTACATACAGTATACGTTAATTTGTCTTTTGGGCACTGCATGGATGACTGAATATGACCTACAACAAAGAAGCAACCGCGAATGTCCGACATAACCATTCATTCATTCATTCATTCCTCCCTCCTTCCCCAATTGCAAGGTTCGTTCACAGATCGCAAGACTATCGTCATTGTGTTTTTGTAGCCATCCGCAATATTTGGCAGCGTGTTTTTCAACCCCATAATTAAGGACGCCTTGTCACATAGAAATGTATGCTTTCATATTTGTACGAAACACTACTCAGCTTGTATACATTACTTAAAAGTACTACTTCCTCTCATTAAAAAAATATATTGCGTATTTTTCACACAATGGCCTGTGAAAATCACAAATAATAAAAACGTACTTGATGAACTGAGGCAATTCACACTGAAATGAAATACCGTGAGTTACCGTGCGGAATCTTTAGAATCACGCTTTGAAAGTTTCTTGCAATTTTTAAAAATTGCTTAAAGTAAGGAAAATATTTCACATTTTATTTGTAGCAGGATAAATTTTGCCAAGCGTATTTTGACAAGTCATGATTAATTTTAGTCACCCTTGTTATCTTTTCTGGAAATTATTTCTTTAGTTTTATTTGTACTTTTCAAAAACACCAGGTGTAAACTATGCGTTCTAATTTTTTTTTGTAAGTGATGTGTACAAGTTGGTGTTTCAGACAAATATAAAATAATAAATTTCTTGGCCACTCAAGTGTCGAGCGTATTGATTGGGACAGAACTGTGTTGAGTTGGAATGCCTTGTTGGGCATCTCATTTAGAGCGTATGCTGGAAGTGTTATTTATAGTCAACTAGCGACCCGTTTAGCCTCGCTCGGATGCAATTTACAAATAAAGCGTTTTTTTAGGTTTACAGCAAGTATATACACTAATGCTTAAGGTAACTAACATACTTAATTTGATAAGGATTAATACTGTGTAGTTGAAAAAGTCTTCGTTAAATGAACCCCTTCAAATTTTATAAGACAAAAATATTTACTGTGGGTAATCCTTAAAAAATAAACATATGCTGCCGTGAACTTTTTTGTAGGCCTTTTTGAGATCTACAATTCTGTAGTACATTAATTTGGCGTATCGCTTATGGTTTAGTCAGCGTAAGCCATGTAAGCGCCCGAAAAGCGGCTTTTTCCGACTCTATTAGAAAACGTGTACATTTCTCTACTATCCGTACCTCTAATACTAACGTACTATATACCTAAACCTTCCTCAATAAATTCTCCAAATGATTGTGAAAACCGTATCGAAATCCATCGAGTAGTTTATAAGTCTTAGCCGAATACACACACGCAGCCGGGCGACTTTGTTTCGTCAATTTATCTACACATAGGCGAAAACAATGTTTTACGTACTGGCGAAATTTTTTCCCCTGTAGCTTTGAACATTTGTCTTGTAGAGTCGTTAGTGTGCTAAGGCACTGGTACTGATGAGAATATCGATTTGTTATACTCCTGCGCGTCACAACACAATTTCAGTATCATGATGAGATATTGACGGCACCTACACAGTGCCGTTACCGTAAATTGTGTTTATATCCCAGGGAAGCAGGGGAACGTAGGCGATGTGCTGCGCTTTCAAATAAACGATCCTCCCCCCCCCCCCCAAGCGCGCAGGCAGGAAGACGTACAACGCTACATAGCTGGGAGGCGTTCTTCGTGTATTCCGCACCACATGTCATTGGAACGTAATTCCAGCTGCAGTATCGGGACGTGTTCGCCGCAGGCAGGTCGTTACCATTTAAGAACTTGTTAGTGCGCTCGCTTAGTCGTATTTCTTTTTATCTTGCGTGCCGAACGCAGCGTGGAATACGACCAGGAGCGCGTCTAGACTCTCGGTTTGTTTGCGGGGAGAGGGGAGTCACTGCACCATTGTGCAAGTCTAGACTTCTGTGTCATAGCGTGGACATGGGAGGCAATGCATTGTTTCATCATACTTAAAACATGAAGTAAATTAAATAAATCAGTATTTAAACAATTCGTATATTATTTCATTTCAGTTTTAAAACATTCACAGAGCAATTTCATGTCAATGTAATTTTTTTTGAAGGGGAGGGGGTATCTCCTTGTGGAGATCCCCCCTCCCCTTCCCCATCCAGCGCAACGTTTTGGATCCGTCCGTGAATACGGCGTTCTCTTTTCCCTCATGAAAAGTTCATCAACATACCAGCATTTGTGAAGAATATCAAGTATGTATTTACTTATTACCTCTGAGGGAGTAACAAAAAAGAGAGAATGCATACTAAAGGCGATTTCACTCAATGGAATACTTACCGAATCATACGATTTCAGTTCAAGTTGTGAGGAAATCATTATACACGCAGTTTAGTTAATTATGAAGACAGAGCACGGATTTTATTGAACTATTATGATATATATCAAATGACGTACTGACCGAGGAAAATATTCTTACTGATAATGTCACTTGCAGTATCAGAAGTTTCTTCCTGCTGCGTAAAGTTCAGATATTGAGGTTAGCGTGTGAAATGATTGGACAGAGACACGCGTCTGAAATGTTGCCACCCTGAGAATAACTCTTGTGTCTCGCGAATTTAAATAGCTAGCAGTCCACATCCGGAAGTGAGTCTAAAAGTTTCCGGTTGGCGGCAGTATTGATATCGTCAGCAGTTGCTAATGTCACGGTGGCAAATTGCTTTTTTAATAGACCATAAAAGTGAGCTAGACCATTCAATATTACTGTAGTTTCACTACCACACCCATATTCAGCTTCCCCTGTAGCTAGACTTTTTCTGCTAGTCTCCCAAATACTGATATTTCTAATACCCGGGTCCATATAATTTTTTATTACGCGGTTTTCTCCGGAGGGGAAATCTTGATGTATGGGCTACCCGCAAACCATCGAATAATTTTTTTTATCCTTGCAGCCCCCTCGAATTTCGAATAAATTTAATTACAGCGTTCAGCTATCGAGCGTAATTGGAAGTGTTATTAAATATAGCAGTGTGTGTAAATTGGTTTCCGCGCAGTTTGATTTAGGGCGGGGAGCGACAGCCCTTGTAATCTTGGTCCCTGGGCGCCAACACGACCTTCATGCCCTTCAAGTCAGCCCTTGGGAAGGGGGCCCACACCCCCCTGTCTGTCTTGTGTCTGCATGCAGACTGTGTCTCCAGAGGGTAGGAAGGGTTGAACTTTCCATTCATGTGCGCAACTTAATTACACCGCCGCCCGCCCTGTGCGAGACTGTGTGATCCTAAGAGGGAGAGATGCGACTGGAAGGTGTATACGTTAGTTATAATATAAACGCCCGCCACATCTCAATGCGGCGCTGCTTCGTCAAAAGCCCGGCACAAACTATCCATGCATAGTCTCTCTCGTGAGGTACGAGGTTTGCGACGAGGAATGTATACGTTATGAAGGTGTGCGTTATCACAGCGGTGGCCGCCTTAGTGAATCACGTCTGGGGCCTGACAGCGTGGAAGCGCTAGGGGCGACCGAGACATGCGCTTCAACTCTCTCATCGCCTCTACGCACAAAGCACTGAACTGGCGTGCAGTCTTGCCGTCGATAACGCGCCTCTATGAGACTTTCACCGGAGGCCCTACCATTTTATGACGGTAATAAAAATAAGGGTTTGATGTATGCCCTTATTCCTTTTTTAATGATTAATTGGCATTCTATTGCATTGTTTCTAAAAGAAATAGTAGCTTTTATTTTCCTTTACACTCATTTTAAAATCTGTCCAAATTGTATGTAAATATTATTTTATGTTAATTTTGTAATGTATTGTCATGTTTTGTGTTGTATGATTGACAAATCCTGTGTAGTAAGTACTGACAGAAGATGCAAATAAGACGATATGTTGTCTTCTAATAAATCATAATTTTTCTAAAATAAAGTTATTTTCTAGTAGTGTCTGATTGGTTGAAAAGACTACGAACCATACATTTTGGTAAACATTTTATGCAGACGTCTCTTACTACACGAAATTGATCGTGAATCGACCTTCAACCTTGTACAAGTGACATTATGGTAGCGAGTACGGCGACTGCCATGATAGCTGTGATAATTTCCCAGGCAGAAGCCGTCCTGTCCCGTCCCTAGTTGTCACGTGGACCTCATTGTAGCAAGATGTGTATGTTCTAATTTTTTTTTTTTAACTATGGAGTCTTTCGATGTAATTTCTTTTTTCGTGACAGAAATGGAAGTCGGTATGCTGTTGCCGTTTATAAATTGTGTTATTGAAACATAAATGTGGTCGTTGATAAGTGCCAAAGTAAGCAAAATACGGTTTGTTTGCGAAATCTATTCCTCTGTAAAATCGCAGTGGCGTGCAGTGAGTTTTTTTTACATGGTTAGCAGTACAATAGCCCCACATATTTGAGTGTTTTACATAACATTTGCTAGTTCCGGGCTGTGGTTCCATTTTCAACATCTATTAACAAACGCAACTTCCAACTTTGCTTACTCTCCACATGTATTTGCCGTTTTATAATAACCTAACATTAGTTATAAAAACGGAAACTAAATGAATGTAAGAATAACTAAACTGAATATTATTTAGAGAGCATATTACAAATTATAAGAAAACTCCTGTTCTCCCGTATACTTTCATCCACTTTCCAAGGGAAATGTAGGACTGGAGGATGCAAACGGAACGACTGCTTACCCTGCCGAAGGAACGCGGCAGGGTAACTCGCTTGCGAGTTCGATTCATCGCTAGTCGCTCCCATTTGTGGAGATGAATACAAGATAGCAGCACTGTGCGTGTACAGTACGGGAGTTACGAAAACTCTGTTTCTCGAATCGGAAACGGGAAACTCAGATTTAAATGTGTTTAAATTTAAATTTGCGGTGAAAACTATAAAGGGTCGAACATTTCCAATATGTACAGGATAAGCATTGCTTACTTTGCGTCTATTGAATAAACGCCACTGGTAAAACGGTATTCCAAACTATAGCGACAATTCCGTATCTCTCCTGAACAGAGCTGTATTATAATGTAGTCATCGGTTACAATTCTGAGGAAACGGAATACGCCGCGCGAATCTTATCTATGCTGCTTTATCTCGCCGTCGCGGTGCTTTCTTATGGCCTTGTGAAATATTGAAGCTTTTAAAATGATTTATTACGAAGGTCCGTTAACCTTAGTAATTTCCTGAAGGGTTTATTTTCAGTTCATTTCACTACCCATTGTGCCACCGCCAATCTCGCCCTCGCCTCATAATCTTCATAAAAACAGTAACATGGCTGACAGCTGCACCACACACTACTCCTCCAATAATTACAAGCAACATTATTTACTTTTATCGTAATGAATTCACACTTATTATTAAGAGCTACTGATATTTCTGTGGCGTTTTGGAATGGCAGTCAACATTGCGAACAGAACATTCTCATTTCAACACCGGAACTTATAGGTAAACAGTGATATTCTCTAAGATTTCATAGTTTTTAGCATTTCAACTGAGGAATTGAGTGTGTAATTAAAGCTAACATACGCCATACATTATAAAACAACATAGACCGCTGAACTGTGTGTGTGTGTGGGGGTGATCTTGCAAGTCAGCACAAGCCTATACTTGAGCATGACAAACTCATACCATAAGATGGCAAACTGTTTAAAATTTGAAGTGAAAAAGTTTTGCAAACTTCGTATGGGATTCAAAACCATTTATGTTTGAAGTTACTCAAAAGATAATAGCTTCAGAATTATTATTTTTTTTAAAAGTATGCTCTTAATTTTCGGTTAGTTTTAGTATAATTTCTGTGCCTTGAAATTCGTGTAATATTTGTGTGCCAAATATTTTTAGATTTGTGTTAATTGCCAGTTGTAACTCGAGCACAGGTAACTCTTTATGTGCGTCGTGACTAACCTTGTAATACAATCTAGCTATTATAGTAGTGTGGTTTCCTGTAAGAATGAACTGTTGCAACCACTTGGCCTTGAGCAGCAGTTTGTGCGCATTGGCTTGTGCGCTGGAAGTTAGGAAAGAAGGGGGGAGGAGGGTTGATCCACCCCGAGGCTCGCTCGTACTAGCTAACGCTCGTGGCAGTGTGTTGATGTGGCTTGTGTGCTGGAAGGTAGTTAAGGAGGGCGGTGGTTGATCCACCCCGAGGCTCGCTCGTACTAGCTAACGCTCGTGGCAGTGTGTTGATGTGGCTTGTGTGCTGGAAGTTAGGAAAGAAGGGAGGAGGGAGGTTGATCCACCCCGAGGTTTGCTCGTACTATCTAACGCTCGTGGCAGTGTGTTGATGTGGCTTGTGCGCTGGAAGTTAGGAAGGAAGGGGGGTTGATCCACCCGGAGGCTCGCTCGTACTAGCTAACACTCGTGGCAGTGTGTTGATGTGGCTTGTGTGCTGGAAGTTAGGTAAGAAGGGGGGCGGTTGTTGATCCACCCCGAGGCTCGCTCGTACTAGCTAACGCTCGTGGCAGTGTGTTGATGTGGCTTGTGTGCTGGAAGTTAGGTAAGAAGGGGGGCGGTTGTTGATCCACCCCGAGGCTCGCTCGTACTAGCTAACGCTCGTGGCAGTGTGTTGATGTGGCTTGTGCTTGTAAGACAAGTGTGTGAAGTCAGTGGTTGTCGTGGTTGTTGCAGATATTCGCGTGCAGCTGGGCGAGCAGTTGCGATGTCTGGACGTGCGTATGGAGGCGCAGGTGGCGCTAGTGACGGAACTACAAGACTACTTCCGGCGGCGTGCAGAGGTCGAACTCGACTACAGCAAGAACCTCGACAAGCTGGCCAAGAGCCTGCAGCTGCGACACAAGGAGCAGCGCCAGAAGTGAGTCTCACCCTCACACACTCCCCCACCTACTCTACTACCCTACCCCTTGATCTTCACAGTAAAAAATTGCTCTGCTTTTTACAAATAAACCCTTTTACAAATACAGGAAGTTTTTACAGTGTGGCCATGTTGCCGCCTTGCCGTAGTTATCTATTAAGACATCGTGGTGTAGCTGATCTTAGCTTAATTGAGCACTTATCAAATCCATAATTTTAGTTTGTCGAATTATCCCTGACTCACGATAATTGGCAGAATTCTTAAGAATTCGCAGATTCACTTGATGACAGGCTAAGATTTAAGTACCTATTGGTATGTTAGTTTCACCTCCGCAATAGCTTCCCACTCTTTAAGCTAGCAACCAATAAGTAGTTGACATTGACATCCATGTACCAGTGACTCTGAAGTCTAATTAGAGGTCATTGAACCCGCGAATCTCTACAGCTTCCTCTCTAACAATGGATAGAACCGCGAATATTTCGCGAAATACGTAGACAGCACACTAGACGTCCGTTTTCTATATGTTCGAACGAATCTCGTGTGTTTGTTGGCTTTTGCCGCAGTGCGAATCTTTAGTACTGTTCCATTCATTACTCAGTCGCGCACCCAGGGTGCTCTGTAACTTCTCTGTGTCCCCCATGATCTATCTACTGGCAGAAAAGCAATGCAGAGAGTCATATGAGGGCAGTGGTATCTGACAGAGGACCAGAGATGACCTTTACCCTTGAAAACACTCAACATTACTAAAATTTCCCTCCAAACCCGCCAAATTTCCTGCACAAAGTTACCTTACCTAAAGTGTTAAGACTCTGTCTAAAAATAGTATGACCTTGTTTCAAGAATGTTCCAGTTCATGCTCTGTGATTCCACCTCGACATCTTGTTTCTAGACACGATATCGGTGCCAGCACAGGTTTAAATGATGTATACATAAAATATATATGGAAATTATTTTCCAAAATGTTATAGGCATGGGATGTGTATTTGAGAGGTATGTATTCGTTATGTTAACTAATGCAGCTCTCATGTCGACAAGAAACTGAATATGGCTGTAACTTTTTTTTTTATAATTAATACCAGTACTCTGAATTTATTATTAACATAAATGAAGAACAGTAGAACATATTAGGCATGACTAGTCGAGAAGCAAGGAAATATGTAACATCCATCAATTATACAAGGAGGAATGAATTTTATAAATAAAAGTTATGTATTTAATGTAATATATTTTATCTCATTTATAAAACTTGCAGAAAACATTATGCCGAGCAATGTGTCTGCGGATTCGTTTACAAGACGGATGTGTAGTTTGTTACCACAGCCATAGATTATGAAAAGCATAATTTTGTAAATGTAATGTTTTAAATAAATTTATTTTTATTTAAATTTTAAATGGGTATATCGAGCAGATGTCTGATTCGTATTTTCAAAAAGAATTTGAATATTATCCTATGTGATTATGAGACAATTACCAGTGCCATATTGAATTTTATAAGCATAGAATTGTGTATGTAAATATACCAAGTGTTATATATTTTCGAGCTCGTGTTTTAGAGTCGAATTCTAATGTGATCTCATAAACTTTGATTATTCGCATGTGTTCGTTGCCATATTGACTTTAGTAGACATAGGCATGATCTTAGGTTTTTCGAAATAATTATTCAATGAGCCTGAGCCACGCCCGTACCACAGGTCGTGTTTTAATCGCATTATGTCTGTCGGACACACACGAACTTATAAACACAGTTGGACATGATTCAACGCCTGCTGGATTTAGGCACATGGAAATTGCAACATATCAGACCAGTACAAATCTAACCAAGATGAAAATTGAATTATGCCTTAAGACTTTTTATAAGCATAAATTGACACCATTTTCCATAGCTTGAAACTATAGCCATAATTCAGGCTAGAGCCATATGGTCAGTTATTTCTTACGCTTCCTTGCAAGCATAGCTAACTGCCATTTTCTATCCATGGAAGCTACAGTGATCAAATGCATATTATAGGTACTGGTAATGACGTATACCAAAATGTCACTGTCTATTATGCACTAAGCCTTCTTATAAACATATAGTAATGCCTCAAGCCTTCTTACCAGTGTTGGCCGCTATTTTCGAACCATTTAAGTTATAGCTGTCAAATATGTATCACGGGTTCAGCTCCTGATGTCAATCAAGGCGATATGGTCTGTTTGTTATCCCTTAAACCTTCTTATAAGCAAAGTTTACAGCGGTTCTACACATTATAGGTGTTACTCCGGACTTCGATCTTGGTGAAGTGGACAACTAAGTCATAAGCCTTTAATGAAAGGTTTTTAAAGTTAACTATAGCACATTGCATGTCTACAACCATGTTTATTTTGAAGAAACTCACAAATCATATGTTAAGTACCCATATGATAATTTAAAAA
Source organism: Dryococelus australis (assembly GCA_029891345.1). Classification (NCBI taxonomy): domain Eukaryota; kingdom Metazoa; phylum Arthropoda; class Insecta; order Phasmatodea; family Phasmatidae; genus Dryococelus; species Dryococelus australis. The sequence continues at coordinate 7,321,031 of CM057002.1, read as the reverse complement.
ATGTATGTATTTAAAGAAAATTTAAACACACATTGTGTGATATCTACAGTCCAGTATTTTTTTTTTTTTGAGAAATAAGAATATGAAGGCAGAATTGTAATTACTTGTACTGCTTGTATTAAGAGGAATACCTAAGTAGTGACGAGGTTTTCAAACATACCTATAGCGCATAATGTCTCGTTGGTCGGGAATATTTTCTAAACTTGTTCGAATATTATAGGTACAGATATAATAATAATTAAATATATAAAATATTTTGTTTTTGAAGTTTTTTAAACTTAGAGACTAGGGAGTATACTGTGTTGCATTTATACTGCACATATTTTAAAAGTGAATTCAACTATATCGGAACCGACTGCATGACTAGATCCCGACGCGATATTGGATTTAATAGGAATACCTATGACTGAAGGATTCGAAAGTATGTATGGAAGCAGCTTATGAGTACATTAAGTTTCTAACAGTTCCATGTCTTCTCTTGGTCAACAGGTGAATACAATACTAGGTCGTAGTGTGTGACGCTCGTGGCAGAAGGATACACAATACACAACTATTTATCAGAAGTGCCACTCAGCGAATATGCCATAGAAAAATGCAAGTGACAGTATCGCAGTATCGAAAAGCTAAACAAGCATGTTTTAGTAGGTTACGAAAATATGTATTTAAATTTAGGACATTTAGGCTTAATACATGCCTGTTAATGGGATGCGGTAAAGTAGGCCTAATACCGTTTCTGGAGTCGCACATTTTTGCACTTTTCTTGAGTATTGTAGGGGCCACGGTGGCTGAGCGGTTAGCCTTCTCGCCTCCTACCAAGGCGATCCGGATTCCATCCTCGACCGGGTCACTTCGGATTTCCGCATATGGGAATCGTGCTGCACGATGCCGTTGGTCTGCGGGTTTTCTCGGCGATCACCCGTTTCCCCCGCCCTTTCATTCCGGCGCTGCTCCATACTCACCTCAATCACCCTCATCGGCTCTGAAGACTTCTATGTCAAGATCCGCCCAAATCCCTCCACTCTAGCGTATTGTATTTCGTAGAACAGATGCATAGAAACAAAAATATAATAATATTCTGATGGCCTTGTTTGAGTTTTTTTTTTATTATGCCATAGTTAATGCAATAATATTTTCGACAGTTTTTTCCATTAACGAAATGATGATTATTCTTATTATTTTCGAGGTTGGCGATTAGCCTTACTACAGCAATTGTGGGAGGGCGGAGGGAGGTAATAAATCCTGCACTATGTCGTTCTCCACTAAAACCTGTATAGAGTTTCAGTTTAGAGAACTTTTTCATGTAGATGCTGAATTTACTTTTCATAAGGTGCCTAAAAATGATTGAAAACAGGAATACCAAAGGATGATTCAAAATTGATAGTGTTGTAGAGGTTAGTTTACATCTGAAAAATGTAACGAGGAAACAACCAGTTTTGTTGCTGAAAACATTTTAATGACGTGCCTATAAGTGTCTTCTAACCCTTTGAGGAGTACTCGGGGCTACGTTTATTTGAAAATCCCTTTGCTCTTGAAGACAAAATTCGTGCTTTTATATTTCTGCTGTTTCTCTGATATTGGAATCAAAGCACGAAGTTGCTGCTAGTCACCATTTCAATTCGTAAGAATAAAACGGTTATTTTTAATAATTTCTCAAATGAACACGATGGATTGTAAAACGTATTACATCTATCGCGACACACTAATTGGTACACAGACAAAGGGCAACTTCATTGGGCCACGGCCAGCCAGTAATAAACTCTGCTGAGTACAGTATAAGCGTGTCCGGTGTAGACAGAACCAATGGGACGATGGTAAGTTGAAATGCAGACACCAACACAACTGGCATTAGTGTTGTGGAGAATACAGGCAGCTTGTCTTCAGTGCCAGTGAATTTGTGCTGTATTCAAAGTGTTAAAACTAATACAATCACATGTAAGTCCCTATCTCAATTGTATGTTATGATGTGTGTGCATCAGAGTTGAATGATGCACGCACTCTGTTCCTTTATTTCGGGAAGCTGGTATTCTATGGGGAGGGGGGGGGGCTGTTGTGGCGTCCCACACGCCGTGTTAAGGTAGGGTCACTTCAGAGAGGCAGCCAACAAGTAACCTTACTTGCTGGTGTGTATCTCAATATCCGGTCGGCCTAACGAGTACTCTCTCTCTCCTTGCTGTACTTCTGGGAATTTGATGCCTCCACTCGAGTGCAACAGTGCTGACGAGTGTGTGGTCGTGTTTCATAGCTACGACGAGTGCGAAGTTAAGTTAGGTTACTTTAGTTTCTGTAGGTTAAGGTAACCTTAATGTAAGGCAAGTTGAATTGTGTAACTATTTGAATTCGAAAGATTAATTTTGATTTCACCAATAGAAAAATGACTAAGACAAGACAACAAACTTAATATATCACAATAAAAATATAGCTAAATGCTGTTCACGATAAAGTGAGCACTTTTGAAATCAACATTAGAAAAAAGTTACTGCTCCTAGCTATATATATTTTAACGGGCGCCATGAGTGACATGCGCCCAGTTAAATTGGTAACGATGGATGGGAAGTAGTTCCGTATCTTAACGTCGAATAAAAATGGTTAGGTAACAATTTCTGACAGTTTAAATTATTTTTCTCGCTTTCTGTTTTTTTTTTTTTTTTTTTAATTTATCGAAGTGTAAAAATTAGCAGTTTGGTAAAATAGTTACTTTTCTAATAATTTCGCAGTTTCACTTGACAGTCGCATCAATAAAGTGATAAGGCACATGACATGTCGTAAGGCGGATGAATACATAACGTGTATACAAGTAGATCTTAAGCAGGGTTTTCAAAAGTGCCCATTTTACCTTGAATAGCATATAACTACCATTTCCATATACAACAACCTATCCACGCAAGTTTATTTATTTCAAACTAATACACCTTCATGTCATGCATAGGTGCAATCTCGAGGATAATTTGATTACTCTACTGGACAAAATTACTCTCATCTCCAGCAGAGAGCTCAGAAACGGATGGTAAAGAAGAATGTGGCACACCAGGAGGAGAAAATACCTGTGCGAGTGAGAGCTGAAGAGACAGAGCGAGGGGCTTGGAAAACTTGAATCACTCTGCATTTCTGCTATTTCTGGTTCATCGAACCTCTCTTCCTTTATTGTCGGTGTTCAGTATTTTTTATAAGCAAGTTTGTAAACATGTGTCAGCGGACTCTGTAATTGGGCGCATGAATATTTGGTCCTGGAAGTAGTGCGCGCCACCCCCTGAAGATCAGTGGAACTCGAAATGGCGTCGGATAAGTTGTTCGTACTGACGATCTTTGTATCGTTGGTTGTCCGGCAAAGTTTGTGTATGAATTGCGTGCCATTTTTGGTCCTCTGGGCCGGATAGCGTCACGTGTAATACCGTGTTTATTTCGTCACTCGATTGCGTGTGCTACGTAATTGCAATCTCCCACGCTCGTCAGTCAAGTACTGACGCTACCGCAGAAAATCACCCGCTGTTCAGACATCCTCCTGTGAAGAAACACGTTATCTGCCCTCATTTCACCATTTACAAGGGATTCCACATATTTGTGATCGCTTATGCAGTGTTGATTGCGCTGTTAGTTTCCATCTTTGTGATGGTCCACTTTGTCGCAAAGTAGTTCGCCACGTGGGTGAGTAATTTTACACATTTTTCTCTTCTCAGTTGTGCTAGTTACTTCGTGTATTTTTTAATTAGCCAGAGTATTTTCTATTTTTGCACCTAATCAGATGTATATAACCGCACTTGTGCTATGACACGATAGGTTAGGGCTTTGTCTTCTCTGTAGGCCTACCTTTTTTTTTTTCGTTGTAGAAATTTTTTGGCATGGGTTTCAAGGCATTTTCACTGAAATTGAAACTTCAGGAAACTAAATTACGACACACCAGGGAGCGTCTTCAGGCATTAACAAGTGCTTCACTTATTACTGTAGAAATAGTGCACGAGATAAACTCACTTGGTGTACAACTGGAGGTAATTGATAGTACAATGTAAATTCAATATGTAACGTCTTACTGCAGTCAGATCCACTTCCAGATGACTTGGATGAAAATATTTTGACCTCTGAACATGAGCTGTTTAGCGTACTGTCTGACACTCGTGGTATTGTGGCTTCGTTTTGGGCAAGTATGTTGTTCAGAGTGACTCAACTCCACATGTTGCAGATCCATCTGAAAATGTAAGGCTTCCCGAGATCAATTTGCCTATTTTTTCTGGTCAGTGGGAAGACTGGCCTATGTTTTCGCAGTTGTATCAGAAATCCAATCCTCTGTTGTATCTCAGTGTTCCTTTACTCACTCTCTTTTCGTGGTCTCTAAAATCACCTACAATTTACCACGAGCAACTGTGGATCCACGTGTTCGTAACCAATTGGGGTCTCTTCCATTAGCTGATCCCAGTTTGACAAACCTGGTCGTGTTGACATATTGTTGGGTGCTGACATCTATGCACGAGTTTGTATGAGTGGGCGACTTGAACTAGGTCAGCACATGCGTGTTGTAGCTGGAGTCTAAATTTGGTGGGATGCTTCTGGGAGAATACCCTGAACTGAATGCCAGCTCTGATCAAGAGCTGATTTCCATGTTTTTGGGGACTGAGGACTCCTAGACTCAATTCTCAAACAATTCTGGGAAACTAAGGAAACCCCCTCATGTAGTTGCGAAACAACCGGATGCTGCCTTCTTCGAGACTCACTTCATGACTACTCACTCTCGAGATGAATCGGGTAGATACAAGGTTCGCCTCCCATGCAAATCTAAGGGATATCGGAAGTTCGTACGTAAATGCAGAAAACTCGCATCCCAACCGGACATGAAAACAATGTACAAGGAATTTGTGGCTGATTATGGTACTTCAGGGCATATGGAACCCAATGCCCACTCCACCCAACAGGTGGAAAGTCGAGAAACCTCTGAATGTTTTATCCCTCACCATGGTGTGTACAAACTGGCTAATTCAACCACAAATGTAGGGTGGTTTTTGCTGGTAGTGCCAGGACTTCAAATGGTGTATCCCTCAACGATACTCAACTCTCTAAACTCGAGCTTCAAAATGAGAGATGCGATGTCATCTTACGGTTTAGACTCCAGTGTGTGGTTTTCTCTTGCGCCATAAAGCAAATGTATCGGCAGATTCTAATCCATGAGGATGATCGACCATGTCAACTTATTCTGTGTCGTGAAGACCCCTCTTTCCCACTTGAAGTGTTCCAACTTAATACTGTAACCTATGGACTCTCACTTGCTCCATTTCTGGCGATTCGTACCTTACACCAGCTGGCCATTGATGAGGGTCTCCATTATCCCCTGGCACAAAATGCTCTTCAAAATCACATTTTTGTAGATGATATTGTAACTGGTGCAGCATTGGTGTAGGAAGCAATTGTGCTAAAGAATCGGTTGATTAAACTCTTACGAAGGGGTAGATTTGAACTTAGGAAATGGTCGCGTAACCGGCTACAGTTGTTGGATGACATTCCTGTATCTCACAGTGAGATTCCCAAAGTGCTTGACTTCTCATCTGAGCCTTCAGTGAATATTCTGGTTCTTAAGTGGAGCCCAGAGACTGATGTTTTCTTTTACCATTTAAATATCTGCAATGGTGTCCCAGCCAAATGTTTTGCTTTGTCACAGATAGCTCGCATTTACGATCTCATGAGCTGGTTATCTTCACTGGTAGTGTGGGCAAACATTCTGCTACAGTGGTTGTGGACCCAAGGGGTGGATTGGGACGACCCCTTACCATCACCAACATGAGAGAAGTGGAATCGGTATATCGAGGGACTTGTCCACCTTGAAACCCTTAGTTTGCCATGTTTTGTTTGTCCTGATGCAGCTTGCATAGAGCTACATGGCTTTGCAGATGCATCTGAACGATCCTATGCAGCTGTCGTGCAATTGAGAATTAGTGATTCTGATGGGAATGCATCTCATACTGGCCAAGTCTAAAGTGCTCCACTGAAACAAGTTTTCGCTTCCTCGACTTGAGCTGTGTGGTGCTCATTTGCTGGCAAAATTGATGCACTATTGTCATGGCTTCCTCACTCAACATTTAAGTCACTGCCAGTCATGCGTGGACTGACTCTAGTGTAGCTCTCACATGGATCAAGACTAAACCGTGCCTGTTAAAAACCTTAGTCGCAAATAGAGTTGCTCAAATCCAGGAATGGGTTCCACCTCAGTGTTGGAAACATGTTATTTCTAGAGACAGTCCTGCAGATTGTGCTTCTCGTGGTCGCTTCCCCATAACCTAAGTTGTCATGCCCTCTGATGGCATGGCCCTCAATGGTTAATGGATCCACCTGACCAGTGGCCACTGTCTCTAGTGAATGAGACTTCAGATGTCCCAGAACTTAAATCATCCCATCTGGTGCTTGTGATCACACATGATCTCCTTGTAGAGCTTCCACTGTTACAGAAATTCTCGTCTGGGTCAAAACTTGTTCGAGTCGTGGCCTTTGTTAATGGGTTTTGTGAAGCACTGCCAGGGGCAATCTCCTAGCAGCAAAATCCTATCATCTGTTGAATTAGAGCAAGCAACTTCTGTAGTGTGAGATGTATCCAAAGGTCATGTTTTGAAGATGACTTGAAACGATTCCAAAAGGGGAAACCTTGTTCTACGCGACTGCAGCATTTGACACCGTTTTTGGGTCAGCAGTGTGTTCACAGGGAGGGTGGGCGTTTGTCACATGCAAATGTTGAATATATCACAAAGCACCCAATTATATTGCCAAAAGACCATCGTGCTGTTGAAGCTTTGGTAGACTATCATCACATAAAGTACCTACATTCTCCACCACAACTACGGCAGTCTCTTGTGTCTGAACAGTTTTGGATTTTGTCATCTCGATCCTTGATCTAGTCTCGGGTCTTCAAGTGTGCACGTTGCTTCTAGTTCCGGTCTGTCAACAGTTCTCCACTAATGGCTAATTTACCCACTGAACGAGTCACACCTGCTGGAGCTTTTATGCCGATAGATTGGACTATGCTAGACCAATCTCCATCAGAGTTAATAAGTTGTGTCTCTGTGCCACCCAGAAGGCACATCTATCTATCTTCATATGTTTTTCCAGGAAAGCTATTCACATTGAAGTTGTAACCGAGCTGACTGCAGACAGCTTTGTTGCTGCTGTTACTCAGTTTGTGTCAAGACGAGGTTTATGTACTAGTCTGTATTCCGATTGTGGCACCAACTGTGTACAAGTATACCTGTATACAAGCTGTACTGTCTGCCAGTTCAGTAGTGTTACATAACCAGTTATGACTTAACTGTACATGGTGATTGTGTATTGTGACTACAATGTGGAGACCTCAGTCGGTCTCGGCGGGCTGTAATGTTCAGTATTTATTTTATAAGCAAGTGTGTAAATTTGTATCAGCGGACTTTGTGATTGGGCGCATGAATGCTTGGTCTTGGAAGTATTGCGCGCAACCCCCTGAAGATAAGTGGAACTCAAGATGGCGTCGGAGTAAGTTGCTCGTAGTGACGATCTCTCTAATCGTTGGTTGTCCGGCGAAGTTTTGTGTATGTATTGCATAACAGTCGGAATACTTTCAAATTGTGCCAATACTGTCAATTAGCTTCGTCAACAGTAACTCTGTTAACGGTGTTGGACCCCAAACAATTAATAATTATATTTTTGTAACAAATATTGTACAACTTGTACACATGATATGTGATAACATTTTCCTCGGATAAATAAATTTTACACTTTTAATGTTACTGAACAAATATTTAATTGTGTAGGGGAATCGTTTACTAGTACTACGTTCTTTTGGTGAAATGAAGGTCCAATCACTACAACATTGACAGTGAACTTGATTAAATTGTTAAATACACACATTGCTGTTTAATAGCCTTAATCGTAGCATATGAATGTCTGTACGAAAGATCATAGTCATTTGACGTACTCGTGGATAACGGTAATTAAGCCTGTGCCAGTATAATTGCATAAATGATGTGGAGGGGTACACAATGGAGTGAAAGGAGACTACAATCATGTCGCAATTATCGTGGATCCAGCTAGGCATGCTAGGTGGTGTTGGCGACTATACGGCGACACACTGCGTGTATTGAGCTCGTGGCTTGCAGTGAATTGGCGGCCAGGCGTGTATGCCACGTTTAATGGAAGTGCGACTTTTTTTTTGTATTGTTGGCGAGGGTCCTGGGTTTGTGGGTGTGTATGATGGAAGGGGGGGGGGGGGGTTGGCAGTACTGTGGCGCCGTCATGAGACAATAGCCGTGAGAGTGGTTGGCGGCGCTAACGAATCGTAATTGTGGACGGCCGGCGCGGCGGCCGGAAATTGAATTGGCGTGCGGCGTCTGGCGGCCTCGCCCACTACCACTTCCGCCTGCGCGCGCACGCTGGAGCACAGCCCCACACCTTTTTTCTCTACTTCTACTTCATCATTTTCAACATATTTCCGCAGACATAGGCAGCGACTTCTTGTTTGCAGGAGAGGAGCATATCTCCAACTTCCTATGACGGTACCCATGCATGTTCGTTTAAATATACTCCCTCTTACTTTTTCTATTTCTTTCTCGCCCTCGCCCTCTTTCTCCATCTTCCTCTCCCTCTCTTCCTCTCCTTTTCTCTCCGTCTTTATCTCTTCCTTTCTCCCCCTTGATCTCTTTCCCTCTCATCCTGTATTTCTTTGCCTGTCCCCTTAATCTCTTTGCCTGTCCCCTTATCTCTTTGACTCTCTCCCCATTATCTCTCCCCCCTCACTCCCCTTTATCTCTCTCTCTCCCCTTATCTCTTTTTCCCCTCTACCTTTTTACCTCTTTTTCTCATTTCACCCGTATCTCTTTTCATATTTCTCTCTTTTCCTCGCCCCTGCCTGTTCTCCACCCACCTAGGCGATCCAGGTTCAATCCCCGGTCGGTTCACGCCGGATTTTCGCATGTAGGATTTGTGCCAGATGATGCTGTTGGTCGACGGATTTTCTCGGGGATCTCCGTTTCCCCCGATCTTTCATTCCGGCGCTGCTCCATACTCACCTCATTCACCCATTCGGCTCTCAAGACCTCGATGTTAAGAGCCGTCCAAATATATTCATTCACTTTTCTTCGCACCCCTCTCTCTTTCCCCTCCCTCTCTCCCTTCACTAGTTCCTTCTTTTCCCCCTCTCTTCCTCGCTCCCTCTTTTCCCCCACTTTCTCCCTCTCCCCCACTTTCTCCCTCTCTTTCACCCAGTTCCTCTCCCTATCTTTCTCCCTTTCTTCTCTCGCTTTCTCCCCTGTGCCTCTAACATTTCCACGTTGCACCTGTAGCCACATCCGAATCCGCTATTTACAATGTAAGAAAATTGTCGCATATTTACCACATCAATGTTTAATGTGTAGCGACAAAGCACGTGTAGCGGAGTATTTTCCCACACGTACAGTGTGGCTTGCTTACAATACCCAAAATAGAACAAACGGGAATGTACGTAATAAGTGCAGTATTGTAATTCCATTCTATTGTACCCTTCCACTTCGCTACAGTAAGAATTGACGTTATAGTGTCACATTTTTCTTTCCAACGACGTGACATTCTCACTTGGAAGTGTATGCAGTAGAGCCGACACTTCACAACATACACAACTAGAACACTGTAAAAAAAAAAAGATGTAAAATTTCTTACATGTAAGGTAAAATAACCTCTTAAATGTACACAGCAAATAAAGTACTATTTCCTAGCCGTATGGGAATAGTACCCGACAAAAGTGGGAGAATAATCCCTTGCAAGCAAGGGAAAATTAACTATATTGTATAGGAAAGTTATATTTAAAATCATCCCTTAGTATTAGTATTGTATATCTTTTTATTACCTATATACTCTGACGAATAGTAACCGAAACCTCAACACTAAAACCCTTCACTTTTGCTGGTGGATGGGCTCGAACCATGGCCCTCTGTCACACAGGCCGATGCGCTATCCATTACACCACGATGACAGCTTCTGTGAACATTAGCGTGTTAAAGGATTTGAATATTAGCGTGTTAAAGGGTTGTTTCTACCGCCCGTCCCCCCACTTAGCTGTTGAGACAATGCTGAAGGGATGCACGCGTTGCAAGGTAATTTCCCCATTCATGTATGGTAATTTTGCTTTACCTGTAAGGAAAACTGTTTCCCCTACAAGTTTGCGAATATTGCCTTACACTTGTCAAGTAATTTCCCCATTATTTTTTACAGTGATAATGTATTATATATTTTGTAACACTGCTTCCTTGCCCGACCGCATCGCAGCCTTTCTCCGTGCTACAGGCTGTCCAACACAACACTAAGTAAATTTTGTAAGTGTTGGCCCCCTGCAGTACATGCTTGATGTTTTCTGTGTACATACCAAGAGTACCATGTCCTGTGCATGTACGCACTCACTTGTCACTACGATAACACCTTCAGAGCAATCAATTTATTGCGAATGAGTGTATTTCTTCCTGCATGTATACTTTGCGTGCTTAAGTTAAAACAGAAGATTGTAAACGCCTGAAGGTCGCATCTGGCCATAAGGAAGCGCTACAACGGGTCCGCCCATGGCTGCGATGTACGTTCTCGGGGAGTCTTGGTGCTCGCCAGTTATATCTGCGACGGTAGGATGATATTACTCTCGATGGAAGCCAATGGATCAGTCCTCAGATGTCACTTTGTACGTTTTGCCTTTCCCTTACAATGACTGAGCAAGAAAGACCTAAGAATGCTGTTTCTACACGCTAAGAAGTTATTCGGAAACCTACCATACCAGTGCATACGCTCGGTGAGAAAGCAGGAATGGTAATCTCTTCCCCCATACATTCATTGTAACATTCCTACATTCGCTCAGGAAACAGTCAAATGAATAGGGAAGTTCCCAATTTTGTATAGAGCGACGCTACACATTCTTATATCTGCATCTTGATGTATACTATGTATACGTTAAAAACTTCCATCAAAGTTTAGGAAGTTTACTAGTAAATTTTTACAGCTTAGCAGTTTTTACTGGTTTTTTTCTTTGACTTTATTTATTAGGGCAATTGTTCAGATAAGTATATCTTTCTCTGGAATTAGACAGTACATATTCCCAGATAATCTATTCACTGAGATACACGCATAGGCGCAAATAATGATATTTCATGCATTTTTTTTTTCTAGGAATTGCCCTGCCCTTACATCACAGATTCGTAACAGACCTCGTGTAACGACGCCCACCAACTTTGGAAAATGCTCAAGTAAATATTTTGCGCAAACATACGTTCGCCAAACAGAGCTAGGCGTCCTTAATAAAATATTCCTGAGTACTCTTTCCATTTTCCCAGCCAATTTCCAGCAGCATTTTGAAATTGCTTGAATTAATTTGAAACTTTTCTATCGGAAGGGGGCCGTGGTGGCTGAGCGGTTAGACTGCTCGCCTCCCACCAAGCCAAACCGTGTTCAATCCCCGGCCGTGTCGCTCCCGTATTTTCGCGAGTGGGAATCGTGCCGGACGATGTCGCTGGTCGGCGGGTTTTCTCGGGGATATTTAAACCCCCCCCCCCCCCCGTCCTTGGATTTCGACGCAGCTCCATTCTCACCTCATTTCACCCACATCGGCTCTGAAGAGCTCGTTGTTAAGAGCCGCTCAAATCAACTTCCCCATCGTCACAAGTGTCGTTCCTCGACTTGTAGAGTAGTGATCGCACTTAGTGGGGAAGTGTGCATTCAGGTTAGCGTGGGACTTGGTTGCCGCCTACTGCAGAATGCGGGCCGGGCACTTGAGACTACCCTACCTACAAGGGTGGGTCGTGGCGAGACGAGGGTGAGACCAGACAGACTGCCAGGGGATCAGCTGTCTTCGAGAGGTCTGCCTACTGCAAGACCGGGATTACAACCACTTCACTTCACTTCATCGATATATCACAATATATCGTAGATATATTTCAACGATATTTTATCGAAAACAATATATTTATTCAGGTATCGGAAATAAATGTTTTCAAAATACTTTTTTTAATAAGCTCTGTTCTGAATACAAAAATTCAATTAAAAAATTACTAAATTTACTTTGCCAACTTGCACCGAAAACAGACGCCACACTTTTCTGCAATGTTCGTGTCCTCAATATGTAATATTTCAAGCAATTTTACATTTTTTGTTAATTCTTATAATACATAAAATATTTAATTTAGATGTACCGAAAATCGATATTTTTCTTTCGATATATCGTTTTGTAAAACGATACTTTTATAAACAAACAATATAAATAATATATCACTATTTTTTTCCAGTATCAACATCCCTAACTTAAAGTAACACGCTTACGTAAGCCGGCTAAACCTTGACTAATGTGTTTCAAGGAGACATATCACGATCATTATACGTAACGTTCACGTGGTTGAAGAACTTGTCAATGTCTAGCGTTTGGTCAGCGTGATCACGTAGTGCAGTCACGTATCACACAATCAGGGAAGTCGTCTTATATTTGCGTTTCATGGGTTCGTTTTTATTTTCGTAATGTGGTCTGCTCACGTTTCTAATTCATGTGCCGCATGTATAACTTTCTCCCGTGGGAATGAGGACAGATTAACTGTAGTTAGGTTAAAATTATTTTTTATTTTGTAATTCGTAAATTTTTAGGGAGCTTTATATTATCACAGTTTATTAATTATATTTCTCGGAGGTCTAAAAATGCTTGCATGAAATGCAGAATGTTTATCATTAGGTTCGCAAATTTTGGGAGAGCTATTTCACTAAACACAATTTAATTTTCTCAGAAGATCAAAGTTTATTAAATAATATTTATTCCACGTGTCTACATTTCCCACACACATTTCGTTCTTGGAGTTGTGGCGATGGCCTAGTCGTTTTCAAAGTTCGCGTGAATTACGAACGCCTCACTTCCGTAACGTGTTCTTGCAACATCAATATGAAACCACAAAACTGAATTTTGAGTTTCCCAATCTGAAAAGTAACCCCCGACGACATTGTTACACAGTACACAAATGTTGCGTGCATATGTGGAGCGTCATAATACATCGCGTGCTCGGAAAGAGACGCGCGGTTTACGTACAGCCTAACACACTACCCACTTCGGTCTCATTGTTGTGTTCTGCAGGGTCGCGCCGAGTCGCGCGATGGGGCTCCCACACTCGCCCTTCTGCCTCACCAAAAATTATTTCAAACTAAAAAAAAATTACAGTCTTAAGCTGGATTCACAACAGCCCAACGAACACGATACGACAGACCGACAAGACGTCAGAGCTCGACGGAATTTCACGTATTTTATTCATTGTTCACAATACCCCGACGAAATCTGCCCGACAAGTGTGTTAGTTGGCTGTTGGAAAATCCCAAAACTGCAAACTATCCATATAATATGCAATATTTACTTTTCAAAACTCACGATAAAGTGAATGCTTATTTTGCTTTTGGCAATATTTGAATTAAAAAAAAAAACAAGTATTCAAAAAACAAACCAGAACGTTAATTTGGTGGCAAGTTAGTCTATTATTTACTTCAGTAGGGAAATACGCACAAAATTTCTTGCGCACTTGGACGAGCCCGACCCGACGTAAAGTAGAAATAGAACCTACTTTTGTCGGGCTGACCAGTAACCTTGTTTTTCTTTGGCTGCTACTCAAATTTCGTCGTGTCGGATTCATCGGGGTATTGCGACTCCAGCTTTATGGTAACAGTTTTTTTTTATGGTAGGCAAATTTTTTTTCGTCTCATACTTTTGTATGTTAGGTTTTCGTGTGGTTTGTAAATGTCAACTCTTTTGTAAATGTTGTCTTTCCCCTCCTTTTCTTCACTGTTTCAAGGTAAGGACTAACTTACACTCCTTGCTGTCGTGTCATTGGGGGATGGTTCACACTTATAAATCTAGAACAAACAGGTTGGCTTCCTCATTCAAGGAAATGTAAAATCCGACCACCGATACGTTATGCTGCGTGTTTGTCTGTGAATACCGACATGCTGTATGTGTGCGCGTGTGTGGCTTGTACAATCAATCTTATTGTACTATAAAAAACACGGAGGCTGTCTCAGGATCAAATTCCAAGGAAAATGCTGTAGAACTGACAGTTTTTGTGATGTCCACGAAAAATTAACTATACGAGGCTTGCAATTTCATCTTGCAAAAGAAGTTCAAGCATTTGTCCCACAGCATAGAAATGTATTTAATCGCTTTAAAAATCGGGACTCTTTAAGATTTAACACCCTTCCTCCTTCGTCGAATGTTAAAAAAAAAGATGGAATAATGTTCAGATTTTGGTTCAAGTCACTGTATCCGCATGTGAGTGAAGATATTTGGACGGCTCTTAATGTCGAAGTCTTGAGAGCCGATGAGGGTGAATGAGGTGAGTATGGAGCGGTGCCAGAATGAAGGGGCGGGGGAAATGGGAGACCCTCGAGAGAGAGGCCCGCCGACCAACGGCATCGTCCGGCACGATTCCCACTTGTGAGAATCCGGAGCGACCCGGCCGGGGATTGAACCCAGATCGCCTTGGTGAGAGGCGAGCAGGTTAACTGCCCCTGTATCCGTACGTGCACTGTACACACATCATTACACAGAACTGATGTATTTCAACAGTTATGCAAGGTAATAAAACTTATCCTTGCACGAAGGCATCGTCATGCATGCGTGCTCCACATTTGTTTACGCCTAAAGAAGTTAATAAAGTCTCTCTTTGGGAAGTTGCATCATATGCTCTTTTTTTTACACCAAATAAAACCAGGCTGCACACTGCTGTATCTAGTGCAATGCTACGGTCAGCTCTGGTGCTATTTATTTTTTGCATTAAAAATTGGAAACTGGTGGCGCATAACACTTGCGCACAGTTTTCTCGCCATGGAATTGTGTTACATGTAATTTTCTTAGAGCATAAATAAAAGTAGCGCGCACACATGCAGAAAAGTGCTTTGTTATTTGTAGTGTTGGTTATTTCTTCGCATATCCAGTTGCTTGCGTATAGCAAGATTCAAATTTAAGAATGCTAAAACTTCTATGCAATTTACACTCATAATTTATTTATTTTTCATAATAATTGACAAGACTTTATTGTTTGTGTAAGTTGAAAACACCTGATGTAACTGCTGGCTGCCATATGCCCTTGATAAAAGCTAGCCTGTCATCACAGCACACTGGTAATAATTTGTTAATAAATCTTGGACAAGCTTATCTGTCGAGTCAGTGTGTTATTTTTATTGCTGGCAATAACTCTGTTGGTGTGTGCTTGGGACCTGAAGATTTATCGAGAGTGATAAATATTGCTGGCAGGAATGCAGCAGTTTGATTTATTTTCTAAATTTTTTTTAATGAAAGTAAAAACTTGGGGCGGATGAAAATGTTTGTAGTATGTCCATTTTTTTGGAGTGAAAACAATCTTCGACATTAGAGCGACAAATTGGATATAGTCTATTTGCGGTTTCTTCACACTTTTTTAATCAAACCATTATAGATTCACCCCATGAGTGATATGTTTGGTAGTTTTCTAAATATATTGTGTATTACAAGCATTTTATACTTCTGTTAACATCAAAGTCTCTTATTGTTGAATAAATTGAACTTTTACTCATATTTTATGTGAAAATTGTCATATTTAATATGCAATTTATATGAATAAAAACAGGGAGACAATAGGTGTGTTGGCAAGGTCTAGTAAGAAATAGTTTTCATGTAAAATATTCTTGAAGTAAGTTTGTGGGAATGTGGTGCGTTGTCACTTTTGTGTCATTTTCCTGACTCGGTTAAGCTTAGCTTGCATGAGGCGGAGGAAAATCCTGGAATTAGAACTAGGCGGAGGAAAATCCTGGAATTAGAACTAGGTGGAGGAAAATCCTGGAAGTAGAACTAGGTGGAGGAAAATCCTGGAATTAGAACTAGGTGGAGGAAAATCCTGGAAGTAGAACTAGGCGGAGGAAAATCCTGGAAGTAGAACTAGGTGGAGGAAAATCCTGGAAGTAGAACTAGGTGGAGGAAAATCCTGGAATTAGAACTAGGTGGAGGAAAATCCTGGAATTAGAACTAGGTGGAGGAAAATCCTGGAATTAGAACTTACCAGGGCTTCATAAAAGTTGGGAATAACCGTGAATGGACTATATCAGGACATAAATGGTGATGTAATGCTTGCGGGCTGATCCATACAGACACCACCTTGGCGACTAATAAAACAATTGAAATTAAATGTGGCCATGTTTGATTGTAGTGTGTACGTCTACAAAGCCAATATGGCATTGATTTGGCACTGCGCATGCCCGAGGACACGCGGATACTGGCGGCAATTTTGGATGCAAGTGAACATTTCCGGCACAATACTTTTTTTTTAATCATCACCACTCCACGAATATTTGCAGTGAAATAAAACTTCATTAAAATTATTTTTTAATTGCAACACTCATTGAAAATGGAAGCATAAACTCTAATATTCCTTCAATATTTCTCTTAGATATTTAAATAGGGCACCTCTTATTTATAAAGTCAGTCCTGCTAAAAATCTGCAGATAAACAGAGTTCGTAAAATGTTCTCAAGCAGAAACAATTGGATTAAATGGGAAATGTATTGAACAAAATTATTTACTGTTCATGGCGGGGAAAAAAATTAGCCCTGAATAAACTTTTCGACAACAGTAAATTTCACTTGATTTTCAACATCCATTAACCTAGTACTGTACTACAACAACATTAAATCAGAGATTACATATTGCATGACCATTGAATTAAATTACTTGGGGAATTCGGAAAGATAATTTACACAGAGTAGAAATACGAACAGATATGACTAGACCTGCCCTCTAAGTAGGTACCAATATTGGCTCTCAAAAATAAATGAAATTCCTAACACGGAAGCAGTATTCCAGATAATATGGGGGTACAGAGTATTCTCCACACCTGGAAGTATATCCTGTGGCTCTGATGTACTGATTTTGTTGCTAAACATAAGATCTCTTGTAGATTTGTGCTGTGTTAGAATTCACAATTCTCCAGCCAAGGGCCTTTCCCTGTGCCCTTGAAAAGTGGATCAGAGCTGTGATGTCACAGTGTCGCTGTTTAAAGTGATGAGGCCCATACTATTGGTGTAAAAATACATTATGTGTATACAAGTAGATTTGAAGGTGGGCGCCTGGGTAGGCTGAATGGTGTGCAGAGCTCCAGCAGAAAAAGTTTTATTAGAAAAAACTGTCCAACATACCTTATCTGAGTGAGGTCTGTTTATGAATAGCATTTAAGAAATATTAAGCGTCTGTATACGTTTTTCAGTTCCTCCATTTCTCTCTAAAGTTTTTTTCCATGATGGTGAAAATGGCTCAAATGGGTGTTTTCATGGTCATTTTTAGGCATGAACATTCCGGCACAAAACATTGAAAAAGAAATAGGGACATGCATCAAACTTTTATTTTCATTATTACGTCATAAAATGGTAGGGTCTCAGCTGAAAGTCTCGTAGAGGCGATGAGAGAGTTGATGCGCATGTTTTGGTCGCCGCTAGCGCTCCCACACTTTCAGGCCTTACACGTGCAAAATTCCGCCAAACAGGCTGCCACCTTAAGCAGGACTTTGAAAAGTGGCGAGTGTAGTGTGAACAGCGTGTAGTACAGTATGTTGTTTGTCGGTGAGTGGTGAGTGTTGAGATGGTGTGTGCAGGCGGGAGCAGTGGCCACTGTTCTCCAGCTACTCATGTTGGCAGCAGTTGGTGACACACACCAAAAACCTGAGCAAGGACCATGCGGCCCTCAGCGAGGTCTACTCCACTCACCTCGTCAGCAGGCTCTCCCAGGTCATGGAGGACGTTCAAAGGATATACAGGAGGGTAAGTATACCTCGCCGCCTTGCCTCACTTCACATACTTGCTTTCTCACACATTCTCTCTTCAATGTTACTTTATATAATGTATATAACCATTGTTCAGCAAAGAAAATGACTGGGACATTTTGGGAAGCTTAAGAATCTTGTAATTATAGTTATGTTAATGTTGAACTAGTTTATGATCTTAATTTTACGAGGGAAAGTTGCTTTACTTCACACTTGTTATTCCTAGCATATGTCCCTAACCCCACTGACTCAGCCTGTATAGAAAATAGTATTCAAATTAAAAATGAGTAGTTAAACTACATGTAAGTGTGTTGTAAAGCATTATTTTTCTCCCAGTGCTAGGTTAGACCTGGGGTACAGTGAGACGCATAGTAATGCGGATGTCGCACAGGAACTGGTCTGTTTTGAACTTAACCTCCACAAACAGTTCTATAGCACATGCTTTTATGGCAGTTAATATAGCTGTAAGCATCAGCATTAAAAAAAAAATTAAATTGCATGGGTAGGTTTCTACAAAATTTTCATTGTGCTAATGTGTTTTTTTTTTTTTCTAAGCAGATGTGTGTAGTGTTTTGCCTATACTCCTGGGTACATTTACTAAGTAAGGTGGTATGGTCCTGTAGTACCACACCATGTAAGACCTGAGTTAGAGTTATGCTCTGGTATAACCTAGTTTAGGTTCTCCTTTGGTTTCCTGACATCTTGACAGATGTATTCTGGAATGGTTCTTCACTATAGACAATGGGCACGTCCTTCCCCAGTGCAGACTGAGGAGCTGGTTTTGTGTGTGTGTGTGTGCGTGTGCGTGTGTGTGCGTGTGCATGCGTGTGCATGCGCGCGCGTGTGCGTGCGCTGACCCCGCTGTAGATTTGCATGTTAGAGGGTGTTATACTCAGTGTTGCCAGTGTTCAGAGTATAAAAGTCTCAAGTTGAGAACAGGAATATTTCCTTTACCTGCAAAATATCCCACAATTTAAATATTACACATGCCAGCCTGTGGGGTATATCTGTTTTTATAGATACCTATTTGCAAAGTTAATTACCACAGTTCGTACTTTGCACTGCACTTTGTTTTATTACATAGTTTGGCTATTCCTTGAAGAAATCATTATTGAACCAGTTGGTCGACATGAGGAACGTTTTGAGGGACTTTGCTAATTCACTTTTCACTACCCTTAGTAATACAATTTATCACTTTTTTTTTTTAAACAAACTTCTGTTGTGTTATATTACACAGTCTTGCATTGCGCATAATTTATGTACAGTATTGCTAATGTACACAAAGAAACAACTTAAATACTTATCACTGAAGAAGTCTTCAAAAAAGCCATGTTTTATATACATAAAATTAAAGAACTATACCGGAAAAGAAAATTGTGGCATTTAAGTTATAAATAAACTGTTATTAAAATTTCCTGTATTATGTGTATTCCAAATGAAAAAATTCCTTAATCTCATTTTATTCTTTTTTTTCTTTCAAAATACCCACAAAAAAAGGGTAAATGCAATGATGTGGCAATACTGTATGTGCGCAGTGCCGGGAGATAGGGTACGAGACGCACGAGGAGATCCTGCGGGTCCTGCACGAGCTCCACACTACTATGAAGACGTACCACAGCTACCAGGGCGAGTGCCGGCAGGCTGAGACCAAGCTCAGGGTGGCAGAGAACCAGAGACTCAAGCTGGAGCAGAGCTTACCACGTGATAAGCTCGACCGCTCCAAGAAGTACCGCCTCATTGAGAAGGAGGTCCTCAAGGTACTGCCTCCTCCTGTCCCTCTGGAGCCGCAATGGCTACGACACGCTCCCTCCCCCGCCAAGGTGAACTGGGTTATGTTCCAGACTGTATTATTCTTTTATTTTACACATGGGAATCATGCTTGATGACGCTGCTTGTTTGCAGGTTTTCTTGGAGATATCCCATTTCCTCCCGCCCTGGGCCGTGGTGGCTAAGCAGTTAGCCTGCTCGTCTCCCACCAATGTGAACTGGGTTCAATCCCCGGTGAGGTCACTGGATTTTTGCATGTGGGAATCGTGCCGGACGATGCCATTGGCCGGCGGGTTATCTCAGGGATCTCCCATGTCCCTTCCCCTTTCATTCCAGTGCAGCTCCCTACTCACCGCAATCCCCCTCATTGGCTTTAAGACCTAGCTGTTAAGAGCCGCCCTAATCTCTTCACTCACTCCTGCCGCCCTTGCATTCTGGTGCTGCTCCATCTCTGCCTCGCCTCACTCTCATCAGCTTTCAAGACTCTGCTGTTAAAAGCCCTTCTTTCCAAGCCTGGAGTCATGGACTCTCAATAGGGAATCCATGCTAGAGAAATTTCTTGTGAATGCATCACTTTTAAAGATAACATTTACAAACAAAACGTGTTCCGTATGGCAATTTTTAAGGAAAACTGGCACTTTAACACTAAAATTTACATTGTACAAAAAATAATGTATTAATAAAATATTTTTTTAATGCCTTAATTTGGTGGTATTTGCTCAGAAAGTTAAGTTGAATATTTTTTGTTTGAAGCAGTTATCTTTAAAATTGATTTATTGAGTAGGAATTTCTTCCACGTTAAACTGCATGGCTGCAGACCTGGTAGGGGGAGGCCTAGAGTCATGCAAAGCTGTCCACTCCACAATCCTTGCCTTTCCATCACCATCTACCTGCTCCCATCATTAAAACACTTGTCAGCTCCACAGATAACACATTGTCATTACCTTTGCGCCAACTTAGGGTAACTATGCACTGTACCGTTGCATTTAAAATTAAGGCTCTACAATCCCCACCTTGGCATTAACTTCCTAGTCAACGGTATTTATATATAACTCTGTAAATTGCACACAGTCTTTGGACTTCCATTTGACAACAAATTAAACAGGTGGTTCAAAGTTACCCATGCTGGTACACAGTTACCCCAAATGACTGTTGCCCAGTTACGGAACCCAGTAGCACTCTTTCCTGTAGGACTTTCTAAACCACATGTGGTTTCAACCAATAGTGAGGACAATTGTTTACATAAATACTTACTTTGAAAGAGTATTAAAATTTCCTCTGACCAAGTTGTAATACGTATAAACTATGGGTATAAAATTTGGTTAAAAATGACCCACCTTTGTGGGAAAACTAAACATGAAAAAATGTACATTCTGTTGAAAACCCATTAGAACTGATGGTAGCAACATATGCAGAAGACAAATATACCTGACCCTAACCTCCCACTCACGTGACATAGCACTGTGGGTAGGAAGATCTACAAATCAGTTCAATGCATTCTGATTTCAAGGTTCACGTTCATAGTTGTTTCATGCCTGCACCCATCTAACTATGGGGGATACTTAGCATATGTTGGCGACCCTGTAATTGTGCCTATGATGTTCAGTTTGCAGCGACTCCTGCGTGGTTTACAGTTCTTATGGAATCAAGTTTTTTTGTGTTGAAAAACACACAGTGGTTATTGTTCAAATTGCATGTCATCTTTACACTGCTTTCCATACTTAATTTTTGGGCACATTTATTGGTTACACTGTAAAAGTGCCCCTCTCTTTACATTTTTTTGGCACACATTTAAAGGCGTTCTTCTATAGCTATAGTTGGACCATTGTTAATTGAAAATCTGTTGATATAAACATCCAAAATTAAGTCACTGCGTGTAAAAACACACATCTTGACATATCTACAGTTCGTAGTTACTGATTGTGAAAAATAGTTTGTTGATATATTGCTTAAAAGTGTATTAAAATTGGTGTCAAGCGAAATTGGTTTCATGTTTCTTGTGTGTATTAGGCCTATAGCATGAATTGGCAAAACAGTTTTGAGTTATAACATTACTAGAATATTGGTCATCGTGTCACCTGCATGTTAATTTGTACATTTTGTAGGAGGATAGACAATAATGTTAGATAGTCTGTTTGGTTAGCAGAGAATGAACCAGTGTGTCAGCTAGGATACTGACCTGGTTTAACTTCAGGGCAGTTTTCTTAAAATTTAAAAAATTTCTGCTTGGAAACAGCAAATAAAGTCCGACAAAAGATTATTCGTACTGAGAAAATTATTCTCTTTGCGATTGTAGTGGTTACAGGCTTGTAATATGCCTGATGGCGGTAAAATCAAACATTACTGTGACTGCGTGGTCAAGTACAAAAAGCATCCATTCACGTAAAAAATACATTGAACCCTGAATAATATTGATATAGAACCCTGAAATAAATTATTGCACATACAATGTTAAATAAATAAGCTCTCAAAATGTAGCGATGGCGTATACAAAGACTTGGCGTCGGTCTGTCCCGTGGTTATACGTGATGTTGCTGTAAAATATGCAAACACGAAATATACCTTAAAATACATACATAAAAATGATGCCCTTAAAATTGTATGTTGCAATAATGCAGAAGTTACAATGAAATGCCATAAACATAGGCGGATGGTGTCTGATTCAAGTTGCACGGGTCGCGTGATTTCTGACATCTTTCTCCTCCTTCTCCTCGATTAAGTTAAAAATGCCATAAGGGCGCAAGAAATTAATAAAGCGGAAGCATAATGCTGGGGAAAATGCCTGGCAAAAATGTACACAAGCAAAGGTTAACTCGTAAACTAAGTGGACTATGGAAACCTAAATCGGTGAACAAAAGTTGTAGTGTGTAACGTGGCAGTCTCTTACCTTGCCATCTCTCCTTGACATATTGTCCAGATACAAGTGTCGCACGAACCTACCATGGCCGCCTACGGGGTTCACATAAGCTGAAGTGCTATGCACGCAGGGTAAAATAGTTTATTATTGAAAATAAAATGGCACAAATTAAATTAAATATTGTTTTACATTTTTATAATTTTCTTATGAATTTCAATATTATTTTAGTGTCTTTTATGACTGCGTTCACGCCGGAATATTAAGTGTTCTTAATCTCAGTGCCGTGGGCACTTTGAATTTTATAACCAAACAATTTAAAATTAGTACACACACTTACACATTTTAAGACATATTAAACACTGCAATTACAATAGGACACATTTTACACTGAAAA
This sequence comes from Dryococelus australis, assembly GCA_029891345.1. Lineage (NCBI taxonomy): Eukaryota > Metazoa > Arthropoda > Insecta > Phasmatodea > Phasmatidae > Dryococelus > Dryococelus australis. The sequence continues at coordinate 7,298,258 of CM057002.1, read as the reverse complement.
TAACATTTATACGAAAGTTCAAAATTGTTTGCCTCCTTGCGCACGTGCGGGACACCTGACACGTGCATGGTGACTGCTGTCTTGGGCTCTAGCGCCGCTGGCTGTTAGCCGGCGTCAACTTGAAGGATGATGTTAAGGCGAATGTGCCTTCTCTTTTGTCGCAAAAATGCATCGTGGAGAAATGAGGATGGAGTAATTGTAGACAAAATCATTACTATTGGTAAGCATGCTTGGTGTTACATATTGCATGAAAGTGGTCAAAAGAATGACCAGAGAAGATATATATTAGTCTTGTAAACAGTTAATATAATGCAATGGAAAAATTGGCCCTCTCCATCTCGTGAGTACTTGGGGTTGTGCAAACCTTGCATTTCATAGTGTCGACGGCCGTGATGTTTTGGTGTTAGAGTAAGCAGATCCTCAGCCAAGCTGCAGTACATTATTCATCAGTACAGTTGTATATGTAAATAGTATCTAACACAGAGGAGTGGCGACCAGCTCATGTAGCTGGTAGTGAGACAGCTCAAGATCCGAGGTTGGGGTTGACCTTTTAAAAGCTATATGCTCATCTGGTTGTATCAACAACAGTTAACAGTGCCAGGTAATGGAGTACGTAAGCTACATTCACAAATGCACTCTACCGCTGCTCCTACTTCACCTCACTTCACACTCCCGGCACAAAACCTCATTGTAAGGTGTGGAACAAAACCTCCCGACTCTCTCAGCTCTCATTTTAAGATATGTCAACATAAATTGTGATCAAAGGTAGTTTTTTTTTGGCTATATAAAATAAGGGGTAGAGGTTGCATTTCACTCTGACTTTACTTTACCTTTGCTCTCAAGACCTAAATGTTGAGAGCTGCCAAAATCTGTTTACTCACTCGCTTTACTTTACCACTCTTTGTACATAAACATTTCTGTGGTGCCATAATGACAACTATAAAAACAAAAGGTTCACAAGTTAGATTTCCAACAGTTTTTCTGTGGCCTTTATACATGCAGTTAATTTCAACTGTAGGGAATTTCCTGTGCCAGTTGCTGTTACATTGGCTCACACTCAAGTACTTGCACCACTGGAGATGACTAAGTGCTTGTCTAAATCTTATTCGTGTTCTCAACTTGTTGAGTGTAATTACCCACTTGATCTTGATGAAGCTGGAACAAAAGTGGTCTCAGTCTTCAGGCATCGCGAGCACGCTCTGACAGCTGGATCATCGCTGCAGTCCATTACACATGCATTTCCCCTTTTTACACATTTTGTGCAACAGTGCCGCACTTGTTGGGTCGCAGGATTTTACTGGCACATTCCGTCTGAGGCAAGAGGAAGTTATTTTTGTGAGCTTTTGCAATCTCTACATGTTGCACTTCTTCTGTCTCTTGGAGAGGTAGAATGTTTGCAGTGCGTTTGTTGTTTACTTTTCAAAAATCGACGCAAGTTAATTATAAAAATTTTTTAGTTCTAAAAGTTCATGATAGGCCATTAGGAAGCAGCGTTGGATAATCTTTGAATGCTTTGATGCATTCTTGCTGTAGCCAAATGCATTGAAAATAATATTTGCAAGATTTGGAAACTAAATGCACATATTGGAAGCCAGCAGATTTAAAAGCAGATACAATTCCCCCCCCCCCCCTTTTTTTTTTATTAATCTGTACCCACAAACTCTGAGGATATAATTTTTTAAACCATTTGGATTAATTATTTTCTTTTTGTATGTGTGTAACAGGACAAAAGTATAAAAATGACTGCCTGGAATACATAACTTTTACTGTCCTTGAAAACTGGTCTTCATAGAATGTGTATTGCCTGATGTGCATGCATGCGTGCATTCACACACACACTGTACACATGCGCACATGATCTTTACCTAGTTCTGAGGTACAGGACACACCACAATGTGGCCTGATGTGATTGAGGACCAAGTTGGACTGCCATGTGTGTCTGTGTCCAATAAATTGTTTGTTGCATTCCTGAAGAGCTGTTTCAGCAAAGCAGTCAAACTGTAGATAGTTTTGACTATTGTGGCTTACTGTATTTACTAACTTGACATACTCTTTGCACATCTTGAAGATTGTTATTAAGCCAAGGAGCTGTCTCTTGGACTGTCAGCTCATCACATTTGCATATGCATGTTCATCTCATGACTGAGGTAAAAGTCAGTCATGGGCATTTGCTTCACTATGCACAGCCAGTTGCTCTTGAAATGCATTACATTGTGTTTGAAATCCATGTTTTTTTTTTCCAAAACCATCAAACGTGTCCCCATGATATCAATGTACAAAAACAAAACACACTTCAGGCAAGGTACTTACACGGTCGAATAACATTATTATAACCACCTGCTGGTATCCAGACTAACTGCCCTTCGCAGCACAGACAGCATCTAAACGAGCTGGCAGTAACTCAGTTAGGTGCTGATAAGTTCTCCACTAGTATCTGGAGCCATGCTCTCTGGAGTGCATTCGACAACTGTTGAAGGGGGTGTGGCAGAGAGACAGAAGACGAACATGATGATTGAGGTGGTCCCACAGATGTTCAATTAGATTGGGATCGGGGCTGTTTGGTGGCTAGGGAAGAACTTTGAAGTTTCTTCGAGCCACGTGCACACACTTCTAGCCATGTGGCAAGGTGCAATATCGTGCTGGAAGATCCCATTCTTCCGAGGAAAGACAATCATCATGTACGGGTGGATGTGATCACAGAGGATAGATTCATAACTAAATTGACCAAGAGTGCCTTCCACGTGAATGATGGAACCTAGAGAATACCATGAGAACATTCACGAGACCATAACACTGCTCCCATCGCCTTGTGTTTGACCAGCAATGGATGCAGGATGTTGGTTCTCAGACGTTTCTCGCTGGACGTGCTGACGTCCATCCATCCTATGCAGCTGACAACCTGGCTCTTTGGAGAAGGCTGCCTGTTGCCAATCAGCAGCGGTCCAGTCGCCATACTGTCGAGCAAATTCAAGTAGTTTTCGTTGATGCATCTGTTTTAGCATGGGTGTAGTCATCCTCCGTCTATTCCGGAGCCACATTCGCAGAAGGGTTCACTGAACTGTTGAGTGTTGGGGTAGACTTGTCTGGATGCCTCCTGGTTCATTTGAACAGTGAGCTGTTCCACTATAACCTGACGGTTGTTCTTCACGCACAGTTGTAATGGACGTTCACCTTGGACATCAATAACGCGCTGAGCTCTGCAGTTTCCACAGTGGTTATTCCAATGGTGCCATTCATCCGCTCACAGCACACCTTTACCACAGAGGCATGTGAACAGTTCACATACATCTCCGTTTCCGAAATGCTGCCCCTTTGGCTCAAATGCCGATGATCATCACTTTTTGCAACTCTGTTAAGTTGCTTTGCTTTCCCACAACAGCGGTAAGCGCAATGTGTACAGCCAGCCTGTCTTGTCACACTATATACCCGCTTCACCAGCCCATGTTACGGGCCATACATCACCGGCTATGTGCTGCAGATGGAACTTCTGGCAAGTGGTCATAATAATGTGAATTGATTGTGTATAATACTCTCAATACATTATGTACATTATAAGTGCTATTCCATAGCCCCTCCAACATAGCTAAAAATGGCTTTTTCACATTGCTGTATCTCATAATATACTGGTTGGAAACTATTATAGGGACCTGCATTGAGCCTCGCTGCAGATTTTCCCCTAATAAAATTATAGGGTCACCGCTTAGTCCCATGGGTACACGCAGCACAATGAAAACATTGCACTGGAGTTCAGTACCTAGTGCGTAGGAGCAAAGGGGCATCAGACACGAGTGTCAGTGTTCCCCTAATCGCATCTGCACATCCCTGTCTCAACCGTGCTAAAAATCTCCCAAGTATGCAGTGCCCTTAAGATATCAGCTAAATTTTTTTAGATAGCTACAGTATGTGTTTAACAGTGTTCATGTGCTATACTTCCAAAAGCCTTGTTCAGTTTAAAACTGATGTTAAAGAGGTAACGATTAGGTATTGGCGGTGCAGAAACAAAAAAACTGCAGCAAATAATTGCTGGAGTAACTATGCTAGTCAGGTCAGATGACATAATTTTCTTTCATTGTAATGTATGGAATGGTTTATTGTACCTAATGCTGTATTCTTGAGGGTGTAATGTATTATTACCGGCACAACATTTGTGTTATTTTGCAGCGGAAAAACAAGTACAACGATGCCAGGCTGAAGGCTCTGAAAGCCCGTAACGAGTACATGTTGTGTTTGGAGGCATCCAACACCACCATCCACAAGTACTTTGTGGATGACCTTTCTGATCTCATAGACGTGAGTACTCTACACTCATAATTTGGATCCATTATAGAATTGAAACTGATGTGATATAGGATAACAAGTATTTAAAAAGTGTTTTTTTGTGTGTATACCAAAGAAGGAAATCGGTAATTTTCCCGATTGTATTTTTGTCCATATGCTGTGTGCCCTGGGCTCAGCTCAAACAAGGGCAGGAATGTATTCATGGCGGCTGCTATAAAGTTCGTAAATTAGTTACCTATTGCTGGCAGGCCAGGATCATCTATGTGATTAGTGATGCTCCTATGACTCACCAATTGTTTCAGCAGTCTGTCTTCTAGTCTTTGTCAGTAATGACTATGCTGTTTTAAAATTAACTACATTATTTGTAATTATGCTTTTTGAATAACACAATCAAATAGTTGTAAGACTATGATTTATTTGAAGGAACGGAATTTGATATTATGTACTTGGGAGACAAAAAACAGTGTCAAATAAGTGCTTATATTTTTACTCTTTCTGTAGTAATGAAACGGTTTACATATTCCATAAGCAAATAGTAGATATTATTTTAAAAATATCTTTCATTTTGAAGTCACATTTTGTTTTGTGTTACTATACTTCATATATACGTCCCAGACACAGAATTTAACTTTGGTTTTTTGATATTCATATTTTGTAAGATTTGAATAAGTTGAAACTACAGAAGAAATTTTTTAAGGTATTGTCATTTTGTAGGAGATTCAAACCGTGCAGCATATGTTATTTAAAATTTTCAAATTATGATTTTTAACACTTTTGGTTTATGCCGGGATGCTGGTTGGAGAATGGCTTATATTACAAAAATAAAGGTTGTTTCTAAAAACACAACACATTCATGCTTTAGCCTTACAAGCAGTAAGGAATTCTGAAGTCCAAAAGACACTTTTTGTGGCGTAGGCTACAGAATTCTTTCCAAATAACTTGCAGTGCAACTAAAGTTTTTGTGCTTTGTAAATTTGCATTTAATGAGTCGTTAGTACAAATTGTAACCATTTTTGAAAATTTCTATAGTTAATCCAAATTTTCACTATCCTTCAGAAACATCTAAAGTGTTCCACTATTTGAAACGTATAAAGAGAAGGTGCCTGTCATTTTGCTGTGTTGTGTTTTGTTTTGCTCTTAACATACTGTGTAGTGTGAGAGTGTGTGTGTGTGAGGGTGTCGCATGCTGCACAGTGCATGGACTTTGGGTTCCACAACTGCGTGTCGCGGGCACTGCTGATGCACGTGTCTGCAGAAGAAGGCTGCCAGAGGGCGACTCAGACTGGGCTCGACCAGACGTCCAGCTGCGTCAGCAGCCTGGACTCGCGCCTCGACAAGCAGAGGTTCCTAGAGTACAACCACACCGCCTTCATGATCCCAAAGAAGTTTGAGTTCCAGGGACAGAAAGACGAGGTTCTCTCATTCACTCAACTGTACATTGTGTGATTGCAACGTTCAAATTTTCTCGCAGACATGTCTTGCAACTCGAGCCAAATTAATATTCTCTATTAAACTGTGATGAGCAATATTTACTGAATCTTTGCATCTTGTCAGAGGATGATAATATGGTCACATAGAGTTGTTCTTATCTTTCTGCCCTATTTTTTTCAGCACCACTTGTAAATTTTCAGATTTATAATGCATTTTTAGAAATTCTAGTGTTTTTAATTTTTAAAGAAAAAAATAACCAAGGCTCAAATGAATGGAAATTATGAAATTTTTACACTATTGAAAATTATTTGCAGATCATGTAGTAAAATACAGCTGTGGAGCTCAAAGATCTCCCACATTTTCAATGGGTATACAAAATAAACGAGGCTATCTAGACAGTTTTTTTTTAATGGGTTTTAAAAAGCATATGAAAAAAATGGCAGCAATCACTGGCAATATATTCTGAAGGCTTAATTCTTGAACCATGATCGTTTTGTATGGATTCAGCTTTAAGTCAGCATACAGAATCGTTCTCAAATTCAGACATGATATTTCCACTGCCATGTCATGCTTGCAAGGGAATTGCCATGGTGATACCAAATGGTTACTCTTTCTGCTTCCCAATTTCTACTCTTCAAATGGTCCTAGGTCTGCCAGGTGATTTTGTTTTCAGTGTCGATCCAATTGCCAGAATGTTAGAAATCCATAGCAAAATTATTTTCTGATATAGTACAGATGTATTTTGACCAAGCGTAAAGCATGCACAGATCATTCTTTGCATTTCTTTCACAGAACTGTTGTTCTCATGCTTGAACAACCAAGCTGGAATGTTCTCTGGTCCAACTCGTAATGAGTACTGAAAATGACAGCACTTAACCTATCGAATGAGACTCATCCCAGCTCTCTACCGGCACTACAGCCTATGTAGTAGGCCGTCCTTTCGAAATGTGGGAGATCTTTATACCCCATCCTGTACATAGAAGAGTTACACTTAGAATGAACTAAAGTTATATAGTTTTTTTTTAGATTTAAAGTAGTTATCCAAGAAGAAAATGGAAGCATGTGATTATCTAAGGAAATAGACCAGCTATAAAAATTGTGTTGAAAGTGAAAGGAAATATATGGTCTGTGGTCTTTCTTCTCCTCTAAAGAGCGAAAATTTGTAAACTATAATGTGTTTAGCTGTCTTCACTCCATGTGTTAAAAATACAGTAAATATTGCTAGACAAATAAATTTTTTTATAACATTTATTAATAAAACTAACAAAGCTTCATCTTAACTTTGCCAGAATTTTGATAAAAGTATGTTTTTATGTTAGTGAAACAATTAGCTTTTATGGACTTACAACATAGTTAATCAAAATTTTTTTGCATCAAATAAGTTTCAGAATGTAGATGCATAGGGATGCATGTTGTATAAAATACGAGGGTTCTTGGCATTGAAGGTTGCTTGTAACTCTTGACAGTTGGGTTTAACATTGTCATGTATAAGTATGACTTGTGCGGAGTAGTTTGCTTCATGAGCTTGTGTCATGTGTTGCGGCAGAGCCCGGAGACTGAACTGCAGAAAAGCCTGCGCGATGACCTGGAGTCGCGTCTCTGCCAACTGCAGAGCAGGGTGACGTCGCTGCGCACAGAGTCTGAAGAGGTGTGGAAGACCCTTGAGACGGCAGAGACAACGCTGCTGGAGATGCTCAATGCCAAAGACTACGACTGCAGCGGTTACTTCGGGGATGCGGCTGTCCCTGCGCACAAACCTCCCGAGACAGTGTCTATAAAGCTGCGAGCTGATCGGCAGGAGACAGAGGAGTTCTACATGTCTGTGAGGAGCTCCCTAACATATTTTTGTGTATCAAACCCACACCTGTCTAGGAATGAGCATACTGTGAAACCAGGGCATTTGACTCTGCACTGTAATGATCAATTCTTCTTAAATGCCATCAATATCACTCGCATAATGCAGGGTAAATTAAACTGAAATTATTTCCGTATAAATTGTAATGTGTAATATGTACTGGATAGCTGCATCTTGTGTTAAATATTACACCTATATTGTTGATAGTAATTGTCAGTTTGGCCATAGGTGTGGCAAGTTATACTGTGTAGGGCGCTACATGAACTCAAAAGCAAACTAACCAATACATTATTTAACACAGTGGCATAAAGAAAACGTTTGCACAAGTCTTCACCTGAATGAGCATGATATTACATTTTGTTGCATGAAAGACAAAAGCCCATAGGCGAAAGATAATTAATTACGGGTTCTCTGAATAGACGGTAGGGTCAAGATTAGCAGGGGAAGGGGTAAACAGAAAAGGTCTAGAGACGTTAAAAGCAGTCAGAATAACTAGATTGGTGATAGCAAAGATGAGGTCCCAGTAGGCTGTGCGGCACGCAGCTGACCAGCTTGAGCTCAGATGCATGACTGCCCAATGGCCGTCGGAAGCAGGGAGAGTAGTCTACACAGGAAGTAGATGCCTCGTGCCAACCACGTGCATGGATATGAAGCATGAGGGGCAAACTATGAGTACAAGAACATGCACAGTAGTGCACTGCAAAACCACCACATGAAAACCTTGAAACTGGCATGAACCCTTTCAACTATATCTTTGGCTGTTGGGCCTATTTCTGGTGTACTTTACACCAGGTGCAGACACACAGAACACACGTGTAGCACATTTATCACACACATCACTCGGTCCTGTACCTCGTACGTGCACTACGCATGACAGGCTAATGCTGGTTGAGGGATGAGGTCGGATGACAAATTGTTGTCTTGATTGTAACTATGCAAAAATTAAGGTGTTAATTTAAAAAAAATAAATTTTAAGAGTTTTGCTATTAACATAACAAAGAATTAATATAATTTGCCTCCCATAGCTTTCATGTCTTAGCTTAAGTATTTTTCTGTCAGCCATTGCAGTCATGCACAACACGCATTAGAAACCTGAGAACTGTAGATCAGTTAGGTCAGATTGTTAGCATACTTAAACTTTATTGCAAGTACTTTTGAAGTTTTACCACAATGAATTCGACAAAAATACTGTTTATTTGCTCAAATTGTTTTGGTGGGAGGTGGTGATTCTTAGTAGTTTCTTTAAAGAACGACAGATTTTTGCTGGATTTGTGCGATGCATAGACACCTGAAAAAATCACTGGTTAATTTCGGGACAAACTAGAAATAAAAAACCAGTACATTCATTTTACTTTTGTAATTGATCTGTGCTGTATTTGACACCTCATATTGAATTGTGAGCCAATAACAAAAATTGCAACAAAATTTAGGTCCAATCATTGCCTTCCGCTGGGATAGCAAGCAACCAATGAGTAGTGATATCTCCATGATTGTACACAAGACTGTGGAGTCTAGCCTACAGGTCTGTGAATTTGCAGAGTCTTCAGGTCTCTATTGATGCATAGTGATGAGTTTGTCTATGCAGTTAAGGGTCCTTCCTGTATCTATTTTGCATGTTTAAAGCCTCAAAATACATGAGCTCTAAGGCCACCTCTTGCTCACTCACCGTATAACTTATCACCTCTTCTTGCAGTACACTCACCTGGTGCGGAATCTTTCCATCAGCAGTTTGCCTGAACATTACTTGAAGTTGTTACTCTATATTTCTATATCATACTAATAAAGTTAAAGATATTATGCATGTCTACAGACAGTTAAAAAGTTACAGTACAAAGAATATAGCAGCTAAAAATTACTCTGAAAATACACATTTTAACCATTTCAATGCCCGAAGGAGCTATCGTGTAGTGGTCAGGCTACTTGCCTCTCCCCTACATGAACTGGGTTCAATTCCCGGCAGAGTTGCTCCCATATTTTCGCACGTTAGAAGTGTACCGGACAATACTGATGGTCGGCTGGTTTTCTTTGGGATGTCCTATTTCCCCTACCCCTGAAATCTGGTTTGGCTCCATACTCTCCTCCATTTATCCTCATCTGCTCTCAAGACCTCAAAGTTAAGAGCCACCCAAATATCTCCACTGCACACCATTCATACTCAAAATGTAATTCCTGGAGTTGAAATGAGAACTTTAAACTTATCTTTGGGCACAAAATGTATATAAAATGATTTTTGTGTTTGGCGCTATTATAAAATGTCAAACTGTTTTCAAATTGTTTGTTCTCCTTACACTTCTGCAACTCATTTCATGTGCCAGCCAGGCAGAGTCCTTTGAAATGTAAAATATTCTGCTTTATTATTTATTGTGTTGTGTTCAGAAGTTTCGTGAGTACATCCTGGGGACAAGTCGGATTGCTCGGCTCGAGGCGAAGCACGAGTTTATCCACCAGATGCTGATAGATGCGGCTGGCGACTCGCCCACGTCTCTGAAGGGACTCCAGCAGCGGACGGGCCAGGTGAACAAGCCACCACGACGGAAGAGAATAGGGCGGCTGCAGATGAATGGCCAACCAAAGCTGTTCGGCGGCAGCCTTGAAGAGTATCTTGAAGCGACCAACCAGGAAATTCCTTTGATAATGAAGAGTTGCATACGAGTCATAAATTTGTATGGTAAGTATAAAAAAGGATGATAAAAATTTTTTGTTCTTTTGCATTTTCTTACTCCTGTGTCTGCCACAAATGCTGCTATGTTGGATATTTTGTACTTTTCACCACCATTTACAAGACGCTCATTGAATAAACTAGCTTTATTTGGAAGGTGGTGGGTAAATGTTTAAAAAGATTATATTAAGTCAAGAGGAGGTACAAATGTTAAGTGGCAATTAATTTTTGCCTTAAAATATGCATATTTTTCACTGTAGTGAAGGTTTATCAAACTATTTTGTTTTCAACATTTTACACCCTATTTTCATATTTATTTCTAATCCATAACTTTTGGTTCTGCTACAGGTTTTGTTATGCTGATGTTGGAAAAGCATTTTGTATTTGATTGGCTGTTCAGTTTTATAGTTGTTGTGTCTAGTGTGTTCTGGATGTCAGAGCCATGTGATTTTGGCTTAAAATGTAATTACATGGCTTCAGAGGTGCGTTTGCTTTCAGAAAATGGCAAATGGTTGATTCAATAATATGGATTTAAAGTATACTAGTATGACATTTTGAATTATTCTTTTCGCATTATTTTCATAGTTACTTATTATATGCTGCAGGACTGCATCATCAAGGCATCTTCAGGGTTTCCGGCTCGCAGGTGGAGATAAACAACTTCCGGGAATCGTTTGAGCGGGGAGAGGACCCCCTGGCGGACGTGACGGATGCATCGGACATAAACTCAGTTGCGGGCGTGCTGAAACTGTACCTGCGGGAACTGCGGGAGCCCCTCTTCCCCATAATATACTTTGAACACTTCATGGAGCTAGCACGTAAGTAGTCAGAGTCCTATGTCGAGGTGCATGCCTGCCAGGCATGATAGCTTTGTTGTTAGTTCTTCAAACTACACGTCTATAATCAAAACTGCTGGAATTGTTCATAGTATTTTTCATACTAAACCACATTTCTAACTCTTTTGGAACACCACTTTCAGCACATATCACATGTTGCAACCATTGATTTGAAATAAAAATATTTATTATTATCAAAAAAACTGTTTTTCCAAATTGTTATATGTTGAAATATTTTACGTAAATACAGTATATCCAAAATTTGTTTGGGGTCCTGCACTCAAAATTTTCACCAGTAAGACTATAGGGTAGCTATGGTAATCCTCGCAGTTTAAAATTACCAAACGTTAGATTCCATACACAAAGACGATGCAACCTGTATTACAGTGTCCCATTACTTTCTATATGCGGAAGTTGGCTTAGCAAGTGAAATGTTGTGAAAATATGTGTTGTCTTTCTTTTTGTATGTGTATCTGCCTCTCTCTCTCTCTCTCTCACTTAGCTCCTCTCACTCATTTTCCGTCTCTCGCTTCTCCTTGCTTTTCACCCCCCCCCCCCCCCCCTGCTAACCATTCTCTCTGTCCCACTCACTTTGCATTCCTCGCTCACTCTCACTTTGCATTACTCTCTCTGCGTCTTACTTTGCGTCCCCCCTCTCTTTCTGCCCTTCACTTTCCGTCCCCAGGGGCTGCCGGTGGCAGAGCAGTTAACCCCTGCTCGCCTCCCACCAAGGCAATCCGGGTTCAATCCCCAACCGGGTCACTACCAGATTATCGCATGTGGGATTCGTGCTGGACGATGCCGCTGGTTGGTGGGGCAGGTTTTCTTGGGGATATCCTGTTTCCCCCACTCTTTCATTCTGGTGCTGCTCCATACTCACCTTAATCACCCTCATCTGCTCTCAAGACCTTGCTGTTAAGAGCCGTTCAAATCTCTTCATTCACTCGCATTACGTCCCTCTCTCTTTCCCCTCTTTCACTTTCCACCTCCCCCTCTCTTTTTCCATCTTTCTTTCTTTCCCTCCCTCTTTCCCCCTCTCAAATTCCATCCTTCTCTGTCCCCCCTCTCACTTTCCATCACTCTTTCTCTTCTCTCTCTCTCTCTCTCTCTCTCTCTCTCTCTCTCTCTCTATCTCTCTCTATTCTCTCTCTATCTCTCTCTCTATCTCTCTCTCTATCTCTCTCTCTTCTCTCTCTCCTATCTCTCTCTCTATCTCTCTCTCTATCTATCTCTCTATCTATCTCTCTATCTCTCTCTACATCTCTATCTCTCTCTACATCTCTATCTCTCTCTCTCTACATCTCTCTCTCTCTCTACATCTCTCTCTCTCTCTCTACATCTCTCTCTCTCTACATCTCTCTCTCTCTCTCTACATCTCTCTCTCTCTCTCTCTCTACATCTCTCTCTCTCTCTACATCTCTCTCTCTCTACATCTCTCTCTCTCTCTCTCTCTACATCTCTCTCTCTCTCTCTCTCTACACATCTCTCTCTCTCTCTACACATCTCTCTCTCTCTCTCTACACATCTCTCTCTCTCTCTCTACACATCTCTCTCTCTCTCTATATCTATCTATATATATCTATATCTCTATCTCTGTCAAACCATCTGACGTTCTCGTACATTCATCTCTCATTTCTGTCTGCATGTCATACTAACACTGGCAAAAAGTGCTTGCCTCTTGAGTACATGTGCTTTCTCTTAAGATGATTGTTTTGTGTGAGGAAGGTAGTGTGTATGTGTGGTGTTTGTGTTTGCCAGTATTTTTTCATGCTTGTTGTACTGTAAATGGGAGTGTTTCTACAGTAGTAATATTTCTTTTTCAGAACTGGAGTCCAAGCATGACTTCATCTCCAAAATGAGGGAACTAATCCAAAGTCTTCCAAGGCCTGTAGTTGTGGTGATGAGATACCTGTTTGCATTCCTAAATCAGTGAGTATATTACAGTGTTTGTGTTTCTTGTGTTACTTTGTCTGCACGTAACCAAATGTGTAGGACAGACTAGGTTCAAAATAAAAGTAAAGCTGTAATAACTTATCACTGAATCACTTTACCTCATTTGTTGTTGATAAAAAGATGTCCATAGTGAAATTACTATAATAGGAGTTTGAACTTTAGACAAGGTGGAGTTTTGTTGGGAATAAGTTGTTGCTCATGTTTATGTACTCATTTCAAGAGAGGCACAAGTATTAAAAGTGTGCTCTGACAAAATTACCTTCAAAAAGGGACCTTGCATGTTTACAATTGTGGCACTATACAGCTTCCCGGGAGGACATCGTTTTGTGTGTGCGCATGAATGAGTTAACTGTTAACTTGAACAGTGGTAATGAAACTAATCCTAAGGACACGACTTACCATCATTACTGCTATTTGCAACCTATTGAGCTCTTGCAACATGCTGAGTTTCTATTGGCTGTGTATTCCTTAGACAGCCACATGGAATCATTAAAACTGATGTCTAACTGGTATAAACAGGATGTACAGAAATATACTGCGTGCCTTAAGAGTATTAAAAGGACGTAGAAACCATACAAACTCACAGGGCAGTATTTGTGGACACACACACATACAAAGTCAGGCAAACACATTTTCCACACAGATGCATGGGTTGCGATGTTTTGCTGGCTGCGCCGCCTTATTCAGGCAGCAAATGATGGCCCAGCCAGCGGAATGTTATAACCCTGCATCCATATGGAAAATGTGTTAATCTGACTTTGTATCTATCCACGAGTACTTGCGTGTACGTGTGTTTTCTGTCTCCGTTTAATAATGTAACTGGTATCTACAAAATTGTGAAACTGTTAACGATTGTCACAATAAAGGAGACGGCCTTCAGTCACTGTTTAGTTTGTGCACTAGCTTCTTTTTGTGTTAAATTCCAGGCAGGTTGCTCCTAGCTTTTGCATATGGGTAACATGGCAGTTTTACAGCAGGTTGTCTTGATGTGCTGCTGTTTATCCCTTCCCAAAATTCCATACTGCACAGGAATTTAATTTACCTGCACTACACACAACAGAAAACAGTAGCCAGTAAGAGAGAGCTCCTTCTGTGTGAGGACGTCATTCATTACCGAGACAAATACTTTTAATAGGGATGGTATCCTCGATGCTGGGATACCTCGATACCCTTGATACTTTATAATATCGAGTATCGCATGAAAAGATCCGAAAGTATCAAATTTTAACATTGTATTAATGGTATTTACCATGCATATTTTTTATCAAGCACAAAATTACAGAATGTCCATAATACAGTCAACTCTCGAAGTATCGTTATCGCATGTACTGATAAATCACATCCACCAACAATTTTTTGTACTTCTGGTGAAATTCCTATTTAAATAATGTTAACATTACCCGCTTTTATCGTTTCACATGAAAGTATATTTCGGGTCCCATCACCTAATATTTCCCACAACTATCATTTTTAAGCTGGTTGTTTATGCGAAAGTCTAGTAACTGGATGTGAAATACGACATGCGCGCCGCCGTTTTTCACTTCCCTCCAGTGCGTTGTCTTCCCAGCTTGTCTGTCTGTGCTCTGTGGCCTGGTCGCCTGGTGCTATGTGTGAGTCTGGCTTGCTACTTTCTCTTACACACCTGAAGAGAGAGGAAAGTGGTTACCTAGCAACCGGCATGGCGACCTAGTATCATCTCCTGTCTTTTTCAGCCAAGCACATTTCTTTCTTCCCTACAGGCATTTGAGAGGCGAAGCTGTTGTCTAGCAAAAGAAAAAGCACTTCCCTTCTCTCGCTCTCCCCCCCCCCCCCCCTCACCTTACACGCACTAGTCGTCACACATCACATGTCAGCCCGCAGAGCAAATAGTCCTCATAGCAAACATAGAAATTTTATCAAGATTATTCATCGCTCAGAATAGTTGCACCTATCGTCGCTTGTATTTCACAGCAAATGGTTTCGTCTGAAAATGTTACACAAAACATTTTAATGATGAATTATTATTTGCAAAGATGTTTCTTTTCTAGTTAAAGGTCCTTTTCCCTGTAAGGTTGGGGTTTCATTGCATCGGGCATAACATAAATATGATTTTAAATAAAAAATTTAACTCAAGGGGCACCATTTTCGCGATTAAAAGTATACGCCCATAAGCATATACTTGACCTCCCTTTATCAACAAAAATTGTTTGAATATTAAGTGACTTGTATTGTATGTGAAAAGTTCATTTTCAATAGTGTATCTTCCTGGAAGGAAATCGGAGAATTTATATTAATTTATTTCATTACAGACAGTGTCTTTTGAATAAACTGATAAAATGTAAGGGCCTATTAGACACTTTTTTGCCATCTAATAATGGGTAGGTAAGCACCGAGCAGAGTGCAGTGTAACTCTTGACAGGGAAAATCAGAGGACGTGGTTTTGAATGATTAATTACAGTATTAAAGACAGTGAAGAAATCAATTATAATTGCCATATTTATTCATTTATGTCTCAAAATTACAATTTTTCTTTGCATTAATATAGAATTGATTACTTTAAAAGACAGACATTTGCTACACTCACAAGGTGTCTCAACATGTAGCAGCGTGAAGGGGTAATCTTCCCGCCACCACACCTGCTCCACTGACCGCCATGAGCACAGCCCAATCGATATCTTCTCCGTGCGCTCTCAGCTGATATAGTGCATGCGGGTAATTCAAAATTTGACTCGCATTCAGTGTCATTATTTTCATTTTCGGAGGGTTTGAAAGTTTTAGGTCAGCTTGCATTTGGTGTCGGATTACAATAAATTATATACTGTATTTAGAGATATTATTTTCTTTATATAAACTAGTTTAGGTGAAATGTTTTTTAATGTATTATTTACAATATTACTTTTTATATAATTCTCATTTTTACTGTGTTTATTAGCTAAACTTTATTCACAGATAATGTGCATAAAGTTTTATAAGGATACAAGTTGTATTTTATTGATGTACATGTCAGAAACCTCATCTACTGAAGTCCTGTATGTATGGGAATTTTTCGGTAATTTCCTGAATAATAATAGATGGGAAGTCGACTACTATGTATATAGTTTGTGTTTGTCAACAACAGTAGTAAAATGAGCAATTTTTATGGCCAATTTGTTTTGTGTTCATGACAATTTAAAGTTGGTATTGAGGAAAGTATTGGTATTGAGAGAATGTTTTGGTATCGAAACTGGTACAGAGCATCGAGAAAATATGGTATCGACCCATCCCTATTCCTTAAATTCCTGCCAATAGCATTATTCACACATGCACGCACATACGCTTCATTGGTCACAATATGTGATAAGAGCATTATACTTATAACTGATAAGCGTACAGATCCAAACAAAAAAATTCTGTGCAGAACTTTAATTATTTTTTTTCTGTTACTAAAAGAGAGAGTTCAGTACTACCTTGAAAATCTAACTCCTGTATGCCAGTAGGTAGTGTGTGCAAGTGTCAACATTACACTCTTAATGAAAGACTAAAATGAGGCACCGCTTCTGATGGAGGGACTGTACCACCTGCATTGTTTTTCTCCTTTTCTGGCCAAGCAGCGCAGGACCTATACGGGGTACACTGGCACGCACTAAAAGAGCGCCATTGCCGCTACATGCAAGGCTCCGAACTGGCGTGCAGTGTTCTTGTAGTGCTATGTTTACCTATGGGCTTTCAGCGGTGACCTTCCTTTTTATTGATGAAATGTATTTAGCAAAGTTCAGTACCGGTGCCTATTGTAGTTTGACTCGTGTCTGGCTGGTTTGTTTTAAGATACAGTATTCTGAAAAATCAGTTTTTAACTATAATGCAGGGCTCCATAATAATGTTTACAGTATGCACAGTAACGTTATGGTTCCATTCTTTCCTCATCTGGGGTGTGATGTATTTTCGTAGTTAAACGTGTTTTGTTAAAGAAACAGGATTTCAAACATTCTGCAATGCATTTAAAGTTTCAGACAGGCGGAACCCGTAATGCACTGCCACCATGACTGTTTACGAAGTACTTAAGTACTTTGTGTGTTTATGGGCAGTGATTACCATATTTTATGCTAGCTGTGTGTATGGACTGTTCACATTAAACTGAGCATGTTTGAGTGAGTGAAGAGATTTGGGTAACTCTTAACAGTGAGGTTTTGAAAGCAAGGTGAGTGGTGCAGCGCTGGAATGAAAGGGCAGTGGATACGGGTGATCCCAAAGAAAACCAGCTGGTCAGTGAGTTCATCCGGCACAATTCCCACATTTGAAAATCCAGGAGTGACCTGCCATGGATTGAACCTGGTTCGTCTTAGTGGTAGTTGAGCAGGCTAACCGCTCAGCCACCACAGCCCCCTGAGCACATTTGAAATCCCTGCTTAGGATCCACTTGTATGTACAATGCATAATTAAAAATTAATTATTAAAAAAATTTTAAATTATTACACTTATGTGCAAAAAAAAACAGAAAGCACAGTAAATCACTTCAGTTTTCACAAATGTTTACCCAACACTTTTAATTCAGTGTTAAAACAGAGAACTGCTCTACGTCCATTGTAACCAACTATACTGGGTGCATACCACTCAGTGTGCTCATTAGAATAGATACACACAGGTAAGTGGAGTGGCTTTTTCAAAGGTTGTTTGTGAAAGTGCTCTGTAAATCTTGAACTGCTTGTAGTACTGTACACCCCCATTGTAACCAACTAATTGGGGCTGGATCTTGATACCTTTAATGAGTACAGTTTATCACAGAAAAGTCTTGAAAGGTTGTATTTACATCAGTGAAACAATGGAAAGACATAAAATATGTATATTTTACACAGTAAAAGCATACAGTAATACAAAAGCAAGCTTATATAGTTTACAAATAAAAAATACTGTACAATACTAGAAAACTACACTGCGTGCGGGAGGAATAATTACTACTACTAATTAAATAGAACTAGCAGCAATGTGCCAGACGTCTGCATCATAATTCATGGAATTCCAGACAGTGTTGATTGGTGGTTGGGTGACGTAAGTCATATGGCACAGTGACGACACAACCATGCGTCCATTACAAGGGACGTTCCCTATAATGAGGGTTTACTGTAGTTGGAGCAGTGGTGACTGGGAGTGCCCTGCTGTGTGCAGCCTGTCGGAGTTCAGCGACGAGAACATGATGGACCCTTACAACCTGGCGATCTGCTTCGGGCCGACGCTGGTGCCGGTGCCAGAGGACAAGGACCAGGTGCAGTACCAGAACCAGGTCAATGAGCTCATCAAGAACATCATCCTCTTCAACGAGGAGATATTCCCCACAGACGGTGGCCTGCTTTATGAGAAGTACATCAGTGGCGAGCCTGACGAGACGTGAGCACATTTATATAAACTCTTCCTTAGCAAAACACTTTGCCATAATACTGACATTCTTATTCCCTGTACCTTTGCACACACAGCAAGAAATAGTGATTTAGTCTTGCCGTGTGTGATGAGGTTACGGTATGTTATGCGAAACTTCACATCTCGACAGCCGAATCATTAAAGTCAGAACCAGCTGCTTGCAGGGTTGAGGAGTGGGAAGGAAGTACTCATAGTCTGTTTATAATAAGGAACTATCCCAGCATTTGCTTGGACAATCCACGTATATGATCATAGTAACAAAAGGCATCTCTAACAAGATGCTTTGATTTGGTACATTGCACTTTACAGTTTACCGAAGATACTAGTAATATTTCAAGTTATAGCTTTGGATACTATAATTTTGTGATTGTTTTTTATTATTGCTTTAAATATTTTTATACTCAACATACCTTTTAATTTGTTTTTGTAAAATTTAAAAAATAAAAATGTATTTTACAAATACATTTTATTTACACATGCATTATCTGCTCTTTGTAAAGCACTTAAACTAGAGTATTAGGTCCTACTTAAAATTTGGTTGTATTCCTGGAAATCACAAATTCATAGAAAATATCTTTTTATAAGTTTTCCTGCACCAGCAGCCATTCTAGAGCCATAAAATGTGTACGTAATACTGTATGTATTTGACAAGCCATGAATGGCTGTGAGAGAATCTAGTTATTGAATATAAAAACAAAAGCTTTTTACCTGTTTTTTTAAGGATAACAATTTTTACACACCAACAAAACTTATTTTCATCTATTGCCTGTGTATGCAGTAAACTTAGAGAGTTAAGAATACTCCAAATTTTAAGGTTTAATCTTTTCACCGTAGTTTTGCTCTAACCATAGTTGATTGCAGAGATTTGGGTGGCTCTTTAACATCAAGGTCTTGAGAGCCGATGAGGGTGAAAAGAGGTGGAAATGGAGCAGCGCTGGAATGCAAAGGCAGGGGAAATGGGAGATACAGAGAAATCCCACAGACCAGCAGCATCGTCCGGCACAATTTTCACGTGCTAAAATGTGGGAGTGGTTCTGCGGGAAATTATCAAACCTTGTTCACCTAGGTGTGAGGAAGTTACTGACCACTACACTACAATGGTCCCGCTTACCATAAATGATTTTCTTGTCATCTAATGATGGTTCTAAAACATTGTCATTGTTTTTGAAAATACCGTAAATATCTGTGCAGTGAGCGAAAATGTTGTGAAATATAAGGTTTAGCAAGCTCTTGTAAGGAATGTTGTATTAATCAGCACAACTGGCGTTTGTTTACAGTGATGTGGGAGATTCTCCGTCTGACCATGTGCAGGAGGACTGCGACTCGGAGGTGTATCCGTCGGAGGATGGTGAGTGTTCTTAAACATTTGTACCACTACCAAATCGCACACATTGTCCCACTGCCAACTCGCACACATTGTCCCACTGCCAACTCGCACACATTGTCCCACTGCCAACTTGGATAACATTTGCGTACAATGTTCAGCTGACCAGGGAAACACACACCAGTTTTTATTTGAGAATCTATGTAAGCTGTAGGCTTTTCAAAACCTTGATAATGTTTATGCAGTTTTTTTTATCATTCTGTGGGTAGAGCATTAGGTTTTTATGCATATAAACATTTTATGTTAGTATTATTTTAATTTTTGTGGCATTAAGGTTAATTTTTGTGAGTTCATATATACATATTTTTGAATATAGGTATTCGTAATTGGCTAATATAGTGAAATCTCTTTCCTTTAAAGCTCAAGAAACTTGAATTTTTTCAGTTTGTAAGAATGTAGTTTGTCCCCAATGGTTATACAAAGTCTCAGTAAATAAAAAAGTTGACTCTGTAATTTAGCATACTTGAAAATATTAAATTTTCATCAGCAGCATAACTTATTTTTATCAGTGGCCTTTACATTGCTCTACATTGTAATACAAATTAACTAATGTTTTCATTATCCTAACAAGTTAACATTTAATTTCCTAACTTATTTCAATGGTTAATAATCTTTGTATTAATGAGAACTTTGTATTACTGTAATGAGGTTTCACCATGCTCTTAATTATAAGAACTTTTTTGTATAGAAGTTTACTGTAAAGTTGCTGAATCAAAATACTAACACTCGCAGGATATGTTTATTTCAGAGTCTGAGTCATTGGAGGCAACAGCACAGTTCGACTTCATAGCCAGGTCGGAGCGGGAGCTGAGCTTCAAGAAGGGAGACAATGTGATACTGTTCTCGCAGGTCTCAAACGACTGGTGGAAGGGCAGTGTCAACGGCCAGGAAGGCCTCGTGCCAGACAAGTACATCATGCTCAAGATCAAGTGAGTAGCTTGACACGTGACCAATAAGGGGGTTCTATGACCAACTACGTTTGAGGTTTAGTGCAACGTAAACCTTGTTTATATTACTTTTGGGAAAAGAGGTTTTGTTCATGATGCCAGATTCACAATGTACATGGGGGTGCTTTGGTGCTTGACTGGCGCATGGCCAGTGTACAAGACATGTCGGGTGGCCTGTCTAAGGGGGATGAAGTCCAGAGAAACTGTCACTGCCCTATGAATGACCGGTCCCTTATTCAAAGATTTATCTGTTGGTAATTTGCTCGGCTGGAGGCTCTGCCCCTATTGTGGTGATAGTATGTGGCCGTTGTGGTCGTCCTTGGGACATTAAGTATTCTTGCTGAGCTGGCTGCTGGAGGATGAGACTGTTAACAGCTGGTGGGGCGATCTCTAAACCACTGTTTTGTGATTCCATAGGAGATTACCTCTCTTCTTCTCATTGTCTCGACCAAGGGATGAGAGGAGTCAATTGTCTTATTTAAAGGGAGAAATTGAGGTGTCGATAGGGCTGAGGGCTGCGGCCTCTCAGCAGTGCGGGCGGTATGAACTCTGCTCTGCTTAGTTAAAGAGCTGCTAAGTGCAGAAGAGAGAGCGGGATTGCAGTTCTGATTAGTTTCGGAGGCGTAAGCTGCCTTTCTCAATGCTCTCTGCATGCCTCCCTTCCGAGAGTACAGCATAGGTTATGGGGGCAAATAGGGCCTTGCAAAAGGCAAGCCAGTGACTCAAATCCCTAGCGTGTAGTTCTAAGTAATCACAGTCACACAGGCAGGAACTATACCTCTTGCTCCCTTCGCCAGGCCCTGTAGAGAGCGATGGACAGAGTGATAGGTTGGTTCAAACTGCTTGACAGGATACTTAGGTGTGTTAGTTCCAGCTCCCTTCCGGCCTCATAAAGAGAGGTGGCAGAGTATGGAATAACATGATTGCTTGAATCACCTGGTGGAGGATTTCCTAGTGTTGAGGCTCTACCAAACTTTACCCAGTGGCGAAGCTCTATTGACCGTCTAAAGTGTGGGTGTTCTGGCTTTAAACAGCAGGGAGTCTGCTGGCTTCACTCTGGCAGGCTGCTTTTACGTAGGAAAGAACAGTCACACTCAAGAAATTAGCACACAGAGAATAGTTTAGAAATCACGTGAAATTTTGAGAGAGTATTGACGCTTATACCAATTATCTACAAACGATTAAGACTCATCTCACTGCAACCCTTGTGTACTACTTCTACACATGTGAGATTCAAACCCCGCGCCATCTCGTACATGGAAGTAACGGTCTGCCACAATCCTGGACGGCAGTTAGACACATGGATACGAGGAGTTGTGAAAGACAGTGGCGCGTCACCCCCTACCTCCACGCACAAGTGTCATAGAGGATACGCAAAGGCAGAGAGATGACCAGAGGGTGGTACCTCTTCTTTGGCCTGGTACCTGAGGGACGTCGCACGCCCTCCTCCGTGGCCGTCACGACATGCGCTACCCTGCTATATAAGGCCATGCGCTGCGGACCTCGCCAGTTGTTCCTGCAGTCTTCTCTGAGCACCTGGGTGCTGGAGCCGAGCCTACTTCTACTGCCAACAGCCCTTCCTGAGGCTGTCGCAAACGACTTAACAGTCTTCAGCAGCGACCAGAGGCTGCCATCCTTGACGTCGCTGTAAGAGCTCTGCAGCACCACTACCAGATGCTCCTGTGACGCCAATCGCCAATAGCTACCAGAAGCTTTCTGTAGCTACAATACATACCACACGTAATTTCTTTGTCTCCTACAGTTTTATGTTTCACTTCCCCAACTGGCCTTGGACCAGGTTACCTACACCTAGCTACTGTAGGATTACATCCAACCACCGATCTTCTCGGCAGGAGAGCACGTATCACCGTTTTTAATAAGTTTTTAATAAACATGGCTTAGTTTCTCTCAACCTCGAGTCTCATTCATAGAGTACTTTGTCACCAACTACTGGGAGGACCTCGAGCTGAGTACCGCCAACCGGAAACAGGAAGTTATTATTATTATGAATTAGCTACAACTGTAGACTCCCCCTCAGATGGCTCCAAGTTGAATACACACCCATTAAGACAGCCAGCTATTTTATTCCTACCAAGTATACAGGTACTGGAGGAGTAGAATAGAGGAGCCACGACCACTACCAACACTTCTCAATCAGGGAGAGACGGTACATCTGAGTTGTATCCCTACCGGATCACCTGGGTGCTGGCGGGGGTATTTGCTTAGGTGCTATGACATTGGCCTTGGTTGGGATCGCACACCCAGTGATAGTCTTGGCAACCCATACGGTTCCAACGCTTCTGATCAGCCTGCAACCGTGGGGATCTTCTGAAGCACCGGAGCTCGTGTTGACAAAACTGTTATCAGGCAACACTAATCTAGGGCTATCCGTGTCCGTGGTGCTCCTTTAGAGGTCCTTGGTAGTTAAACCTGCTCTATGCCATTTAAGGTGAGGCACGGCGCAAGGAGAGAGGAGCCAAAAGTTGCGTGCCTTGCTGCCAGGCAACCCGGCTTGTCTTGTACCACTCACAGCTAGTCGACGAGCCGAACAAGATTGTGCCGCCTTACTTCGGTCACTGGCACCACAGACGTCGACTGTAACTAATCCAGCTTCTTTCCCATCAGCATTGCTGCGTACACATCTGACCTGCCATCCAGTTGTAAGAGGGTTACTTAATCAGACCAAGAACCGGCTAGGCATCTCAAACAGTAACTTCTGGAGCAGGGCCTCAGAGGACTCGAACGACGAGTTCTGTGTCGTATCACGTTGTGCCCTCGCTACCGCCCGAGCTGAAGACTAACATAACTCAATCAGCTGTATCCAGCTACCCCTCGCCCGCAAAACGACAAGGAACCTACCGCTAGCAATTCCCGTCCGTCGTCAACCATGACCAGCTCCGATACGAGTTGTAAGCAAGATCAATCAAAGGGACTCGTGACTTGTAAAATCAAAAACTTTGTACCATCCCGTAAGGCCATGTGCCCGACCGCTATATCAAGCCGCAAATAACAGTAAGTCAACCTGTAAGCACAACCGACCGATCTGCAACCAAAGCCACATGACCATGATCCAGCCTTAGCTAATCGGACATGTATCTGTATATAACACGGCCCTGTACCACCTCCTATACTCATCCAAATTGACACAGAAGTTTAAGACTACGTAAAATGCCAGGTGGAAGGCGACCTGGTTTTGAATACTGGCGTTAACAAGGTGATATCTGCTAGGAAAGTAATTAACAACTTGATCCTGACTATCAACATGAAGGGACAGGAGTGGTGACTAACAGAAGAGTAGTGTTGCCGTTACCGTCCGGTAAGGCAGGGTCATGAAGCGACTGTTGCAACAGTTGCCACATGGGGTCAATACCAAGGACTGGTAAGGAAGGAGCAGATGTCTTGGGGAGCTGCTGAAGGTCCAGTCTTCCAGAAGCAGAGGAGTATACAACACATGCAGAAGCGGCTTCTGGAGAGGTTATTTGCAGCTGGTAGCCAGATTCCTGCCTTGAAGAGGACGGTAGAATCTGCGGGAGTACCAGTGAGCGTGAACTGCTGGTGTCTTCCTGTGGCCCAATTGTGAGAGGTGGAGGAGCATGGACTGACTTCTGCTGGTCTCATCTTGGACCTTCGGAGATGTGGGGGTGATAAGTTCGGCCGCTGGAGTCCAGGGTTGGCTTGATGTCTGCTTAGAGTAGGGTAAACAGTACAAGTTGGTCAGCATTGTCTGCAACATCATCTGTCATTGCGAGGGCGTACCCTGTAGGCATGTGACCAGCCTCTTCTAATACTGTTTCAAATAACTTGCGCAAGACAAAATGAAACTGCATTCAGATGGGGCAAAGTCAAGTGTGTATCTTTGTTGCGTAGTGCATCACACGTCATTCCTTTAAATTATACTTAATTTATAATTAATATGAATAAAAACGGAGAGAAAATAGGTTTTTTGGTAGTGCCTAGTAAGAAATAGTTCTCATGCAAAATATTATTTAAGTAAGTGTGCACGAATGCAATGAGTTGTCCCTTGGTGTATTTTTCTAGACTCATTGTTAAGTTTTTTGCATGAGGTGGAGGGATATCCTGGAAGTAGAACTTGAAGGGCTTCAGAAAATTTGGGAGTTATTATGAATTGACTATAACAAAACACATGTCTAGTCAAATACATTGATGGGGCCACAGGTCGCATAGTGGCTAGAGAATTCTCCCCCACTAAGAGGAACAGTTTTTGATTCCTGGTTGGCAACACCAGGATTTTCATTCATGGGAATCATGCTGGACAATGTTGCTGGTTGATGGATTTTCTCGGGGATGTCCCATTTCCCACCACTCTTGCGTTTTGGTATTGCTTTACACCCACCTTATTTCACCTCATTGTCTCTCAAGACTCCGATGTTAAGAAGGCTATTAACCTGGAGCTTGAACTGTGTTGTCGTGGGTTTGAAATACTTGTTATTTTATAAAACTACCACACATGGATTGTGTGTAATAATTCATGATAAGGAAATACATGGGTCAGTGTTGTCATAATAATTTGTTCGCTTGTGTGTCTCGAATGGCCAATACATAGGACTCTTAAGAACTAACTGACTTGCCACTCCACTTAAAAATATTGACCATCACTTGTTACTACTAAAGCAAAAAACACTGACCAACATTTGATACTATCAAAGCACAAAACATTGACTTTAATTAAAAATTGAAATAAAACCTACGTAATTTCTGTAACACTTTGACTTTCAGATTTGACAGCCTCGTAGTTGGGTTGGAAAAAATGTTTTCTGTTATTCTTAACACAATGGCTATATGCACACCTCTCATGCTCTGTTTATTGTATTCCAGGAATTGTCCGGGTGCCCCCCCCTCCCCCCTTAATGAAATTGCTAAAGCTCAGATATCTTAGCAGTGTAGTTCTTGGACTGGCTATGAGCCGGTTTCATCTCTGTGCAGGGATGAGGACCGCGAGAAGCACGAGCTGCTAAAATCGAGTTCATCCGAGGAATCGATGCGGCGGCGCGCGTCCAGCTCAAACGACTCCATCCTGTCATCAAACGCATCGTCATCGGCGCACAACTCGCCCGTGGCAAACATCTCGTCTGCGACGTGGCCTGACCCGGAGCTGACACGGAGGAGCCTCGTTGCGGAGCCGGCTCCGCTCATCTCGCTGCAGACTCAGGAGGTACTTGAAACGACCGTGTAGTCCTGTAGTGTTCCCTCGCTTCTCACTGTCACTAGTGTGTGAATCCTTTGTGTGCTGCATCTCGACACCAGAGCTCGAGGCTAGTCTATAGACGCCTTTTAAATTGGTGTGTGCTGAACCCATTATACTGTGATCAGTTAATGCTGGAAGGGTCGCGATTAACATTCTCCAATTTGTCTTGCAAAATCCTTTTGTGTTTGAAATATTGTGTTGTGTCCAGTAGAAGAAATATTTTTTTTTTTTTAATTTTTCGTTATAAACAAGAGCTTATAAAATATTACATTACCACTGTCTCTCGTTACTAGGGTGTGAAAATATTAGAATTTGATAAAACATTTTCCGATAAGTAGCAACATTTTTGAATAACGTAAGTATTTTTCAAATTCAAATAGATTCTGGTAAACCTTTTATTTGATTTCGTCTTGGCCAAATATTTAATTTCAATTACCTGTCTAATATACTGGTATTTTAATTAATTTCACTTTCTACACAGAAATCAATTATCATATCAATTCATACTATAATTAGTATTCTCCTTTAAAACAGATTGTATTTCAATGCAGTATCACTTTTGAACAAAATTTGTGGTTTATTGGACGTAACAGTGCCTACTTAAGAAAAAAAAAAACTAAACACAAAAGTATAACTGTCAATATATAATACACAATATATATCACAGCTGGACACATTTACTTTTCTATGAGATAATACACATTCAGGGTTTTTTTTTTAAGTTTTATTTTTTGTTTTGTCTTGAGTCTCTTACCGTTGGACAAATACTGGGTGCCTGTCACATGAAAATGATATGCTTTGAAATACTTAAAGTTGTAAATATTGTTCTTTAATTATTTTGTGTCTGAAATTTCTGCTCAACAAAGGCTCTGAACAATTGGTTTAAAAACCCCTAATGTTGGGGATTTTAATTTTCACTGCTCTGTTGGCAACCCAAGTTAAATATTATTCTTTTGATATGTTAAGCATTGAATTGGTTGGTCGAAATGAAACTGGTGAAGTTTCGTATTTTTGTTAACATTTAAACTTCTAATTACCTTTTTCATATGGACATGTAATCATATTACTATAACAGGTTTAATTGAAATAGCACGTGAATGCACTTTTCATCCAATGGATTATTCAATCAATAGCATTAGGAGTTCAGATCTTGAATCGTACATAGTAAATATGAATGAAATTGTCAATAGTTGAATTACCATTGATGCAAGAACTGTGTTACTAATACAGTACAGTTTTACCTTTCATCACCTCTGATTATTTTGACCATCCTCGATATCCTTGATTGATGCATTTTGTCTTGGTTAGTCTGTGGTCCTTTCTTTTACATATTTTGGTTAGTTGGTGGCCATACCTGTTATTTGTCTCGCTGATAACACCAGATCAGCTGCAGTTACATCCCAACCTCCAATACAACTCAAAAATTTGAGAGCAGCGGTTCAGCAGCAAGTGGTTAGGAGTCTGCTATGATAAGGTCCCTTGCATCTGTAGCTTTCATGTGTTCATCGTGCAACGTAAAAAACTGAAACTTTTTCCTTCCATATTTCCGCGTAAATGCCTCTGTTACATTATTCTTGCTTCTAGCCCTGACTTGGTAATCAGATGGAAGTGGTGCCTCTAAAGTTCTTTTCTATCAAACATTAATTCTTATATTGAGAGAGCTGTTGGTATGCATCATCTTGTTTCAGGAAATGTTGCACTGACGGACATGTATTTCACGATTGAAATTTTTGTTGATCATGTACATGTGGGTTCAGGCATGTTTTACAAGCAACTAGCATCTATTTGACAAACTCTGTGCAAATACCATTGTGTTGCTTTAATTTATGTGACACCCAGCATTGGTCTTGCCTTGTGAAGAAGTTTTGTAGGTGGTCGGTACTGACGCATTTATACAAGTTTTGACGTTCATAAACTGTCACTTTTTTTGTTCCATGCATAAATCAAGTACTGTAGTAATATTCGTAAGAGTGCTGATGTTAAAGAAAAATATGTACATGTTTTAGACCTTTATAATGACAGTACAACAAATCTCTGTGTTGTGAGCATTGTACTAAAAAAAAAAAAGACCAGGCATCAAAAATGTGTAGTGTTGGTAGACCTGTAATATTTTGCTTAGTGTTGATCTGGTAGTTGTTTTTGAGTGTATTTAGAATAAATTATTGCCAATGGACTTGGGTTTTATCATTTGTTGTCGACTCACCAGATCTTGTTATTGCTTAAGAGTTCATGCTTGGTCATTTAATTAAAACGTGTAGTTCTCAATCTGGCTCTTTGTTCTCATTCACATTGTGTATTGTAGTGTCAGACATATGCAGTTACTTTAGTTTCCTGGCTGATTTAGTTTGCTCAAGATTTAAATTTTGTGTTCATTTTGATGTTCCGTACCTGCCTGTATTGTTGGACACTATTACATAGTTTAAATGTCAGAGTAATAAATTGTTGTAGTTGAATATTTAGACAAGTAGCATATTTTGAGGGACGAGCTCTAATTGTGGAAATTAGTGTTGATGTTGATGCACATTGTGTTTGCTTGTTTGAATTGTTTTACGCGATTGGCAGTCGTGATTCTCTAATGTGTGTTGCGATGCTCGCTCTGTAAGTTTGCATGTTTTAATTTGCATGTTGCATGTGGGATTTTTCTCTTTGTCAAGACATTTTTTGTTTGTAGGTGCTTATATGTTTATAACAAATTTTAGCTAACATAATTTTTTTTTGTATATTGCTTTGAAAGTTCTGGCCCTGTTGATTTGAATGGAAGCGCAGCCACGTACCTTCCATTAGGCTGTCTGTGGTGTGTGTGTTAAAAGGATACTCCATATTGAGCTTCCTCAGGAGTGATCAGAACTGCCTTAGGCACCTCCTCTAATGCCCAAAACTTCCTTACACGCCCTTCCAAAGAAATCACTGACATGTGAAGACATGTAGTCACAAGTGATGTTCATGATCTCGCAGCAGTGTCCACCCTGCCCATCACTAATCACCCGAAGATCGAGTCCAGTGCAACTGGTGAACCTGGACTTCCATCTATTCTACCACTGGTCAGTAGAAGTGGAAACGGTTCTGTTCCTATTAACAAGTTGATGGAGTGTGGTGTCCCAAATTGAGGATCAGCCAACTTCAGGTTCGACAAATGCTTCCAGTTGCCGAGGTGCACATCCGAAGTTGGGAGCTGTTCACTGACTTTGTCCAGCATCAGTGTCTCAATGGCAAACAACTGATGATCCTCACCAGCTGGCTGGATGCTCTACCTCCACAACCAGAGCGCCAGCAATACCTTGGAACAATCGTGAACATCTTCCTGATTACCAGAGTTCAAGAATGTGCGACACATCTGTATGTTGCCAGTAGCATCCCTCACTCGAACATTGCGCTGCAACATTCTCATTAATAGTTGAGAGTAATTGCACCAGCGTGGAACAGTTTCCAGCGAATGGCGGTGTACTGACCAATGCTTCTATATAGTGATTAACAATTAATCACTTATTATTCTAGCATCTTAGGAGGAGGTTCCATGCAACATCTAAGTTTTCCTCGTTGATGGGCAAGGACTGAACTATATAGGTGTTCCCCAGATAATGCTGTCTTTAAATATGACAGCTGCTCAACATTCGTCAACTGTGGATTTTTTGCAATCAGGGCCTCAAAAATATTAGCAAATGTTTGCCATGATTTGATTTCCACACTAAAACTGGGTAACTTGATGGTTGGTAATGGAACTGCAGATGCTTGATTGCCAGTCCCTGATGACTTGGCCAAAGTGTCGGCCACTGCCATTATTTGGTGTTGTCATCAAAAGCATCCAGTGTCCTGCTGTGTTCCTCTTCGCCGATGTGCGCGAAACCTCTGCGAATTTGAGCCAAACCCCTACAAGTGGTCCTAAATAGGAGATACTGCACTGTTAAGGCTTTTGACTTTTTCTGCTAGAAATACAGTCCTTTGCAATTGATTCTCAGCTTGCGCCAACCTTAACACTGTGCCACTGCTGCCACCATCTGGAACCACCAATGCCAATCAATGACCTGTTCACAGATTTGGTTCATTTGTGCCCCCAAAAAAATCTCAGACCCATTTTCATGAACGAAACAGCGGGACCCGTTCCTCCAACCAAAACCTCACCCTCTTTTTCTTTCACATCACATCCAAGTATGGCGTTTCCCCAGCTTCGCACACTTCCTATAATTCTGTCCTACTGATCTTGCAAAGAGCCAACACCACACCACAATGTCCAATACTGCGAGTTATTGGACATGCTTGAACCATCACCAACTGAAGAATGTTCCGTGGCGGTACTTTAATTACCACAACCAAAACAATTTCTACGACAACCAAATGCCCAACGAGGCTAAGTCTGCCATATTGAGTTCTCATATCTGACTTTCACTAAGGATGAATTCAAAGTTTAACTTAACCTATACGACTGTCTCACACATATGCCACACACCCGCCACTGTTTGATAATGTAGTCTCTGCGTACTTCCATATTTACTCTGGGCCACTGAACATAACTATTTACAAATTAATGTTAAAGGAGGCAAGTTTTTACCAGCTACTTAAATGCAATTTCTTTTTCTGATTTGATTGAAGTAAATGCATGGTTTTTGGAGCATACAAACTAGAAGTACCTATTTGCATATTTTTTCTGTAGTGGTGTGCAGAAGATTATAATTGTTTCAATAGTGACGTACATACTCTTCCAAAAGCTGAAATTTTTATGCAATGTTTTATGACTCGTACTAAATATTTTGTGGTTATGGTATTTGAGAACATTTTCATTATTGCACTGCTAGATTGTTTAATATGCTTGCAAATCTTAAAGTTTTAGGGGCATAAATTATTCATTTTTCAGCGTGTCATCTTGGTTTAATGTATTGAAAAGGCATTGTTTATTCATGCTCTTTATTAACCAAAAATGTTTAAACTCATACTAACATTAACCCTGTTTGAAAATGAGCCATCTCATCAAAATGCTCAACTATTGCGATAACAAATAAAATTAATTATGTTGCTAAAGTGCTTGTAACACAAGTGTACATAGCTTTTACCCTTTTTTGGAATGTGTGTACATAAATAAGATTCATTTTCAGCTTTCATGTTGAAGGTTAGATCTCACGTGCTGTGTTGCATTATTGTATTTTATTTATTTCAGAGCAATATGAAGCAATGCATAGTAAAAATTGGGTAAAAAAAAATGTAACTCTTTGTGAACTGTAGTGTTACTGTAATCATATATTACCAGTAATGATGCTTCAACAAAAGGTTCGGAACGAAAAAGATTCTTTGTAAGTGGCGAGACCTATCCTTGAGTACAACTACCTAAATGAGTTGGTAAGATTTTTGTTGTGTAGTCGTTAGCAATCTCATTTGTACCTCTGTTGTGTTGTTACTTTTGAGTGTGCTTTAATTCTCTCAACTGTATCTTGTAGTTACAACCATTAGTGTTGAGTGCGTTTGTGTGTTCCGTAGGCTGTAAATAGAGCATATATATAGTAACAGAAAGTAAAGTTGGCTGTAGTGAAATTTTAAACAGCACTTTTGGTTATATATGTGTGGAAATTACAGAAAGTTGTTTTTTATATATTAAAATTTGTAAATAAATATCTATTGGTTTATATAACTTGCTCTATTAATTATTTTAATCGTAATTTACACATTAGGATATCATTACCATCAAATAGCATTCATATTAATTCTACAGAATATTGATGATTAACTGCTGTAGGAAGTAGGATGAAAAAAATTAAAATTACTTATAGTACAAAATTATAAATTTTAGCAACAAATTTTTACTGCAATTAACTACCTGTACTCATGCTACAATCACCACAATTTGCCTACAAGTAGGCCTCCATGCAGAATTGTTGTTAAACTGTGATACTTGTTTCCACAGTCCAGGTGTTCGGTTGGCAAGCTCTTTCAAAAGTGGTAGACTTGTTCCATATTGTAAATTTTGTTTAGAAAGTGTGGAAACTAGTGTGCTGCAGGCTTTAGTTATGTACTGTGTTTGCAAATCTTTTTTGAAAATTTTTTTTGTGAATAATGGTAATTTGCAAATAAAATTTAGACAAATTTGGACAAACATAGAATAATGTAATTGTGTGCTGGTGATGCCGACGGCATGTGCAACACTGGAAAAATTTTTACTCATTGTATTTATATTTATGAAGTTGGTCAGTATCTGGGATACATTTTTCAAACATCTTTACATCATTTGAGACTAAATTGTCACCATCTAGAGCTGTCAGGGTAATCTGATCATGTGTCTGTCACAGTGTGGGTGAAAGTTGACTTGAATGTCCGGTACGCCAGTTAGTCTCTGCTGATTATCACATCTTAAACACGAGTTCTCAGGGTGGCGTAGAACGTTCTGCTAGTGTGGCTGGCAAGCATGCATGATAAATGTAGAAATTTGCTTACACTCCATGACTTGCAGCATTGTTTGGGTTACATTGCGCACCAATAAAGAACGGACTTGTACTGCTATGAAATGACATTGCATACACTGAGACTTGATTTTGTTGGCCGTAGCCACCGTGGGGTTCATAGCACAACACTCGAGTGGATAAAATTTCATTACCCTTAAAGAGACGTAAAAGTAATTCTTATATTGCCATTTTACGTTTGTGTCCTTCAGAATTAGATAACGCTATTCCTGTGCAATCTCTGCCTGCTGGGATGCTGATGGATTGAAAACCAAAAGGTGACTGGTGTAGTACATCAACACGTGGCCAGGCTGGGGATTCCATGTCTCGGGCCAAAAAAAATTAACTAAATGAGTTGGTGCGTCGTGAGTGCATTAGTTTGGGTGATGAAAAGATGTTCTGGAATCTTTAAAACACAGACAGAAATTAGAGAAACTGTTAGAAAAGATGTAATGTGCGGCCCCCACAGGACTTGCATCTGTGCCTCACCACTGCTACTGCGAGACTGGCAGCATGGCAGTCTGAGGGCAACCTCTCCAGGTATCTCTCGGACACAAAACACTTGTACCAACAACAAAACATAAGCAGTGAAACTTTAATTCTACAACACAAAATATTCCAAAATAAAATAACCCTTTCCTGGTGTTAGACACATGTAGTTTCAAAAATTAAAGTTCTTTGAATTGTCTTGTCCCAGCAGGCTGAGGTTATATTGTTGCCGTCATGAGGGGTTCACTGTGATGCTCTGCCACTGGGGTTCCAGCCTGTGACGTCACATTTCTTTTGTGAACTTTAAATGGGTCAGTTTTTTGCTGTTCACCCATTCTGCTCCCTTGCACTTGCTCACACTTGCACTGAGGGTGTTCTTCAGATGCAGTCCTGAGTAGTCGCCACGACTAGGCTACAATTGTCAACAACGTTCTAGTTTATTAAAGGGACATTCATCCTTGCTTATTTTCTTTTAAAAAGGATTCGTACACCAGTTTGTAATGACAGAAGTGTTTATGCCCACTGCTGTCATGACTGCCTTTGTGTAGTACAGTATGTGTAGTACATAGTGGGTAAGGCAGCTGACTGTTCTCCCCGCGACTCAGTTCCCAGCCATGTTTCGTGGATTTCCCACATGGTTGGTGGTCTCACCCTCATATTGCAGAAGATGCTGGCAAACTAGGGCAGTATACATCATCCTTTTTTAGAGCAAAAGCTTTGTATGCCACCTGGTACACGGGCACTGGTAGGTGTACCTGAAAGGGATGCGATGCGGGGTCGAACATATTGTGGGTCTTGCAGGAGAGTTACATATGTGGGGTCACTAAAGTTGGAAGGAATGGAGAAATGCCACCTTAACCTCAGCAGGAATAGCATACAAGTCCCGAGCTAGCTAGCCGGCGGGTCGTGATCCGTCCCACGTTGAAGGAATTACTTATGGCCATTGGATGTCTTGCAGGTGTTTTGTAAGGCCTTTAACTTGGGGATTGTAACCCCTATGGCAAATTTCACTTTCAGAGACCTGCGATCGCTTGGGCAGCGTACCGGTGTACAATGTGGGTCTCGTAGTTTTGCGTGCGGGGACAAAGTCTATGGAAACAGGCACTGTGATACGTAACATACTGCGCGTGTAGTGGTGACAGCACCCTCCTCTTCACAGGCTGGCTCTGTGGTGTGCCCAGTGGCTGAACAGCGGCCAGTGGCAGAGTAGCACTGGGTTCTGCAAGTGGGTTCCTGTGGTAGGTGTAATGGAATTAGTGTGTAAGATTCTGGGAGTAGGTCTGGCTTAAGTCCGATGATGGCAAGATTCAAGTGTACTATTAACAAATGCTCAAAAGAAATTTGATGGTTTTCTCTGACTGGAGGTGAGAAAAGTGGATTTTCAGTATCTGATCCCAAAAGTTGTATTGTTGATCTCATTCTATAGATTCCGTAATGCTCGACATAATCAGTATTTCCTACTACTCTGATGTGCTCGTCGCAAAAGGCCGTTTAAAATAAGCCGCTGATTAATCAAATATCTCGCAAGGGAAAGCCGGGTAATAAAAGGCTGCCCTAGCGTGTACTTCTAGGAGCACGTCTAGCCAAGTAACCTCCACTGTGTCTGCCATGATTAGCCGTTCTCTGGCCCGGCGGGGTTACAGGTCATTCGAAGCTCACTCCACAGGCAAACTAGGGTGCAGTGTGAAGTGTTTGCCACTTGGTCGCTAGCTAGGTTCACTATCAACTGTGTCCTTCCACCATATTGCAAATTCACCCAATGAAGCTGGTTTAGCCAGAAAAATGTGGTGATCATGGAACTGTATGAAAAAAGTCATCCTTTGTGTGTGCACCTGTTCACAAGTACTAAGACTGCGAGTATTTGTGATTGTCCTTTTTCTTTTGTATATTTTCATTTGAACTGCTGCCATAACGACTTGGCAAGTGTAAGTGGATATGTAGTGCTCTAGTTAAAGCTCAGTATAAGTGGTTAATTATTTTAGTCTTGTTTGATATTACATTATTAAAAGCAGGATCAGAAAGGTAGTGTTGTCATATTACTGTGGACTGTAGGGTAATGTGTAACGGTGATTAAAGTAAACTGTGATTTTTCATGGTTGCTAACTGTATTCCCAAATTAATTTTCACTTTATTAATACACATGGACAATTCTGTAATGTGCAAGTCTTCTTAGACACGCAGTAATTGATAAATGTGAACTATAAAAAAAAAAGCAAACCGCTACCCATGGAAATAAAAAAAATTCTTTACGTTTTAAGCAGAGAAATGAGACTGAATTTTTTTAGCACTATATATATTTTACTAAAATGATGAATAACTGTGAAGTAACACATATGATCAGTACAGTATATGCAGTTCCTTGTCAATGGAAAAAAGTACTAATAAAGCAAATTTTCAAATGGGTACATAATTTTCTAATTTTGTTCATGTGGATAGTTCCACCAGAGAGAAGATAGCAAAAACTTTTTGACACAGCCTTTCCAAAATTGTTCAAAAAGACAATGGTAACAAAGCAACGTAGGAACGTGTTAAACTAAACTTGATGGGTAACGTGTTGTCAACTGTAGGTGTATGGAATAGGGGAGTTGCCAGGAGGTCTGTGAGAATAGAAAAATTGTCAGTTAAACCAGAATAGTGGCTTTGTAAATTTATCTAGGGCTTCTGGAAATAAGATCTTAAAGAGTTTAAATTATAGGCAAATTTAAGATTATATACTAATTATTTTTGTTTCCTTCATTACATCTCTTATACAATTGCTCAACTTCAATCCTGTTGATGCTTAAAACTTTCCTGTTTGTTGCCTTCTATGTTTTTTTTTTTGTTCAAGCGGATCCAAAGGGCCTCTGTAATGTTTACCAACCTCCCAACCTGGACGTCTACCCCTGAAAGACACAATATCAGTGCTCACCTTTCGATGTTGCTAATGACTGACGTGTTAGTTTATGTTGCTATTTCACCCTTGGACTTCTCAACAGGCATACACTGTCTACAGGCTTTAGGGCAAGCTGTTCTAGAGTGGGACAGATGTATAGTTTCATGTAGAACTGTAGGTGGAGGTTCACGTTCGGGTAGTCTTGTATTACGTGCCACCTCCCGTTACCGATGTGAGTGCCTGCACTTCTCCTAAAGAAAAACCTCTTAACTTTGCCAGCGTGGCAGCATTTATTCAGAGGCGACACTGTGTAACGTTGCAATTTTTAGGGGTTATGTTTAACATTAGTCATAGATATTTTAATTACATATGATTACAGAGTATGTACTTGCTTATGTTGTCACTTTCTTTAATCTCATTTCCAAATTAAGCTTTATTATATGAGTTAACAGTATAATCCTTGGTTATTTGAATAGTTTATTGACATAGAGATCACGTGTAAATATTTTTCATTTGTTTCTAGAAGGTATTCTGTATTAGTATTTTATTTATTTCTCGTTTTTTTTTCCTAGAGGGAAGTAAGTATTAAATATTTACAAAAATAGAAGTACTAAATAAAATTATCCTGGTTGTCTCTCATCTCGCCATTGCTGATTGGCGGAGAGATGTCATGGTCAGACGACAGCCAATTGCAGGACAGGAGATAACATAAGTAAGGCAGAAGTAAAATAGAACTAATTTTTTATGACAAAATAAAATTTTTCTTACCATGGCTAAAGATGGACGTGTATACATCAAAGAAGTTTTAATTATATAGTAATGAATACTGGTAATATACGTGAATATTAATTAAATAATTATGGCAAGATGTTTTTAAAGGTTAAATGTTAATAATTGGAGAGAGAATATTAATTTGATTATATTTGAGGAGAAAGATTAATAATTTGTTGAATGTGCTCTGAAGAAGAAAAAAGAGTTTAATAATAATTTGCAGCTGAGGATTGCGATGATATGATCTTATGTTAAATAAACGACACCCAATACGGTAATCGTACATGTGTGATTTGTATGAAATAACAACTGTGTCACTTTTGCAAGCCCTAAGTGCACCTACTGTGACACTTTGCTACTTGGATAAGCATAGTTCCTGCTTTAGACATGACACATTTTTGCTGCAGGAATTCAATATTGTTGTTTCGTGGGCTCATCTACATGAATTTTGTTGTTTTGAATAGAATCTGGTGTATATTTTTCTGCCGTTGTGAACACGCTTTCCAACAAGATCATGTTGTTGTTGTTTGTCTACAATTGCGCTATCCCAACCTGTGTCTTAGGACAAGGATGTGCTGATTGGTGCACGTGGCCCTCTGACGTCATGGGCTGTCTCAAGCTCCTGTGTCCCATGTCAACCTGTGTCCCAAGTTAAAGCATTCAGAAAACAGAACTTTTATCCCAGGCTTTGTCCTTAGTTGATAGATAAGCAGCTAACTTCCAATACTTTCGCCCACATTTGTGGAATGTTTACGTTGTAATTATAAACAATGGATGTTTGGTTGGCTCTTTCAAAACAAATGTGATTGAAATGATAATAAATAATTAATTATGTATTAGTTTGGTCTGAACTATTTAATATGAACGCTAAAACTTGTGAAAGGTAAAATTTTAAAAAGAAAATTTTGATGTTAGTAGGTGAACTTGTTTAAAATAAAACAGATAAGGCATATATTATAAATAAATATTCAAATCATTCATCTCGTAAACATTAAATAATTAGAAATTCAGCAAATTAAAAAATTACTATGTAACAACAAATGATGTGCTGAATTAACTGTGATCTAGTGTCAGGTTCTGAAAGCTTGCTTTGGGTAACGTATTGTAGACCATATTTGGACTGCGTCAACGTGACGATACTTGACGCCGAATTTCGGACACATCCACAGGAACGGCCAATTGTAGACAGGCCTTTATACGTCCAAATTTTTTTGAGTGGTAAGATGCATTTAGCAAGGTAATGAATATGCAACTGGTCTTGTGTGAACAAGATGTAGAGGCTAGGTTTTAGGGTATACTTGGAAAATGAAGATGAAAGTAGCGTGAAAATTGGATTGGAGTATCATTTTAATTGGGAACGGAAAGTCGAAAATAATTGTTATTCATACATCTTGAAGATTCTAGTCTTTCACTTTATGCACATGATCTGCTGCAAAACTTAGACTTTGCAAATCTGTTCCAGTGCATTTTCAAAAAGTTTGGAATTCCTACAGACACTACATAAATGTAAATTACTACTTTTCTTAAATAATACCAGAAGTTAGTGTACAAAGTGAGAGCAATTGTGTAGCAACTTCAGTCAATTGTTTTGTGTTGTTACATGTGTACTGGAACACCAAGCAAAATTTTCAATGTGTGCATTACCTCTCAGTGAAGTATAGTGCTTTGCTTCTGATACTTCTGTGGTTCTCATCTGAGTGCAGTAAATAGAGTTTTTTTTACACTAAAGTAATGAAATGATGGAAACGGAGTACTGTACGTATTGATAGATGGTAAAATTAGACATGCCATTTGCAGCACGTTTCAGCTCATTTGCAAACAGTATTGAAGCTGGAAATAGGCTCAGTTCTGTTGATCTAAATGTGAATTTACAGTGTGTTGTTAATCAGAAAGGGACAGCTTGTGTGTACAAAATGTAGTACGATTAAGTACATGCACACGTATAGCATGTATGGAAGCACTGTAACATGTCTTCTTTCCCCCCCCCCTCCTTTTTTTTATTATCATTCAATAAAATCAGGCAAATACTGCTTGTTTAGTTGTAGACAGTAGAGTAAGAATAGTTATTTTGTTTTTCTTGTTAGCATATTTACCCACTTTGTGTAATTAGCAAAATGTGCTTGTGTACTAGTAGCATATTAGCTTTTTTGTAATGGTAGTACGGTGGGTAGGGACAATATTTAATGGTTTTATTTTTTAGCCCAATTTGGTTTTAAAAATAGGATTTTGGTATTACTGTTCTTATTTTTGTAAATGCTTAAATAGTTTACAAAAATGCATAAACACATATTCTTCTAAATTTAGTAATACAGTACTTGACATTTGTAATAAATAACAATGACATAATCGCGTCTTAGGTTTTAAAATATTTTCTGGTACAAATGTTGGGAATTTATAGACATCTTTGGTCACTATTTCACAAAAAATATTTGGAATACAATTTTAGAGTAAATAATTGTTGTAATAATAAAAATGGATATTTTTTTATAATTTAGTTTTATTTAATGTCTTAACTTAAATTTCTGTGTTAGTTTGATCTTACCGCTATTCACCATACTATCTTGTCCCTAGCTACTTAGCTGTGTAGGAAAAGATGATCATCATTGTGAATGGTAGTAAGCATGTAAAATGTCACTTTGTTAGTTCAGTAGTGGTAGCAGTGTACCGTAGTGGATGTCCTGTTTCGGCTGGGAAATGTGTGCAGCTTACTTATGTTTGTGAATGCATGAAGTGGTATCCTTCATATCAAGTACCTCGGGCTGTGTTTCAATTGACAGAATTCACTAGCAGAACGCTTACTTGGCTTGATTATTCATAAAATTAATGCAGGCCTATTTTGTAATTTAGTATGTATTTTGTATCTAATGAAAATTTTTAAAATAAAGAATTTAACAAATGTGGTATTGCCAAATCACTGCTACATTGATGCAGTGTTTGTAGTAATGATTTGTTTTGAAAATGCTGTGTAAATTTTAAATGTTGGAATGTTTTCAAGATTCGACTATAATTTTTTTTGCAAACATTAATTTTTCCATAATTTAAATTTCAATGTTTTGGCTCTTAACCTATCAATGAGCTGATTGACAGGAGTGTTAAAACAGTATAACCTCGGACAGTATCGGAAATCACACTACCAAAACTGCGGACGTAGTAAATGAACTAGTTGTAACACTGCCTCAGTTTCTGTGTGCACGAACGCAAACATTTTCGTGGTAGATTTTTGCTTTGTGAAGGCTAAAGTTTTGTGCGTTTTGCTCTGTTTGTTTGGCAATAACTGCCTTGCAGTACTTCCTCTGAGGTTTTGTACATAACTTCTAGTTCAGTTCAGATTTAAAGGTTAAACTTGAAAGGTGGAGTGAAACTGTAGGAAGATCACGGTGTTATCACACAGATTACCATGCAACTAATGATAGACCATGCTGGTACATGACAAGAACATTATAAAATGCACAATAACAAAAATTCCCATTTAAAGTTATCACTAGATCATGGGAAGAAAAGGAAATAGTAAAGCAACAATATTATTATTAATTCAATATGCAGAGCAACTTTTATAGTGAGTTCTTGTAATTTGTTGCTGGTTGCTACCATGTCTTCAGAAGTTTATTTTTTTTTTAAGTTGGATGCAAGTATCATCCTAGCATTTGCTGTGGGTTTCTTGGACATAGAGTACTGTTTTGTATCTGTTGTACACAGTGTTATGATGTATACTTAGTATATTTGTAGTTTTTTTTTTTTAAACATAGATAGAACAAAGAAAGAGCAGCATGTTTTGTAACATATGTTTATTTTCTGCTTGACCCTTTTCAATTGTTCTTCAACATATCTTTGGATCCTATGTCATCTTGCTGACATTTATCTTCACTTTGCTGTCCTTCAAAGTGGGAAAATTTTGTGGTGTCCTATTCACTGGTATATTCCAAGGTCTTCAGCGTTCTGCTGCTATGAAATTATTGGAGGTTTCATAGTAAACATATTATTAAAAAACTGTTGGATACTTTACACTAGTGTTTAAACACAAAAAGCATTTTCAGAATGTCTCGTGACCAAAGACAAGTTTCAATTTATAATTTCAACTCTATGAATTATTTCTTTTTGAGAAAAATATATATATAAAAGAGTGTTCTGGCAATCATTTCTATCTGCAAAATTTTGTACATAGAAATTTAAGAGTGGTCTTTAGATACGTAATGTACAGTACTTTTCTTTATTAGTGTGTCATAAAAATTTAGGGCGACCCCTTACTTACACTTAGGTGAGTAGCAGACAGAAAGAATGCACACCAGTTGAGCACCATGTACATAGAGGTTATGAGACAAGGGGTGAGTGAGCAAGAGTTAGCCTTAGAGCTCACATTGCCCGAAGCCACAAAGTGTCCACAGGCAGGCGGAACCCTTAATACTGTACTTTTATTGGCATCCACCAACATGTATAGCCTGTACGAGATATCGTCACACTTTTTGAATCAAACCATTGGAAAATCACCCCAAGTATGACGTGCTTGGTAATTCCCTAAATATGTATGTCTGTGTGTTTCACAAGCATTTTAAAATTAACTTACCGGTAACAAAAAACACCTCTTTTTTTTACTACATTGAATTTCTACTTATATTATATCTATAAATTACAATATTTCATTTATAATTCACACAAATAAAACGGGGAGGAAATAGGTGTGGTGGTCTTGCATTGTAGGAAATTGCTCTTGTGTGAAATATTTTTACACTGATTGCATATGGATCAGGTGCACTGTCCCTTTGGTGTCATTTTCTAGATTCGGTTGAGCTTGGTTTGCATGAGGTGGGTGAATGATCCTGGAAGTAGAATTTACCAGGTCTTCAGAAACGTTGGAAGTAACCGTGAATGGACGACAAATATAATTGTTTTTCTGGCATTTTGAAAGCATGCAGTCTTTGTAAATACAAAATTTCACGACTAGTCTGTGAAAAGCATGCAATGAAAGCGATTCCATTTGTAAATTTGTGGTGCTTGAACTAGTCTTTACATCTTGACTAAATAACTTCTCCACTGTAATTTCTGTTTCTGTGTGATAGCTTTGCACACAGATTTATTAGTGTGTGCAAATATCTTTTAATTTTGTAACTACTGTTAATCAAATTAAATAGTAACCCTTTCAGTTCTAGTGTTAAACACGTACCGTACATGTTGCAAAGTTGTAAAATTACAGCATTTTCTGTAGACTGCATGCAGTTGTATGATTGGTACAGTGTTTATGTTATGATATAATCTGTGCAGTAGTTCAAAATGAATTATTGAGTCTAAAACATTAGTATATCACGTTTATAAAGTTACTGGTCCACATGTGGGGGGTGAAAAAAAAAAATTAAGTTATTGGTATCAGTCTACCATACATAAAAATTACGTATTTGTGTTTCATCTGTTTCAAACAGCCACGAGTAAAAATGCTGTAAGGTCTCATGCCGTTAATAGCTTCAAATTATACAAAAATTAACAACTCATTTGAATAATTCAGTCAAGGTGGAGTAGATGTAACTATGCAATTTTAGAATATTGTCCTGTAATTTTGTGGATGCGAGAAAAAACGCAAGGAATTGTTTTACAGGAGAAAGGAAAAAATGTAAGCTTTATGAGAAAAACTTAAGACGTGGTTACTCTAGTTGCATCATTGGTTATGTCCACTACTACAGTATGTTGACAATGGAGGTTTCTCATTCATCAAGTGTTGCACAGTGCCAAGGAGAGCTCTCACCGTATGTTTTATCAATATGCAACGTGTTGGACTTTTTGATGCTAGTAGTGAAATGTTTATTAATAAATGGCTATATATGTTTATAA
This sequence comes from Dryococelus australis, assembly GCA_029891345.1. Lineage (NCBI taxonomy): Eukaryota > Metazoa > Arthropoda > Insecta > Phasmatodea > Phasmatidae > Dryococelus > Dryococelus australis. The sequence goes on along the minus strand of CM057002.1, from coordinate 7,255,968 downwards.
TTTACAAATTTGGAAAACTTTGAAATTACAGTGGAAAAGTGACAGCAGTGTTGTAGTTTTTAGCTGTTTTTCCCATTTCTTCTTGCATTTTCATTTCACTGTTCATCCATATCTTTTCCATGCACCCCAGCTGCTCAAATCACATTGTGACTTTTGTTGCCAATGACTGGTTCATGGTAAATGGAGCACTTTTGAAATAGACGTTTGAAAATAAGTCCTGTTTGCAATGAATGGCACATAGTCCAGTGGAAATGCGAACTGCTATATCTGCTTTTATATTGGCAGAAAATTATGGAAAGTCTAAAATTCAAAACTAGTGGCAACTGAAATATTTTTGTATTTCATTAAAATTATTTTAGGGAATGAGAGAGTGAGTCAGATGAAAATCTTTAAATATAGTTTGTCGTAAAATTTACTGAACAGAGCAGGTGTAAAAAAATTACTTCATCATGCCTACCTTATGCCATGAAGTATGCGTGTCGGTGCTTATGTATTGCATGAATACCTAAGACAGTGTGTGTGTGTGTATATATACACACACACACACACTCTCTCTCTCTCTCTTTATCTAAATTGCTTGTTTACCACCATCCATCAGTAGTAAGAATCACTCTCACACTCCTCGTTAGGGCTGTGCTGTACATTGATATATCTGTATTTATAAAACATCATTGAAATAATTAATTTACAGTATGGTGCAAATTGTCTGGAACATTGTGATATTAACCGTATCAGTAATAATGAATTTATACTACTCAACTGAGCAAAGTAATTTGTATAAGATTTCAACGCAATTGTCCGTTATAGATTATTGACTCCAGCAAAAAAATAATTATCCAAAATCACTTAATATAGATCCCAAGATTAGTATTCAAAATACTCAAAGAAACTAAAACCTCATAAAAAATCACAAAAACACTAGGAATTATTTCCAACAATATATATAAAACAAAGAATAATTAGCGCTTTGTTTGTGTATTTGGTTGAAGACTATCCTTAGTTTTGTGATTTATATTTGATAGCTGCCTTGTCAGTCTGATAGCTGCCTTGTCAGTCTGATAGCTATGTATAATACACTCCTTATTGCAATACTTTCATTGTTGATATGTACCTACAGTGTAAATACTTGCAATATTTTAAATTCCTTAATTACAAATTATTGCAATGTTAATATTTGTGATATCAACTAGAGCAATACGTATGGCATTAATCTAATTTGGAAGCAGTATATTACATCAGTATCACTGTGGTTGCCATGTATCGAAAGTGTATATATAAAAAACAGGTATTGCACAGCCCTACAGAGTTGTTGCCATATTCATGCAGCTTCAAGTGGCATGTTATCTTCTAGGAAACACTGTAGTGACAACAGAACTCTCAGTATTATATGTTACTGGTGTAGTTGGCATGTATATCGCCCTCCTCTAGAGCTTTTACCTCTTGTACATTTTTTTTTTTGGTCATGAGATGTAATGTGTTAGCCTTTCGCAGTAGGCAGCGGTCGCCCGGGCTGGTGGGGCACTTGGTTGGGACGAGCGATCACAATGCTGAGCAGGTAAGCACTGTCTGCGAGAGGCACTGTAGTATGGCTGCTTTACTAACCTGCTAACCCCGCACGCTGCATGGCTCGTGCACCAGGTGGGGCTCTTGTGACGTCCACAGACCTGCTTGCACGGTGGTACCTCTATCGTGAATCTTCTTGCGACATGCCTGCTAATGTTTAACCTTCACAAGTTTTGTTGCTTAAGGTATTCCAGTAAAGTGTACTGGTCCTCGAGAGCACTGTTGGATGTTAGACATACTATATTTTTGAAGAAATTATCCTACACGTGGTGATGGGAGAAGGGTGTGTGTTTCCTGTAATTTTTCTTCTTCCATGCTCATATTGAAAGTTATTTAATTATGATTAAATTGATCAGCATACATTACATTAGGTTGACTAGTAGCAGTTTGCTATGCATATGTGAGATGGGGATGTCTCGTTGCATCCACCTCAATGTTGGGTAGTGTTGAAGGCCTCTTGAAATTGTGGCATTTAACGAGGGGGAACGTTACTCATTTTGGAGGCTGATGGTCTGCATAGGGAGGTATAATATTACCCAAATTACTAAAACTGAGATTTGTGGTTATTCCCCTGAAAAAGTGCAGCTTTAATTTGAAAAAGTTTGCTCTTTTGAGTATTTTTGATTAGTATGTGTGTTTGAGGCTGTAACAGTATGGAGACATAATTGGGTTGGTATAAATTGCAGGCTCTCGCTGCCAATAATAAAATATTTGGAAAATTTTGGGCCGATTTTGACTCACTCCTAACCCCTATGCTCCCAAACTTGCCATTTTTGGCATGAAGTATGTTCAATCATCTCTAGCACATAAAAATGCCACCTATTAAATTAAATATAAATATGTATATTTTAATAGCTCGACATCTCCTGATTAATTTGATACACAAGAAAGGCATATTGGACTACCCCTAGTCGTAAAAAAGGCCATTGAAAGTGTGTGATAATATTAGACTATGTATTATTAAAATATAAAGTTATTATTAAAGATCTATTATGCAGGTCTTGTGGATCATACATTGCTATGAGGCACGTAGCGATCAAAAAGTTTAGATGGCGTTGCACAATACGTGTGCGCATGCCATGTTCTCGCTTTGGTCTGGCTGTGTACGTAGCTGGGCGAGCGCGCCTAGATCCTCGGCTGGGCATGGTGGTTTGCTGCTGAAGCTCAGCACTAGATCCTCAGATTGGGCAGCTGTCTGTTGGTCGCTACGAGATGGCGGCTGGCAGCCACCCACCCGCCGCCATTGCCGTCATTACAGGGCCGGTTCACTTTGTAACAGCGACCTGCGTTGGGAAAACATGCTGATAGATGCGATTCAAGTTGTGTGTTGAATTTATACGAAATGTAGGCGGCATGTTGACCTCTGCACTATCTCGATGAGGCCGGGCAATGGTTACGGGAATATAAATATTTTGTGCTGTCTGCTTGAAATATTAATGATCCCGAATTTTTCATCAAAAACTTTTGAAATTGCCTATACACGCACACGGCTTCTCTCGCCATAATATGGTACCGGTAACATAAGAACACATTTTATTCGCACACACTTATCTTTATTCACTTTACACATAAAATTGACTTCACAAGAAAAACAACCAATTGCCCACCATAAAAAATTACCATATTAAGTAGGCGTGGGTGCACTTAAACTTAAAAACAATCATTAAAAAAAAGGGCATTGAATTAAATTTGAAGTTATCATACATACACTGATAAGAAACTAGTCTGTGTAATGTGCCGCTGTTTTTACAGCAAAAGAAGAGGGATAATGGAAGCGAAAAAAGACAGGGAGGGTAAGGCAGAGGCGGCGGTATGTGACTAGGACAAAGAATCCTTACTGCAGTCCTCCTCGGGCCTGCGTATCCCCCCCCCCCCCCCCTCCTGCCCAATACACCAGTGTCCCCTTCTGGCATTAAGTAATTTATTGCTTCACGCTACTTGGGACAGCCAATGTCAGTCTATGATGGTAAAGGCCATTCACGGTAAAGCACTTTTGAAAGCCCTCTCATTTGGAATAATGGTCAATAAGTATGCTTTACTATAGCTTTAAATGTTAACTTCAGAGTGCGGTGGAATATATACACTGTGTTTATTACTTACATGGCAATATTTATTAAAAATAAGTTTAAAGGATTAAAAATGGCTGAAAGGAAAAAGTAACCAGGCCGTCAAAAGTGCTCACTTTACCGTGAACAGCCTATAGCTTGAGAAATGCGCGACCACTAACATCAGTAAGGGCTAGTTTTCCATAGACTGAAAACTGTGGATAATATAAACTAGTACCGTCGTTGGAGAAAAGTTTACAAAACAAATCCACGCATAACTGAAACTGCGGTTCAAGATACAGTGTATTTTTAGACGTGCTTCAAATTTTCGACTTTTTCGACCCAAACTTTTCACCGTCCCTCGGGATTGGGTCGTAATAGAGAGGTGGTCATAATAAGTGGGGTCATAATGGAGGGGTTTTACTGTAGTAATATGTAAACAATCCAAAAATTAAATGCTATAGTGCATGCATTAATGCTGTTAGCCTCAAACACAAGTATGAATCGAAAATGCTTGAAGAGTAAATTTTTTAACCTTAATAAAGTTGCACTTATCTTGGGGGAAGAACCTAGGATCTACTTTTAAGTAATTTGGCAAGGATCTGTGCCTTTGGACATTGCCAAGTCCTCTTGCACTAAGTCACTGGTCTCAATTAAGTGTAGGATTCATCTGAAGCTTATTCAGCAGAGAATCTTTGTAATTGTGGACTTCTTACGAGGGTTTTAGTACACAAAAATTACATTGCATTGAAAACTAACTCATAATGTACAAAAGATTGATGTGTGATATTGTGCAGAAACATTTGTTTGTTAAATGTAGGTGGTTTGCAGTTGCAATCTGTTGTCTGTTGTTTCTTATTCGTTAATTTAGTGAATGCAAAAACAAACATTATTGTATGTTTTTCCGGCAGGCATGTTCCACTGCCATGCTCCAGAAACACTTATTGCCCACTACTCAAGTGTTTTGTTTTGGCATTGAGTTAGGGCTTGGTGAAGGCTCATCTCCATAAAAATGGTATACAATAACATAGCATAACTGACGTACAACACGGCGTAAGAGAATCTGGTGTCTCCAGCATAACAAAAAATGAAGTTTAAGTTGTCCAATCAATGTAGAGTATGTCAGTAGGAAATAACTTTCGGACGTCAGGAAGTTCTGATGTTTTTGTGTTGGTTATTCTGATTTTTAATGTTTTGTTTAACGATTGTCTGTGAATGGATCAATACATTCTGCATTTGTCTTCAGTTGTCTCGTGAAAATTAATGAACGTGAATTGGCCAATTTGTTCATGTATCTCTACATGCTGAACGTGTGTTTCGTGTACGTACTTGGCTGCTATTATTGAATAATCCATTTAGTTGCAATTCGAAAATTTCTAGCTTGTAGACACAAAATGTGATGCCAGCAATATATGCAGAAGAAATACTTTGTAGGTAGCAACACAACTATTTACAAATACAGTGGGAACAACAGTTTTTGTACACACTTAGGTCTCTCTTTCATGTCTTGGAGTCTGTCTGGCTGGCATTAAAAAAACATACCATAAGAAAGTAAAAGATGGCCATCCCGAATGCCATGCCACGTTTTGTACAGACGTGTGCTAGATCTGAACGAGTATTGTAGACTCTACAATTCAATTACAGATATTGAATTTAATGCTGTAACACAATGTTAATGCTGTGCTGATTGTGGACTGGCCCTTAGCTTGCTAAGTGTGTTAAATTACACAAAATTACATTAAATTTTCTACATATTTGCATTTGAATTATTTCCTAAATATCAGACTATTGCTTAGCTATGAAATAATATCAATACATATTTCAATTAAAAATACTATACATTTATTATTAAATACAGTTGAACCTCGTTAATTGAGAATGATCGGGACCAAGACAATCACGAATTACCGAATTTCACTAATTAACCGTTAAAAGCCCAGAAGTGCTCGCAAGACACATGCCTACAGCACGCAGCTGTATATGTGACGCATTCTCAGAAAAGGTACCTTAAGGTGAAAACCCATTTCCGTGTTTGGGCTTTTTTTGTAGACAATTCTAAGAGGAATTCAATGTAACAAGTCACACTCTTGTAGCGTTTATACGCTCAGCATGTTCCGTTGATATCCCAAAAACAATAATTGTTGAAATACTTAAGTTTTCACCCTAAGGTACCTTACATTTTCTGAGAATGCATCACAATGAAGGCCAAGGTCGTGTGATGTCACCGCTCCTGAGACCCATTAGACGTATGCGCCAGAACATGCTGCAAGATTAAAAGTGACATAGCAGATGGATGGAAAACAGTGCCTTCAAAAGTTTAGATATTCCATTAACGCCAAAAAAAAATGCAATTAGTATGACTTGTCTCTCAGCAGGAGAGTTTTCGATTACACATGGCATTCAAAATATTTGTCAGACGTAATGTTTAATAAAAGTAATTTTAACCACAATAACTGTAAACAAACTGTAAGAAAGGAAATAATTAATTACAGTATTTTGGCATGCATAGGTCACGTGCATGTACAGGCTGCACCTTGATTTTGAGCCTCTAAAACTGAAAAAATCAGAAAATCTTGTGTACAGGGTGTACAGGCTGCAGAAGCTTTTTTTAATGCCTGAGGTTTGTTTACGTGCTTCTGTAGAGCAATCGTAGGCAACCTTGGCAACAGAACAATGTTTACAGCTGGCTGGCATCAATCACCAATTGGTTCAGTTCATTTATTTTCTCTCGTGTTGTGCACACTTCCCAGATACACAAACGTGAGTGATAATGGGTAAGGAATGAGCAAGTTACAATGTAAAACTTTAGTTGAAAGTTGTGGAGTATGCATGTGAACAAGGAAAAAGGGCAGCTGGGTGACTGTTTGACGTAAATGTACGGCATTGATGCAGGGAAAGAAATACGTTGGAAAAAATTGTGTCAAGAAATGTGGTTTGTGAGGGAAAGTGTGTAAGTACGCGGATCTTGAAGAGCTGTTTCAGCACATGCTCACTATTAGGAATAATAGATTTTCTGTCACCACACAGAAATATTTCTTGTTGAAGCCAGAAAAATTGCTGCAAAAAAAATATTACCGTAACGAATTTAAAGTGAGTTATGGGTGACTGCGAAGTTTCATGAAGAGGCGAGATTTAGGCATAAGGCGATGAACGTCGACTGCCCAGATTGATTGTGCAATTTGGCGGTGACTCAATTGTACAATTTGCTAGAGACCCAATTGCCTAATTGACCCAATTGCCTAATTGTTAGCAGCTGTACAGTGCAATGGTAGCATATATAAATAATTAACTGGTTTTAAATGAAGTGGCGCCCTGTGCAAGACTGGTCATGGGCGCCAGCCCCCCCTCCCCATCACACGATACCCAGTCTTCTTATTATAGATATGTACACTGTGGCAAAATATATATGTACATAGTGTATGAGCACATTAGTAAATTAAATTATGATATTTAACTACTATTAGTTTTTATGTGCATACTTCATGCTGAGTAGTATTCAAGAGATGGCTTATTGAAAATGCTTAAAGGTTGAGTCTACAACTACTACATGTTCAAAGTCTGAAACACGTGAGCTCTAAAGCCAACCCCCACTCACTCACCATTTGCCTTATCGCCTCTATGTGTAATGCACTCAACTGGCGTGCAGTCTGTCCTTTGGCGACTCGCCTGAATTAAACTCTGTAAGTGGTGACCCTATATTTTTATGGCATGCTAATAAAGATAAGCTACAACTGAATCTGAAAACACTAGTTTTATCAAATTAGTGCCAAACAAAAATTCTTGGAGTTGAAATGAGAACTTGAAACTTGTCTCTGTGCATGAAATGTTTTGTAAATGATATTTGTGTACAGACTTTAATGTAAAATAACCATCTGTTTTGAATCACGTGTTTTCTACCACAGCTCTAAACTAGCTAGGTAGAGTTCTTAAAGAGGCCATCGTGTGTAAATTCATGTTGGAACACCTTGGAGTTGTTGGGTTTCTAGGAGCCAATATCTACCTACAGTGTGAGCATACTTGGAATTAACAATAAAAATATTAACTATTAAAATAAATTGTTAAAAAATGTGAATAATTTTTAACATTAGTTTTACGTGTGCACAAGTAGAGAATTCTGTTTGTTAAAGCTATTCACGTCAAACTTTGGCCGACGACTTTGGAGGATAAGTGCAATGTAAATCTTGTTTACGTTACTTTTGGAAAAAGAGATTTTTGCAATGGCCAATTTTACAGTTTTAGTTGTTTGTGATGCCAGAATCACTGAGTACATGAGGGCATCTTAGCGTTTGACTGACGCTCAATCAGTGTACGAGACAGGTCTAGTGGCCTGTCGCAGGTCTGTCAAAGGTTTACCTATTGGGAACTTGCTCGGCCGGAGACTCGGTCCCTGTCGTGGTGATGACAGGTGGCTGCTGCGGTTGTTCCCAGGACGTGAAGTGCTCTCATGGGACTGGTCACTGGTGGAAGACTGCTGGATACTGGTAGGTGGTCAAGGAACCACTGGTTAGTGACCCTGTAAGGAAGCTCTTCCCTTCTTCTAAGTGCCTCAACCAAAAGGTGAATGGTACCAATGGTCTTAATTAGAGGGATTTGAGGGGGGGGGTTGGAAGTGCTTGAGGCGTGAGGCCTCTCAGTAGTGCAGGCTGTATGAACTCTACCCTGCTTAGTTAAGGAGCTGCTAAGTGCAGTAGAAAGAATTTGGTTTACAGTTCGGACTACTTCCAGAGGATTAAGCTCCCCTTTTCTACCTTCTTTGCACGCCACCCATCTGGGTGTATGGCATGGGTGATAGGATCTACTACTACCCCGCAAAAGTTGAGAGCCGGTTACTGAATTCCCTAGCATGTACTTCTGAGTAATGGCATCTTCATAAACAAGAATTGTACTTCTTGCTCCTTCCGTCCATCCCTAGAGAGAGCAGTGGACAGAGTGGCAGGTTGGTTCAAGTTGCATGTCAGGATAATCAGGTGTGGTATCCACAGGGGTTGATTAATCAAAGTTAATTCCAGCTCCCTTCCAGCCCTAAAGAGTGGTGGCGGAGTGTGGAAGAACCAGGTTGCTTGATTCACCTTGGCGGAGAAGTTTCTAGTGATAGGGGCTGTAACGAACTCTACCCAGAGGCAGTTGCGTTCATTCCATGGACGCAAGGTAAGCAATCCTTACCCTATACATATTGGATATGTTTGACCCTTTATAGTTTTCGCATTAACTTTTAACACATCTAATTCTGAGTTTTCAGTTTCCGATCGAGAAACAGAGTTTTCGTAACTCCTGTACTGGACATGCATAGTGCCACGTTCCTTCAGCTGGGTAAGCAGTCCTTCTGTTTGTGTATTTCAATCCTCAGTTTTCCTTGGAAAGTGGATGAAAGTGATCAGGAAAACAGTAAATACATCTGGAGAGTAAGCAAGGTTGGAAGTTGGGTTTGTTAGTAGAAATTGAAAATGGAACCACAGCCCGACAACAGCAAATGTTATGTAAAACACTCAAATATGTGGGGCTAGTATATTGCTTACCCTGTAAAAAAACTCGCTACACGTCACTTCTTAGGGGGGCCATCTAATGTGTGTATATTCCGGCTTTGAATAGCACATAGTCTGCTGGTTTCACTCTGGTGGGAGGTGTTTATGTAGGGAACACAGCGATACTCAGAAAATTAGCACACAGAGAATAGTTTAGAAATCACGTGTTATATTGAGAGAGTATATAACATGGTGGTCCTGTACTACCTCCTACACTAATCCAAATTGACACGTAAGTTCTAATGTAAAAGAAGCCAGGTGAAGGTGACCTGGTAATTGAATCTGACTGAGTTTAAGGCAATAATAGCTGCTAGGAAAGCAATCAACAACTTTACCCTAACTATCAACTTGGTGTACTGAAGGAACCTGAGGAACTACCAGAAAGGCAGTTGTTCCCGTTACTGTCTGGTAATGCAGTGTCGCAACTGTTTACCAAGGAGTGGTAAGGAAGGAGCAAACGTCTTCGGGAGCCGTTGAATGGTCCAGTCTTCCAGAAGCTGGAGGGTCTAAAACATGGGCAGAAGTGGCCTCTGGAGGGATATTCTTCAACTGGTAGTCAGATGTCTGGCCCTGAAGAGAGCGGTGGACTCTGCAGTCGTACCAGAAGTGCAAACTGCCAATGGCTGTCTCTGGCCCAAGACTGAGCGGTGGAGAAGCGTAGACTTAGGTTTGCTGGTCGCAGCAGCCTTTTATACTAATTTCATCCTGGGTCTTCGGAGGCAACGGGTGCGGGGTGATAAGCTTTGTCGCTGGAGTCCAGGGTTGAAGAGTGCTGATTTGGCGCTCTCATCCCTTAGTATCGGTGGCACACTCTCTCGGTCTTTCTAGGAATCATCTTGACGTTGGTGTTTCGTTCGACAGTACAATCTCACGTCGAGGGGTTGACTTGAGCGAGTATAAATGCTGCGCAGTGCATCAAGTTAATTTTAAAATTGATTAACTTTTAACTGTTAAAATGTGTGGTTAACAACTAAAAATAATGTAAGTTAACGTTGTGATTGCCTGGAGGCTGAAGACAACGCAAATACAGTTCATATCTTAAACTTCTTAAAAATAGGCTATGAATTTTAGGACTGAGTTGTAAGCAATTATATACATAGACATACAAAATATATATTTTTCAGACATTATTTAAACTTGAAACATTTTTGTGGTTCTTTAACTTCTAACTTCAAGCACTTAATTTTATTTAAACGTAAGAAATTTAATAGGTTAATTTTCACAGTTTTTAACTTCTGCTTTTAATCAATTAATTTTTGTTTTACTGTAACTGTATTCAGTTAGTTTATTTTGTTAACTTTAAGCATCAGTGTCTGCAAATATTTTGATGGAGAGATATGTCCGTTTGGGGCAGTATTTAATGCTGCACTAAAACCTGCAAATGTATGGCATAGTAAATTACGTAACCATAATGCACCATGCTTGCAAAATACTTGTTCATTAAATATATAATTTCTCTCTCTTACCATTTCTATATTCACTTCAGAAAACCTGTAGATTTTTATCAATGTGTTGTGTTCCCGGTCCACATGCTCTAAAAGTAAAACTGGCCTGTGCGTATAACTCAGCAGGATTGCAACTCGGTACCTTGTGGTCGGAAGGCACCATTGAGATCTTAGCCTTGGCAGTCTTATCGCAATTTGTTTGGTTCAGTGACTGCGTAAAAGTATTGAAATCCTTTTTCAGCTGAACAAGTGGTAATGGTGTGGTTGTCTGTTTTTTTTTGTAAAACACCATCTGCAGTTGCCATTGTCTCTCATTGTAAGACCATGAAGATGACAGCTGTAAGGACTGCTGGAATGTCAGAAAAAGGATACTTCACACAGCTCGAACACAAAAGCCTCAAATCTATTTTTTTTACAACTGTGATTATTGTGCAAATTTATACATAGTTTCTTAGAACTTGCTTTTAAATGGAATGTTCATTCTTGTCCATCCCTGGTATTTATTCATACTACACAAAGGGTTAGTTTTAAGGGTTACATACAAGAACAATGGCTAATAATATTTTTTATAATGATAGTCGTCAAGCTCGGCTAGCATTAAGTGCCTTCAAACTGGAGTAACGAGCAAATTACATATAGTGGTAGGCATATGCGTGTGTGTCAACTATAAAGAGCTTATACATTCCTTCAGTATTGGCAGCATATCTTAAGCATGGAATTTTCAACTACATGTAGAAATGTACTCATTTTCTTTTGGGTTTTCCACTGCATGGTGCAAATGCATGTGGCTTACTGTGATGTTCAAAAACTAATCCAATTAATATTTGTAAAAAAGTAGCTGCACTCTGTGAGAAGAAAGATGTATGGAAAGGAGGATACTTTGACGTTTTATGTAGTGTTTTGTGTACAGTTTTAACATGCTTGAATTGTAACTGTGTTGGCAGTATATCAGTTATATTCCACGTGGAGAAGGCTGGCATGCGTGTTTTCTTGTTCCTTGTAGAGGCTGTAGTGATCAACTAACCCCAGCGAGGCAAACCACAGGGAGGTTTCTCACAAGTGCTGGTTATTGTGGTGTTGCAGAAGGTCGCCCTGGCGGCATCGCCCCAGCCCGTCTCGAGGCGCACACAGTCACTGGGAGGGGGCATGGAGGTTCCGGGTGGCAGCGTCATGGGAGCGGTGGAAGCCGCACTCAGCACGGCCCAGAGGCTTGCAGCGGCCGCCCTGCAGGCAGAGTCCGAAGAGGACGGGTTGTCTGTGTTCCTCGACAGCCTACCCGCGGACAAGGATGATGGTTCTCGTCCAGGGACTCCTGCTAGCTCCTTCAGTGACGGGGATGCTGACAGCGGAGTGCGCAAGTCCCACTGGAAGAGCCAGAGCATCGGCGAGGTCAGTGCTGGCCAGAGGTCTGATGAGGAAGCCCCAGAGAATGTCAACTTCAGTCAGAACCGAGAGCTGTGGCAGAGGCGGGCGGCTTCGCAAACACAGCTGGGGCCTGTTGCTAAGGGTGGGACGAAGAATTTCCGGTCCAATCAGGAGTTCTGGGAGTTACGGCAGAAACACACTCCAGACTTGGTCATGGACCTTCCGGTCGTTGGCTCATCCAGCCCAAAGGAGGTCGGCGGCAGCAATAAGTCCATGTCGGCAGCTTCTCTGTCATCTCTGTCCTCATCATCGTCCTCGGGAGAGGAGGAAGTCCCACCCGTCACGGAAAGTATTGCAAGTCCTGGTGGCCCGGAGAGCCCCGACATGACGGCAGCTGAGCGATTTGCGAAGCAGAACCAGTGCACCCTCAAGAAGAACACTAAGGCCTCTCATGCTGCATCCATAGACGCTCAGACCCAGACTATAAAAGCCTCTGCAAAACGAGCAAAATTTGCAGCAAATGACACACACACCAGCACAGACGCACAGAAGACTTCACCTGACGCCAAGTTTGACGATGATGGTGATGGCACGAAACAGTTGGCAGATGCTAGTAATGTGAACCAAGTTGTGTCGGGGGGAGAGATAGTCCCCATCAGGAGTCCTGGGCCACAGCGAAGCGTGCAGAAGGTCACGACCAAGTTCAGTCCCGTGTCTACGAACCCAGTCTCGTCATTCAAACCTCAAGTGAAGGTAAAGCCCCAGATTTTGCGAAAGCCAGTGCTCCCAGTTCCTCACCCTCATCCAGTGCAACAATCACCCGAACTCGCACGCAAAGAAAAAGTCCAAGAGCAGATAAACTAGCTGGAATATAATAACTGCACTCTTGCATTGGTATCGAGCTGTGAACGTCTCAATTACGTTATAAGACTGATCACTGTATAATTATAAAATTCCTTTGGCAAGCCCTTAAAGTATACAAAGTGACCAAATAATTGCTATTTTCTTGAAGAGCTGTAGAAACATTTGTTACCAGGGTGTTTGTAATGGTGGGGATGTATTAAATATTTGTGTGAACATAGTGGGTGATAGCCAACATAACGAAGATGTCAGTAGGCTGTAGTTGGCAGAATAAAAACAAACTTGAATATTTATCACTTATGTAATTGTAAATGTGTTTTGCTTTATGAACTATAATAACTTTTCTTGAACTTAGATTCAGAAAGTGACTCTATTGTGTGCCAATGTTTCATTTAATACATCCCTAAATTAGTATGCTTAAGAGTATAAATATAACCTCCATTAAAATGGCCTTGTATTGTCTTTGTTGTGTAGATTAGGAGGCAGCGTCCATATGTATAATGTTGTTTTACTTTTTATAATTGTTCAAGTAACTCTGTTATGAGGTATGCTTTTAAATTAAATTTTTAATTGGAGAAGTACAGGGAAATGTTGGGAAGATGGTGGAAAACTGTATACTCAAAGCTGCGAGTTCTAAGCCATGTAATACTGAATCTATAACTTTTGTGTGTGTGTGTGTGTTTTATAGCATATAATTGTCACTGGTTGTACTCAAGCTTTAGAACTGAAAATGTAATATGGAAGATCAATTCTCAACAAACATATAGCTCTTTCATACATTCATTTTGTGGTTTACTAGTCTCTGTAACAAGTCGATATATAGCGGTGTTTCTTAGCAGTGTGCAGATTCTGCAATGCCTTTGCAGTCTATGAGCTTATCTCTTGAAAAATCCAGGTTGTACTGATAAAGCATTACTTACCTCTCAATTCTAAGTCTCTCTTTCTCTTACATGTCTTTAAACTATGTACTTCACTTGAAAAAAATTCTTTGTCACATAAGTGCTTATTTAAGTATATCTTTCTCCAGTGTAGTAACTGATTGGTGGCGAGGTCTTAATGCTGAGAATATTATACTGTAGCATTGCACATGTAATATGTTTGTGTAAGGTGTGTTGGATGTGAATATTTACTGGGCTCCCTAGTTTTAGAGGGAGAAGTCAATAATGTTAACTACAGTTTGTGTATGTTGGGAAACTCATGTGCTGATGAAATAACAATACCTGTAACATTGCTTACTAAACCTCCTATAAAGAGCTTTATGTTTGCATTACTGTACACACCAAAACCTACGAGGAACGCTGTGATTATGTACTTTCCGCTATTTCGTGAAGATGGCCAGGGGTCGATGTAAATTTTTTAAAAATGTTTTGCAGAAAGTTAGTCGGCTGGGCCAGTTTTCTCACGACGATAATAAATTTTTAAGAAGACTGAGAAATACAGTATAATTGTACTTATGTGTATTAGTTGTTTCAAAATGTTTTTACACTGGCAGATGACATTAGCGTGTTAGAATTTTCAAAACAGTACAAAAACTGTGTTGCACTATTTATTATAGCAGTAGAGCCTTTATGTTCTCATGCATATGTTTTTCTCCTTCAGAATTTGGTTTTGTGTCTACAAAAATGTCTGTAATGTTACTGACCTCTAGAGTGAAGTTGTCGGTTATTGTCATCCCTCAAGTTTTAAAAGTTGTGCACTTGTGTTAAAGCATAGTATAATTGGATTTACAATATCATCGAGAACCATTCTGCTCTAAACATTTATCACCAAGTTAAACAGTAGGTCCAAGTGTTTGTGGTGTCTTCTTGCAGTGGTAAATTTATTTGATGGTGAGGATGGTAAATGTGTGAAATATTGTACCAGCCCCAAGGCACTGTTGCAATCTGCCAAACTTGTGCATGAATAGCGTCAAGTAATACATCAAATAGGGGTGTGTTTCCATAACAACTCTAATTGTTTCTCTTGTATTTAGAGCCCGGTGTGATGTCGGAAATGTACAGCGAACTTTACTGTTTAAAGATAGGCAAAGCATAGAACATAGTTTGACACATTTTTTGAAGTTGGTACGGCAACACCCTTATTTTACGAGGTGTCACAGGTCCTGAGAATGATTTGGTAAAATTGCTACTTTAGTAAAATCAAAACCAGCCAATTTATACCTCTAAAATCTAAAAACTTTTGAAATGCACCCCCCCCCCCCCGCTCCAAAGTTAAGTTTGTATTTAATCAACTCTTAGCGTGCATAATAACTATAATTTTTACATGAAATATTAATTTAATTGGCAGATGCATTCAGAATAAAACTAACCTCCCTTTGTGTTGAAATATGTTTGAACATAAGTGGCGTGTTTACTAAGTGTGAAGTCAATTTCCAATGGTGTCTTGCAGCAAAACCTTGGCCGTAGTTATTGAAATATTATTTTATTTCAATAGATAAAAATCTTCTCATTAGACTGTCACCAAATTATGGGACAGCCAAGCTTGAGCAGAGTGTAACCCACTACAAGTTCAAGTGAAATTTTGGAAGAAAATTCAGAAAATGTGGTTTTGAATTATTAAAGGTTGTAATAAACAAATCTGAATAAACATATCTGCTTTAAAAGGCAGATATCGGCCAAAGAAAATTGTTAGGCACGTAAAATTTGGGGTTTTTTCTGTATTTTGCATCTGCTGTTTACACCTGTAGTTGCTGAATGAAAGCAATCAGTTATTCTTTCTTGACGCTCACCACTTACAAAATAATGTAAACAATGATGCTATGTTGTGCCAAAAATTTTGATACACGTTCTAAAATAGATACTGTACAAGAAATTGTAAAATTATAGGTGTTAAGTGTTCTTATTTTATTGTAATTGATACTACAAGAGAAAATGCTGTTTTTGGGGGGAAAAAGTATCAGAGTGTTTTATTCCTACGAAACAGAAATTACTTTTCAAATCAGTTAACATAATTGAACTTGAGAACATATCCTTATTTCATGTAATATAATATGTATAGTTGTACCTGAGATACATACGCACATATACAGATCTTTCAACTTGAACAATTGTGACTTTGGTGCGTGTGGTTATGTGAATAGAATAAGTTTTATGCTGTACATATAGTGCACACAGTGGAGTTAACAGAACACTTGAAATGCATCACCTCACTTATATTTCATTCACAACTTCAAATTACTGACGTCTGTCAGAAGTGAACTGAAAATGTATGTAGAAAATAACAAGAGGGAGATTGAGAAATCCTTACCGTGCCAGCACACACTGGGTACCCAAGCCATGTAACATTACAATGTAGAAATTTTACAAATGGGTTTTCCCTGTGTCACAGCAGTTAAGTATTTGTTTGTAGATCTGCAACTTTTGTTACAGTAGCCTGAAATAAACTTTGTCACCCATGCATGTTTTCAAACATCCTTTAAGGATTAAAAAACAAGATCCAGCTACACAAATATGCTGATTTCCTAACATGATCAAATAACCAAATAAATTAAAATGATGCCACGCTGTATAGCAAAAGCAGTCAGCAGTGACACTTGCTAGCATGCCAGTTGGCAAAATGTTTAAAGTATAGATTTCTCAGTCTTTTCAGTAAACTTCATTGTGATACTATATACTGGCTGAAATCTCATAAACAAGGTGAAAATTATTTTTGCAAATATTGCTTTAGTTTCTGACCATATATTTTATCTGTGCAGAAAATGTGGCACATCATTAATTTTCATCACTGTTTATGGGGGATCACTTAAGCAAAGTTTGTTACTCCAGAAAGAAACTCATTTTTGTAGAGGAATTTCAGACAATAAAAATGGTAGTGATTCGCGAGACATTTCACACCAAAGGCCTTGACAAACTTTCAACTGGTAGGTCAGTTTTGTTAAGTACGCTATGAATTTTACTGAATATAAGGTTACCATAATTCAGATAACTACAAAGAGGTGTTTGTGATCAGAATGTTGAAATAAGTGTTCTTGGTCAACAATAAAGTTAAACATTTTCTGCTTTAAAGCAACAGGTAACTCGCATCTCATGTTTCAAGAACTTAAGATGCATTTTGCTCAGTTGCTGTGATGTTAAAAGTGATTTGGTACAGTGGAATGTTGTTCTGGTGAATATTGCCGCAGTAAATTTTTGCGCTCAAATCGTGGAATGTTTTGAGTTACTTTTGGACCTGCAGAGCCGAACTTGGATTTTTACAAAGAATTGCTTGTGGTGAGACTGTTTGGAAGATGCAAGTGACAGTCCATGAAAGCTTTTTGAACTTCTCATTTCAAAATATCTCTAAAGTAAACTTGTATATTTTAAAACTTTCCAGATTTAATTGATATGAAAAATGGGCAAGTTAGAAGATAACTTCCTCAGTCACCAACGAACTCAATGGCACTGCTGGATGTGTTTCATCGACGACATTCATGATACGGACTTTCACTGAAGACAAGACAATGTAATTCACTTTCTAACCAATTTAATTGCAGACAGTACACTCAAGTTCACCTGGACATACTCTAAAACACATGCCATATTCCTAGAGGTTGAACTCTCTCTTCACAATGGCACAATTCCAACTGCTGTACACACCAAACCCACCAATAACCTCCATTACTTGCATTTTGACAGCTACCACACATCGTGCCAAAAAATCCCTACCCTACAGTTTTGCCACAAGGGCCAAACGTATCTGCTCCACCAACAGTGATCTCAACAAACAGTGTGAACAAATAGCGAGAGCATTCCTCGACAGGGGCTACCCCTGGCACCTTGTCCACAAGCAGATACAGCAAGCCATCTCAAATACTGGAACACAAACAAAGGTCAACAATTCTGATATACTCCTGGTGGTCTCATATCATGAAGGCCTAAGTAAACTGAAAAACATTCTACACTCTGGGTACAAAATTCTGACTTCCTCATCACAAACACAAGACCTGCTCTTTAAACCACCCAAATAGGTATTCAAAAGGCCACCTAACCTCCACAACGAATTTGGTTGTCCAAATATGCAGTCCACCACAAATGCCAATCAAACTATCACTCCCAAAGGATCTCACCCCTGCAATAGCTCTCGCTGTGGCACCTTTGCCATCCATCAACCCTCAACTTCCTTCAATAACAGACTCCTTAGCCGTCCATACCCCATCCAAGGCATACACAACTGTGCAGCCAACACTATAATGTAGAATACATCTGCCTCACCACCAACACACTCGGGCAGAGAATGAATGGCCACAGAGCAGACACCAAACAAGCCATAGCTGGCAACATCAATAACCGACAAGACAAACCAGTTGCAGCACATGCAGCATCACACAACAAAGATTTTGATTCCTGCTACAGTACGAGAGTTGTGAGAGCCCTACCACCATACTGCAGTATCCTACAACTTGCTGTCTGATCAAACTGGCTTAGCCTGCGAAACATTGCGATCATGCAACCGCGTAAAAAATGTTGTCCTTCTTTGTGTGTGTCAAGTTTTCCACAATGAGAGTGTTTAGCTGTGCAGGCCCGAGCCGTGTCAGTGAGGATTCTTTATCCTAGTCACATGCCGCCTCTGCATTATCCTCCCTGTCTTTTTTCGCTTGCCATTGTGTCTCCTTTTCCACTGTAAAAACAGCGGCACATTCCAGACTAGTTTCTTAATCAGTGTATATATAACTTCAAATTTAATTCAGTGTCCCTTTATTAATGATTTTTTTTTAAGTTTGTGTGCCCATACGTACGTAATATACTAATTTTTTGGTGGGCATTAGTTTTTTTTTCCTTGTGAAGTCAATTTTATGAGTAAAGTGAATAAAGGTGAATAAAGTATGCGCAAATAAAATGTGTTCTTATGTTGCCATATTTTGGTGAGCAAGGCAGTGTGCATGTGTGTATAGGCCACGTTAGAAGTTTTTGATGAAAAATTCGGGAGAATTAATAGTTGGAGTAGACTGCACTAAATTTCTATATTTCCGTAAACATTGCTGGGCCTCACCATGGCGGTGCAGAGGCCAACATGCCACCAAAATTTCGTATAAATTCAGCACAATGACGTGAATCGCCCCTATCAGCATGTTTTATCAACACCAGGCCGCTATTACAAAGCGAACTGGCCCTGTAACTACTGCACTGGCGGCGGCCGGCTTGCTCCCGCCTGCCAGAATAATCTTGTAGTCTGTCTCGTGTAAGGTTTCCAGATTGACATTGTACGAAAGTACTACCTTGTAAACAAACTGAATACGTATCTTTCCGCCACCATGTGCTTTCCACGTGACTGTCAAAACATTTAACATGTGAATTTTTGCTTGATATTTCAAACATATCAACTATAATTGATGAAAATATGTTATTACACAGATCTTTTTTTTATTTCCGATGGTCACATCTACATTGTATTATCAAAATACTATCAATAAAATATATTCATATGCTTACAATTAATTAAACAGATATTATTAATTACTATCAAATCAATGACCAGAAACACAAAAAAAAAAATATTTTTTAAATCAAGAAATTTCATTGGATTTGCAGTTTGCAACTCTCACAACAGGAAAATATTTGAGGCAAGATAGAAAGACAGTGATGTTGGTTACAATTAACACTAATCAAAATTAAATCACACATGTTAAACAATTTAACGGAGAATACAAAAACTTACCTGGCCTGAAGTATGATCAGAATTACCTTCTTTGTACGCCTTTTGATAAATTTAAAGAATTCATTAATTTTTTTACAACTGCATTTATGATTTTGGTCTGGCGAGCAATGTAACCTCAATGTTTTGGTGAAGTCAATATTATTTGTTGTTTATTGACCATACAAAATAAATTCAACTGTAACATTAACATATTTTCTAAGAAATGAAATGAATGCTGAATATTTAAATGATGTCTGCTAAGAACCAGCACACAAACTTATGTGTACCTTAATTATAAAATAACTAAAAAACGTTTGCCTAAGATATTTACATTCCCCGTCAAAATACATTACATTCCAAATATTTAGATACATAATTTATCGCTATTTACTTTGCGACTATTTTTGATGAAATTCCAAGAAATCGACCGGTCGTTTCTAGCACAGAATGACTTGAGTTCTCCCATTAGTATCATGTCTTCGACTCCTTTGGCAACACGTACAATGTCTTGCTGTCATTGGCGATTGCATGAAGGATTTTTACGTCGCTGCATTTTAAATAACTATTCGCACAACATTCATTAATTCGATTTGGAACTTACTAAACTGATATGCCTGCACACAAAAATCGCATCTCGCAATAACAACATGGCGTCCAGTCATTGGTTGGTAAAGAAAAACAGCCCTCCTTTTTCATTATTTCGTTATGCACTTTAAAAAATTTGAAACTATAAACACGTTTAATAACCTCATACAGAATACTATAACGTAATATTATTTACGTTTATTTTGAAATGCTTACTTATGTTTTTATTTGTACTGTGCACTATTTTTTTTTTCGTAGATGTCAGAAAGAATGCATGTTATTCAGGGATACCACCATTGCTTCACATGGTAGTCAGCTGACATTCGTTATTTCAAATATGATGCTACTGTATTACACTTGAAATACGTAGCCAGCAGTAGCTGTGAAATTCTGGAAACTTTAAATGAGACAGACTATAGCGGGCAGCGGCCAGCCGGCTGCCGCTCGCCAGCTTGTTGCGACAGACAGCTGCCCAGCCCCGCGGATCTAGGACCGATCAACAGATGTGAGTCGCCGCGCTCGCCCAGCTACGTGTGCACTGCAATGTATTCGCTGCTAGCCCCAGCACACGAGTGATCCAATGTATGTTCATATATACTATCAATAAATAAAATTCTGTGTTTTGCTTCAAACATAAGGCATCTCCAATAGTGTTTACTTATAGTATTTTAATAATTCATAGTTTAATCTTTTCACACACTTTCAATGGCCATGTCATACTGTGTTTAGGCCTTCTTTTTCTACAAGGGGTGGTCCAATATGACTTTCTTGGGTATCAAATCAATCAGGAGACGTTCAGCTATTAAAATATACATATGTATTTATATTTAATTTAAAAGTTTTTTTTTTATGTGCTAGAGACGATTGAACATAAACTTCATGCAAAAAATGGCAAGTTTGGGGGCATAGTGGTTAGGGATGGGTCAAAATCGACCCAAAATTTGCCAAATTTCTAATTACGACCCCCCCCCCCCCCCCAATTACAACCCTATTCTCGGTAACCATGAGGGGTCGTAATGGAGAGGTTCTACTGTTGTAGTTTCTCCATTCGTAAGAAAAGGTCTAGCATCAACACATAATTAAGTCACCTCCATCCCTGTATGTTTTCATGCAGAAAGAGGAAAATGTATTCGACATTGCTGTATTGGAAGAAACTATACAGCAAAATGTCCAAAGCGTACAAAAATAAACAATTGAATTATTGGAAAAAGAAATTGAATAGTTTGAACTACTCACTTGTAAACACTACAGATGAACCTACTGTACCTCACAATTGTAAAGAGAGTGTAGCAACACTTAGCTATACTGTGCATGTAAACTGGACAGGCTTATAGGCGAGTTGCTTGGCTGACTGCCATAATACCACTCGTACAAGGTCAATTATGGAACTGTGGTACAGCCTTGCAACTTCATTCATGCAGGGTCATAGCTGGTCTTCACATGACTGACAATGGTTGAGTGTGTCACGATCGCACGTGGGTGGGAGACAGGGCAGCGTATTGAGTTTGCATCCAGAATGGGAGAGATGAGAGGCTAAAACTTACCCTCCTTTGTTTGGCAATGGCCAGGCATGAGTGTACTCTTGATTGCGCAATCATTTGACATGTTGGCATCACATACAGTAAATCTGAAAGACAGAACTTTGGCTACTTTACAATAGTCTCGGTGCATCCTTTATTGGGGCGTTGATCTTGCTTGTCTTGTAATGCTTTCCGTACATTTTATATTCAGCATCTCACTGGCCGGGACATTAGTGTGCCAGGTTCAAGTATATGGGGAGACTGCTAAATTACTGGTTTCTCGAGTTTGTTTTGGGCCCACAGAGCATTGCCACTAAAGACAACCGTTTCAAAGTGGAATTACAGTTCCACACTGCTTTAATGCAGATTTCTCCCAATTTTGTATCCTCCTGTTAGCAATTGAAAATGTGAAATTAAGAACATGAATGTGTTACTGTTGTGTCACTTCACACACAAATATCTACAAAAAACCAACTAGGTCTGCTATAAATTCAGAGATTACATTACACTCGCAAAGCAGTGTGAAGATTTAGAACCATTCTGATATATTTTTTGCATACTTAACAGGAAGCGTGCATGTTGGTGTGTACACAGTTAACAGGCAGTGTTGTTTTTTCCGCAGGTGGATTTACTATGGACAGCCTATAATCCTATTTAAGGGTCCCTCCTCCCTGCATCATTTATCTCTTTTTGGCCAAGAAACGTGGGGGCTATAAACTGGCATAGTGTTCTCGTAGCGCTGAGTGTACCTATGGGACTTTAGTGGTAAGCCTATCATTTTATTGATGAAAAGTCTGTAGCAACATTTATTACAGGCTCCTATTGTAGTTTGGCTCATGTCAGGATAGTATGTTTTAAGATGAGGCAGTCTGAAAAATGAAAAGGCCATTCTTAACCATATAGAAGGCTCCAAAATACAGTAGACTTTCAATTTATCATTATTCAGGGGACTGCCAAAAAAATGTATATATGCAGGATTTCAGATGATGATGATGATTCTGACATCTAAATCAATAAAATACAACCTTTAACCTTATCAAACTTTATGAGTAGTTAGAGCTGTACATTATATGTGATTAAAGTTTAGATAGCAAACCCAATAAAAATGGGAATTTTAGAAAAAGTATTATTGTAAATAATAAAGTAGAAAACATTTCACCTAAACTTTTTTGAATAAAGAAAATGCCTCTCAACACTAATTGATTGTAATCTGACACCAAATGCAAGCTGACGTAAAACTTTCAAACCCTCTGAAAATGAAAATAATAGGACACAGAATGGAAGTCAAATTTTGAATGTCCTGCACACACTATCAGCTGAGAGAGCGAGGAGAGTTACCAATCAAGCAGTGTGTTCACGTCAGCTGGTGGGGGAAGGGTGGCGGCGGAAGGATTACTCCTTCCATGCCGCAAAATGTTGGTGCCTGTGGCAAACATCTGTCTTTTAAAGTAATTAATTATACTTTACTGCAAAGAAAACTTGTAATGTTGAGACAGAAATGAACAAATAAGGCTAGTATGATTGATTTCTTTACTGTCTTCATTTAAAACCACGTCCTCTGATTTTCCTTGTCGTTACACTGCACTCGGCTCTGTGATTACCTACCCATTATTAAACTGCAAAAGGTGTCGAGTAGGCCCTTACATTTTATCAGTTTATTCAAAAGATGGGTGTATTGAAATAAATTAATATAGTATATCCTTAGATTTCTCCTCAAAAAGTTACTAAAATGAACTTTACACTTATAACACAAGTCATGTTAAAACAATTTTTGGTGATACGGGGAGGTGAATTATATGCTCCTGGGCATATAATTTTAATTGCAAAGAGTTAAATAAATGCTACTTTTTAAAATCATGTTATTCTTACGCCAATTACAATGATACACACTCCTTACAGGGAAATAACAACCTTTAATCACAAAAAGAAAACATCTTAGCAAATATTAATTCCTTGTTAAAATGTTTTGCGTAACAATATTTTCAGGCAAAACCATTTGCTTTGAAATACAAGTGGTGGTAGGTGCAATTATTTTGAGCGACAGATAATTTTTGATAAAATTTTTACGTTTGTCAGGTGCACTTTATTTCTTCGCCGCTGACGTGTGAAGGTAAGCGGAAATGGTCGAGAGACTTGCTTTTTTCTTTTGCTAGGCAACTTCTCCTCGTCTCGAAGGCACGCGATGGGAGGAAGGAAGGTGCGCGGCTGAGAGAGAGAATGCTTGGTTGCCATGCTGGTTGCTATATGTAACCACTTCCCCTCTTTAGGCGTGTAAGGGGAAGTAGCAAGCCAGTCTAACACGCCTCACCACGCTGCAGTGTTGGCAGACGTGTTGGGAAGACAAGACAACAGACAAAATGTCTCAGAGCAGTTATAAATAGTTGTGTGCGTTAAGTATTTGCATGAACAGCCAGCTGGAAAACGCTAGTTGTGATAAATTTTAGGCGAAGGGATCCAAAATATACTTTGATCAACGTACCCCATGCGATAAACAAAACAAGCGGTTTATGTTAAAATTATCTGCATAGGTATTTCGCCAGGACCACAAAAAAATGTTGGTGGATGCAGTTAATTGGTACATGTGATAACGATACATCAAGAGTCAACTGTATTTACAACATGCATGGTAACTTTAAAGTACTATTGCTTTCTTGCCAGGGGTATGGTGTCTTTTTGTAGGTAACATACTGAGGGTAAGTTAAATAGTTCTGTTAAAAAAAAAACCAGGATTTAAAACACAGTGCAATCCAGTTTGTGCCAGGCAGGCTTCACGTCTAACTCCATGCAGTTTTTTTTTTTTTAATATTCACTTTTTCTGCATCCAAACATCCTTTGAAGCTGATTTAATGTTGCAATTCTCGATCTCTTGCAAAATGGCAAGTGGTACCTCGCAAGATCAGAAACCGCTACCATGGTAACATGAGCCTTGTATGCCTACTGTTGGGTGAATGAAGACGCTGTACTTTTGCATGTTGTAGTGTGGTACTAATTAAAATATTAAGTAAATATTTTCTCCATATTTGTACTCCTTAATATAAGCAATTTAAAAAATTTTCTAATGTTTTTGTTTTGTTGAAACTGTTAAAATTTGTATAAGGAATTTCTCTGTAGAGATCATCACAAGTTTAACTTGAAATAAATTGTGCAAGGATAACCACCACACACAAGCCACTGTAAAGTCTTTGTGTAGCTTTAAAGTTCAGTTCACAGTTTAACTGCACTGCGACTGTTTGAAGGGGATGTGTAACAGTGTAGAAGCATCTGTTGCGTAGAGATGGTTTCTCACCCTCCATTGCCACAGACAAGACCCTGCATTCTATTTGCATATATATATTCCTTATTGTGTCTTACAACTGTCTTGAGGTTTACAGACGTAAGAATGAAATGAAAACACCAAACAATTTTTGTAAAAAGCAGATGGCTGCTTTAGTTTTGCGATTCTCAAATACAAGGAAAGTTTCTTCCAGCATACTGTATTGTCATTGACTCCACCCCGAGTATATTTTCAGCAGTTTTTGTACATAACGTGTTGTAGTTGTAAGCAAGCTTTGGTGCGAGTAGATTATCAGATACTACAGCGTGCCGGTTTTTATAGTACGTGTACCTTGGTCTCGTCTGTCCATGTTCCATTTTATTTGTAAATGTTCAAATTTTTCTGTTAAGAAATGCATTTTTATTCAGGCACTTGTAAAGTTGTGTATTGTACTGTATTATTCCCATGGTGTTATCACTATGTAAAATTTGTAATAAATATGGTAAAATGCTAAATGTACCTTTTAAATTGCACCACCACCTGTACCTCTCAACATCCTCATGTTCCCAAGGCCATCTTGTAGTAATTGACGTAACAGTTGGTTGGGTATTTTGCATTGTTGGCAGACCTATAAACATTAGAATGTGGATATACGGACAAGTCAATGGCACTAAATGTATGTGACTTTTGGCAACGTTATTTTATGGTGTACATTTTCATACCACTTTAAGACAGAGTAATTATTGCACTCAACTCCTGTTGCAACCTTTTTTAACTCTCGACAAAAAATATAAATTGCCAATTCTGTAAATTGTGGACTGTAAGTAAGCCGAAGCTACGCGTGTAAACCTATATATAATAGAACATGTTGCACGCCAGTCTGTGGAAAAAAACATAGTAAGATTGAGATAGGTTGAAGGTGATATATGTGGTTTGGAATTCTGATGAGGGTATTGCGTTCTAGAACTCCTGCAATACAGCTGCACAATTTACACACACTTTAGATCCCCTTATACTTGAATTTGTAAGGGCACTCAGGATAAAGGGGGGAAAAATAATAAATCACCATACGTGGTGCTGGCACCAGGAATGGTAGGTGGGGGAGTGGAGAATGACGCCACATGCGTCTTTGTCCCCGTAACAGAATTACACTGCGAAAACTGCACATACTGGTATTCTGTTAACTTATGAATATTAATTTTGTAATATTTCCGACGTGTATTTTTAATGAACGTGGCACAATTCGACTAATTTATTTCACTTGACTTACCACAAAGATACTGCTTTCCTCACTGAAACTAAAGACATTCAACAAGACACACACATTGGTTTTCATATGATTTGTATATTAAAAAAATACTCTCATGAGGCAGTTCCAACCAATAAACATTTAAATAAGAATACCATACTCTTAGAAGATTGCTAAATGGATAGCACATTATGATTCGTTGGATCTACATATATTTTTTGTTACTTTTACTTTGATGATGAATTTGGCTGGTGCCCGAGTATTTACTTGAAGAAACTTTGCTATCCTTGGATAAATATTCACCTCTTGTAACAACTCAATCATTGGGTTAATTACGCGAATGTTTTAAAAAAAAATTATGATCTGGCTCAGATACTATTCTGCACTATCTTTTAAATGCTACACTTAACTTCAGTTTTGGTATTACAGGTTTAGACTCTCGCTGGGAAATCAATCATGATTTTACTAGCAAAGTCCTACACTTCTGTAACTAGATTTGTTGCAAAATAAACGTTGGACTCTGCAGACATGCCAAAAAAAAAAGTGACTTAAAATAGTTCACAACCAGATGGAGTAGTTCTTAGTTTCTCCACAGTGGGAGAGACTTTTTCGGTAGGTCTGGTCTTCTATGTCTGCGGCAGAGAGCTTTATCTACGGGGTTCCCACACCCACACAATCATTCATCGGAAACTGATGTCGCATCCCTGACGTCACGACCAAAGATCTACTTATAATGATCCTCTTAGGCTTGGTGTTCTCTGCAGAAATGCTAAGAGAACACGCATCTTTATTTCGATCATACTTGCATATAAGTTAGAGCTCAGATCAATAGTACAAAATAAAAATAAAAACTGTTTTAACAACAAACACAATTAAAATTAATATTTCAAGAGTTCGAGAGGCGATAAATATTTTAATTACTCTGATAGGATTTATCTAGGGGCTAAGATTATAAAAAAAAAAGCAAATAAAAATATAAACAAATATTTCTAGCATACACAATAACCTGACAAAATAATAATGTTAAGGTAAACGAACTTTTAGAATCTACCAGAATTGGCTACAAAGATACAATGATCACATTCTTTGAAGACTAATATAATATTGCGCCAGCCAGCCCTTATTTTGAAGTTCATTGCAATATAATGTGGGGCTAAACCTGAAGTGTGGCATGCTATTTGTGAGAAAAATATTTGTCCAATAGTTATTTTGCAACAGTTACCTCTTGCAGTGAACCACAAGCTTGTAGTAATGTGCTCTGCACTCTTCCATAAAACTTATTTTATGATTGTAACACAATTATAAAAGGTACCACTGTTGATAACATCCTAGATTATTTAATACTCAACAGCAGGATCTATGAAAAACAATTTTGAATGAATAAATGAAATAATCACACTCACAAATTGTGAACACAAAAAATTGTAAAGAATGAAGCATGATGTCATGTTATTCATGCAACTGCTTTTAAGTTGCAAGACTGTTTAAAACCAGTCAGTGACAGAGTTCTACTGTGGGCCATCACACAGCTAGTAGCGCTACATGATGTTCACAGAAATTCCCCGACTTTTTCCGAGCAGAATACTACCATTTTCTCTGACCTATTTTTAGGTATACCAAAACCTTCCAATACCATATTTTTTCACAGATGACAGAACAAATATGCAATCAGTAAAGTTGAATTAAATTACAGCAATAGAACAAGCAAACAGGGCCAACATTTTATTAAGTCCATCAATACTTCTCACAATACATGCTACTAACTTCACAGAAGTACCCATTACGAACACACACATTATTTTGTACGTATAGGTCCCATGCCACTCGGAAAAGATTATTATTGCCAGTTCACATATTCCAACTCAGATGCAGTGCCTACACAGTTGTGCACACGAATGAGACAATTTTTGCATAGACTGTACACTGAGAAGCCATCTATTTTTGGATTGGGTAGGTAAACACAACAAAATAACAGCATGCATCATAAATGTGATTGTTTAATTTACTCAAAACAGTCACACCTTGACGTAGTTGCATCCAAGGGTATGACTCGTACAGTTGATTCTACATGTGTACCATCAGTACGTCTGCAAAGCTCAACAGCTGCTTCACAGAAGCATCCTGCATCATCTACGGTGTAATAATCTGTGCAACTATTTGCCAAGTACAATCCCTCAACACTTACAAATTGTCAACTTCCGTTCGATACACTTGGGTTTATTCAAATCCCCATGCAAAGAAATCCAATGGATCTTGGTCCCCAGGGTCTGTTATCACCCTGCAAAATCAGTAGACTGGAAACTGCTTATTGAAGTAGTCCTGGACAATGACTCCATAGTGACACGGTGTTCCATCGTGCTGAAACACATCATTGAAACAGCTGTGGCTCTAGGAATTGGTCAAGCA
Source organism: Dryococelus australis (assembly GCA_029891345.1). Lineage (NCBI taxonomy): Eukaryota > Metazoa > Arthropoda > Insecta > Phasmatodea > Phasmatidae > Dryococelus > Dryococelus australis. Next base: position 7,227,542 of record CM057002.1, on the reverse strand, counting down.
TATCACGATACACAGTCCCTGTTAATGTTTTTTTTTTTTTCCATAAAGAAGAAAGGGCCATACATTTTTGTCTGTCATCCCAAGCCATGCATTGACCTTAGACGAAACCTTTTGTCTTAACACGCATTCTCGTGGCTTTTCACGGATCCCGATGCGACAGTTTGTTGATTGACCTTACCGCAAATGCAGAGCACTGTTTCATCACTAAAGATGATGTGTTCCATTAAACCTTTATTTTCAGTCCCTTCAACTACATCATGTTGGGCAATCCCCTTAATGCAGGTCATGCAGGATTTGAATTCTCGTCTTCAAGATCTTATGGATGGTCGCTCTGGGAATCCGTAGTGTCTCGGAATGTGTGGTTCCTCTCTGAACAGTGCACGCATCACGTCACCACTTCTTTTTGCATTAATAATCAACCTTGTTGTGTTTGGAGCAACTCGTAAATAGTTTTATATGTAGGTCTTGGTTTGTGGAAATGCCTTTTAAACCTCCTCCTGACATATTTATGCCCTTGAATACAAAGGGTCACTACCATGAGACACTCATTCTCGATCACCATCTGTTACAAAAACTTGATCGGTTATGAAATAAAAAAATAGACAGTGACATTATAGACTTCATGTATAGTGAATAGCATTAAAATTGACATAACACCGAAATTTAAGTCACAACACAGAATAACACTAAATTACAAAAAATACTCATTTTTTCAGGAAAACTTCAATTTTTTTCTTCAAACAAATTATATTCTGAATATTTTCATAAGATACTGCCCAAAAAGTATGCACATAGTAAAGAAACTTCAATGTTTGTACATTTTAATATCTAAAACGTGATTGTGTGAAATTTTATTTTAAACAAAATGCTTATTCTTGATTGCATAATTTTTAAAATGCTACAAATTACAAATTTTACATGACTGCCTACATATTTAATATGCATTTTTGGTAAGTATGATGAGTGACACTTCCTATCAATTATTATTTTTTTACTTTGATCTTCTTTAGGGCTTGTGGCATGCCTGTGATGATGCAAACTTGTGTGACCACCTCCAAGCCTAGCGTAAACATAGTGGAAAGCAAATCACTTCATTGCCCCTAATGTTCGCTAACCCGACCCGAACTTGAGGGGTGATGGTGGCCGAAGATAACCAAAGCACCAGAGACATGAAGGAACCCCCCGGTCCAGGGTATATATGGGCTGACGCCCAGCAGAAATGCCAGTTGTTTCAGTAGCTCACTTTAGCATCAGTTGTGTTAAAGCTGTACTGCAGCCACAGTCCTCCTGAGGACTCTTGCGAGAACTTCCACCAGCACTGCAACCTCAGATGCCTTCTCTACCAGTGCTGCTGAAGAGTCAGTGCTACCCCTGATACTTGCCATCAAGTTCACCACACCCAACACGCACAATTTCCAGAGTCCCTTCAGGACTAACAGCCGCAATTAGGGTTTAGCTGTTCTCACTGATAATTAATTGTCACTCTTGTCTACTCTTCCAGCCAACAGGCCTCTTCACCTGTCTTGCCCTTTAACCAAGTCCGTTGAACATGCAGTGTGTGTTGAGAGTCGATACTATGGGTTACCATGTTCTATTTTTGTAGGAGCAAAACACAAATTCCAGCTAACCTTGGCTTTTCTTACTCTGAAGTGAACATGTGTCCTTTTTCCCAACCTGGTAAGCGTCGCCCCAGAAGGGAGCAGCAGTGGATTTGGCAACTGTTTAACGATGTAGAGTAGGGCTGCGTGTAGCCGCTAACCAGGACTGCACGTGCGTAACATAAACCACAAAGTTGATGGCCACGCTTACTGTGGACCAGGTATGCGAAAATACCTGGTGATCGTGTATGGTAGAGTCCCAACCACTATAGAGACAAAACAACTAAGCATCTGGACCAAACATGTCAGTTAACCCACTCCCTCTAGAGTGGGTAAACTCGTTGGAAGGGGTGTCGGGCCTGACAACGCTTGACCCAGGAGCTTCTGGCTCACACTCTAGCTAGGGGATTGTTGCCAGTCATCCTCTACAGTATGAAACATAATGAACTACGTGTCCAAGACATTCTCCCAACGACGAGGAAGCGAGGAGGACAGCTGATATTCTCACATCTCATCACCCCGTTAGTAATCAGCACATACTAGCTTGAAGCTGCTTATCCTCCCGCGAGAGAGCACAGACCACCAGACACCTAGTGGAGCCTTGCTTCACTACTCTCCCTGTCAACCTATTTAGCCTCCTAATTTGGGTTCCCGGAGCTGCTCATCCAGAGGTAGAGCTTCTACATTCCCTTGGAATGATACGACTTACTGAGCAGACCTCCCCCCTCCCCGAGACGTCAGCACCGGCCAGCCCGCAGACAACAGCCTTCTCAGCCGCCAGCTTCAGCAGAAGGCCATATCTGAGGGACAGAGCCCCCCAACTGCCCCGGAGTGCTAACACCCGTGGTAAGCCAGCCACCCCATACATTCCGGACAACCGGAGGCATCATCTTACCCTTACCGACTTTGTGCCCTACTGACGATTAACACGCCTGACCTTATTTTAGAAACCAGTGTGAGGCTGTCGCCCAACAGTACAGATGCGTCCCAGTAGAGTCCGCCCAGCACTTGCGCGCCTGACTAGCGCAGAACAAAAACCTACTTGACGCAACGTCCCGCTCCCTAGCCATCACGTGTCAACTATGTAGACTGTTTACAAGAATAAACATAGTTAACTCCAATATATATAATTTTTTATAGTAGTAGAGCTAAAATTAAACTATGAAGTCCTTTCACTAGTTATGACTGGCTTGTATTAACTCTAGTCAAACACAAAGCTTATATTCCATTGGTCGTAGTAGCATAAAATGTCCTGTTTGGTGAAGAACAACATGAATGACAAATCTTTCATTTGCAACACCTGTAACCATAACTTAAAGTGGGTCTGAAAACATGTCCACACAAAACACGGCTTCCAATGATGGCAATATTTTAGGTGTGAAAGGCATTGTTTGCTGTTCAGATAGTATTCAGCTGTTTTAGAAACAGTTGCTACCAATAACATTAAGTAGATATACAGTGAAACCCTGTTAAGAAGTTTTCCTGCTTAATAAGTTGAATAATTTGGCACCTTGTCGATACTCACATTGGTATGTTTGACCCTTTTAAGAAGTTTTCCTGGTTAATAAGCATTATTTTCTCGGTCCCTTAAAAAATGGCTTTAACAGCATTTTACTGGATTTAAATTGGTCACAACACATGGTAAAGTGTTACATAAATTCTATAGTACAGTTCTGTGATGACAGATGAACAAATGCACATTTACATATTGGCTACATGTAATGTTAATATATGTGTATTATGTAAATATACCCACATGGATATGTATTTATTCTTTCTTAAAATTTTATTATTGACTTTATTTTCTACTCCTCTTTACTACTTTAATCTCATGTAACCTGTCATTCACAAGAAAATGTAGTTAATATAATAATGAGTATGCTGATCAGCTGGCTTTGTTAATGTGTAGTAGATACAAATACACTACCACTCAATTACGTGCATGCTCCGAAATTTCTTCATGAGTAACACCCTAGTCAAAAGCTATATTTGTATAGGAAAATGAATGTGATACTTTTTCAATGGTTTATAAAAAGCCATATGAGCTTTTTTGTTCGAAGAATACAATAGTGCACACCAAGAGAGACCTTGGCTATACTTTACCTCTGGTGATCCGACGCATATGAATCAATTTATGCCAGAAGGACGTAATGTGTGTTGGTTGGTGGACGGAGTAAGTGAAGTGATCGCAGTGCAGCAAGCTGGCCCACATCTCACTTAGGCACAACTTCATTAGAAATTTACTGTTAATTATTGATGCTTCCATTATTTAACTGATAACGCCACAACCATAGTTTGAGTCAGGCACTTGAATGCTACCTCTGGCGGTAAGGAATATTCTCCAAGAAATGTTGCCACACACATATTTCTGTTGGGTTCACTCCCATTTTTCGCACGTTGGAAATGTAGCATATGTGGACATTGCTGTTGGGCAGTGGGTATTCTTGTGTTACTCTTGTTTACTCCAACACTGCATCCCTTCGCTCACTTCGTCCAGTCACTAAAAGATCTTGTTAAGCATCCTCAGTGTCTTACTTCCTATTATATGTATTTTTGTCCGCCATGAACAACTTCAAAATCAATACATACTGAATACAGTTCGAAACATCTTGTGTCCGAATAAAATATCAACAAAGTTACAATTTTTCCGACACATACACGCACACACACAGAGAGAGAGAGAGAGAGAGAGTTCTTGTGGAATGCAGATGTGTGTACAGTTCAGGAAATAAGGGAGTACTGTAGAATGGAAATGGTATATGTGTAAAACCTTGACCTGGTGTGTGTGTGTATATATATAGACACACACACAGAGAGAGATTCCGAAATGCGCCGAGTTAGTATGAAGGTGTAAGTTGCACAGAATGGTATTTAACAATGTGGTAGTATAGTGTGATGTTACCAGTTTTGTCTATATAGCACCAGCAGTGTCACGTGGTTTCACTTCTGCCAGCGTTAACAATTTGGGAAAGCCCTCCTCTACATTCCTCCAAAGCTGCAACAAGATAATTTTCTATTTGAACTTTACAATATAAGAGTTTCATTCTGCATACAAGGTGTTTGACAAGCTCTGTAATTATACATTTTATTAAATTACCCAGAGTTTTGTGGCACAACAGTTGAAAAAAAAAAAAAAATTGATTTTGGGAACAAGCTGGTGGTAATATTTCTGGATGTGGAGAAAGCACATGACAGTGGGAGAAAAAGTGTGCGGTAGGCTACAGTATACGTTGGAACACGAAGCAGAGTTACAAAACAGTATATGGGAAATGGAAGTTGTGTGAGAGCTGTAGAGTGCTAACAGATTGGTTTGAGCAAAAGAATAGAGTGAAATAAGGCAGTGCACTGTTCCCCTTAACTTCCATCACTCTGTTGGGGATTATTACAAAGAGATTGGAAGGAAAGATAGCAGAGGCGAAGACCTAGGCAAGGCTGTTTGTGGAGGATGCGACTGTGTGAGATCAAAAAGAAGAGGTGGTGCACTAAACAAGTGTTGTATAAGCCATACTGTGTGCAGATTGTTACGCGTGCAGCAGGAGTGATGAGACTAAGAAGTGAAAGGCATCAAAGCCGTGCCAGCATAATCAGTATTACAGGACTTGAATAAGAGAGAGGCTGGCCAAAGTGCCATTGAAATACACAGGAAGAAAGCATCGGGGAAGACCAAGAGGAGGTGGGAGGAACGGATAATGGTCAGAGTGTAAGAGAAAGGAGCAACACTGATGGAGAGATAGGATTACTGAGCTGATCCAGTGGTCAGGCTGGAAACAGCAGTTTACAGTACGTACTGTATTATTGCACTTACCTCCGAGGATGTTTCTAATTTTAAAGTACTTTATTTGCAACATTAACAATTTTTTAAAATTGTTTCCCCCTTCCTGCCCATCTGGTTGTTAATACTGTGATTCCCGAGTGGTCTAGGGCTGAGCACAAACACTCGAGAAGAAATAATCTAAGTCAATTGAACACTTTTAATTAAATCAAACACTGAAATGGTTACAATTTTAGTTGTACATCTATTTACTTAGCGATGTGGCGGAAGACAACGTGGGAATTGTTAATATAAAATAAAATATGAATGATGGAAGCAAAAACATGATATAATGGTGAAGGAGTGGAGTCTCAGCACAGCTCAGGCGAGTCGTCCTAAGCGGTGATGTGCAGTCTCTGGTGTCCTCTGCTGAAGTCTCTCTTCTTCAGGCCGTGCATGGCATAATAAAGCAACATGAGTGTAGTGGGGAGAAGTCTCCCTCCACCAAGAAGTCGCGCATGAGCAGTCAGGGCGAGAAGAGTCGCCCACCAATGAGAGAGCAAGGTTAGTGCATCAACCAATGAACTGGAACTTTGCACACTGCCCCAAAGTGTGGTACTGAAATAATGTGATGGGATTGCACGTGATTGTGAAAAACAGGATGTATTTCCCGCCAAAAGTGGTTAGCAATTGTAGTCACGCACTGCTGAAATCACCGCAGGCAGTACTAGAGCGGATACAGCTTCCTGTCGCAGACGCAAAAATACTTCACTAAAATATGTAACCTGTAGTTCTTCTGGTATTACTACTGTATTTGAACAATAGCAGACAATAGTGAATTTTACTCTGCTGTGTAGTTATTCCTATGATTTAAGCCGCGAGTGAGTGAGTGAAGACATTTGGGCAACTCTTAACAGCGAGTTTTTATAGTCGATAAGGGTGGTAGAGGTGAGCATGGAGCAGCGCCGGAGTGAAAGGGCAGGGGAAAAGTGAGATCCTCTAGGAAACCCACCGAACAGTGGCATAGTCCGGTATGATTCCCACACGTAAAAATCCAGCCAGATTTAAGCAGTAAATGACACACACACTCCTGAAGGTGCAGTATTCATCAGTAAAGTAAGGCCTGTCAAAGAGAAGTTTTATTCATGTGCCCCAATTTGGAACAGCTGTTCATGTACAATACCGCTATGGTGCATAAATTCAACTATGTAGTGGTGCAACAAGCATAAAATTACGTTCTCGAGATGTGTCCTTTGCAGCCAAATGCAGCTAATTCCAGGTAAGCAAACTCAGTTTTTATGTCAAACTGAATTTTGTTCCCAATCAACACTTTGTTGCAGTAATACCTACGTCATCCATTCTGTTCCCCGTCAGTTGCGGGGTCAGCTTGGTAAAATGCCTTGATCTTCCTTCGTCTCTCCACCATTTTCTCTCTGATGGTTTTGTCACTCTCTCTGGTTTCTCAGCTCCAACATCCTTCATGTCTATCTCTCACTTCCCTTACTATGTACTGTACAAAAAAAAAAACCTACATACTTAGAAATTTTTAACTGTTTTCGAAAGTGACCAAGTTTTGCAAATCAATCAAAACACAGAACATTAAGCACAGTTTAATTTACCAAAATATTGTTGTCTAACACTAAAGTGGATTATGTATTTACTCTTAAATGTCCTATGATGAGTTACGCTCTTTGCTTACTCCAATAATTTTCCCTTTTTCGCATGCCATTTCACAATAGTTGTGAATTTACAACTGAATGTTTGCCTCATAGAATGATTTTTACAAATGGATATACACTGTAAATTGGATGCCATCAACCTTGCAAACAATGTATCGCCCTATGACCAATCAAAAAATGAAGTATATAAGCCACCAAACCTAAAAAAATGCAGCAGCAGCATCACACAGTGTGCATAATTGCTAACACATCACAATTTTTTATTGCAAGCAATTAAACGTTCTATTTATTTCAGCTCATCTTGTTATTCGTTTTAGGTATTTACATCAATTAACATCAGCAGAGGGAAGGTGGAAGGTGAAACCTGTAATGCCAACTACCAAAAACATGGCCCTTATTTTCTTTAGTTTATATCACGGAGTTTGGGCAATTTATTTTGCAAAATGTCAAAAACATCTCGTTGAAACCATCACTTCAGTCTGCTTGCTACTTTCAGGTCTGGACAAACACTGATGATATATACAGTGCTCTATTAGACAAATCCCTGATCTGCTACAGGATATTCTGTAAGAAACACTGTACAAGAGAACTGCAACATTGTTGTAGAAGCTTTAGCCAATTTGTACATGGAACAAGTTCACAACCATTGTTAGGACTGTGCATAGCTCAGCCCACCTCGGGGTTTGTAGATCCCCAGTAGAATGTTCAGTGTACGTGGTTTTAAAACGGATTTGTCAGTATTCGCAAAGTAAGTTTTACAACAAACCACTTGGAGGTAAGCATTTTCTACTTGCTCTGCTTGCTAATGAGGAAGAGAACTAGTGCACAATTCAACAATTTATTTCCAGATATACTGAAATATGGTTTCTGAATACATACTATTTAAAAATAACCCAAGAGAAGATACACGATTAACTGCATTCGCTGGAGTTTATGATCAACAAAATATTACATTTTGGTGAAAACTTTGTGTTTCATTGCAAAACTTTTAAAAGTGTAGCTCTACAAACGTGTATAATTGTGTATACATATACAAAACCTGGATGGCCACTGCAAGCAGAAGAAAAAGTAAATTTTCAATTCCAAGACCTTTCATAGTTCCCACAGAAAGGGTTATTATTTTGACGGGATCGTTATTGTAAAAATATTAATTAATTTTTTTCATGGTTAAAAAAAACGTTATATTGAGAGGGTTGCTATTCCACAGGTCTTAGAAAACGATCTGCTACTGCACATTAAAAAAGACTAATGAGAAATTAGTTCCAGCTGTGACCACAAGCTGCTCCACTATCAGGATGGTGGGAATTCTACAGACACTGCGATGGTGGCATTCAATAGTCAAAACATTCCACGCACAAGTAGCAAGATATTCAACTTGTTAACAAGACTGCAAAGGACAGCCATAAGCCAGATTATTTCCAACGTGTGGGAATTGTGCTGGACAATGCTGCTGGTCTGCAGGTTTTCTCTGGGATCTTCAGTTTCCCCCGCCCCTTATTTCAGGTGCTGCTCCACACTCATCGGCTCACAAGACATCAATGTCAAGAGCCGCCACAATCTCTTCTCTCGCCCACCATCCATGGCGCACCGCAACATGGCTGCCACTATAGCGCGTGTCCTGGGCACCGCACCAAGTGTGTGACACGCATAACACATTCCTCCACACTTGATTTTTCATAAATACAATCCTCTACCAATTTCTCCCTTCATCCCTAGAAACAGTGCTAAATTCTTTGCAAGTAACAATAATATACCGGGCGAGTTCCCCACGCCTATTTTTCCGTATCTATGCAACCCGCACACAATATTAGCCATCTAACAAAACGTAGATCTTGGCAGAACACCACGTACGCGTTGATTCGTTATCAGTACAGTAAGCGGTGAAGGTGAACGGATGATGTCAGCAATGCGCGGAGAAGTAGTTGCATTTCAAAGAACGCACATCCATTTATTGTGTTGAAACTGATAATTGCAATGTTTACAGAACACCCTGGTATGTGACGATCCCGTCCTTAGCAACAAACATCTGCCTTGCTTTGAGCAAGTATGTTTCTTCATGTGACGTACAATTAGTCACTACTTAGTGTATTGATGAAAATAAATCAATGTGCACGTGTTGCTTTGTAGCGATTCTCTACGTTCGCATCGCTGATTGGTGCAGGCTGGCAACGGCGTTGAAAGTTCAGCTAACAGAAAAGACACAGTAACTTGTACACGCAGACTGCTACAAAAGAGACAATAATTGTACAGCGGAGATGTTTTGTAGATGGGTAGTATTGTGTGGGGGTTGCCTAGATATGGATAAACAGGCATGGGTGACTTATCCTGTATAGTATACGCTACACCGCAAATGCATTTAAACCAAGCCACAGTTTCTACATTGTTATAATTTTCCTAGTATACAGCACAGTTTTTTAAACTTCTGTCAAGTGATTAGCGTGGGAACCCCTTCCTTGCCCAATCAAAAATCTTTATACAAACACAAACTTATTTTGAGAACAGAATCAAAATTTATTACAAAAACAAAGACAGCAAAGTAGCATTAATAACATGGAGAGCACCAAATGCATTCTATTTCAATGAATGACATGATTCAGGTACGAACAATATTTCTTCAAAAAAAGGTAAATCTTAAGATTGACATGCAGGAATACCAAATTAACAAAAATTTTTCTAATTAATATCTCGTATAACTCTTAAGCATATTTTAGTTACAGTACCAAAACCCATTTTCAGATCTTGAATTCCAGTTAACAAATTCAACCTAGAAACACTCAAATACTTTCCAGGTACGACTCGTGCTTAAATTCAAACCAACATCAAATTTTCATTAAATGAAGGTTTTCTTTACGCCACAGAAAGCACACCATTGAAGTAATGTTATTTTTTAGTCTACTGTGCATCACATTTGCACATGGATATGTACGTACATATTTGTAGTGCTCTGCACGTTTATTTAGGTTAAGGCTGTGTTCAGAAACTTTATTTTGTGTTTAGAGTTTTAGTAAGTTTTAAGTGGCGAGGGTGTATCACCGATATGTAGGCTGGCACAAAGGAGATGTGTTGCTTTGTTTATTTTTGTCCTTATGACATCAGGGTCTACCAGCTGAATTCGACAGCTCCGTTTGTCACACTCCCACTATTGCTATCTCAGCCAGATTCTTGCAGGAAACAGACTGATCGGATACGGCATCATTGTGCCAAAATTCAGGTAGTCTACAAGGCTGGTGGTTTCGGCCACTCAATTTCTCCTTCAACCAGACTTGATGGAAGCTTTCATAAGCTCTCAAATGTGTAAAGTGAATACGTACCAAAATGGGTGAAAAGTGGTAAGAAATAGTATTGAATGAAAGGCACAAGCGTTTCAAGCTGTGGGCGTGTAGATAATTATATTTACAAGATTTACGAGTGTCTCAAAGGTGGTTCCTTGTAAGCTTAGTGTAAAACTGTTGGGTATTCCCTGAAGTCCCAGTCTGGGACATGTTTTTGGGGAGTTCCTGGTGTACCTACCTGTTATCTGTTTCGACCCTAAGGAACCTGCCTGTGATTATATGTGCCTCAGGCTTCGTGACTTCCCCCGGATGGTTACCCATCCTAGTATTGATCACGCCCAACCCTGCTGAACCATGGTGATCAAATAGATCACCAGGTTACCAGGGAGGTGCGGCCGTTGGACTGTAAGCTTAGTGAAGTTAGCTAGGATTGGTATATATACCTAGTGTTCCTACCTATTTAGATGCATGTGTGGACTGACACAACTTTAAATGTGGTTTTTTACTCACAAACACAGAAGTTAACATAATTAGTTTTCTTTTGTAAGGAAACGGACTATTTTGAATTTCATGATTTTCATACTAGGGGTTCGACTGAAACAATAAGCCTTTCAGACAATACCAGTATGCGAATACCCAGCAATGTGCCACGAGGAATTTAATCTCTATTTGTCTCTCCAAGCGCTAGATGCTCAACGTATAATTTTATCCATTTTGCAATGAATTGCGAGGAAACACATTTTCAAGTTTTAGTACAATGTCTGGCATGACAAGTATAATGTAATGCTCAGAAATGTCAGAAAATACAAAACCTGCTTTGCAAGATTCAATATAATCAAGTGTACATATATCTGCCGAGGAATTTCAAGGATCTTTTCAAGACAAGCATAAAAACAGTAAATGGAAACCATTATTTTCTTTTTAATCACGGCTGTTCATCCCTACTCGTACATCCCAAGAGCTGGTTATTTTTCCGGTATTTAAATTTTTCGAGTGCGACATGGTAAAATACTTAATCAAGGTAGCAATACAGTTGTGATGTACAGAATAATCCTTGGTACAGAGGCAGCGAGTGCAAGTCGTCCGAAACTGAATGCTGATGTCATACTCTGGCAGCTGTTTACAATTGTTAGAATACTTGTTCCTATGTCCTGCTACACTTACACAATGATACACTATGTCAACAGGTTACAGAGTTGTACAAGAAGCTGCAGTACGCATGAATGCACTGGTACAGGTAAAAACTACTGTGGAAGGCACACACACATTCCTCTAGTAATAAATTGGAATTGTGTTGGGTTGCTTTTATTGTGCAAATGTTAGCAGTTGAATCACAAGTGAACTCCGACACCTTCTGTCAAACACTATTTGCTTATATTACACTGAAACAAGTACTTTGCACCTCACTGTACACAATAACACCACAACCTACCAAGCCAATCGATAAAATAATAAAGCCATAATACTTTTCAGTGGCTGTTTAAGTGAACATAAAAGCAGTGTAAAATATATTTATTTAGTATAAATAAACATGGTAATACCGTATTCCGGTGTGTATGAGCCGCACATTTTTACAAAAAATAAATAAAAATAAAAGACTACAAAAAGTGGGGTGTGACTTAAACGAGATATTACCAAAAACATTTTTTTACTCCGAACACAAGTTTAAAAATTTATCAACATACATTTAATGTTTTAAAAAAACCACTTCTGCAATTATTGTTCCCTCATGTTAACAAACAAAATAACCTTCATACCACACATGTAAAATGTAAACATGTTGGAACTCGGCCATAGATGCCGTATATGAGACAATAATTTCTCTGCTGTACTAAAAAGATATCTTACATAGTTGGCATGCCTGCCACCATGGTACAAGTGCACATTGATAAGACACCAATTTTTTTGTAACATTTTTTTGCAGCAGTTTTGCTTTCTCAAGTCACATTACTATCTGTGTAATACAGGAATACAAAAATTGAGTGTGCGGCCTATACATGAAATATTAATTATTCTTAATTTATCATCAAAAACTTCTGGTGCTGCCTATACACACCAAACTATGGTATTTAAATAGTTTAAAATTGGATTCAGAAATTTTACAAAAACAAAATGCAATCCATTTATTTAAATGGCGACAAAATTATTACTTTTTTTTTGGTATTCTATATCTACGAAACCAAGTAAGGTAGCCAATTTAAACTTTAATTTGTAAGCTGGTAGTATCTATTCAAGCAACAAATGTACTGAAAAGCGTGAATTTCGTTCTCTCTTTACAAAACATTAGTTGCACCATTGTAATAAGCGCACTGACTAAGATCAATTCGAACCTCGTCTTGAACCGTGCCTTTTGGCAGTTCAGGATGATCTCGGATCAACTAAATACGAGTGCTTTATTTTAAAATGTCAAAGTTTTACTGAAAAGTAATTCTGTTTTTATATATGACAAACGTTCTGCCACGTTCTTTTGTGAGAATAACCCCACTACTGTAGGCCATATGAACTGACATGTTTCAAATGGCCAGACACTAATTAAAGTTGGTATTAATGTTATGTAACTGAGATATAAACTCATTTGTCCACATTTTTGAATGATAACACACAAAAAATTGAGCCTTTGTGATCTTGGGGAAAAAAAATAATCTACGATCACCAAATTCAGGCAATAAGCTATACTTCTGTTAGTCCATTTCAATTTATATGATTTAAGGAGGTAGTCACATATTTTCAAAATATATAGGCCTACGTAAATATTTCAAGTTAGTGTGCGGCTTTATTTACAAGCCTATCAAAACTAACGGATTACTACCAAAGTTGATGCTGCGAATCCTACCTCCATAATGCAGTTGCACACTAGCCTACTGTCAGAGTTCTTCTGTGCGAGTCCCAGGCAAGGCACGTGTGTGTGTATCTGTAATTGTCTCACTACTGTGGCATTTGTTTCTCGCTGCATCTCTAATGATATCGCTATCAACGAACATCTAACCATTTAAGAACTTTATCAATATTATTTGCATTCATGCAGAGGAAAGTAATACAGATAACTACTCGTTTATTCCATGACTGGTATGCTAATAAACATACAAAGCGGTGTGGTTCTATAACTAAAGGTGTCTTCAGTGTACTCAGCTCAATCCAAACTCAAAATTTAACTATAAATAGGAGGGGGGGGGGGGGATAATAATAATAAAGACTGGCATTCAACATAGGTTTTACAAGAACGTTTATTAACCATTTTTAAACGCACCCCATTAAAGACTCAACTCCCAAGTCTAGACTTCAGCAACGACAGGTGGTTCATAGTGGTCACCCTTGTCGAGTGATACGCCTGTGTCCTCGCCACCCGCGCCTGACGCGGACTCCTTGCCGCCGTGCAGCTCCAGCAGTTTGCTTAGGTTGAAGCGTGGCTTCTTCAGCACCTTCACCTTGCGGATGAACACATCATGCACTGGGTAGATGTGCTGGCACGCTTTCTCTATATCCTTGGCCACAGAGTCGGGGATCAGCTTGCTGATGAAATCTTTCAAGTCGCCCGATGTCACGTTGGTGGTGATGATCTCCACCATCTTCTTGCGTATGGCCTTCACCTGGGTCCTCTGCGCATAGCATGTCTTCCGCGCAGACATGGGGTTCTTACACGAGAACCCAATGGCAAACACACGCAGCGTGTATCCGTCGGTCGTCTTAGCGTCGACGTACGCCTCAATGGTTGTCTGCCACTTCTTGACGATAGACCTGATCTTGTCGGATGTGAGGTCCATCCCGTGGAAGTTGGTCAGAACGTTGCGACCCTGTACATCCTCTGCAATCAGGCGGAACTTCCTGAAGGAGCGTTCTGCATCGTTGTCAGACTGCAAGTCACCTAGGGACACCTCCACCACTCTGTTCTTGAGGCCTTCCGAGGCTATCTTAGTTCCTTGCGTCCGGTTCACCAGTGTTTTCCCCAACTGGCGGTTCGAGAACATGTTAGGGGCCTTCACATCATACCTGCAATTAACAAAATTTATTGTGTGCAGCCACAGAAATACACAAAAATTCTACAGAAACTCACCTCAACATTTCCTTCAAGATATGGGTGAAATCAATTAATGAACAACTCTGCATTAAAGAACTAAATGCAAAAACTTGCATGTTTGAGTGAGGTTTCACCCCAAAATCTCTCAGTAATTCTTAGACTAGGGGCTCTTCTGAAAATAAAAAACCCTCGAAAAGTAGTATAATTCAATTCTATTAAATTACACAGAACACGAATTCACTAGGGGCATCAACATTTGAACAATAGAAAACCCCAGAAATGTTAGTGGGGAGGGATATGAAGATCAGGGAAATTGTGGAGTAAAAAAATTCAAAATAAGTACATTTTCATTATTAACTTTTACCCCTCAATTTCCCTCCAGTTCATAGCATTCCCCACTATAGTATTTCTAAATTGTATTGATAACATTTTGTCAATTTAGGCAATGTTAAGATCAATCCTTTTGCAATTAAACATGTTTTCATGAGACAATATTACATTAATATTACAAATAGTACAAAAATATGTTAAATTGCAAAACACATACATATTATTTCTCAGTGCAAATAGGCTACACATGACAATCATTTGTGGGGAAACTCCAAGCTTCGAGTCACCACCTAAAAAAAAATTTCCAACAAGCCTTGAACCACTGTTTTGAGGATTTACTTCCCTGCTTGGGCTGGGACTCTGGCTTGGTGCATAATGTTTGGCTACGCTTGTACAACATTTTTGAAATTTAACATATTTTCGTGAATAAATATTACATTATGTACATATTATGTTTCACTCATGTTACCCCACAATTTCCCTGATCTTCATAACCATCCCCACTGTCGTTTTTTGGGGTTCTATTGGTAAAATTTTGAAGTACCTAGTAAATTAGTGTTCTGTGTAATTATACTACTTCCCGAGATTTTTTTCTCAATAAAACCCTTATCGTTAAGAATTACCTCATACATTATCACAGTAACATTTGGGCATGTGTGTATTGATAATATTATGGATTTTGGTATTGCTTGGTTAGGCAGTTTTGCAATGTAACATATTTTTGTGATGTTCCTGACAATCGTAATATTTTATCATGAAAACACGTTCATTTGCATGATGATCTAACCGAACAATACCTAAATTGACAATGTTACTAAAATACATTACAAATTTATTAGTGGCGGGGCTACGAAATGGCATAACATAGTGGGATAGCATCTTATCACGAAAATATACATATTGTACACTTGTACCCCCTGACCATCATTCTCCCCAATATCGTAAACTTACATTTAATTTAGTTACTACTCACAGAATCATTCACCATTCATACTGCGTACATTATGCACACCACAACGTCAATCCAGTTGACAACACTACACACACACACACTAACCACCACACATATATTATAATTTAACTTTTTCCTTGCTATAATAACATTTAAACACTCATAATCTCACATAATTTTAAATTTAACACTTCAAACAACATGAACTGCAATAAAATATGTGTTTTAAAAATTCATAAATCCGAAACATCAAGACACGGCACAAATCAAACCGCAACTAATTTCTGGCAATTTCCCACAATCCAGCTGACGTCAACCAACATGGACTCTAGTGTATGGAACAAAATACTGCATTATAATAGCCTTTTATAAACACAGTGTCTGAATGGAGCTCTGTATCATCTACAATATGTATATTTATTCTACTAAAAATATGTTTTAGCCTCTCGTCAATATAGACCAGGTAAACCTTGAGTAATTCACCACAATTACATCATGTCCCGACACAGCCCATACCTGTGTAATCTCAGCGCCGCGCTATAAATATACCCCCTAAATTACATTTTAAACATTAAATATTCATTGCAGACCCAATATAAATATAATCTACGTAAATTATACGTACTTTACAGCATAAATACAGCAACCCTCCTCCCTATCACATTTTTTTTGCAGAAAACTACTTGAAGCCACTCCAAAATTCCTAGTAATTATGATTACTAATAATCATATCCAACACATCCAGGTATTATTTCTGCAATTAAAAAAAAAAAAAAAACATTCTTAAGAATTACCAACTCAACATTTATTTCTGTTAACTACATACACACGTAATTTCAGAATAATTTTACGTGAGATTACCACCTTACAACAATATGATTTAAATTATGTTTTAAAAGTAATCCATGATTTTTTTTTTCTTTTTATCAAATTGGTTAAAAAATATGTTAACAAATTATGGCACAGCATTCAAACAGTTATTGTCAGTGAAATGTTTCCAGTTCTGTGAACAATGTGCATGTGATCTTTTTCAGCCACATCTAAGCAAGTACTTTACTGGTGTTATTGGAATATTTTATCAGTAGTTAATGATTTTTGATTTTAATTAAATTGTCCACGATTGGTTGTATGGGTGCCTTTGTAGTGAGTTTTCTTGCATGAAATGTAATATAATCGACACGTGTATGGGTTGGTCCACCATTTTTGGTACCTTCACGAAGCACCACATATTTTCGTTTAGGCGTTTATTAGTTTTGGTGGTGAAGTGTCGAATTACTGAATGATTCTCGAATTATTTTCTATCACCAGAAGACAAACGTGTCCATCGATTGCCACAGAACATGTGTTCAGGGATTGTAAATAGGAATTAAGAACCATAAGTTGTCAAAGTGTTTTGTAAATATATTTCAAAACGGTTATTAGAATGTTCGAAAGTTACATAACCTAGAAATCCACCTTTTCAACACTGTTTTGTAGTGTAAATCTGACATGTATGAAAAATCCAACAAGTGTAAGGTTCACTTCGCCAAAAATATTTATGTACATACAAAACGTGTATTATTCACACTGGTATGAACAGAATATTTATTGCGTTTTCTTATTTAGGCAACATTAAAACTTTACTGGTTAACTAATTCGAATGTCATTTTGTAAAACAAAATTTTCTACTGGTCCATTAAAACAATACGCATTAACCTAGTTCAAAATTATACCATCTCCTAAGAAACGCAGCAAAATA
The DNA here is from genome assembly GCA_029891345.1 of Dryococelus australis. NCBI lineage: Eukaryota > Metazoa > Arthropoda > Insecta > Phasmatodea > Phasmatidae > Dryococelus > Dryococelus australis. Next base: position 7,210,207 of record CM057002.1, on the reverse strand, counting down.
ATGCCATCTCACTAAAGACATAAATCTAAAGTAATCTCATCTACCCACAAAAAACAGAGCCCCAGCAGTATAACTTTGCCATAACAAATATAAAGTAGGCTGGAGTGTTAACCTACATTGATTTTAACAAATGTTTACAAACTTTGTGTTCTTCCACTGACAGAACAGCTGTGGCAGAAGAATACATGGTTGCAGTTACATTTTCAGAACTGTCAGTGAACTTAATGAAATGAAGTATACAACTAAGAGCCTGTACTAATTTACACGTTTAAATCGTGTGTTTATTACTATTATGTTAATGAAATGCTCATTGTGACGGAACCTAGGCGACCGACACCTACATAACCAATAATCTGAAGAAAAGCTAAACATTACGATAACATATTCTCCTGTACAATCGTCCGCACTTATGGCGCAGGACCATTGCTTGGATATCAAAATCGCACCAATTATACCAGCACCATAAATTGCAAAGGAAAACATTTCCATCATACCACACACTTTAATATTATGAACGTGGTTAGCTACCAGCTCAAAATGCGTACACGCACTTACTTCTGTAAGTAGGAATGTATTTATAAAGATACAAGATGAGAACAGCCAAGATAAATAAACGTGCAAGGTGGGGGAAAGGAGCTCGTCTCAGAGCTGAAGGCAAGCTCGATTTTTCAAAGCAATTCTGCAAACACACGAAAAGACATACCAGTCTTTCTTCGTAAATGGATCGACGACCTTCTTTTTAGATCCCTTATTGCCACGCTTCATCAGGCCCTTATTTTTCCCGACAGCCATTTCAACGTCTTTTGATTCACGTGTCTTCTTTACCACAAACACGCACAACTAAAACAGGAAAAAGGAACGGATTTCAATTCACCGGAAGTCCTCCCATCGAAGACATCCAACTTTGTGTCTAATGGCGTATCCCAATTTAATGCAATGTTTAACGGTTGCACCATGTCTACCCCGATCCGAGATTGAATAAACCTAGTTCCGAACCAACAATATTATTAATAAATTAAAATTTGTTCACTATCATTTTTTTGAGTATGGGTACAAAAAAATTGCCAGTTGAAGTTTTGGTGCAATATTCACCGAGCCACCAAATTTTCAGTCCGTTAGCTGGCGGACGGTGTAGATGATCTTTGGGTTCTTGTAAAAAAATTGTGAGTCAGATAAGGCCCTGTTCTGTGCTATGAAATGCTATAAATGGTTTCACACAAGTTTTAATGTGCTTGAAAAAAGTTCGACACCGTACATGAGTGATAGCTGCAAGGCCACAGACGTGGCCTCAATAGAACGTCTACATGTGGCTGTACAAAGCTTAACACAAAGTGTTGAAGCAAAGAAATTGGAACTGGAAAACAAATTCGCCAATTTTACGAATGTCGAAAGTGAGTTTGGAAAAATAAAGAAGGAGCAAGAACTTATAAATGATAGGCTTAAAAAGCAGAGACGGGACATAGACTTGCTATTTGAGTTCCAAAATGACGGAGAACAATACAGCAAAAATCACGATGTCGAGATCAGGGGTGTACCACAGGCGGAAAATAAAGATTGCAAGTCAATAGTGAAGAAGATAAGTGAGGTGATAGGTTTCACTATTCTGGATCAAGACCTTGATGGATGCCATAGGTTAAGACAACCTAAGAATCCTAAAATAGCGCCTGCTATAATTGCGAGGTTTGTGCTTAATAGAGATGGGAAATATAGTTCACTAGAATGAACTAGGTCTTTCCGAACTAGTCACATTTGAAAACAGTTCATTGGGAACCGTTATTTTGAACTATATAGGTCATAGTCGAATGATCACACGTACTTGCGAACTGCAGGGTGCAAGTGTAACCTCGGTCCGAGAACTAGATAGGTCTTTCTCTGTATCTCGGCTCAAGAACTGGATAAGTCTTTCTCTGTTTCCTCTGTCACAGTTCCATTTCCCCTGCCCTGAAGTATCTAAGTAAGCGTGAAACAGAAAGAGAAGCAAATAAGTGATGTTTGTTAATTAATTGCTAAAGAATTAGTGCTTTATTGTGTGTAGTTCCCGACCGATTTGCGACTCATGTCACTACTGAACTAGGTAGGTCTGTTTTGCGATCCCTACAGTTCGAGGCAGTTCTGAAAGAGATAAAACAAAGATACCAATAGACAGAGGTAGATTTATATAGTCTGTTCATGGTAAAGTGAGCAATTTTTAAGGCCCTTCTAAATTTTTCCTTTCATCCAATTTCCATCTTCCTGCTGCTTTTTAATATAAACATTGCAATGTGACTAATAAACACAGTGTATATATCTCACCACTGTCAAAATTTAATGCCTGAGGCTGCAATAAGATATATTTATTAGTGATTAATGCCTCTTAGGAGGGCCTTAAAAAGTGCTCACTTTATCGTGAACAGCCTCTAAGAAGTGTGCACGTTGCGATGTGGCCAGTCACGGAGGGTAGGAATAGATGGAGGGGGGGAAAACTGCAGGGAGCAACGAACGATGGAGCATTCGCAATGGCACACTGTAGTGTGCCTGGCGTAGTTGCTGGTACTACGAGAATGTCTGACCAATATCACAAGAGACTAGTTCTTTTATGCCGTGGTGAACTGTCCACCTAGTTCTTTTTCAAGACCTGTTCAAAATTAACTGGTAGTTCGTGGACTACCCATCACTAGTGTGTAAGGAGAACATGATCGCAGTAATGGCAAAACGTAAAAAACGTAAGACCAAGAGACCCTTGTATACTAATGAAGTGGGTATTGAGGACCCAGCTGCATAGATCTACCTAAACTATCACTTAAAAGCATTTAATACGCAGTTACGTTCCCATGCCCCTGAAGAGAAGAAGAGAAGAAATATCATAGCAGCCTGGACTTTCAGAGGGAAAATTTACATCAAGAAACAATACAATCAAAGATCTGTGCAAGTGAAGGAAACCTGGTCCCTGGAGGAAGTCATCAAGGATAACCATGGAAGAGAGTGAACTTGAGTTTGATGAAGAAGTGACTTTTGTGGATTTGTGCATAATATTGAAGTCGATAGTTTTAGTGAATGTCAACTAAATAGGCCTACTAATGATAGTGATTGTAAATTCATTTTTCCCGATGAACGAGGTGAATCTAACCCAAAATATATATCGTTATTATTTATCAACTTGTGGAGCCTAGTAAGCAAATTTGATAGCTTAAAGCTTTGTATCTCTCAACTAGGTCACTAACCAGATGTTATTGTTGTTTCAGAAACTTGGCTAAAAACTATTGATACTCAATATTACAACTTACCTGGTTATGTTGCATACTTTGCTTGTAGAAATGATGCTATTGGAGGCAGTGTAGCTCTGTATATTAGAAATAAATATAATCCCACTTTGATATCAGTACACACGAAGGTCACTACTCAGTGTGGGCTGAACTGCATAATTTGGGGAAACTATCACAAAGTCAGATATGGAGGGTATTACAAACCTCTCTTAATTAACATAATTTAATTTCTACCAGTATTTGACAAGGATCTAAATGAGTGTAACTCTATTATTAGCTTTGCAGCTGGAGATTTTAATATCAACATCTTGAACAACTCATTGTCTAATCATTATATTATTACCTGCAGTACCAACAGCTTTCAGATTTTGAACAACCTACCCACCAGAGTAGCTTATAATTCTTCAACTGTAATAGATCACTTTCTGTCTAATGTAACTAATGAATGCTTTAATATTTTCACAATAAATACAGCTATAAGTGACCACCACACTATCTTAGTCCAACTACCTATGTATGCTGCCCCTAGACAAGACTGTGACTTTATAAGAACTGACTACTACAAACAACAAAACATTCTGAAAGGAAAATGAAATGTTCTGTGCCCATCTGTTTTTACCTCTGATGTAAATGCAAACCTCGTAAATATAGTAAGTGCTATTACTGATTCTATTCAGCTGGCTTCTGTAACTATCAAAAGTGACAGGAAATACAAGAATATATACAGTCTAACTCCATGGGCCACTGGTTACTTTATGAAACTGGTTAAGGAAAGGGACCTATTGTTCAAAAAATTAAAGAGGAATAGATCTAATGTTTCCATCAAGTTTCAGCTAAGTCAATTAAATAATAGGGTAACCTCACTCAAAAGGAATATTAGGGCTAACTACTACAACAGAATATTTGCAAACTGCTCTGGCAATGGCAAGCTAGTCTGGCAAAATATAAACTGCATCCTTGGGAGAACTCTTAGGTCATGTTCCAACATTGAGTCCCTTTCCACCCAGGATAATAAAGTGATACATGATCCGCAAGAAATAACAAATGTCTTCTGTCAGCATTTTGCTACAGTTGGCACTAATATCTCAAAAAGTTTTCCTGACACTCCTGAAAACATTAATTAGCTACAAACTTTAGACAGATATCCATCAACCATCTTTATGGCAACTGTGGATGAAAGTGAAGTTGAACTCATCATAAATAAACTTCAAGTAAAAAGCCAAGGCCCTTACAACATACCTGTTAAGATAGTTAAATCCTGTAAAATTTATCTCATACCTATGCTAGTATATGTGATAAATTAGTCATTTACTGATGGAGTCTATCCAAATATGCTTAAAGTTGCCAAGGTCATACCATTTTTTTAAGTCAGGAAATAACAAATCAATTAATAACTATACGCCAATCTCGGTGCTAAGTGTCGTGAATGAAATTTTTTAAACTGCGATCAAACGGCGACTAGCTGAATTTCCGGAAGTCAATGATATAATAACTAACTGTCAATTCGGCTTTCGAAAAACCGTATACAGAGGCTGCAGCTACTAAATTAGTTGACAGCAATCGAAAAACTATAGGTAGCTGGTGCCATATTTATAGACTTATGTAAGGCTTTCGACATGGTCGACCATGCCATACTACTACAAAACCTAGAGTACTATGGTATGAGGGGTGTGGCATTAAAGCTCTTTAGAAATTATCTAACTAACCACTATCAGTATGTCCAGATAATCAAACATAAAAGTTTACCCCAGCTTATCAGTGTTGGTATTCGTCAAGGGAGTGTTCTGGGGCCTCTATTTCTGATTTACATAAATGACATTGGTAGCTTAGGGTTAAATGGTTCACTTACGCTTTTTGCCGATGACACAGTTGTATCTTGCTGTGATTATACTAATCCTGAACAGTTGTAAACTGGGATGCAGAATGATCTAGACACAATAGCTACATACCTTAGAATCAATAGATTGGTAATAAACACTGGGAAAACTCAATTTATGGTATTTAGAGCTCCTCAGAATTCCATGAGTTCATACCCATTACTGTCAGTTAATGGTTACCCTATCATGAGAGTTAAATATGTTAAATATCTTGGTCTTTACATAGACGAACACTTGAAATGGAGCATACATGTAAATAAAGTGATTCACAAAATCCTCCCCCTAGCTAATGTTTTAAACAGATTACATAGTGTAGACTCAGGCATTAAAAGAATAATTTATGATTCTTTGGTGCACAGTCATCTTAGATACATGATCTCGTTGTGGGGTGCTGCCAGAAAAACTATTCTCCATCCTTTGCAGATAATTCAAAACAAGTGCAATAAGTCTGTTTTCAACTTCCCCAAATTAACTCCTAGTAAAGACGTATACCTAATCTACAAAATGTTGCCAATTAAGGGAATATATGAATATAACCTAATTTTTTCACTGTATAGGTGTAAGTGCCCTGCTGACTGACACAAATAGAGCCAAACATGACCATGTCACCAGAAACTCAAGTGGGAAATTTTTATGTAGTGTGCGGACTGATTAAGATAAGTCTGCATCCACCTTTCAGGGGTATAAGTTATTAAACTCAGTTATTAATGATTTAAAAAGTTGTAAATGTCCTGTGGCCCTAAAAACAAAACTGAAATGTATCCTACTAACTAAAATAAAAGATTGGCCATCTGTCTTGCCATACTAGCAATAGCACATACCTAGAGGGAATGTTTAATATTGTGCAACTGTTCTATATCTTAGTTTGTATGTATCTTGCTTTTTTCCCCCTTCTGGTTTTTTTTTATGTAGGAATGTGTACGTAAATTGTATGTATTTCTCACTATTAAGTATTATATTATGCTTAATTCTTAGCTGATTTTTTTTTTCAGTCTTTGTCCATCATCTTTATGAGGTAGTAATTGTATTTTTTTTAAAAATGATCCCCATATGAGGGGATTAACAATAATGGATATCCTGATATAACTTTTAATGTACAAAAATGCAAATTAAATTAAAACAAAAAATCTATTGGTTTAAACGGACTCTGCCTAAAAAGTGTACATCGGAGGATGTACCTGAGAAATTTCGAATATGTGTTATAAAGATTTGTTATTCCAGAGTGCTCTATGAGCGGTTTTGTACACATTTTGGTTATTTTAAACTTCAAATATAGTACAGTTAGGGATTCGGAGAACATAAATGAATTTTTGGACTAAAAAAAAAAAAAAAAAAAAAAAAAAAAAAAAAAAAAAAGGTAGATGATGACCTTATTCCCGAAGAGATACACTCGTGTTTACTTTGATTAACAAGTTTTTGTTGCTGGGAGGGAAACTCATATAATAAAGATGGGTAGACCACTTATTTGTCTTCTGTTGATGTACCCAACATTGATCTACCACAACCCTGCACAATTGTCAAAATCATATGGTCAACAGTGATGATTGTGTCTGTTTACATCTCAGTTTTTAAATGAGAAACACTATTATAATTTTGAATTTAATCAAAAAGCATTACAAACTGGTTAGAGGAAGTATAAAAACATCTTAAGCACAGATCCACACCATTGTTGATATACGTGTAAGCAGAATAGCAGTTCAATGTTGTGACACGGAGTTTGTTCAAATACTACAGAGATTAATACCAGACAGCTGGCGAGTTTCAACCTGAAATGTGATTGTGTTGTGCTCTGCTGGCTTGAGGTGGCAAAAAATTTGTTTACATTTACCGCCGTGCATTTTAGACAGGGATTTGTTTAGTTTTTATTTAGTTTTAATGATTTTAGTGATTCACGTTCATTGAGTTGAGGTGAGATTTGAGCTGTTTATAATTGTTTCAGATGCACTAAATATTCTGCAAAATCTATTCCATTTTCAGATTTGCTATTCCACTAATAAATATCTTTGAAATACTTCTATTTGTTATTTCCAGCACATACAACAAATAAACACAAGTTTCCGAAGTTTGACATTCATGTTCTGGTATAAACACTTTACTAAAAAAAACTAACTTTAAAATTGGAAATAAAAAAGGGGGTGTGGCAGACACTAACTCCCCCACCCCTTGCGACAACCCTCTTTAACATGTCAAAAAAAGTTGCCTAGTTCCAACACTGGGCAGTAAAACATGAATATATGGCATTAATATGTCCTTGATTTAAAAAAGGCCAATGATAAATATTTAGGATTAATTTTCCCTTGCTGTTTGGGACTACAAAATTATGTGGATCTCAACCATATAACAACACAACAGCGACTTTCAAAAAACTAATTTCCAAAAAATATTTTAGTGCATGGGAATTAAAACTATTTGTTTATTAAAAATTTTTGACACTCGTATGCTGGAGATGCACAATAAATCGGGATTTAGCTAAAGAGACATGCATATATATTTTTAATGTATTTCTGTATCATACACACATGTACAAAAATTAAAAACAAATCATGTTTTTTTTTTTCTCGTGTAATGTGTTGTTGTGAGCCCAGGGAGTGTAAGTGTGGGAGAAGCCCCTCCGACCGGGAGGTACATATGGGCTTGAATGTGATGAGGGGGCGAAAAGTGTAAAGGGGTGGCTGCTGGGGAGGAAAAATCTTACCATTTGTAACAGGGGGCGTGCTTACTTTGGAGGTTGGGCACACAACAAATCATGTTTATTGATGGTGTGTTTCAGATCTTCAGTTGCATCCTGAACATTACAAGACAAATTTTACAGTTATTATTATAAAGATTGTAGAGTTCACTTGTTATTCGAGATTTTCAAATACGGCCTTTTTAAAAATCTAAACAACTGGTCATGCATTAAGACACCTGTACTACAATATAAATTAAAAATATTCCAATCAAAATACTTTGTAGGAATACTGCATTTCGCTCAAAAATATACTCGTTATGTCCACTGTGCGTATAGACAGATAAGTTCGCGGTTAGCTGCTGCTGCTGCTTACTCGCTCGCCCGTGTTGTTCGTATACAGCTGTCCTGTATTAGGCTCTATTGTATTTGGTTTGGTTGTGCACAGCCATCAAGATCGTTCTACCCCATGGTCTATGGCTAGACTGAAATCCGTGTGCCAACATTAAACTACTTCAACACGACTAGTGAAAACGGCATGGTTTGGTTTTTAGGTTAAAAAACTTTTAATGAACAAATGTTTTAAAATGTGTGTATACTACTTCAAACCAATTTGTAATGCAATTTGATGAAATTTAAACCTGTATAAGTATTTTATTCATACAATAGTACATGTCATTTAAATATTTAAATATAAATAAATACTTTCATCACAGTTTAACATGTGACTGTCAAATGTGTTACTTTGGGGTAGGCCAATGTTTGGTATATGCGCAGAAGACGTATAATCAGCCACGTCTTGTCTATAGGGTAACCTGACGACAGGTCTATGGGTTTTGCAGTAGCGTAGTATCTGCCGTCATGTACGGTTCGAATTTTTTGAACCTTGGCGTCGGGGTTACGACGTCCCTTTGTGTATGTGCCGTTTGATGATTTGGCAAGATTGATGGACTTTCGAATTTAGGATATTTCTCATTATAAAGATTATTGAGCTTTTGAGATCTATTGATTTTTGTGGTATTCAGTGGCTGTACAGGGTTGAATCCTAAGGCCAGGCGCTCTTGCGCTGCATTGGAAAAAGAAGTCTATGGGTTGCATGCATGTTCGTTGGTTGATCTATGGTTGGTTGTATGGTTTTCGTTTACGTGCGCGTTTTGAAGTGTGTGAAATAAATAAAAACGGACACACTGCAATCATGAGTTCTGTAGAAAATTTGAAGTTACGGGTAAAAGAACTCGAGCGGCTTTAATATGAAGAGAAAAATAGGAATATTGGTGTTGTATCTGCAAGGGAAAGAATTCCACATATGTCATCCGAAGTAGTTGATTCTAACCCTTATAGGTAAAATTGGTAACTTAATTTTAAAAATTTTTTGTGCTCTTTAAAAAAAGAAGCGATTATTATTTTTTTGTTTGTCTAAATAGCCTTTAAGTTAATGCTGGAAGAAAAGCGTTTTCTCTTGACATCAAAAACTACATTGTGGTAAAAAAAAAAAAAAAAAAATAGGGTGAGAAGAGAAGATCCTTTATAAAATAACTGATACCCATATTGTTTTTCACACACCAACAATACCTAAAAAAAAATAAAAATAAAATACACAACAGCTGCATACCTAAGAAATGTCATTATGACCTGGGCATCCACAATCAACTTGGTGTAAATGACATTACTTACAGAGCATAACAAGCGAATTTTCTACAATGGCTGTTAACTTTTCTCACCAATAAGGCCCATTCTACAATGCACGGATATGTAAAGAAAACTGATTCGGAAACAAAAGTGGAACAAGCCGACAACTCGGGATGAAATTTTGACCATTCTGCAATACGAATATATGCACGTTCTTGCAACTTACGAAATCAGAAATACTGAGCAGTTGCAAATAACTGATACAGGTTTCATAATATACACATCTCATTTTGTATATTTTTAGTGTTCAAAAATACGTAAATACTACTGCCGAACCATGTGCGCTCATTTATTAAAACAAAAATGATAACACATCAAATTGAAGCACTTGTCGCAGTATATACCACAATGGTCACGAAAATGAGTATCAACATACCAAATGCTCAATTACTATTGGCTACAATGACACGCAATAGTTGGGAGTTGCCGAGCTTTCTTACGTGTATCTGTACGTTGACCGCTTCCGCATGCGTCATTGTACATTGTGTTGTGTTCCGCTTACGTGATGTGTATCCATGATGCGTGTCACTGTAGAATGCGCCTAAAAAAGAGTAAACTAATACAAAATCCTTTTCCAGCTACTAATTTTGTTACAACAGTTTTTATGACATTTCACATTCTCATTGGCTGGCATTAAAAACTTGTAAGATACTCGGAGATGACCCATGTTAATGTCAAGTCAAGCAAATAACGCCAAGCAAGTTATGCCAAATACTAGTTTTGGACATACCATCTCAAATAGGCGTGCAGGTTTTTACTTCTTTATGCTATGCATGTTGTGTGTGCCATGTCGAGTGTAGATGGGACCTTACTCCAACTCACAAAAAAAAGTTAAATTGCAACAACATGTCTCACACCAATCCAAGGACACTATACTATCAGTCAAGTCATTCCATTATTTTTGAACATGACGACATAACCAGATATTAAAGCATTGTAGCACTATGCACTTATTTCAATTTTGTAGTTATAAATATTCTTATTGCTTATATGCTTATGCCCATTTGAAAACAGGGTAAAATATTTTTGCAATGAACATGAATGTATGCAGAAATTGGCCATTTTTATAAGAAATAGATTTTTTTTTTTTGTTTTTCAAATAATGGAATGGTTTGGGTTTGGGTTTTGGTTAACAGTGGACTTTTGGACTCTTGGTAGCTGATGAGGTTGATGCATAGTGGGTGCCGGAACGCAAGTGTGGAGGAAATGGGAGATACCAGACAAAACTAGCCAACCAGTGGCATCATTTAGCACAATTCACACAGGTGAAAATCTGGGTTTGACCACATTGGGAATTGAGGGCTGAGGTGTATGAGCAGTTAGCATGCTTGCCTCCCACCAAGGCGAACCGGGTTCAATCCCCGGCTGGATCAACCCTGATTTTCACAAGTGGGAATTGTTTCGGACGATGCTGCTGGTAAGCGGGTTTTACTCGAGGATCCCCCATTTCCCCATGACCTATAGAGAATTGAACTGGTTAAGTTCAGTGACACTGCACAGAAAAATATTTTTTGCCTTGAAAATTTCAAATTGTACTGCATACTTGAATAGAGATAATTTGTTATCTACAGAATGTTCTTTGCAGCAGCATATCAAATGCACAAATATAATATTTTCTTGTAAGTCTTGCACAATTGAACTAAGATATTCTGTTACACATTAATCTCTTTGTATTAAGCATCAATAGATTCAGTGTGGAGGCGTTTGGTTTTGGAAATTGGTTCCCCGAATTTTGAGTGGTGCCGAAGTTCAGTGATACTGGAGAGGAAAATATTTGTTCTCCTTGAAAATGTAATTTTTTATTACTTATTAATTTTATTTATTTATTGCATCCATTTGGTCTTTTTTCGAGTACAAGTGTGTACAAAGACCTCGGACAAGTCAGAACATGAACACATTATGTACAGAACATGAACACATTATTTACAGAACAATATCAAAACATCAAAGTATTATAATATTATTGAATTCTAAAACAAATATAAAATAAAATACAAGTAGTCTTGAATTTTCGATATTTTGTGTGGAAAATATAATTTTGATAGTGGAAAATGTGATTTCAAGTGTGAACTTAAGATTTGTGCACATATTACCAAAATAATAATTCAGACACTTGTAGTGGTTCTCAGTAAACTGCCACAGTGTATAAAATCTTGTCTGTGTCTTGTAACTTTTTTCTGGTCCAGTGATAGCTTGTATTCCTCCTCATATTTTTTTTAGTGTATGTATATAATTTTTATTAATATTTTAGTTTTTTATAAATAGTTGTTAAACGAGTGTTGATAATGTGTTAGCGTTACATATAAAAATATATTTGTTATTGTTTAGGAAATAAGATAACATTTATAAGTTTTGCGGGGTATGTTAGTCAGGGAATAATATTGCAGGATACCTGGAGAGGAAAGGGACTTGTGTCAAACATGATTGTAGGCTGCACAGCATGAAGCTCAGACCTTCAGGTTGGAAATTGATGTGATTTTGTAGTGATCCTGTGGAATGGTGTGTGCTTGTGTCTGCAGCCGCCTAATGGCACTGAAGCGGATGGGCATAGTGGACAACTACGAGAAGATACGTGAGTTCTCGGTGGCAGTGGTGGGGGTTGGTGGTGTCGGCAGTGTCACCGCAGAGATGCTCACCAGGTGTGGTATTGGCAAGGTCAGTAACAGAGGCTTCGTTCAGCTGTTATTTTGGAACGAAACCAACTTCCTACTTGATCCTTTCCTACTTGATCGCTGGGTAACTGAATTATAAGGCTGGTGACTATACCAAGCCTACCTGACACAAGGCGACCGTGTCCCAGCTACTTGCTTCTATCTCTCCTTCACAACTCTAAGATCACCTCATTAATATCCCTTTTGTATATCAGTAACTCCACTGGGGTTGATTACGTGCATTCTAATATTACTGTAATTATTAACTCCAACAAACAGTACGAACAATTTATTGAGATACTTATCTTTTCACAATGCAGGCATACAAACAATATTCAGATAATTATACTTCGTTGTCCTGTAAATAATTAACTTTATCTTTTATTTTAATTCTCTCTTTTAATTGTGTAACTTCCCTATCGTTCTACCTTGCATCCTACTGTAAGCACACCTACCGTTGGCTCAGATTGAATCGACCGAAGCTCCTCCAGATGCAGTGTAGTGGAGATCTGATGGTGCAATTATGTCTCCTGACGTGGATGATAGCGGCCTGGATAGGAATCAGGACCAGCAGACTTGCGACCGAGGGACAAGCGGCGCCTCACATCGATGTCATCTCCGGATGTGTCTTCTGATCGTCAATGCCTTGCCCGAAACTGCCGATATTGGATCGTAGAGAGAGTGGGGGGGCAGCAGGCAGTTTGCAGCCCTATTTATACTGAAATATTCTCCTCTGACGTAGGTCCGCTGTTGCTGGGCCGGACCTCCACAACTCCCTTTCCTGGTGTGTGGCTCGCACACGGCCTGGATTGGTGAGTGTGCACTTTACATTGTCATTCAAACTGCATGTCATTTGTGGTCCCAACATCACCCTCTTTCTTCTAGTAGCAGGGGTCCCAACTGTTGGCAAATTCTTGTGGCCCCTCCAACATGGGCATGGCGTTTCCCTCTATTTGCCACTTACTGGTTTTTGTATCCCAGGAATTTTGTATGGATCCATTATTACTGAATCTATGCATTTATTGCAGAAAAAAAATTATATTTATAGTTTTTTGCATCCTTTATAATATGCTGGTTATTTTTACGAGATGCCAGAGGGGCATGTTAGAGTTTGTGAAGGATGTAGGTCTTACTAAAATAAAAGAACAAAATTATATTTTTAATTTATTCATACAACTATTATTTACAACATAAAATTATCTATCTCCATATTCTCAGTGACGGCAATATGTAATATTTATCACAATTCTAATTAAAGTCCCTCTCAATTTCTCTATATTGGTTGTCACTTAATTACACTTATTGTTTACACATGTTCAGTCTGTCTATTGCCATCACTCCAAATGTTTTACACTTGTATATCTAGTTCAGTAGTCCGGCCCATCAGTCTCTGTCTCTCCACTGTGCTGATGCTCGCAGTCACCAGACTCCACTCCTACTGGTCATTCTTGCTGCCACTTGACACCGTGCTCTCTCCTTGCTTCGTTTTGTCCGTATACATGTTGCTTAGCATCACGCAATCCTCATAACTCTCCGCTCAGAGACATGTTCACTGCTTTAATAGTCTCATTGGTCCAATATGGAAGGTTCCCACACCCCGTGTCTCACTAAGAGAGGAAAGGGTGATGGACCAGAACATTATTTTCAAAGATAACTGCAGAGATTCAATTAGCTGAAAGTCAGGAGCACAAGTGATATGCTTATCGTGGCGGCTTCACTTTGTAAATTGCCACCGGCTTCTCAGATTATGCTTCCCTGGCATTTTTTCACTTTTGCAAGCAGGACAGGGCAAGAGCAGTAATATGTAACAATATACACCTTCATGTGATCAATTAATTATTACTGTTGCTTGCTCTGAGTTGCATTTGAAAACTCACTCCCTCTATGGCAGATGTCCTGTAGCCAAAAGGAGAGAATGTGAGGTTGACTGCAAACCTCTATTATGACTGCGATGCAAGGATACATACAGTTAGCAGTCACAAACATACTGTCTGTGAAAATTTTGTGATGTAATTTGAATGTGTAATGTTACAACTTGAAAAGAAAAAAGGGGAGCAGAGATCTTTATGAGATACAGTAAAAACTTGTTCATTAAAACCGCTTTTAATACAAAGTTATCTTCATTCCCCACTATCTGATTTTAATTTGTGTACTTAATGAAAAATGTTTAATTTATATTACAATAAAATGTCAAGTCCTGATAAAAATAAGTTGTTCTGGTGCAAAAATATCTTATTTTCTAAATACACTAAATCACGGAGTCAACGTTTAATATTTAAAAAATTGTTTATGCTATCACAAACACTTGCTAATGCAAATCTCATTATTACAAACTGCATATTTCATTTGTATTGGAGGTTTCAGTGTAAAGGTTCATTGCAACCACACGCATAATAACGATGGCTTGTGTGTGTGGCTAGCTGGTGCTTTTCGACTACGACAAGGTGGAACTGGCCAACATGAACCGGCTGTTCTTCCAGCCACACCAAGCGGGCCTGTCGAAGGTGGAGGCTGCTGCGTGGACTCTCGCTGCTATCAACCCTGACGTCTCCATACAGACCCACAACTACAACATCACCACTGTTACCAACTTCAAGCACTTCATGGCCACCATTAGGTGACAGTCGCTTATTGTACTGTAGTTTAGCGGAAAACAAAAATAATATATGTGCTGTAGCCCCTGGTTTGTTTCGATCTGACAACAAAATCTCTTGTGGAATATTCATGCTGGATAAAAAATTGATTTTTCCTAATAATGAAGCATTATTCGTGTACCCATTTAAACAGATATGTTTGGCTGATATATGCAAAATATTTCAGAACTGTGGTTGGAGGTGGTGATTTTTTGCAAAAAGTTAGTGCCAGGGTAGTCTCTAAACCTCTTGGTTTGGAAGACACATTTTCAGCTTTTTGCTGGCATATCCTATACGTACAGTGTAAAAGTAAATGAAGCATCATTGGCGAAGTCACAACAAGGAAGTAGTAGAGCACATGTATTGCAGCCAGTGAGGAAAGAAATGTTGCAGACATGTGGAGGTTGTTTAAACCTAATGTACTGTCTTGGTAAGTCACCACCTTTAACTGGTTCCCGGTCTCAGCTGTTCATGCGGGTGTTTGAGCTGCACCACTCACTCTTAGCTCTCGAATGTCCAGGAACATAACCAACTTCTGCTGTGATGGCTTGGCATTTATGTAAAGAATTTGGGGTGAAAAGGAAGGTTGCCAGTGAGATTCTCTAGGTTCAGAAGATGAAGGGATACTCTCAGTCTCCCAGGTGGTGGCATATACTGGCTGCTATGCCAGAGCTGCATCTCCAAGGTGAACACCTCTGCCATTGGCTACAAATTGTTAATGTTGATGACCCATGTGGAAAGTAAGTTGGCACGATCTTGGAACATATGATCATCATTTCTGCAAACTGGTAAAGCTTGACAACACTTACTTCGATACACCTGTTAAATTCATATTGAATGCAATATGATGTCCAATATTCCTCGAAGGGTATTATTTACTGATGCAGAAATTACAGTTAGTTCAAATTGGTTGTTTGCTACAGAGAAGGTGGCAGTTACAACGGAAAACTTTTTTTGAGACGTAGTAAGATTTTATTGGGAAAATGTGTGAACACCAATCAAAATTTGAGGCACGCAGTGTTATTGTCCTGAAGACACACACGTTAGGACATGCTTTGGCAGGCTGTGGACGAGCTATTTTGGACAAGATTTAATGCAGAAAAGTGGCCTTTCTTTGCATGCCATAAATAATTCACGTTTTTTTTGTTTTGATTTTCCTTTGTAAAATGTAAATCAGACAAGCAAGCAACAAGTTTCAGAACACGTGAGCACTGATAGATCCCATATGCAGTGCAAGCGTGCTAGACCTCTGTTTAGTTTTATTTGGACATGAGCTCCGTTTCTCATTCTCACTTCCTCCCAACCAGGCCTACCGGGGGGGGGGGGGTTGAACCCCCTTCTCCAACCTGTGTGACAAACAACTTGCAGCGAACACTGTCCTTGGTGGATTATGTACATCCTTCGCCTGGAAAATAGAGTATTTTTTTAGCTATTCTTGCTTGAATGTATGTGACCCCCTTCAGCTCATCACATTTCTCTTCTTCTGTTTTCCTCTTTTGGGTGTTGTCAAGTCCGGTGATGCAGATAAAAAAATTCTGATAGGAAGGGGCTAAACGTTTCACGAGTTACGGTGGTGAGTAACAACTCTTGTGCCGTGTTTGACAGATAGTTTTTTTTTTGTCACTGTATTCAATCACTCCCGGAATAGCATGAAAAAGCTTCAACGCAGGTCTGAGTAATTTCCCCAACAGCCGCATTATATAGGGCTTTTACTGTATGTAACATGTGATCAAAAATGGGGCAGCTCAGGAAAATTCCAACTTGGACACTGAAGTATCTATAAATGAAGTCCATTCTTTATTGTTGGTATTTTACGAAGGTCACTTTACAAAGTACTGAAAACAGAGTTCATTGATTTGTTTTTTAGCATTAGGCACACCCACACTCTACGTTTGTTTACGATATTTGCATAGACGGAACAGGAAAAAAAAATTAGCGTGATTACCTTTTCCAACTCCATTTTTAGCAGTGGTCCTTTTTGGTACTTATGGTGGCTGCAATACATTACAACGCACTGCCAAATTTGTGTTGCTATCATGTTGGCCCACAAATGGAGTCTAAACAATTTGTCCATATGTGAAGTCATTTCAATTTGAGCAGAGAGATTGACAAACAATATGTAGGCTATGTGGGTTTATTCCTGTTTGTACAATTTGCTAAGCGACATATAATCCGACTCAATAATTCTATGACTATACACTTGCTAACAAAGCAATAACTCAGTAATATTTTTTTGTCATCATCATGTCTAAGCCATGCTGTGTATGTCATTTTTAGACGCGAGTTTCAGTGGAATTAGCATACAGCCATTCCCCATCCATTACAATATAATTTGGAGGTATTCATTGTCCAGATCAACTCAGTTCTTGAGCAAGGTGTACCCTTATATGATAATGCAATTTAAATGTGCTGTGATATGACAATATAAGGCTGCGTCTCGTCACAAAAGGTTTCACCTGTTTGTGGCAGTCACGGCAGCCTTTCTGGAGGTCCCGTGGACCTGGTGCTGAGCTGCGTGGACAACTTTGAAGCTAGGATGGCCATAAACTGTGCCTGTAATGAGCTTAACATGTCGTGGTTCGAGTCTGGTGTCTCGGAAAATGCAGTGTCGGGCCACATACAGTTCATCGTTCCAGGCTACAGTGCTTGTTTCGCGGTGAGTTTGGCAGACATACTGCTCGTCAGCCTGAGTTCTGTACACATTACAAATGGTGTAGTAGAGTGGCCAGGAACCTCGGATGTACTGTGTAATGTGAGGGTTATGAGTGATATTTACCAGAATATGTCTTATGTGTAAAGATTCTCAGAAGTGTAAGAGTGCTAAGAAACTTTCAGTTATGAGCCTACCATTTTAACTAAGGCATAGTAATAAGGATAAAGGTCTGTTACACATTCTTCTACATTAAACATTAAGTACTTGAGTTTTTGTAGCTAAACAGATTGTGAAAATACTAGTATTAGCTATTTTCTCCCAAAACAAAATACCTCATTCATGCAGTACCTGTTTCATACAGAAACTTAATTTGTGCAAACGGATTTTCAGGAGAAAAAAAATTGGTAAAAAAGTTCTAAAACAAAAACATTGCTGAGGAAATTAAAAAAATAAATTTGATAGCAGCAACATTAAAACCAATACAGGTTGTATAGGCGCTACCCTTGTGTGATGCATTCACATGGTGAAAATAAAAAATAATGAGCTGGCGTATAGTACACGAGCAAGGTCGTTAACCTTGACAGCTGTTCTACAGCACCGCTTCCAGTAGTGCAGTTTTATTTTCTGTACTGTACTTGTCTGTTGAGATTCACATGTGCAGCATGGCACATTCCACACCCCAACCTGTGGCAGCAGCACCAATCAATGTCGACTGATGTGCACTGCAAGCAGCAGCAAAAAAAAAAAAAGTTTTTAACCTATTGCTGTTATTTCATCCAGATTGTAATCACAATATGATTTACATTTAGATTATGCAATAATTGATATGTACATTTTAAGGATTAATAACATTTGAAATATGCTAAAATTCAGTTAATGAAAAATAGCGTAAGCCACTTGAGTAGGAAAATGGTACAGCGGAGAGACAGATGCCCAGCTAGCTATAGACCAGCTGCTTTATGGTGACTTGCATGTTACAGTGTGCCCCGCCACTAGTGGTGGCGTCCAATATTGACGAGAAGACCCTGAAGAAGGATGGGGTGTGTGCGGCCAGTTTGCCCACCACCATGGGCATCGTCGCGGGTTTCCTTGTCCAGAACACGCTCAAGTAAGACACCTGCCTGTTCTTTCAGAGTATTGTTATAATTTTGGTTTTTTAAATTAGAAATTAGTAATTGTTTTAGTAAAATGATGATTACAAATTATTAGAATATATATTAGTTAAATCGGGGATCTCTTTGAGATATATTAAAAGGTTAAAATGTTGTTATACGCGCTTAGAGAAAGCGCAACGTAAATGACCGACTTCCCCTATCCAAAAGTTGCAACAATCACTGGGCAAGTTACCTCCAATAAAAACACGGTAATGGAGGCAAAACACGCGGCACTACCAAGATAACAGAGTTTCAACACAGTCTCCAACCATGCGCTCTCTGGTTTTACCATAGCCTAAGCCGTCACTTCATCGCCCCTTCCAGAAGAAGCAGCCCGCTTCACTTTGTCACTCTCGCTAGAAGAAAAGCGCACAATTCAAATCTTGCGCGGGCTGCTCTAGGGAAGCGAACCGCCCGACAGAAAGTCACGGCCTCCACGAGTGCACAAGGACAGGATGTGTCAATGCCGAGCGCTGCTCCAAAGAAGGATCCAGAGACCCATGTGTGATGACATAAGCTCCTCCCTCTTAAGAGGCGGGGCTAATTCCCCCACACCCCTCTGAGCACCTAGAAGTTGGAAAAATCAGTATAATAGGCACCCCAGCCTAGGCCTCGGGAGGGATTTCTGCTGCATCTTCTTGGATGTGAAAGCCATTGGTGTTAGCACTGGGCAGAGTCCCTCACCCACGCCGGTGACCACGGAAGTTCTAGTGGTCGAATATGACTCCATCCAGCAACCTTGGAGGGTCACCGACGTCCAGAAGCCCTCAACCTCTTCAGCCCCTTCCAACAGTTACCAGAGTTGTCAATGACTACCAGAGGTTCCCACAAGACTTTGTCCTTACCAGTTCCTCCACTTCTTCCTTCTTCTCTACCATCAGGTATTGAAGATCACTGTGACGACATCCCCTCTGGACAACCCTTAAGTCTCTAGCCCAGCCACGTTTGCCACTTGGGGTGAAGCACCCTGATTGACTTATAAAGTCTTAGGTCCCTTCCGGACAAACCCAGTTAATGAATTAGGAATTAATTATTGAGCTAATTTGATTACGTCTTTATTTTATCTCAAGTGAATCATTCACACGTCGTATCTGGTATTGCATCCAGGTTGCCTCCACCTGGTAGTTAACGTAATTAACTTCCGCTTATTAAAACGCTTTATTTGGCAACTTGTAAAAACTGAGAAGAAAAAATGATTAAACAAGTTGTAAGGTGTAAATATGATACAGTTAGCAATGTGAAAGTGTTGAATTTCATTACAAAAAATTATGTAAATTACAGTATGTTACTTGCAAGTAACGTTGCTTACTAAAGTACACAGCTATAAAAATGGATAAAATACTTATGTGGTGAAGAAAATAGCAATGTATTACAAATTGTTGTACTAAAAATACAGTAATTATGAAAACCTTTTATTACAAGACAATACAAGACAAGGTGTACTTACAAATACATGGATGAAAGAAATACCACTGTATTACAAAATATTGGACTAAAAGTACAACAGTAATGCAAATGTTTTATTACAAGACAAGGGGATCTTACAAATAAGCATGTCAAAAATGTTACATAATAACTAGGCTATAGCAACTGTTCCATTTCTGTTCTCGTGGTCTTGTGTGAAAGGCTGTGAAACAGTTTCTGCTGGGGAGAAAACAAAGCACCAGTTCACATTTACTTGATCTCACAATTGAGTAGCCTTTGGGGCAGTGTCGACATCGTCCTTTATGCCCGTATTCAGGCATGTGATCAATACTCTCGTATCTGACATCCTGAACAGGAACTGCTTTCATCCTTCGACATGGAATCTTCAAATCCAAACATGGTCTTCCTGCCTTCCTCATGTTTGCAGCCATCAAATCGCTGGCAATATCGACCCTAAATTTCTTGAAGGTCTTTTTATCTTTGGTCTCTATGCGGTAGAGTAGCCACAAATTCACCACACACAAATCCAAAGTGAACCCAAACAGACTTCAGAGGTACTTGGTAAAATTCAATAAGCATGCCAGCTAAGTCAACCCCACCCATATGCTTGTTATATTGGGTCACAATATTGGGACAGGGCACATGTCTTCCTTTTTTCACTGCTGTTCCAGCGCTTTACTGTAGATACTGGCAGATACCACAGAAAAAACTAGCCAGGCATACAATTTTATTGCCGACCCATCGGACAATGATACCTGAATTCCTGTCCATCCGAAAATCGTAACTTCCTCGACCAGGTTTTTGAAGAATCTTTTCCTCTTCCAGTGGACAACCTTTCAGCCTATATTTTTCTGAGTGTCCCGAGGGAATCAATATTGAGTTGCTTCAAATAAATAATCAGCTCTAGAGTACAGAAAAAATTATCAAAGAATATTCTTGCATTGAGACCTTGTGGCAAAGATTTGCATAGCAAAATTACTACTTGCCCACCAATGCCAAAGGTCTTCTGTTCATCAGTCAAGTTTTTTTGTCATTCCCTTTCCAGTATATGGAACAAAATCGTAAATTATTCCTGAAACACCAGCCCATACAACAATTTTTAAACCCAATTTATGGGGTTTATTTTGTATGTACTGACGCAAATTGCCAGCCCTTGTCCCCTGGTAGGGAATAATCATATCATCAATGGAATGTTTTGCTTCATGCTCCTGTTTGCAACCATTTTCTACCACACTGTCAAGGAGTGGTCTAATTTTATGCAGTCTATCATCACATGCAGATTCATTATTGACAAAATGTAAATACCTTCGCAATTTATGGAACCTTAAACTCATAACGTCAGAAATCTTTTCACAGTTGCCTCCTAGTGCCCAGAAATCTGTATAGGATGGCATGCTCACGACTCCCATATAAATAAGTATTCCACAGATTTGTTAAATTTCATTTCTGTTTGTATTTACAGAAGAACCAGTAATTTAAACTTAATACAGATTTGTTTGTTGTACTATGTCTATTATGTTAGTACTGAACAACTGAGTGAAATACTGTAAAGGCATTTCATTTATAGCATCATAAATCCCCTGAGAATGTCCTTTTCCCACCTGAATTCACTCCTCAGTTGGGTTGTGTGGCTGCAGGCTACAGATCTAACAACACTGCTCTCTCTTGAAGGTTCGGAATCACTTTCATCCTACTCAGATTCACTCTCTGATTCTGATATCACCAAAAGACCATTCCTAGCTGATACTTCAGGATCGTCGTTACTGTTGTCTGCCAAGATATCAGGCTTGGAATCACCTGACTCATCACCATCAGATGCACAGGGATTTACTGAAGGTAGCACAAGTTGTCGTTACTGTCATAGTAATTTTCAATTTGTTACTGTAGATGCAGCAAACATAACCTTGAAAGGAAACATTCAGTTTCAGGTAATGTTGCTTGGAAGTAACATGAATTTACCTATCATATTCACATGTAACAGTAAAGTGAAATGTTTTTACATTATCACTTTTCATGTTTTTCTGTTATTGGCACCAATTAATTTCGGTCCCGTCTTTTCTTCATTAGTGTCAATGTAATACATTTCCGTTAATTACAATGTACCTACATTTAGCTTCCCGCAATTTACACTATTTGTTTACGTTTTGTTACTCCCATTTTCGTCGTGTACAAGTGTGCCACACTGAGATGTCCTCAGTTACGACAGTTTTTTAATGCACTGTCAATTTACATATGCAAGTCAAAGTCATTATATCCTGTATTTACGAGTCGTATATTTGCCCACACGCTCGTAGATACAAGCGAGTTTTACCATCGTCCTACTGTGCAAAAGCCATAAAAAAATTTACAGTAAACCCGCTTAACAGAAATGCATGTAATAAACTAATAATAATTATTAAAAAAATACGTTTGTACACATCAAAATCATAGAGTGCATTGTCTCCGGCGTGGAAGATGTGACAACGGTGGAATTGCTGTTGTATCTGGCAACATTGTTGTGACCTTGCTTGAATCTTTGTGTGTGAGGCTTCGCTCTCCTCCCACCCACCTCCCACGTCCTGAACTTGACCCAGATTTTCCATCAGGTTATTGGCATCATGAACAACTGTTTTTTTTCCTTATAATCTAGCAGTCTTTCGTTATAGTTAATCTATGCGAGGTGGTGGGTAATACGGAAGCGTTCGAGGTGTTTATAAATTTTAATGTTTTACTGTATACTGTAGTATAAAGTATTTTCAGTCAATTTTAATCTGTTTTACCATGATGTCGGGAAGTAAACAACGAAAAACTTTCACAATCAATGAAAAATAAAACATTTTAAAGCGCGTTGGTGAGCATACTGGTACGCTCATTTCACTCGCCGTGAAGTTAGGCATGTCTATTTCAATGCTCAACACAATTGTAAAAAATTGTGTAAGCATTGAAGAAAATGCAATGCAGTGTGGTATTTTTTTTTCCTCCAAGAAACGAAAATACGTTCATGCTTCAAAGTATGAGGAACTTGAAGTACTATTGAAAGAATGGTTTGTGAGTGCAAGGGCTTCAAGTGTCCCTTTAAATGGTGTTTTGTTGAGAAAGAAGGTGCAATGTATAGCTACATGGATGGGAATAGAGGAGTTTTATCCATCAAATGGTTGGATTAAGCATTTCAAACAACGACATAACCTTGTATATAAGGCAGTGTGTGGAGAAAGCAGAAGTGTTGACTCTTTGACTGTAGAAGTGAGGAAAGAAGAGCATTTGCACACTTACATACAAGGATATGACCCAAAGGACTTTTTAATGCAGACGAAACAGGTCTTTTTTATTCTCTCCTCCCAGACAAAACAATGTGTTTTAAGGGGAAGCAATGTCATGGGGGTCTAAGTAAGCAAAGGCTTACAGTGTTGTTAATGGCCAATTCAGATGGCAGTGAGAAACTTCTGCCATTGCTGATAGGGAAGGCATAGAAACCGTTTTGTTTTATAAAACATTAAAACTTTACTAACAAAATATTTAGCAAACCACAAAGCCTGGATGACATCCAAAATGTTTGAACAGAATTTGTGTGCTGTAGATGCAGCAATGGGTGTTGCAAACAGAAAAATTGTTATCTTTCTGGACCAGTGCCCCGCTTTACCAAAGGATTTGAATTTAAGGAATATAAAGCTGGTTTTTTCCCCTGCCAACTGCACAAGTTAGCTGCAGCCTTTGGTTTTAGGCATCATTCATGCTTTTAAGTTCAAATACTGAAAAAGAATTGTCCAGACCTCTAGGATGTTGGCAAAAATCCACAAGAAAATAAAATTAGTGTTCAGGATGCAGTGCATGAAATTGCCTATGCATGGAAACAAGTTACAGCAAGCACAATTTTAAATTGTTTTAGAAAGGCAGGTTTTCCAAATTCAGGAACACATTGTGCAAATGAGGACAGTGAAACCAACAGCATTGAGGAAGAAGACTGGAAGAAAATTGAGCCAGATGGTTTGTTCAGTGACTTTGTCGACGTTGACAGTCATGTACAAACAAATTAAGAACAATCTCCAGGTGTCATCGTTAGTCCACGCATCAGGGAGAAACAAGCCGCAGAAGATGATGGTGACAGAAAATAGAAGAACTCGGTAGACATCAATTAAAGCAAACTAAAATTTCTAATTTGTTCACACAGTCTGTAAGTAATGTTTTGTACTTATTGCTATGTATCTGTACACCCTATCCTCATCTGTTATTCATAAATGTAAAATTAATTTTACTTCTTTTCAATAGGCATTTTGTGTGTAAAATTGAAATATGTACGTATGTACATACATGCAGCATATTTATTTATCCTTCATTAATGCGTGACTTCATTTTTAATTACTGTAATTTTATTATATAGAATGTGAGACTTAAATACTATTAATCCTTCCATTGAAATATAGTTCAGACTGTCTTTAGTGAATAATTGTGTGTACACAATATCATGCTTTGTTTGGATTTTATTATATCACAATTCACTGTCCATTAAGATGTTTTAATACATTCCTCCTATTTCACACTTTCCCGCTTTTTGCAATATTTTCAGTCACCCCCTTGAAAAGTTTAAAAAAGGGGTTCTACTGTAGTTCGTAAATAATAACCACCCTAATAAAAGTAACTTATGAACATTATTTTAGTGTTATAATACAGAAATACTTACAAGACGTATGTTGAACAAACTATTAAAGTGATCGCAGCATCAACATACACAGTTTCAAGTTCTTCCCTCACACAGCACCAAACAACCGTATAATCTTGTGTCAAATACTGGAACTACTATAACAATTGATTATTTGCATGCAACATTTTGATGTTGCTTGTGGTCACCATTGCTAATAAAGGGATAGAAATTCACTTTATTTCTGCATATAGGCAAGGTAATCTATGTTGCTTACGAGCAACATAATCAAATAAAGGGTTTTAAATATTAATATTATTATTTCTTTTATATTGAGGAAAGTGTGACTCCACGTATATGTACACACTATTTTTCTTTCCAATATGTTTCAATTAAAAGCGTATTATCACAGTGGATATTAATCTTTTCATTTGGTATTACTGAACACTCCTTATATACCTATAAGTAATTTGAATAGTGATTTTATGTATTGGTTGGTTGCTTTTAAGTCTTTGCCAATTATCTCATGTTCGTTCTTTTGGCGCACATGTAAAGCCGGCTCTTGCGCATTCGCCAAATGGCAAATGCACCAAACAATCTAGCGGTTGCCAGAGTTCTGCCAAGGTAATGCAAATTGTATTGCAGTGGCGAATCTTTGGGGGCGCCCTTCACTAGGAACACTTAACACTTGGGAATTACGACTGTTTTCTTGGGAATCCTAGCCGTATAGTTCTGTCTTGGCTGGTGAATGGCTGGACTGGAGCTATACGGTGTATCACACTGGACAAGCTGTGCTCCTAGAAGTACACTGTAGGACCACTACCATACCCGGCTTTCATCATACGTTGTGCTGTTGCACTTTTACCTGTTTAGTAATTCGGCCTTATGTCATGATCATACAGAAGCGGTCAAAAATATAAACTGAAACAAGCCCTCAGGAACTCGAGGTGCAGATACAAAAACCGCAGAATATTGATAATACTGAACAGCATTCTTTATTCAAATCTCCTACATAATAACACCTGTTAATTATACTTTTCAATCAAGACATAGTGGGACTTGATCCTGAGTTACTACCCGAATCCTACACAGTCATTCCTCCACGCCCATATCAGACACCCGCCAGTCATAACAGCACTGCTCTGCTGCAGCCAGCATTGGCCACAGCCAGCGAAGAGGAGGGTGCCTGTACCAACAGGACAGCAGGTAAAGGGTCGGCGGATCATAGTGCTCAGGTATTTTTATTTTGTCCCTACTCGTAAGCGCACGAGGCCCACATTGTACACCGGAATATTATTCAGGCAAGAGTAGAGCCTCCTTAGAGCATGCCTCCTGCGATACGCATATATGCTTGAAGGCCACAACCTCCACGAAAGTCCAGACTACGTACCACAGACTTGTGTGCAAATCCTGTAGAAGGGTCTCGTTTGTTGGTCCGGTAAATACGGACCATTAACCTCAATCAATCAAATGAAATTAATCTATACTATCTACTCATTTATGTTCATCAAAAACTTAACCTCAGTAACGTTTGTAACAGTTACGTCGACATGGAATTTACATCTATTTGTTTCTTGAATAACTAACTACAGTACACTCCCGCTTAATCGTGCTTTGCTTAACCGGTTTTCAGCTTATCCATGCAGTGGTCAGGCGATGCTGTAAAGTGTGTCGTTTAACAAACAGCGGTGCTGTACGTTGTCTATCACTGTGCCGTGTGAGCTGATGTTTATCTCTTTAAACTGTCAGCCTATCACAGAGACATCCATTTCTATCCATTGAAGTGCGCCGGACCCTGACTCATCTCAGGCAGTGTCTGAAATGGTAGATTTTGTTGACAAAATGATCACGTGATCCGATTTTGTATACAAAAATGGTGACATAGTTGGTAATTTGGTATTTCGTATTATCTATCTAGCAGCGGATGTTAGTAAAAATACCAAATGAACACATACGCAAATGTTTTAAAAGCAGGTAACTGTTGTGCTTTGTTTATATATTTTGCAACAAATGATTTTGAAGTCGTTATAGCATAACTTACAATTTTCTTATTTATTAACGTATGTGCCGCATCCCAGTGATGATGTAGAAACATTACGTGTGTTTTAAGCATTAAATTTAGATACAAATATTTTCTGCTGTTAATGTAAAAATGTCACACCATGAGTGCTAAGCAAGTGACTGTCGACAAATTACTAAATAACGAATTCCCCATTTTGGTTTCTGACACGGCCACAGTTACCCCCAACCCCATCACCCACCCTACACGACAACCGGTATGACACACATCTTTCCAGAGTACTGTTCGCTGACCCGGGTCATTGTTTACTCGTTTTCACGTCAATAATGTGTAAAAGGACAGTTTAAACTATCGTGGAAAAGTTAGCAATAATAAAACAATTTCAGCATGGTGTGTAACAAACAAAAAAATCAATTCTGCTGCCAAACAAAAGAAAATTGAAGCCTTTCTCAAGAAAGGCATGGTTTAACTTTTGTTACTTTTTTTTTCATATCAAGTGTTTAAATGTTAACAAAAAACTAAAGATTTCAGAAATCTTAAATTTTTGTGTGTGTTTATACGTCGGTAAAATTGTAATAAGCTTTTGTATTGTAAGGGTTATTTTTTTAATAGGGATTGTACTGTATTGTTTAAACGCAAGGTTGCCTCATTTAAAGTCCTGTTGTAGTCTAGTCTTTATTGCATCACTTTCTAAACTTTCAACTACCTCTGCCATCTAAAGAATGGGCCTAAGTGACGCACAGTGAGAAAGCAACACGCAACTATGGACCGCTTATCTATCGTTCCCGGTTGCCCACCCAATGCACTCGCCTGGCGCCGGCAAAAGGCTGTGTATACTCTGTGAATTACCTACACTCTGTGCAACATAAATATCGGTTAAAGTGTTGTGTACTTAAATCCTGCACATACAGTATGTGATTTGTGTTTGCTTTGAAATGTATAATAGGTACTGTGTTTTATCACAATTTTTGGAGCCAATATCACTTCCATTAATAGTAAAAATTTGTAAATTCGATTATCCTGGTTTTTAATACAAATTTGCTTATTCATGTTTTCTCTGGCCCAGATTAACACGGTTAATTGGGAGTTTACTGTATGTGGTGCAAACACACCTGCTAGCAAACAATTGCTGATAGGTGAATCAAATTGTGCGAAACTCACAAGACAAATCCATGCAACATCGATTATAATTTATTTCGAAAATACAAGGCGATATTGTGCCCTATTTCAAAGACAAGAATCTCGGTCGGTCAATGTCCCTTGTATCCCATCCTTGTCGGACAACCCCTCAAAACCTCTGCGAAAACGTTTATGAATTTGTTCTCCAGCAACAACTGAAAATTTATTGATTCGTCAAAATTGGTCACTTTATTCGAGTACACTACCCTAAACCAAGCTAGTACTGATAAACTGAATTTACCAAAAGTGCTCGGTTAACAGTGCACAAACAGTCTTCCAAGTACCTCCCACATGTTTTTTCTCAGAAACGAATTTGAAAAGTAGGAGTTAGGTCTTATATGGAGATTGAGGTTATGGAGAAAAATATGCAGAAAATAGTCCAATTAATTGTAATGTAGCCACTTTTCCATCCTGCCAACGAGGGCACGGCTATGACAAGGATTATGTTAGCAGGGTATCAACTACCCACAGAGAAAAGCCAGGGAATTTCTATTTGTGTGTTTGTAATGGGCACTCATGTGAAGTCAATAGCATGTATCATGAGAAATATTGATGGGCTGAATTAAATGTTGGCTCTGGTTGCTTGTTCTGTTTCAGTATAATCTAACGCAACTTCACTGATAGCATATTTGTTCTGCCAATGATAAAAAAATATGGTATTGGGTTTCAGTATTCCTGAGAATATCTTGGGGCGGGGGGGGGGGGGGGTGTTAAGAGACTGCCTGGAAAATTCCAAAATGGAATTTCAGTGGACACCCTGGTCACAGGAGCGGCTTTGTAACTAGGCCCACTAGGCATGGGCCTAGGAGCGGCACATTCGAATATTTAATTCTGGGGGAAAAAAAAAAGTGTTTGTTTTAATACTGTCAACAAACTTTTTAGTCAAACATTACTTAAGTATTAGATTATAGCATTATTTTAAAGTAAAATTTAAACACTGACAAGTAAGAGTTACGTATGTACATCTGATTTTAAGGCTATTAATTTAATAAGAGGGATTGATACATTCTGCGATTGAGGGATAGCCATTAGGGTGGGTTGGCGGCCATTGTGTATTGTTTGTCTGTGGCGAGACAACTAGCGCCCGTGGCTCACTCACTAATTACGCAATTCTTTTATAGTGCACGTGCTGATGTGTAACAGTGTGCAAGTCGTATTATTTTAGACAAGTGTTTCAGAATAATGTGTTCATCTGCATATGATCTTCATATGTGTTCATATTTACTTCATAAGCTGCAAACCAGTATATGTATCTTCCTGTAATTTCTTAATTACTGACTGTACCGTAACGAGAAAAACATGTGTAGAACTTAACAATTATGAGTGACAAACGAAAAAATTTGAGCAGTGCAGCTTTCCGCAAACTTTTTAACGAAAAATGTCCTAGGGTGGGGGGCACAAAATATGTGCCTAGAAGTGCCAAACTTTGAAAGCCGGCCCTGCCTGGTCAGTCACTGTGTTTGTATAAACAACGCAGAGAACAGCAGGTGGAGAGTGGGTGACTTTCTGGCTGGTCTGGTGACATTTGGAGTTTTTGTTAAAGTTATTCACATTTTCAGTAGACCTTTAATACTTTTTGAACTATAAATGCATTATAAAAATTAAAATAAATTACTACTTTTTTAAAAAATGTTATTTTCGTTCGAGAAACAATTGAACATGGATGTAATTTTAACTTTGGGGGTCAAAGTTAATTGAAAAAGTTGCATTTGATATCACAAGCACATAGATCTTAAGTGTCAATTCACTGGGACCATTTGACTGTATTAAAAAAATATAGCTTGTAATTTTTCCAGCAAAATTGTGCAAGAACGGCCTACATCTACTTTTAATGCAACTTTTGCATTTTGGGGGTGAACCAGAATCATCCCAAATTCAAACGATAACACCTTCAAAGTACTGACTACATATTTTCCTGGGAACCAAAGTATGTTTTTAGTACTTAAACACAAAAACAAAAAAAATGAAAAGAAAATGTTGACATGAAGTTGTTTGCTTATCATGCATGTGCAGTTGTTTCATTATTTTATAATGGAAGTCAGCTATGTGAATAGACTTTTGCCATGTTTCTTTGTGTTTGGTACATTCTATAAAACATGTAATTAGTGTATATAATTAATAGTATATACATATAAATGAAAACACACTGTACTTAATTCATTACATTGGTTTACTACACATGTTGGTCTACAACATATAGAGGTATCTTGTTTGTGTAACGATGAGGCCGGACCAGCGACTGTTTCAGTCCGTCCCTCGTACAACTAAAAGTATTTATGAACATTAAGTTGGTACTAATGTAGTTTGGGAAACTTACTTCATTCAGGAACTCTTGTTGTCCTTAGTCCCGATGTAACATAACATCTGAACTCTCACCTTTGTAAGTGGTGCAGTGTGTGTGGTGTTGTCTCATCGCA
This sequence comes from Dryococelus australis, assembly GCA_029891345.1. NCBI lineage: Eukaryota > Metazoa > Arthropoda > Insecta > Phasmatodea > Phasmatidae > Dryococelus > Dryococelus australis. The sequence continues at coordinate 7,179,984 of CM057002.1, read as the reverse complement.
GGTACCTGCTGGGGTTTGGCCAGGTGACCTCTCACCTTTGTAAGTGGTGCAGTGTGTGTGGTGTTGTCTCATCGCAGGTACCTGCTGGGGTTTGGCCAGGTGACCTCTCACCTTTGTAAGTGGTGCAGTGTGTGTGGTGTTGTCTCATCGCAGGTACCTGCTGGGGTTTGGCCAGGTGACCTCTCACCTTTGTAAGTGGTGCAGTGTGTGTGGTGTTGTCTCATCGCAGGTACCTGCTGGGGTTTGGTCAGGTGACCTCTCACCTTTGTAAGTGGTGCAGTGTGTGTGGTGTTGTCTCATCGCAGGTACCTGCTGGGGTTTGGTCAGGTGACCTCTCACCTTTGTAAGTGGTGCAGTGTGTGTGGTGTTGTCTCATCGCAGGTACCTGCTGGGGTTTGGCCAGGTGACCTCTCACCTTTGTAAGTGGTGCAGTGTGTGTGGTGTTGTCTCATCGCAGGTACCTGCTGGGGTTTGGCCAGGTGACATACTACTTGGGCTACAGTGCATTGACAGACTTCTTCCCCACAATGCTTCTCAAGCCGAACCCCAACTGTGACGACAACTACTGCCGACAAAGACAGGCAGAGTACGCGGCCAGACCTCGGGAAGAGAAGAAGCCCGACATGAAGGCTGGGGGTGATGATGCAGTCATCCATGAGGACAACGAATGGGGTGTGTAGACCTTCTCCATCTGCCTTAAATTTACATTCCCTTCAATTATATTTTCCTCATATACACCAATGTATGTAGGTTCCACCTTTCTTTCCTCCATGGTTACAGAGTGTTAAGTTCCTGCTGTTTCCCATCCCAAGTTTCTGCCCAAAAGATTTCCAACAAAATCTGAAAACAAGTCACTACAGTAAAACCTATTTAAGAAGTTTGCATAATTTTGAACCTGATCTATAAACATAAACAAAGAGATACCCTTTTAAGAAGTTTTTCTGTTTAATAAGCTTAAATTTTTCAACCCATTCAAAAACTTCTTACCAGAGTTTTACTGTATTTTGTTACCTTCCTTGTTTACATTAAGCCAAGGAGGTACAGACTCATAACAATAAGTTATTTAACAGTTAGCGACGTTAACTCAGTGATACACCAGATTGACTATAAATAGCTCTTTACTTTATCTCAACCTGAATTGACTATATTGTTACGTCTAAAAGTCACTTCTTTATCCTTTACTTTAATATACTGAGACTTATTTAAGTTATTAGCAACTCATTCAATTCCCATACTTTATAACAATATCTAACTATACTGTGGCCTCTGCCACTTGGCTCCGTCTCACATTCAAGTCGGTGTCGTATTCACTGTTGAGCGCGAACGAATACAAACGATCACCAGCTGCCATGATAGTTCGTACATAGTCAAAACAAAAACAATGGCCCCAGTATGGCCAACCAAACAGCCAGTCACACACACAGAGAGTACTATGCACTATTGACATTGTGAAAATAATTATTTTCACGTTCACACAAAAAAAAAAAAACAATATAAACATGAAATGGGTAAGTCTACTATCACTGATGTTAATCCACAGGAAATGGACAGATTTTGTTGACAGCTCGTACGAACCCCCCCTGTGGTGTTCTTATGGTTACCGCCACGAACTACACCATTTTGGCCTGGATGTACTGCTGACACACTAGCAGTCTTCCACTTTAGCAGTGGCTGTGTATGTACTCCACACACTATCTCTTCCATAATTGTTGGGGAAACTGTGTGATCATTTGCCAGCGATCAAGACGGTTAAAAGGAATATCACATGGATTGTGGTCAGGTACAGCTACCAATGGTTCACCCACAAGGAAGTGGCCTGGTGTCAGAACATCATACTCCCAAGGGTCTGTTGAGAGGGCACATGTAGTTCTCAAATTCAAAACTGCAGAGACCTGCACACACAATGTTGAGAGTTCTTTGAAGGTCAGCAACTGAGTACAACTCTGTACAGATGCTACTTGGCACTCTTGATCGCTGCTTCCCACAGACCTCCAAAGTTTGGACTTGCTGGAGGATTGAAGTGCCACTTAAAAGACTCTCCCAGGTTCACCTTAGCTGCAATCTCTTCCTCATTATCCTTTGAAAGTAGGGATGTCAAACTCGATTCCTCGATACCTGCGATTCTTGAATAATCGTATAATTGTATAATCAATAATCGGAAGTCCAAGAATCAAAGCATGAAAAACAGATTACTACAAATACATAACCTAAGACAAGTGGCACGATTTCTGGTAAATCACGATACAACGAAATAACATCAAAACACAAGTTAAATCGTGAAATAACACAAAATAAGACAAATGTGTGATATCTTACGAAATGAGCTTTCTCCACAGGAAATTAACTATTATTCCATGTTATACAAACAAAATTACTTTGACACTGTAAAAATCTAGACGCGCAGGTCTTGAGAATATCGAGAAATTTTCTAGATTAATAAATTCCAGATAAGCTACAGTAGTTCGACAACAAACTGCCTCCAAGCGCTAATAACAATCGTTCGAAGTGAACACACACAACTAGAATGTGTGCAGTAATCTACGGTCGAGACATTGCTTGTTTACATTGACACGTGTACACGAATGCGTGAAATGAAAGAATGATCTAAATTGATACATTAAACTGACTGTTGTCATAAAATATGTAGTCTCATAAATTATGGAAGATGCTGCAGGTGATGTAAAAGACTGTAAAATGTATATTATTTGGACATTTTATGTAAAAAGAAAAGTGCAAAGGCGAGTGTAAAGTGTGCAAGAAATTAAATACAAAAAATACCTGAATTGGTCTAAGAGGATTTTTTTTTTCAAATAATTTATATGCTATTAATATTACGTGGATGATGCTTGTCTAGTTTATGTATGTATGTATGTATGTATGTCAAAATTCCTTTGCATTAAAATTTATAAGTGTAAATAATATTTTTTTTTTTTTTTTTTTTTTAATACTTTTCTTTGCATTTCCAGAAAAAATTATTTTTGAATTTACCAAAATGATACTTTATTAATTTAAATAATTAAATTTCACACCCTCCTATACATGATTTAGTTCTGTACAGTAATTGTCTGTAACAAAATGAATCGAGAGTGGTATTGGCATCGAGATAGAGAATTGAGGAAAAGTGGAATCGTTACTTTCCTATTTGAAAGTAATGTTGCATACACCTCCTTGAGTTGTTTATGTGCTCCCACAAAGTTGGTGTTATTATCGGAGTACACATCAGTAGGGATTCCTCTTATTGACAAGTCTATGACCAGCTACAAGTGTACTGCCTTAATAGCCATACAAATGAACAGACACCTGTAACCTTGAAGGTTGCCTTCTTTCTTGTTCGTACTGGTGTGGCATGGAAAGGTCCTCCAAAATCTACCCCAACGGACCTAAATGCTCAAAGCTGCAAAAACCGTGCTTTTGGCAGTGTGTCCATTACTGGATTGTGAGCGACTGGTCTGGCCTTAAAACACTATATGCACTTGTGAATCACATTTTGCACCACATAGCATGCAGAAATTATCCAGTACTCTCAGTGGACTAGATACAAGGTTGTGGATCAGACAATTCTTCCCTGAAGCTACACAACTGTTATGTAAGACAAATGCCATGGTAGTATTTCTCAACTCCTCCAGTGTCAGAAAATTACTCTTTGAATGGCTTGTTTTCTTGAATGCTACTCTTGCCCGCAATACTCATGCTCTGATGCGTGTCAACTTGACCAGCGAAGATGACTTGTCAATTCAAACATCTTCAGGGCCATTACACTCAATCTGGTTTGCCACCAAGATAACAGATGCAGATGGCTTCAATTCTGGCATGGACTCTTGGGTAGTGGCCTGTATCTGGCCAGTATTCCTGCGAAAGCTTCAGCCACGGTGGGCCTGTGAATCACCATGAATGCCTGAGAATCTGCTCAGGAAGAGCACCGCATGATGCCACGTCTGCTGGGTTCTCCTCAGATTGGATGTGCTTTCATGTACGGGGGGTACGATGGCCTGAATCTCTGCTACTCTGTTAGCTACAAATGTTTGACACTCATGTGGTGACAAATGTAAGCATGTCAATACTACACTTGAATATGGCCAAGTATGAACCTCAAACTCTTTGATCTTGCCAAAATACAGCAGGTTTATGTGCTGCCACAGCCTACTCAATAACAATGCTGCACACAACTCAAGTTTGGGCACAGCGAGAGTCTTCAAAGGAGCCACTTACGACTTTGAACAGAGAAGACTGACTTGAACATTCCCGTCCCTCGTCACACAACGGATATAGATGACTGCAACATAGGCCCTTTCACTGACATAGCAGAATCAATGAAACTGCATGCACATCGGCCCCTTGAAGTGGAATAAACCTAGGAATTTTAACCCTGCAAAGCCTAGGAAGTGACTTCTTAAACTCCTCCCACTGGTTAAGTACATCCTGTTCAACAGGTTCATCCCAGCCAAGACCTTGGGTACATAATAACTGAAGTAAGATCTTGCTAGTTGCAATCACTGGGGCCAACCATCCACAAGGGTCGTACAAGTGGGCAATGGTTGAAAGAATGCCTCGCTTGGTGTTTGGTGCATCATATACCTGAACCCTGTATATGAAGCAGTCATGGCCTGGATCTCAGCGCATCCCCAACACCTTCACAGATTCACTGCAGTCCAGGGTTCTAGACTCGTATGATACACTTCCATCATCCATTAACTCCTGACTATTGGATAATCATTTATGTGATTGAAACCCTCCAGCATCCAATAATCTAATGAGGTGTTCTTTTAACTCTTTAGCTTCAGTGATGGTAGATGTTCCTGTGACAATGTCGTCGACGAAGATATCCTGCAGTAAAACACGTGCTGCTAAGTCAGTTTGACTGGTGAGTCTGGATTTGGTTGCCACAATACACATTGATACATCAGGTCTCGTGGGTCAATACCTATCTGCCTGTACATCTTACGCACGTCAGCTGTAAGTCCTACACTTGACGTTCTGAAGTTCAGTACAATAGCACAAATATCCTTCTGGAGCTTGGGACCACGCAAGAGTACATCATTAAGAAATTATTAAAGAGACATGTTTTTCGTGGCATGTGAAATCCTTTTATCTCCGCGAAATTGACTAATTTTTGTAAATTTGCGAAATAATCACGAAAATAACGTAATTCTCCACATAATCAATTTATTAATAGAATTAATTACTATAGTCCATTCCCCATTGGAAGCAACTTTCTCTGAGCCCTGCTAAATATCTACTTGCATGTTTAGTATCCTTCCGCCAAATGTAAACAAACATTGCCATGTGACTGCCATGTAGCATCTGCCAAAATCAATGTTTACATGCCATTGTGTGTGTACATGTGTTCGTATACTTTCACTACACCTAAAAATAAACATTGAAATGTGACTTCTACTTTTATTCCTGTCAAATGTGTTGTTAACTATTTACAGCTTTTCAAAGAATTCTGTCTTAAGGTCTATTTCAAAAACCATTTCGTACCAATATTTACAGTTTAGGCCTATAACATTATTTAGGTCAGCTTCACGACGTTTTAAAAATGCCTGAATTAATGGTAGTTCTTACAGTTATGTTACATTAACATATTTGTTTTCTACAACATAGCACATTACACGTAATGCACGTTAATATTTTGCTGCGACTGTGTTAAACACTGTTACTACAATTGCGGGGTAATGAACTGTAGTATTTAACTTTTTGTTATTGATATGTCTTGGGTTATTTCTTTAAAAGGATGGCCTCAGTTCAAATAATGAAGGAATAGACAGTCTTACGAAAATGTGACATTAAAATCAAGCACGCAACTAGTGTAGCTCATTTTTTGTTATAGAAACTTAAAATATAGCGGTGAACATGCACACAAATAAGCCTACAGTAACTTTTATTTAACTCATATTTATATGTATTGCTACTTACTGTGTATTAGGTTTATTGAAATTTATTGGGGCTGGTCTTGGTTATTTTGTTGGGATTGGTGGTAATTCACGTTGCACGACTGTGTTTCAAACACCCAGGGTAAAGGTACAACGTTGTGATAAATAAACAGACGTGGCTGTAAATAAATAACTTAGTCATAAAAACAGTTCACATTTAAAACATACAAATAGTTCACATCAAATATTTGAATTCATGTGCGTGCGCACACACACGAGCGTAAGTCACGATGCAGCCAAGCCACACTATTTCACATGCAGCAGTTAACGAAATAACTTAACAGTATATTTATTACTGCCCCTATTCCGCGCTCTAAGCTTACAAGCTGCCCAGACCCCGGGCAAGGCTAACTTCACTTTGTCTCCTCTAGACGCCCTTTACTAGCAGTTTAACTTTAACTCATTTATATTCATCTAGAACCAGCTTTTTCCCTCGTACTTAGAACGTCACCTACACCTGGAATAACGCAGTTTCCTTCAGCTATCCTCGACTTGGTAGGAGGTAGCACAGATTACGTGCTTATTGAACTTTCAATAAACAGACATTGCTCTCTACATTTCTGCTTTTATTTCCAGGGTATTTATTGTATCCACAGTTAAAGGTAGATTACGCTATTATTCACTGTCAACAGAAACCGGGAATTTTATTAAACCAAATTAAGACATACATATTAGATGGTTACCTGTTTCTTTCCAGTTACACATCAGCACTGTCAGTGCTCGTGGATGAGAAACAGTGATGCCACAACCACTAGCAACACCTTCACATCAGGATGCAACGTAATTTACATCATTTACATTGCGCTTCGAAAATTCTTTTTTCAATTATAAGCAGTTGTCATTAATACATTCTGGAAATAATTATTCATTTTATCAGCAAATGGTGAGGAAGTTGAGTTGACCCATTTATATACACTAAGGGGATGCAGTTTCTTCTGCCATTGTGTTCTGCAGCTGCATCTTCATTTCACCTCACCTTCTCTGGCACTCAGTACCTCTGTCAAAACCTTTCTGCCCTCTCACCCAATGTTTGCCATGTTTTCACATGCAAATTTAAACTCCTGTTCTCACACCGCATCAAACCCAAGAATACTGTGATGAGCAGTCAATATGCTTTTTGGATGTTGCAAAGTTAAATATTTATAAACTTAATACTTTACATCACAGTAACTAATGGCTTTGTACATATTTATGCGCAGTAGAACATAATTTGTGATAACCATACTGTTTTTGAATAAGAAAAAGAGCAATGCAGAGGTTTAAAACTGTTACGCCGAGTAAGATGTGAAGCAGGTATATGGGGGTTGCAGGTATCTGCCTGGTGAGTGACTCGCCAGAGGAAGACAATGTGGCAGACGAAGGTCCAGATCTGGGCTTGGTCGCTGGCATCAGAACTGCATACACAGTGCCTACAACTGGAACTGAACTGGATTCCCGTGACCTGGACACTACACTCAGTCTCGAAGAACTTATGGCGCAGATGAAAAGCATCTGAATTGCATGACTGCCCTGCCTCCTTACATCTGCTGTGTATTCATGGTGCAAACTTTTTAAACACAAATTTTATTATGAAATATTCAAAAGATTATTAAAAATGTTGGAAAACATGCCAGCTGAATGTGTGCAGTGGTTCTGTAGGTAACTTCATGGATAAAGCTTCAGCCACTTTTTGCCACCTCAACAACTTGCTCTAGGCCATATTCACGATTAGGGGTGGGCAAAGCTGGGAAAATTCGAATATCTTTAATGTTTGGCTTTGTATTCAAAATCAAATTTTTTACTTCGAACTTTGAAACTTAAATTATTTATTATTATTGGCCCAAAAAGCAAAATAAGACGTCAGCTTAATAACATCAAAGTCTTTATTCGACGTTTGCTACACACATGGCTAGTGAATGATCAAAACATAACCTAACTCAACAGAATGCCTACAAATTAGTCCAAACTGCATTTTGGTGTAAAATAATTGTATCTACTCACAATATAGCAAAACAAAATTACAGGGGAAAACCCATTTTTATATTATGAAACACTTCATTATTTTTCCAAACTTATTCAGTACCGTAGATTTTAATCTGTAATGTTTATTTCCCTCATGTCTAACAGTGCCTTCATGCATTACAGTGTGATAAATAGGACATTAAACTGCAAGTTTTACAGACTTAACTGCTGTGAAATTGCACCCACTGCGATTCAAATCTTAATGTAATAAAAAAGAAGGAAAAAAAAAAAAAAAAAAAGGGGGAAATAGTTAATAACTACGCTTCACTTCACGCCATTCTGAGTGGCCATGGAATATCCATATAGCCAACAGTGACAAAGGATGAGATCAAACAAAATTGGAATAATCTTGACACTCCACAACATTAACGCATGTAATGTATATGTACTAGCGGTGTGCGGGATCTCGAACTTCTGGAAAAATTTATGTTCACATTTGTAGGTTGTTCCAAATAAAATGCAAGTAGGGTTTTGAGTGAGAAGCTTCGTATCAACTCTTTACATACGCGATTGATTTGATGAATCAAATCTTGTCGAGAATTTTTTTATCTTTCTGCTTATTCACAGATTTCAAAGTTCGAAGAAAAAAAAGTTCTGCTTCGTATTTTAAGTAACGTTAAAACTACGTGCACCATGAATGTTTAGTATGACCCCAAATGTTTAACTATTTTACTGAGATCTAATATGGCATTTTTAAAATCTAGATTTGGTTAAAACTGTTCATAATATGCCAACAAATTGTCTTTGTTTTTGTTCAAAATGTGTTTGTTTTTAACTGTGTGTTGTGTTCACTCGTTATCGTAAAGACGTTGACAAACTCTAAAAGTAGCAAGATTGCTACGGGAAAAAAATTAATTTGCTTAGATATTTTTATGGATAGAGGAATTACCTTTGTTAGCATACGATACAGATTCCGTATGTAGCATTCGTAACCTGCCAGATGCAACTTGGCTGTGATTGCAGTTGTACTACATGATTCGAAGTGTGTGTGTGTGTTCACTGGCGTTAAAACTTCTACTGAAAATTAATTTGAGTTAATGTACACACATTTTACTACCAAAAATGGAACTGAAAATTCAAACATTCCTTAGTAGAAGTCATGGAGTTATGAAGAAAGTAGCAGAGAACTGAAAACATCAAGGTATTGATTTAAACAAATTTAAAGCTGCATATTTTATTTTATCATGTTGTAAGTACAATATTTTTTTATTATTAAGAAATTATTATAAAGGATTTTCCTATTAAAGTTGAAGCAAGTTGTACTTTCAACAGTGCTCCAAACCCAAAGGATTAATTCATAGTGTGACAACTAAGTGTATAAAAATATAAAACAATATGACTTTTCTAGCTCGAATCTTACTTTTAGCACATACATTCATTATTCTATGTTTTATTTTTTGATTTAATCGAAAAGTCATGACAGAATGTTATTCAGTAGATCTAGCAACCCACAAACTTCTTTACCTAAGATAAAATACTTTTTCCCAAACTTTTCCCTGTGGCAAAATTCTATTCCTGCACACCATTAATATCTATGCAAAGGAATAGAACCATATTATATTGAATCACTGTTTACACAATTTGAATAAAAAGTACAAAATATAACTATCGGGGTGTAAAAACATGACCACTACAATTAATAATTACGGTTATGGGAAATGAGAGTGGGATGGTGTGAGAAATAAAAACGATTTTAGTCTGAACTCGTGTATATGTGGCACATAATTTTAACTTAAGAAATCGACAAGTGTAAATTTTTAGTTTTATCGTTAAAGTTACAAAACCATTTAAAATAAACCCACCACTACGTATTAGTTATGAAAGTGCAACAGTCATAAAACTCTAGGCACTGCATGAATGACCTTCATTCACAATTTGTTAGCAGAGGTTCTTATTGCTTTAGTGCATGTTTGCGTGAGTAAACGAGGACTGAAGATAGTCTAGGGCTGCAGCGGTGATGTTACGTTACAGTTTTTGTAGGCATGCGACTGATAAAACTTCCCAAAGTATAGTCAATTCCGTGGATAGTCTTTCCCTTACTGCATGGCACATCGGTACAATGTGTAAAATTTGTTTATGATTGTCCCATTTTTGTAAATGTACAAAGTACCATATTTTGGAGTGTATAGGCAGCACATTAAAAAAAAATTACAACAAACAGCGGGGTGCTAATTATTTTCGAGATATTGGCTTAAAAAGAATGTTTTCCCCTAAACCATGTTCAGAAATTTGTCATCATACAGTATGTTTTGACTTAGTTTATAAGTTAGTTGAAAAAAAATTAATTAATAGCTTATTACTCTTGTTTTCAAACACGTATGGGTCGCATCATGCTTTTGCCTGCCTGTCCAGGTCTTCCGGGCAGTTCTGCTTTGTATCACTTCCAGCCGCCGTCTAGGTATATCGCTGCTTTTCCTCTCCCTCTCCCTCTCACTTGGGGTGTCTCCTGCCCACCTCCACCCCCTTCATCCATATCGCAACCACAGCCGCCCAGCACTAGGCTAGCTTGTTTGCTGTCTTTCTTTTCTTTCTTGCTCAGTGTCTCCCCCTGCCTTTCACTCAACGCACATTGCACGCACACATGCACCATACCATTGCCTGTCTGACAGCCGATCGAGCTGGCAGGCTACTCATGGCGCATGTGCTCTGCAATACATATACTGTGCTGAGACATTTAATTTGCATAGTTCATCTTTTTTGCTTTGTTTTTAATGTCGCACAAGACAACTACATCATAAAATTCATAGACTTCACAGAACTTCCGACCTCCAGTTTTTTTTTTTTTTAACATGTCCATTTCATTGTGAACAAGGCCCGAGATTAATCTGAGTTAGACACAGTACAATGGGCGGAAATGGAATACTCATGCAACACAGCGATAATGTACAGTACCGTTGCTTGTTAAACAAAACTTTACAGCATCTCTTTACCACTGCACGGATAAGCTGAAAACAGGTTCAGCGAAGCACAAATACACGGGAGAGTACTGTATTTAAAAAATTTGACTTTGAAATTAAATTTATAGCTTCGCCCACCCCTAAATGATAGGAGCAACTATTTTGAGTGACATATAATCTTGAAGAATATCTACATTTGTTAGGCACACATTTACTTTAGCCTGGCATGTGAAAGATAGCCAGGGCAACCAAGACTTGTTTGTATTTTGCTAGACACAAAGAAGGAAGGTGCGAGCGATATATATATATATATATATATATATATATATTTATATATATTGCTATGCTCGCTGCTATAGGTAACCACTTCCCCTCTCGTAGGCGTGTAAGAGGAAGTAGCAAGCCAGTCTTGCTCAGTCACGCCATACCGCAGTGCGGGAAGGCAGACAGCGGGCCGCAGAGCACTGATAATTGACTGCGTGTGACATATTTCACATCCAGTTACTACACGTGTGCATAAACAACTAGCTTAAAAACAATAGTCGTGGGAAATTTTAGGTGAAGAGACCCAAAATATACTTCAATCGACACACCATGCGATAAACGACGCACAGGAATTTCACTGGGACCACAAAAAAAATTGTTGGTGGATGTGGTTTATCGGTGCATGTGATAATGATACATCGAGAGTCGACTGTAATCTGAAAATTAAGGTGGGGGTTTTACTTGGAGGGCAGGTCATACGTGGGTAAATACAGTAACACAATTTCTGTTTTTAATATATATTAACCATACATGCAATAAAAGTTCTAAACAAATTTTTTTGAAGCCCACCATTATAATACATTTGACTAGACCACACACTTCTGTGTGAGCTACCACTGCTGGCTATTAAAATTGCAACACCAACAAAGTTATGATCTATCACAACCAGAATACCCTCAAAAAATGGCGTGATTACTCATACAGATCACGGGGAAATCAGTACTGTGTAGCATTTACCATGAATGGCAATAACTGCTACACAACACAGCATTGAGAGGAAGGGACTTTGACGGTCTGGGATATTTCCGCCCATGCTGCTTCAATGCATGCCCAAAGTTCATCCTTTGTGGCTCTAGATGTTCAATAGGCGAGAGTTCCAGTGAACGTACAGGCTACAGAAACAGTGATATGGTGGTCATCCAGGAACCCTTTACTGTCCTGTTATCACAGGACCCAGGTTGGCCCTGAAGATAGGGGACAGCAAAAGGCTCCAACACCTCTGTGATGTAAGAGTTGCTGGTCAATGAACCAACGATGTGGACTAGGTGCGAACGGGATTGGAATCTGCTGGCACACCATACCATAAACCCAGGTGCTGTGATGGTGCAAGACTTTGCGGGGGGGGGGGGGGGGGACTGCCATGCTACAGTGCCGCCAGACATGTATGCAACCATCATGGTGCTGCAAGTAGAAGCAGGATTAACTGGAGAAGATAAATGGCATACCATTTCTCTCTCCAGGTCTGACGTTCCATATACCATTGCAAGCGGTGGTAGCCACAGTAATGGGCATATGCTCTGGTGCTGCAGACAACACCCCATGTTTATGAAGACAGATTGATGTGCAACATTCCTGAACGAGGGTGGCTCTACAGTTGGTAATCTTAACACATACCAGATGTCTGTCCTAGAGCTCCATTGGTGCAGTGGGGTTCCTGCGAATACTCGTCTATCTCCACTCGACCCACAATTCCCACATTTGCTTCACTAGGGTTTGATTTCTTCTAATGCAAGAACCAATTTTGCGGTAGGATAATCCGCAATCCTAAAAGGCAACAATTCTCCAGCAGTCAAAAACAGAGACCTGTTTGCATGGTGTTTGTATTCTTTGTTGCTGCATGCTCACTCTGTTTGCACACAGAGGGGCACAATACCAGTACCTCTCTGGACTCTCACTCATGAACTGCTTATCAGTGTTGCCAATGGCATACGTGCTGCACCATTTGGTCGAACAAGTAATCATGTCATTTCCTACCTTGTTCTACGCATTTCTCCAATGTGGAATCTTTTAGATGTGGCTCCTTGGTGTTGCAATTTTAAAAGTCAGCAGCATAGTTCATGCAATACTTTCACTTAAGCCAGTGTGCTATAATAACAAAGTTCTGTACAAGCTACTGCGAAAGCTCTTATTAGACGTGCTGGCCGAACCTGCTTGCAAGAAGGCATGCAGGTTTCTATGGAATAACCTTATGCACAGAGTAATGTATACCCATGATACTTGCTGCCACACAAGAACATGTGAGTGCATTCGTTTTGATTTTACTTCTACAACTGTGGTTCTAGGCTGGACTTTACTCACGATGTCTGCATTATTTGTATGCACTGAGCCTGATTGATTTTTTTTGTGATAATAGGAACTTTTTGTCTTATACCAATGTTTGCCATAATTTCCACAGGTTCTGTTATAGTATCGGTAAACCACACTATTATTTTTTGTTTTACTCTTGTGTATTTGCCTTATAGCTGATTCAAAAACAATTACAACTTTTGCCCTCAACTCTCTCTCTGATTTGTTAAAAATTCAACCTTGTAGGAAACGTTCTACTAAAAATTGCACACGACCAATTACAAAAACGTTCATGAAAACTGCCAGCAGTTCGCTAAATCTTTCTATCAGCGGCTATGTAATCCTGCATGGAAACTTCCATCATGGCATACAGGCTTTATATTGTGAAAGTTTAAAAACAGATATAAAATAATACAACACAATACACTGACAAAAACATTATCACAGCTTAAAAGTTATACCCAAAAATTAATGCATTTCAAATAATGAAATTTCCAGCCTCAAGTGGGGCTGTGCAGCATCATATTTGTAACAAAATTAATTTTTATAATGCAATGTAAGCAAGCACAAGCTATGGTCTGTATAGAATTAGAAATCTAAAGAAAAATGGAGAAACACCTCACAAGCCGAAAATGTATACCGTATTCACCGCATTGCAAGCCAACCCCTAACATTTACACCTTCGGAAAAAGAAAATAACATGATACCAAATGCAAGCTGAATTGGGGCGAGATTGATTGTGCCAGAGTTTTCACATCCTGTGTATGGTTATGTCAAGGGAGAGGAAAGGGGCGGAAGTAGCGAAAAAGATGAGGCTGCTAGTGCCACGCCATTGCTTGATGGTGAAGGGAGGGAGAGTAGCACTAGGACAAAGAAAATGCAGCTGCTTGTTGTGGCAGATGCAACTACAGTGGGTGGGGGTGTTAGGAGCAAGAGGACGAGAATGCTGATGATGAATAAGGATGACAAAAGAGGGGGGGGGGAGGGAGCTTGGAGTAGTGTGGGCATGGTTAGACGGAAGGCGTGGCTGCAGATGGGGTAGAAGGGTGTGGGCGTGACCTGATGTTAGGGAGGGAGCAGACTGTTAGGCCGCTGAGGAAGGGAGGAAGCAGAGTGGTGTGGGCGTGACGTGGGGGAGGGATGATGTTCTGGGGGGGGGGGGGGGAAGGAGCGGCCAGGAGCTGTGTATACTACATGACTGCTGCTGCCTGCAGCCGCAGTGACTTTGTTAAAGGTCAAACCCAGTCAAGCAATAAGGGGGTGCGCTTTACACAAAAAAATTGTGCATTATTATGAACTGAGACTACTATATTGTATTAGAGCTGCAACAGTAGTGATAAATATACACTGTCCATTTTATCAGCTCGTTTTATATATACTTGTTCGGAACTGTACGTAATATTGCTTGTCCCAATTCTAAGCCGAGGTGTGATTTTGGAAGATTCAAATTGACAACAAAAGGTTGGCATACAATGTGGTAAATATGGTACTTTTGGTTGGCAGTGCATAATACACTGGAGGGTGGAACGGTTTGGGTGGCTATTAACATAAAGATCTTGAGAGCCGATGAGGGTGACATGAGGTGAGTATGGAGCTGCGCTGGATTGTAGGGGCAGGGGAGATCTTAGAGAAAACCCACTGAATAGCGACATCGTCCGGCATGATTCCCACATGAAAAACTCTAGGTGTGACCCTGCTGGGAATTGAACCCAGTTTTTTCTTGGTGGGAGGCGAGTGGTCTAATCACTGCGGCCCCCTGCATAATAGATATTTTACGTATAATAATTATTTACAAAAGTTTACAGAATGTCTTAGAATTTAACTTGCACATATGGGGATTCAATACTGATCTTCAGCGGCACATTACCAAACCTCAGATAAGCAGACAGTGCATTCAGTCTCCAATGAACCTGCATTCCCACAGATGGAATATACAATGGCTGTACATTAGGGTTGCGCAATACTTTTTCTCACAAAATTTTTTTTTTATAAACTGCCATGAAACTAAAATGAAAACTAATTTACAAGAGCTCAGTTTTATTGAAAGCGTAACAAATTTCATAATATTTTTAGCATGTAAAAAAAAAAAAAAAAAAAAAAAAAAATATTTACTACATATTTTTTTGCCTAAATTAAAATTTTCAATTTATGTAGTTATTTTTGTTATAAAATAATAAAAACAATTTTTTACAAAAAAAATAATTTTTTGCTGTTGCACTAAAGGAAATTTTAGGGATGTCAAAGTCGATACTTTGATTATTACAGGCATTGAGAATCTAACAGTTAATTGTTATGAATCCTTGTCCACCTTCACATGAACTTTTGAGGTTATGTTGCAATGCAACAGATTTTTGGTTTTCAAATTAAGCTGAACCTGTACCGAACTCGCATGTGTTGATTGACTGAAATTAACATATACTTTTCCCGGCCCCAGCAAAATTACTATTTATTAAAGCTGAAAATGTCTGCTATAAATTTTCGAATATATATTATTTTATTATCTGTTGTAAAAAGTATTCATTTCCGTCACTAAAAATTGCATTCGATGATGCTTCGACTGTGAAAGAATTAAGATAATATTCATATCTTGAATCCAAACTACACTAAACAATCTAGTAGGGAAATATACTTAAACTGGTAACATACCTTATAAGCGGTCTATATATTCGCGAGCCATTAAACCCTAATAAGTTTTCAATGGTTATAGGGATTTCTCTTTAATTTTCCAACGACGTATTTGCTTATTATTGCGTCGACCCACGGAAAACTGTTATATGAGATTGCCATAAAAATATGGTTTACAGATCCACACTTATCAAATGTTTGATAAAACCTGACTTAATTTTCAATCCACTCTCACTCACTGTCCTCTGCTTTTACAGTTTTACCACGTAGCAATGGCATACTAAACTTGTTACATACTGTAACCAGGAATTGTTCCAATGCAGGATATGACATTGTAAATTACACACAATGTATGTATGTCTACAAATTTAAGCAACCGTCACATATATGTGAGATGGAAAATGGTGCAAAATGCATTTATTGTTAGGGAAAGCACCACATTTTGTACATCGGCAGTCATGTTAGCAATGTGCAGAAGGTAAACAGTAAGCAGCAGTGGTGCCATATTTTCATGACTGATTTGCAGCGCAATGTTGCCACACCGAAAATCTCCTTTTTACGGAATTTTTTCTTTCAGCTAGTTCAAAATGTTAATGTAAATAATAAAAAATTATCCAACAAAATAATACAGAGATAGGAAAAAAAAGTTAATGTATAGCTAAAGAACACGTACATTTTTTGTACCATACATACTTCCTGTTTGTGACATTTTCGTTTTTGAGGTAGTCGAGATTGAAGCAATTTTTTTTTAAATTTTACCTTAACAAATATTTTCCATCTTTTTTTTTATCTAAACGTGTACGCATGAGTAGTATTAAAGTTTTCAATGTACTGAGGATTTTATTTACGTAGAGATGAAGAAAATGTCTAGCGACGTTAGAAGATATTTTTCAGTTGACGTAAACGATGCAAATTACGCATTTTGCAATTTATGCTTGGCAAAAAATTCATGAGGTGGGGTTAGTCGCACAACTAGTAATATGAGAAAACAATTAAGTAAACACGACGCGTACAAGAAAATGGCCAATAATGATGTTTCAGAAGATCTTTTGGGCAAGGATGTTTGTAGCAGCAAGTCATCCAGTAGCAGCATTTTAATTTAGCACTTGTATTTCAGTTTCATTACTAAATAGCAACAATATTTGCATACATATTGCTTAGCTTCATAAGTTAAACGAAAGTTCTCAACGCAATATTTTAGGTTAACTTTTTTGTATTGTCTATACAGTAGAACCTCTCTATTACGACCCCTCATGGGGAGGGGGGGTGCTTTCAGTGGGGAATGGACTATAGTCTGTAATATGTCACTGTTTTTACAGCAAAGGAGGAGGGATAATGGACAGGGAGGATAAGGAAGAGGCGCCAGCACGTGACTAGGACAAAGAATCCTTACTGACCTGGCCTGCAACTCCCTCCTCCATGTCCCCCTCACCGCTTCACTTCCATGGACAATACACCAGTGTCCAGTAATTTATTGCTTCACGCTGCTTGGGACAACAGATGTCAAAGCCTATGATGGCAGCTTGAGAAATACGCTACTACTAAACATCAGTAAGGGCTAGTTTTCCATAGCCTAAAAACCGTGGATAATAGAAGCTTGTGGTTGGAGAAAAGGTCTACAAAAAAAAATTCGTGAATAACTGAAACTTAAGTTGGCGAGGGATTACTGTATCTATTTTTAGATGTGCCTCAAATTTCTGACTTTTTCGATCCAAACTTTTCTCGGTACCTCGGGATTGGGTCGTAATAGAGAGGTGGTCGTAATGGGGGTTTTACTGTATTTGTTTCAAATAAAATAGTTGATTTATCAAAAATGCTGATATGAAATTGTTAGGCTAATTTGATAAGCCTGAATATTACATAAATATAGGAAATTAACTTGCTTAGCAGACCAGAAAATTTCTCCTGTAATTATCTTCATATTTGCATCTGTCTAATTTGACCTATAAAACAAAATTTCGAAACGATACATTGACTGTAGATAAATTTATTAAACACTCAAATATTCATCAAAAGTGAGGATATTAATTTGTTGACTTCTGGCAACAAAACTTTCTACCAAAAGGAAAATGAAAGTTGTAATTTCTTGTTTTGGTATACCAAATATGTACTCGCAACTCTACTGTAGATATTGATAAAACACTGAAGCAAGCTCCCAAAAACCGTTTATATAAAAGAGTGGGCATGCTCATAAAACATAAGAATATTTTTTTTGGTACCTGACGTATCATCTTTTGATATAAACCCGTGAAAGATTTGGTCAGGGAGTGAACTATACACTACACTTTTTTTTTCACAGTAAATGACAAAACACATGGAATATGCAAGGTCCACATTTTACACAAACTATAAGGATCCTTGTTTTAATATTTTGTACTTCACCTGGAATATTTTAAAATAAATTGCTGTGGCAGTAAGAAATGCAACTTGGCAACAGCACCATATAACTGAGCAGTGGTGAGTGGCAATATCACGAGTATTTATCCGTCTGGGAGCAACGTGTTCACTTCACGTTCGACCTGCGCTCCTTCATGATGAACGTGGGGATAAGCACCACACACGCCACGGTGGCCATCTTGAGAAGCGTCGAGTAGGAGTACAAGTCGTTGAGAGAGGTAAGGGAGGCAAGCATCTCACCCGCTTGGATACACAGGTAATTGTACGGCATCAGACCTGCTAACATCCACAACACGATAACCAAGGCCACCCAAATGGCAAACAACAGTTTAAAATTTTGGGTTTATATGTATAAGGATAAGTAGCTGCTAAAGACAGAACTTTCTGTATATAAAGGGCTCCAAATATACTTGACTAATTCCGCACACATTTATACAAACTAAACGAGGTGGGGGGACTCGCGTTCAGGAAGGCCTGGGTTCGAACCTCAGCCTGGCCTCAATACTGATTTTGGTTTTCCATGTTTCTCCGAAGTCACTCCACATGACTGCTGGGACAGTTCCTTACCACGGACCATCTCCGTTCCTGCTTCTCAAATCAACTGGCCCATTCTCTAATGACCTTGCCGTTGACAAGACGTTAAGCCCCACCCACCAACCTACCTTTATACAAAACAACAGAATGTGTTGCAGAACATAGGTGCTACTATCTGATGGCTGGAATTGACAACACACTGTCATTATTTTTTTTACAGAAATGTTTAAGCTGAGCTGTCCAATGTGTTTGTTGACAATGCTAGAAAGCTAGTTTTACCCAAAACTGGGATATAACCATCACCTGTAGAGCTTTTGCACAACATTAATGCAATGCTGTAGCAGTTGCAAAGGAGCACCCTAATATGATAATGGTAGCGTAGTAGTCAAACTATTGCCTCCCACCAAGGCGAACTGGGTTTGACTCCTAGCAGGGCCACCCAGATATTCGCATGGTGGAAGTTGCCGTTGGCAGGTAGGTTTTTTCAACACACTCCTGTTTCCCCCTCCTCTTACATTCCTCTGCTGCTCCATCTTCACCTCACTTCATCCTAACCAGCACAAAATGTCACTGATAAGCATCAACTAAAGCCCAGGTAACCAATTTAAATTGTAAATGCCAACCGAGGTTTTTAGTTTCTCTATATGATGGCATATCCATTGTTTAACAGTAAAAAGAGCAATAATTATTTCAAAGAACAAAAAATTGTACTGGTTGGTGCGGCTTTACACACAAAAAACTTACAGTACCTAAACAAACTGTGAAGAGGAACACTCCATATGGGATCCCCAACACTGGTGAAATTAGATTAATAATCCAGTTGGGTGTAATTGGAAACATTCGCAGGAACAGCATGTAGTAAACTAGCTGATGAGAATTCTCTTGGACCTGTAAAATAATCAGCAGTTTACAAAATGGAATTTTACACATTTGGATTTTTTTTTAAATTGGCATTTGTGATATTTAAAGTAAAGTAAAATTATACTTTTCTACTTTACGTTTTCAGTTACAAACAAAGAAGACTGGAAAGTTAATGCTGTGGAATTTGTGCAAGTAAGGCACACAGTATGACGTTGCAGAAAAGTGTTGCAGTATCCATTATACGAGACTCCAAAGAACTTGCATCGTAAAATTATTTACGAGCTACACTGTTCTTGATCACAGTTTAAAAGTTTTTCTGATTCTTTTAATTTGTTTTAATAATTGGTGCCTTTATTCACAAACTCAATAAGAACACTGCTCCCACATAAGGACGTTTCTGAGCAGATGAGGATGAAGCGGTACTGGTGGAGGGGGAGAGAAGAAATAAATATGAGATCCCCAGGAAGATCTGCCAACAAGCTGCAGTGTCTGGCATGATTTCCACGTGTGATAATTTGGGAGTGACCCCATCAAAGAATCAAACCTTGTTTACGTTGGTGGGAGGCAAGTGTTCTAGCCACTACACCACTCCATAAGGAAGTAAGTAAAACAGATGTGTTATTGATGAGCAAACTGGACATGCATTACTGAACCTGCTGGAAACAGTACAAACTGATCTCATCTGAAAACAATCGCACATTTTCCAGTTCCCAGTCTGTTATGTATTTCTGCAAGTACAACTACAGCAACAATTTAATGCATACATACATACATACATACAAATGCACAAAAGAATTTCTATAAATAACATAATAAAGTGGAATGCTTTATTGACATACACTTGCTTACAAATAAGAATTAATATGAAAAGCAACTGAATAACCAATTTCATGTAATTAAACTAATGCTTCATGCTTATCTTATGCTACGACCATATTTTGCAAAAGTATCTGTTGATTTTTTTTTTTGCTGCCAGCAATGTAAATACTATTCCTTATCATGCATAATCCACTGCTGTTTGGGTAGCATTACTCTATCAAACTTGCGAGTATTAACAGCACACAATATCAAAGAATAAATTATTTAATATTCGTGCCACATACACTGTTCAATTTTTTGACGCTACAGATGTGTAATATTCCCACTATATAAAAATTAGAGTTCATCGATTTTGCATATCACCATGTCAACATACACAGTTCCGCTATTGATGGAACACAAAATTAACATAAACATTAAAAAAATTTCTCTAAAGGAGAATAAATAGTATTGTCTTTTGAGCCATCTTATGATTTAGCCATACTATATCGTAAAATACAAATATTTTCCTTAAAAACTAAAAAACAAATTTCTTTTATTATATACTTCTAGGTACTATTAATTCAATTAAGTCTAGAAATTTTTTAAAAGGTAATTAATGTCATTTCTGCTAGTTGAATTGGTTTTTATCATTTTTTTGCAAAAAAAAAAAAAAAAAAAAAAAACTGATTTTTTTCTTGTAATGAGACAGAAAATAAGTACTGTGTGTATTTTTTTTCTTTCTGTTTTCTGTTATTTACTGGAAATTACATCACATGCAAGGTATACAAGTTAAATATTTTTGGTACAAGTAAAAAAAAATTACCTCCCAGCACCCTTAAATGTTGGCTTATCTAAATACATACATTCAGCGCACATATGCACCAAAGGAACACACATTTTCTGGACACTGGGACATGAATTGGCCCTACTTTAAGATACAAAGATAAGCAGACAGTTTTATAAAACTTTAATACCGTCTGTTAATGTTGCAGAATCCAGAAGCCTGCAAGTGTGGGTGGCAGACCACTCACATCTATGGTGAACTGAATTATGCTTCTAGGCAGGATTACACATATTTTTACGTGCAGAAAACAGCAGAGATTGCAGTAGGCTGGTGAATAATTATCAAAGAGGTGATTTTGGACATTATTAAACCCTGAGAAAGAGGTGCAAGGGACATTTAAACATGATCTGGGTGGACTTTGCAGGATGCCTGAACAAATGCTAAAAATTGGAAGTACATGTAAATAAGTGATTCTGGACCAACTTGGGACTGCAGAGTATCAGACATACTAACACTACATGAAGGTGACACGTTTAAAAGTTTGCAGCCTTTGGAAATTTGCATTGCTGCTCTCTCCCCATACATCATCACAACCCATCTTCCCTCCTCTCGCTTCCCTCTTACACCCTCTATTCCCTCCTAAGTGTGAGCTCATTGAGGCACCAAAGCATATCGGTTAGTTACTAAGCCTCACCTTAATCTGCAACAGCCGGACCTGGTGTCTGAAATACTTCTCCACCATCTCCTTGCCGAACCAGCACGACAAACAGTAGCAAAGGGATGCTCCAACACAAGTCAGGACACAGCACAGGGGCAGGCCGTACTTGACGCCGAACAGGGCGCCACCCAGTACATTCTGTGTGTACGTTCACATCAGTCACCAACCACAACAATGTGTTCAACTTACTTAAAAGCTGTTTTGTGGTTCAGTAGCACTGATGAAATTTATTTACATTCAGAAATTAACTAAACCTTCATCAACTGTTGATTGCAATGTTAGAGAAAATACTTTCAACCAATATAACCATTAAAAAAAAAAACATAAAATCCTCTTATTACAGAGAGATATAAATTAATAAATACACAGTTTGATGTGGCGCTCTCTGCCCTGCTCGCTGTGCATCAGCCCCACATGGCAGTGCATGTGGTGTACGGTTCATCTTGCCGTTCACGCAGAAATGGGTCCATTACCCCTTTAGTGATCCCCTGAAAGCAGAGCCTAAAGTAAATACGGGGTATTATCTCCCCTTTCCTTCACCTCAGTGCTCTGTAAATAATTAAAGTGTGTCCGACCACGTGGTTAACGTAGTGAAAGAGACCTACAATTGGAAACACTCTAAATTTAGTACATAATTTTTGAGAGCTGATGATTGTTTCTTTTGTTCAAAAAGGGCATAGATTATGTTTTCAGTTTTATTAATGTAAACAGTATGTTGAACTTGGTAGTTCCGGCAGCCACCATGCCAAGCGCCCAAACTTAAATTCTTAACACTTACACTAAATGAATGCTTTAATTTAATGAAACATTTTTTTTTTTAAAGGGTTTTCTGAGTATAATGTCTTCTGTGATTTTTATGTAATTTTCTATTTGTTTTGAAAGCCCGTTCAGGCTTTTTCAAGTGTTGTTAATTTTCCCAGGCACGCATGGCAAGGACACTGAACATTTAAAAGAAATAATTATGCATATGCATTCATGCTTTAATTCCTCCACGTGTTACGCTGTGTCTTGTTCTGTTTCACATGTACTTGTTTGTGTAACTACTTTTTCCCCTCACGGAGCTGGTGGGAGATCTCCACTTGGTAACGGCATCTCTGTGCCATCCTCCTCAGTCTAGATCAGCGGGCCTAGGAGAGTGCATGCATTTGCGTTGCGGGGGAACATCACAGTCTTTGATCAGTATCTTCCATAGTCAGTGTATTTTATTCTTTTCCTCCACCACATCACACTCTCATCTCGGTAGACTCACTGCCCCGGAGATTTTGAACCGTGTAAGTTTTCATACACTAGAACATGCTTTTTGCAGTATTGGCCAATGGCGGGCCTTGTGCGCCATGCCCGCTTTATTCGAGGGATTCAGTATCATTGAGTGTTTGTATGGTTCTCCTGCTTCAGTCAATGTACGTATTTCAATGACTCTAGTGTTAATTAACGTTAATTTTCTTGGGTTCTGGCCCACTCCAGAGTGTTAAGTCTAAGTGCTCATTTATATGATGTAAAGGCATCAGTGACTTTTTATGTATTTTATTCATAAACATCAGCTGTGAGAGGGATACGCCACGTGCCTGTCGACCAACTACCGCCCTGAGAACCAGAGTCCTCATGCTTATCTGTGCAATAGGTGAGCTGACGCCCTTACAGAACTTTAAACTTTTCTGTGATAATTAGCCATGCACCCAGGTTTCTCTGAAACCAGGCATCCCTCGCCTCTCGCTAGCTGCCAAACCATGTTAAGTTTAAGCTGATTTTTGATGAATGGGATACCCATGTCAAGATATTTATTCTGTCTGTATCTGTTTTGTAAGTAGAGAATTTTTTTTTATCACTAGTTAAATTCTGAATAACAACTTATTTCGTACCTTAGCAAAGTATCCTGAAAAAAAATTACGGAATGGTGGGTAATCACTTTGAAACCAAAGCTCGTGCAAAATCATTTTTTATTTCTGTTCCAGTGCCATGTGAATTCATCAGACATGCTTCACTTCTGTTTTAGTTTTTGATAATAAAAGCAAGAGCAACATTTGCACAATCTAACAACTAAATGCTAAATAGTTTAGATGTCACTCAGAGTGCCCAACGTGAAACACCATAGTGAGTGGTAATTGTTATGTACAATCTACAGCACCATTACCGCACATATGCTGAAATGGGATTTAATCCCAGGTCTACCAGGCCAAGGGTTTTTTTTTCAGAAGATGGGTAGTGCCATACTCTATTAAAGTGGTTTTTTTTTTCTCTGGGTAATCCCATTTTCTGCTTCACTTTCAACCACACTGTCCCATCCTCACCTCTGCCGCTTTCCAACCTAGAAGACTACTGCTAATTTTTTCCATCACCGTTGACTACAGCCTTATTTCACATCATTAAAAATCAACGTGCATTATGTTTCTCTTTTCCACAAAGGGAGTTGTAACAAAAATTCATAATTTAGGTACACCAGAAAACATATATTCAGAGTACAATATTTCTAACCGATGTATAATTCTGGTAACAAACTTTGAAAAACGTTAAATTAATAATTTTTTTTCATAAAATATTACTTAAATTTTACATAAATTTTTGTGGAATATCTTAAATACACATAAACTCTGCTGCACACTTTATGCTTCATTATTGTCTTATGAGCTCAGAAATACTAAGGACACGAGAGAAAGGAAGCTCACCACCTTACAATGGGGTTGTTACAAAACCAACTCACCAGAATAGCAGAGCCAGGAATGCTGAACATCTGCTTATAGATGTATGCGCTACTAAAGAGAAGTACTACATACGGCAGGTTGATCTTTGAATATAGCCGCAGCACTTCTGCCACGTGCTGCAACTCCTCCAGGCTCTGTGGGAAGCCAAACTCCAGCTGGAAGAGGAGAAAAATAACTGGGAGTTCTGTTTCCAAAGTGTTTTCTCATTTCTGCAAATTACTTAGATTTTATTATTAATGTGTTTAAAAAAACAGCAGAATCATCCATGGGTGTCTTTAGCACGGGGAAAGGGTACAGCATTCCCCAAAAAATTTGCCTTTCTTCTGCCTACAGTTTGCATGGTGACCATCCCACTAAACTGAACCAGTAGGGTCAGCACGATTTCTGGTTTCACCCACCCTTGTAATCAGGCATTGCTCCGTATCCACCTTGTTTCACTCTCTCATCAGTTGTCAAGACCTCAATGTCGACAGCAGCCCAAATCTCTGCATTCCACTTTAGTTAGGTGGCAGTTATGCTATTTTGACTGCCCGTGGTAATGTCAATTTTTGTTTATGTACTTACAGGAAAACAAGGAAAACACATCATATAAAGTGCACATTTTCCTTTACAGTATTATATTCAGAATGGTATCTTGAACTTGGTTCATATTGAAAGTATTGCTGCCACATTTGTATCCACGTCTGAACGAAGAAAAAATTGCTTTTGAAACAATTGCACCCTAATTTAATTTTTTTATTAGTTTTTTGTCTTATTTGCTGTAAAATTGAATATTACTCACTTTATAAATTTTAAAGAGATTATTATAATTTCAAAATTGACTTTGAAGCACTTTGATCATCAAATTGTGGAGTATATTTCACAGTGTGTATGATAAGAACTGGTTTTCAATGAGATGTCAGATGTCATGGTGGTAGAGCATCTAGAGCGCTCGCCTCCCAGCAAGGTGAGTTGGATTTGATTCTCGGCGGGGTCACTCCTGGACTTTTGCACGTGGAGAGCGTGACAGGCAATGCTGCTCATTGGCAGGTTTTCTCGGGCTCTCCTGTGTGTCCCCTGCCCTTGCATTCTGATGCTGCTCCACACAACTCACTTAACCCTCATAGGCTCTCAAAACCTTGATGTATAGAGCAGTGTCGGGATGCCAGTGTGGGGGAAATGGGAGAGCCCCGAGAAAACCCGTCAACCAGCGGCATCATCCGGCACGATACCCACATGGAAAATCTGGGGGCGACCCTGTCGGGAATCAAAACTGGTCTGTCTAGGTGGGAGGTAAATAGTCTAACCACCCCACCACTACAGCCCTCTTATTTTCAATTTTTACACTGCATCCTTGGGCCGTGGTAGTGAAGTGGTCAGATTACTTGCCTCGCCCCTAGACAAACCGGGTTCAATTCTTGGCGGGGTTGCTTTTGTATTTTCACACGTAGAAATTGTGCCGGGCGATGCTGCTGGTCTGCAGGTTTTGTCGGGGATCTCCCGTTTCCCCAGTTCTCGCATTCCAGCACTGCTTCATATCAACCACACTTCACCCTCATCGGTTCTCAAGACCCAGATGTTGAGAGCCGCCCAAATCTCTCCTCTCTTCTCCACTACACTGGATTCTAGAACAAGTTGTTTTATATTAGTGAATGGAAGAAACACTTATTCATAAAGTGTTCACCTTCATGGAATAGCTGTCACCTCCATGTTCAACTAAGCCGATGGAGGCGACATAAGTGGAGGTGAAAATGCTATAGTTGGACAAGAAACAAAAGACCTGTCTCCATTTTCCTTCTGCGCAGCGGCTACCTTCCCTTATCTCGGCAAGGCAGGAGAGGTGTAAAACCGTATCTCTGCAGTCAAATCCATATTATACAAGCAGAAATGCATCTTGAGAATTTATTTCACAGCTTATTCTTCACGTAAATCTGCCTGTATTTTGTAATTGTTTAACTGTATCAATCTGAGCCAGCATATCTAACATTGTGTTTTTTCATCTTTATAGTAGGTAGTAATTGAAGGCTGAACAAGTGAAGTGAAACATTAACGCCTTGATTCACAGTTTGCAGTACAAAACGGAATAGAAACATCTTTGAAACGAGCATAAAAATATTATAGGTACATGCAGAGCTATAAAACTAATTGGTTATGGTTCGAACCCAATCTATGGAGTAGCAAATAAAAGGGTAGAGAAAGTACTCTAAGGCTAAAATCGACAAGTCCTAATGCAAAAGTAACATAATAGCCACTCATTAACATTTTTGTCAAGCAAATATGGAACACATGGACATATACAGTAAAAAATCGGAACAATAGTTCATAGTAAATTATAAACGCAGCATGTCAAAAAATTACAGAACAAAACTAACAAATATAAATGTAAATAAACAAAAATGACTCATCTATTCCAATATGAAGTCTGTGTCACACGCAGAATCTTCGTCAGTTGAATCTCCATCTTCAACGTTTATTATTATCCGATCAATTTCAATATCAAGTAAGTCATCACTCTTTCCATTTGACCACAATTAAACTACTGAACAACTTCTCACACAATTTCTATTTATCATCAAGGGATGAAAAATTTCCTTGAACATTCCTTTTAATATCAGCCCATACTAGCTCAATCAGGTTTAGATTCGTGTGATATTGAGGCATACGAATGACTTCATGATCATGTGCATTTATTAATTCATTAATTTTAGAATTTTTTTTGTGTTTAGTGTACTTTTGATCAAAATCAAAAGATTCACTTTTGTCATTTGTGAGAAGATTGCTAAATTATTATTCGTCAGCCAGTCTTGAATGTCTTGTTTTAAGGATGATGATGTTGGCTTTTTATTCAGTTTTATACTAGGGTAGTTTGCACTGTCCAATACGATGACACAGTTTTTAGGTAAATTTCGTAGTAATTTATTTTTAACCCACATACAAAAATTGTCATACTTCATGTCATCATGATAGTCTCTCGACTTCTGCTTTTATTGAAAATAAGCAAATTATTCTGAACAAACCCTTCCTCTCCATCAGCATGCACAATAATTATTCGCAGATGTTTCCCAATTGATCCTGTGATGCCTATTTCTGTATCTAATTGCCAGCAAGAACTTATGCTGTGGGTAGCATGAACATACGTTTCATCAACATAAACTATGACCCTACCAGCCTTCTGATATTCATGTATTTCTTCTAGATAGCACCTCCTCCCAGCTGTTGTGTTAGGCTTTTCAATTAAAATCTTTGTTATAACTGACATTTTTTTCCCAGCAGAACCCAAGCTGCTTCAACAAATTTCGCAAGTATTCCCTGCTGCATTTTAAAATGCCATCTTCTTGCAGAACCTTATTCAACTTTTTCAATATTTGCACAGTTTTTCTCACTGTGTAAAATTTGTGTATTTTTCTCCGCACAGCACCGCATGTAAAATCATCTATATCAATAACTTTCTTGTGCTCTGGTTTCTTCCCTTTAGGCGTCGAGAAAGTCAAACTTGTTTTGCTGTTTACCTTACCCTCCTCCAAAATTTGTTTAACTGTTGCCCCTGAAACCCCTGTTGCAGTACTCGTTGCTTTGACAATGTTGTATGACAGTGTATACATCTTTTTTTGTTCACCAAGATGCGTTGCAACATTATATACAATCTTGCGAGCTTGTCCTCACAGTGGTGAACCAGAATTAATGCTCGACTTAAGTCCCGACGTACATGCCATAAAAGTAAACGTCTTACAGTGTAACTCTGACTGCCGAACAACCGTGCTGGAGCGATCCTGCAAGGATGCGAGCAGCTGCGCAACTAATCCCCTCCCCTTTGTGAAGGGCTCGCCACGTGACTGCCCATTGACACTGATGTCTGCACATGTATATTTTGTCTCTTGTGCCACTATAATTGTCACAACCATGGTGCCTGAATTCTGAATTTGTAGAAAATAATTTTTTTTAAACAGTTACATGTACTGAATTTATTGACGCCATGGCACTGACATGTAATTAGACAACTCTTGCGATTCACATAAATCACAAGCAAATAAAGTCGCTGAAGCCACATACCAAGAGAAATCCATGGAGCCAGCAGTAAAAATGGTAAACCCTTTCACACAAAGGTTAGCTACTTTGCTGCTCTTTGGTAGATTTTGAATGAACTATTAGTGCATTCCTTGGAGGTGACAACAAACTTACGGGACACAGTTTTGGCTTACAACATGAAAGGAAATTAACAATATTAAAATATTTTATCTTTCATTTTAGAAGTGTCACAGCTATATGAATAAAAAGAACAGGAGAAACAAAAAGTTAAGGTAGTTTCTTCATTTAGGAGTGACGCATGCGCACAGTGCCCCTGCGTACTCTACTTGACTTTGCCTCATCAGTAAGCGCTGAGAGTATTTGGGGCAAGTCTAAAGCGTTAGACAATTATTCCAGTGGCGACAGGGTTGACTCCACGCGTTGGACAACTACAGACACGTAAATAATTAATGCAATTAATTATGAAATTGTTCTGCCCACTTGGAATTTGGCATGCTGTCGCCACCTCTATACACGAAGATTGTTTTACTCGCCACGTCACAGACATGCCAGAACAGATAAGCAAGTTAACAACAGCACTGCAGGATGGCAGTAGCCTTGCGACCAGTGACGTCATAGCTGCTGAGCCTTGAGAGGAGGCGATAAATATGTTATCAGCCTCCATATCCAAGGCAATAAGAAATATATTGTGCAGTGCACTGCCTTGAAATAATCTACCCCTGCGATGGAAGGCTACCAACCTCCGCACCTCTATGACAGCCGCGAAGCTGAGATTTCAACTATATAAGGAGAGCTGAAAACACTCTTGCCAGAGTTCGTCGGCCCACCGACCACAGAGGTTGGAGGGCTCTCCTGGGTCTGCACAAGGCCACCTCCCCCAGCCTGAAGAAGGCTCTCCATCTTCAACAGCCTGAAAAAAAGGCTCTCTGCCTCCAGCTCCAGCAGACGGCTCTCCAGCAACTACCCCGCAGCCCGTGGAGAAAACCCCTGAAGGAAGATTCGAAGGTAACCTTGATCTACCCACCCCTACACCCCTTTACCTATGTCACTCCTTAACTTCTGCGGTAGCAGGCCGGATTGACATCTCTTCTGGACGTTAACCACCTCTCATTACTTCACTATAAAATTGCGAATTAGCTGGTTGAGAACTTTTACTTTGAAGTTATAATAATCAGGTTTGCCTTAACCTGATGTAATAATTAATTAATTAAATTCTTTGAACTTTAGCTTCGATTATACAGAGCCGATATCCCCACTGTTTTCCGAAGCGTCAATAAACACGCTTAGTAAATAAAATCTGTTGGTGAGGTAGTAATTTTTCATCCCTCATTCATTTGCATAATTCATTAATTTTAAATAGTGAATTTCTTAATAATTGACGGCTCAGAATACTAACTATGCAATCTCTGCAGATATGTAAGAATGGACTGAACTGAACATTTTAGGTTTCCTGGAGTTTGCATAAGGCTATAGTCTGAATATAACTGGGACTCCTGAGGTGTCTCCAGTGCACCCGGGCAAACCTATGGAAGCGCTCCGATACTAGCAAGTCATGTCTCACTTTCAACACCTCGGAGTGACTGAGCAAGAAACTCCCCTGAGGGCTGAACCTCGACTGCTAGGATATGAGAGAGCTAATCCATTCAGTTGGTACTTGGAAAGAGCCTATTTAAATAAGTAATTAATGTAATCCTTATTTTTCTGTATTTTTTATATTGTTGAAATAAAGAGTTCTGATGACTAATGGTGGTAGACAGCATAGTCGTATTCGTCGTCTAGCTCGACGAGCTCTACAGCAAGAGTTAACAGTCAAAGGAGATTCCTCCAGTCGAACCTGCTAGTGAGTCTGTACCACATCAACCTCTAGCAGAGGTAAGATCCACAGTACCCTGAAGAGAAGTCCTCTTTATTGACAAATACCACAGTACTTATTTAGATCCGCTATTGGAGATTTATAGGCTGTGAACCAATTACGACCATGTGAGTTATTTAATCCCGCCTACGCCTACACTGGTAGTGAAACCATCCCCATCTCCACAGCCGAAAATCGGTACACCCCCTACTATGTGTAGAATTTGTACCGTTGTCAGGAAAGTTCTTGATATCATTTGTTTCAAACCAGTACGTACATCTAGACTAGCAACCTCTACCTTTGACTTCGTACCCGCTCGTATGCCCACGAGGCCTGCCCCATATAGGTGCCCAGGAAGCGAGCGAGAGGCTGAGTAGGATGCTATCCAGGACCACATCTCAAACACCCTCTTCTTAACCCCTTAATCTTCGTACTTATTTAAATTAATTAATTTTCTTGCAGACAGCTGGCATCCCATATTTTGACGGCCTTCACAGTGAGCAAGGTCAGTCTCCCTGGGAGGAAGTCAATAACGACCAAGCTCATCCTGGGGTTCGATTCCCCTCCAACCAATCAGAACCCTTCTATCAGGCGGTATCCCAGTAGGTACCCCAATGTGGGCAAAACCCGGCCTGCGAGGCGAAAACCCTTTTTCAAAACTCTTCTACGCCGAAGGGCCAGCCCAATTAAATCCTGTAGGGAAATCGGTACTCATACCAGTTTCCCCTATATTTAACATATAGCCCCCGCGAGAGCCTCATTAGTTAGCATCTTGAAATCTGTAAAAATGTAAATGGTGGAGACATTTAGCTATTTGTTTTATGTAAATGAATTAAATGTGATAATCTTATGTTAAGGGAATAAAAAATAAATGTGATTTAGGAAGTTTCATTGGCAATTTAAAACAATCGTGAAAACAAAACACTTGAAACTCAGGGGGGTTGAAATGTGCCATAAATTTCAAAATGATCTAAATATGAATATATTTTTGTGATGCTCTTATATAGTCACTACCATCCCTGAACAAGGGTACACAACACAGCAAATTAACATGAGACACTAGCAACTCACCTTGTCTGCACTATTGATAGATGGTGCACAATAAACTAGCAAATACAGCCATCCTGTAGCAAGAAGGAAAACAGGAATGTACCAACAAATTTTTTGCATGGTTACAGTGTTGTCAATGTCTACCACACATCTGCGATACTGTTATATCATGCCGTATCACCTACAAACAAGAATTGGTTCCTTAAGTACCATAACATATAAACACACAAAAATTAACATTTCATTATTAATTACAAAAATTATAAGCCAGTAAGAATAAATTATACGAATCAACAAACCTTGTTTATAGGGAATCTTGAGCACCTTTTAAGGGAAGTTTATGGGATTTCTGGAAATTTTTGGACTCTTGAGGAATGTTTTTTGGGCCTTGAAGAAACTTTTAGCTTCTTGAAGAAATTTTACTATTCTGAATAAGTTTTTTGAGGAACATTTAGGGCTCTTGAGAAAAATTTTAGGGTCCTCAGGAAATTAAGGGAATTATTAGTGTACCAAAGAAATTGTAAGGGCTGTTGAGGAAATGAATAGGGTCATTAGGAATTGTTAGGGTTCTGGAGAAAATTTTAGGGTCTTAAGGAAGTTTTTGGGGGAATGTTTGGGTTGTTAATAAAATTTTATAAAGTTTTAATGACATTTTGAGGGTTTTGATTCTAATGAAATATTCAGGTTTCTGAGGAAATACGTATTTAGGATTCTACAGAAATTTTTAGTGTGGTAAAATGACGCCAGCTAATAGCCAGTGGCGCTAAATCCTATAATGGCGCTCACTACGCACGTGCCACATGTACATGCACGTGCACAAAGAGGCCAATATTTTTTAACTTTCACATAAATATTATTTTGCAGTGTAAAATGTGTCTTGTATTTTATTTTTAAGGGTTTCATATATCCTAAAATGTTTTGAAGTGTGTGTTGTTATTTTGAAATTGTTTGGTTATGAAATTCAAATTGCCCGCAGCACCGAGATTAGGAATACTAATATTTCGGCGTGAATGCCATCATAAATAGACACTGAAATCATATGAATATTCATAAGAAAATTAAAAATGTAAAACAATATTTAATTTAATTTGTGCCATTTTATTTCAATAATAAAATATTTTACTCAGCGTGCATAGCACTTCCGCTTATATGAGCCCCGTAGGCAGCCATGGTAGGTCCATGTGACGCTTGTATCTGGACAGTCTGTCGAGGAGAGTTGGCGAGGTAAGACACTGTCATGTACGCACTACAATCTTTTTGTTCACTGATGTAGATTTCAATAGCACCTTTAGTATACCGGTTAACCTTTACTTGCGTACGTTTTGCCAGACATTTCCCCAGCATTATGCTTCCACTTAACTAATTTATTTTGCCCTTGTGGCATTTTTAACTTAATCGAGGAGAAGGAGGAGAACGATGTTGGAGAGGTCACGCGAACCACGCAACTTGAATCAGGCGCCATCCGCCTATGTTAGTGGCATTTCAATGTAATTTCTGCACTATTGCTACGTGCAATTTTAAAGGCTTTGTTTTCATGTATGTATTTGAGGGTATTTTTCATGTTTGAATATTTTACTGCAACATCACCTACAACGTGGCTAACCGATGCCAAGTATTTGTATAAAGCCATCATTGCATTTTAAGCGCTTATTTATGTAATATCGTATGTGCAATATTTTATTCAGGGTTCTATGTTAAATATTTGTCAGGGTTCTGTGTAATTTTCACAAAAACTGAGACTTTTGTACTTGGCCACGTGGTCATGTTAATGTTTGATTTCTCCGCCATCAGGCATGCTACGAGCCTGTAATCACTTGAATCGTAAAGAGAATAATTTTCTTGCTCAGAATAATATTTGGTCTGAATTTAATTTACCGTTTTCACAAAGAAATATCTCAATTCCACCTGTACCACGTGGTCTGCTACGAACTTCATCCAGCGGCATCCGCGCCATCTAAACTTGTTTTCACACATGTGTGTGTTTATTAATACTCATCTCGTGTCCCATCTTGTTTCATGCATCTTTTGAGGGATTATGTAATTTTGTAATTTGTGTACGGTGCAATTACTCCCGTCCTAGCCGGCTCTGTGTATAGGCCATCGCCACACTACGAGTTTTTTTTAGTGATGTCGACTAATCACATGTGTTGATGTTTTCTTCAAGGGTTTCATTTTTAATTCACAGTGTCCTTTCTTCAGGGAAAAACCGTCAGTCCACCCTAGCGGCTGTCTGCCCTCTTACCTTGTGAAGATAGTGTTTTCATACACCATGGTGAGTTCATCCATCTAGGCATGTGCTAGATTAATTGCGGGCTGAGGAGCACCCAAGCGGAATTGGCTAGTCATGACAGAGACTATCATAATTTCATTGGCACGATGATCTGTGCGAGCATTAATAATAAAAGCAAGTCTACAGTGAACCCACCTCTTTTATTCAGTAGTGACAGTGTCTTAGCCACATATGTTTTATTTATTGTTTATTTCAGTGATGTTTAGTAAAAAGTTTAGTATTGCCTACGAGTTTGTAAGTACGCATGGGTGAGACGGACACACAGAACCCACAGCATCCCTGAGAACCCTGAGTCTCAATAGTGCAGTGATTGGGAAGCACTGCTGGTGCCCAAATTACCAGTAAGTATTTGTGACATAGTTCATCTCGTGTCTCACCTGACAGCGTTAAAAGACATATTTAGGACCCTGAGAATTTTTTTAAAGTCTTGAAGGAGATTTAGACTTCTGATGAGGAAATATTTAACGTTCTGAAAAAAGTACTTAGGTTCTTGAGAACATTTTTAGGCTCGTGAAGAAATTTTTAATGTTCTGAGTAAATTTTTAAGATCTTGAGGACTTATTAGGCTCTTCATGGAATTTATTTATCTGTTAAGGATACATTTTTTCAGATATGATAACATTTTTAGGGGTTTGATGAACTTTTCATGGTAAGACTTAGTGCTCATCTCCAATCAAAAATTGCATGCCAGATTTTAGTATAGCTGCCATAAAACACAGCATAAGAAAATTATGAAGCTGCTGTCCAATCAGAGTAGAGTACATCAGTAGGAAAAAACTTTTAGATGAGAGTTTTGATGTTTGTGTGTTGGGTACTCTGATTAGTGTTTTGGTTAAAGAATATCTGTGAACAGGTGTGGCTGGGCAATCTCTACATTTGTGTGGAGTGGAGGGATCTGGGCGGCTCTTAGCATCGAGGTCTTGAGAGCTGATGAGGTCAAAGCGAGGCGAGTATGGAGCAGTGCCAGGAAACAAGGGGAGAAAACCCAACAACCAGCAGTATTGTCCAGAATGATTCCCACATGCAAAAATCTGGGAGCGTCCTTGCCAGAAATTGAATCTGGTTCACCTAGGTGGGACTACACTTCACTACCACATATTGAGTTATAGTGTGCTCTGCGTAGTGCCATAGTGTTGGTATTAAATGTAGTCTGCTCTGCTTAGTGTTACATGAGTGTGAAATGTTGGTGTGCTATGCATGTCGGCTTTTCTTGTTTTACTTGTCACTGGTGATATGATCCATATGTTGTGCTCGATCAATGTAATTAACTTTAAGATATCTCCACCTGGAGCAATTCTTTGCTCATGGAGATCTAAGCCCTCATAACCTAGAGCATGCATGTATGCACAAGATGTTTCCACGTATTTGTTAGTCAGCACAGGCTCTGTGATGTATCATTTGTTGAAAATAAAAACACACAAAAAAAAAACTTTGTAGGAAGCAACACAACTATTTACAATTATGGCCGTGTGGTGAGTGTTTCCTCCCACATGTTTATTTGTTTACATTGTGATGTATCATTTTGAACCTAATTATAGTCATTTGGCAATGGCCTATGTTTACATAATTACATGTATGGTTTGGTAATGTGTATATACTTCTACCATAAATATTATTATGATATTTTAAATTGAAATAGGGTCTGTATGTTGATTATTTTGTGTCATTTGTAATTTTTAAAAGCAGCGTATTTTATTTTAAGTTTTCACAATGTTGCTATATTTCAGTCATGTTTATGTTTCACGTAAGTTGGCAGCTGAGCGTGACATCATTAGATGAGAGGTTTTTTGAACGTACTTTAGAAATAAGCCCTATAGCAGTAAGGTTATTTTTAATTTGTAATTTTAAGTGAACATTTGATTATTGTGAGTGAACCTGGATGACATATTGAATGTGATTACATCTTCATACTGGGCAGTCAGGTCTGCTGCACCAGAGTTTTAAATCCATTAAATATGTGGTATTTTGACGACATCAACGTGCGAAACTGTCCTCAATTGAGAAATTAAGGTCACCGGATTGCGCAGGAGCACAAACAAAGAGGGCCAACGAGTACTTGTTGAATTTAATCTGCAAGAAATATGGTACGTGTGTCAGATCAATTAGTCATTAGCTGTATGTTCCTGAGATGAAGTAGAAACTTTGATACTGCATTACTAATGTAATCAGACATCTCTTTATAATCTCACAGAAACCCACAGTGAAAGTTTCTCTTGTCTCAACTTAAATACTCTGAGCTAAGCCACGGAAAAATATTAACTAATTTTGTGTGACATTTTAATTATCATTGACTGATAGTGACACATACTGCCAGCTGCCTAATTACTTAATATGATTAGTATTGTGCTAAAAGTTTATTGAGTTATATACGCTGCTTTTAATATCACTTAAATATTATTATGAGTTGAAACCACTGCTCAATGAAAAGAGTTGGCCATTAAACTTATGCTTCACCAAAGGGCATTTGTTCCTTGTAGCTTTGCTGGTAGTATTGAGATCCTCATATTTTATGTGTCAGTGTTATGTTCATGTTTGTCAAAGGAAGTTGCCCTTTATTCATTACCCGGAACTTCCAGTCTTCAACGGTAAGACATTACATACATATGTGTGTCTCTTTATGTCACTTACACACATAACAACCAAACAGGCCCCAAGCAGCAATAAGGCGAAACAACAAAATGAACATAACCATAATTTTGTAAGTACTAACATATTGCGAGTTCTACCTCACGAGTGTCTGCGACCCATTACAACTGCAGAGCACTGTGCCGACATCAAGAACAACTGACACAGCCATCAGTTGTAGTATCTCCGCAGTGTTTAGGAATGCACCCGCTTCGAGCAACACAGCATGAGTCAACCAACGGTCCTACTTTGATCTGACCATGTGGGCGACACCAGGACAGCAGCCCTGTGGTTCGGATCCCAATCAGCCGGCACGTGTGCTCACACTCACTGCTGCGCCATCAGGGCATAGCAAAAATAAATCCACCAAAAGACTTCATAGTGTCCCTGATCAGGCAGCCGCCGACCAGCCAACGTATTTGTGTGTCAATGAATGTTTTTTGAAGTGTAGTGTCCCCAAAAGCAGAGAAAAACCCTTTCCTTTAATTATAAAGTGCAACAAAGTGCCATCCAGCTGATTAAAGTAATCCAGGGATGATTCCGATTCAGAGTTGTGACATCACTCATACCAACATGAGTTTAGCCTTCACGCATGTAACGTGACTAGGGTTAGTCTGTTTTTCATGTTTAATTAATTATTATCAGTGTTTTCAGGGTACTTGGTGAGTTCAATCATCAACAGAATATGTTTATCGACCCAAAAAATTTCAGTTCTAATCACGAGCGGCCATAAATTTGATAAAACAAAATATAGTATTACAAATGTTTTTGTAACTTATATTTCTGCAAAGGGTA
Organism: Dryococelus australis; assembly: GCA_029891345.1. Classification (NCBI taxonomy): domain Eukaryota; kingdom Metazoa; phylum Arthropoda; class Insecta; order Phasmatodea; family Phasmatidae; genus Dryococelus; species Dryococelus australis. The sequence continues at coordinate 7,142,786 of CM057002.1, read as the reverse complement.
CATATACTATTTATTAGGGACACTGTGTTATGTAAACTAGTTACAATTACGTAACTAATTAAGGTTTATTATTAGTTTTTAAAGTAGCTTTTGCACAAATCACCAATTGTTTCCGGCCTCTCGAGGGAAAATTGCTGGAAAGATGCCGGTAGCCATTTAGTCGGAAGCAGGCATCTGATGGAGCAGGTCGTGTCTATGTACGCCTCCCAGGTACATCAACAATTTCTTCACCAATCACAGCGGACAGTAGTAAACTCTTTTTTTTTTTTTTAATCAACCGTAACTTTAATTATTTAACTTTTGAGCCCGGGAGAGGGCCTCTCCACCTCCTGCAGACTACTGCCCCAAGAGTTCCAACCACTTTGTAAGTCAACAGAGTTTGTGCTCTTTTTATTGTGTCATCCCCCGACGGGCTTTGTTCACCGCTTAATGACTTGAACTGTCAACTGGCATGTCTTGGTAATGTGTCAATAAAAGACTTCAGCCCCTAAGTCTGGTTTATCATTTACAGGCCTTGCCTCGTACAGGCATTTCAGGAGCCCGATCCATCAATTAGCATTACTAGGTGTTTCATCAGTGTTAAGTATATATTACTACAGTGTGTCATTGGCATGTGGAGTGGCATACAAGTTCACATTTAATTGATTGAACACCATCCTAACTGTCCACCCACACTACAGACAACCACTGTGGTACTAGGTGACAGCGACAGCCGACTGATAGTTGCCAAACAAGTTAATACACTTCACAACACTGAGAGATGCAGAGGATTGGGTGAGCAACTTGCCACTACCATAACAGAGAGCAGCCGGTAAGAATTGCAACACACTTTGGTGAGTTTTCCCTCCAAAACTGTGATGTCACTACAACTCTCCACCCCCAAGCTCGCATCAAACAGTCTGATGGAACTGTCATGGTAACGTGACGTAGCACAGCTACTAAAACATACAAACTTTGCTGTAAATAGCAACATTTCAAAGTACAAATGTTACTGTTAACACTTACAATATTCCACTGCAATTTTAAACTTTAAATGCACTCGGTACTCTCTTCAACTATTCCGTCACACTGGTCAATGACCAATTAAAAAGGCTCAAGCCTAGACTACAATCACCATAGCGTTCCTATTACAAAATAACAGTGGCATTACCGTAAAAGTATGAAAATATACTGGCTACAACCGCAGTAAGAAAACTGTCATGCGGCCAATGAGAAACGAGCACAAAAAAAAGGACAGGCTGTATATGTATCATGGATATTTACAAACAGTGTGTTGGCTAACCTGATATTTATTTTTATCTACTTGTCATGAAAAAAGTTTTGTGGGAATCATGTTTCGGGATATTTGAATTGTGGTATGCACGTTAATAATTACGTTGACTATTTAAATAAAAAAAAATTGGAACTGTACCGCAAAGTTCATTTAATAACTATGTTCTTGTTGCAAGCTTGCACTGCACTCACTCTCGTGGTTAGAAATGTTCTCTCGTGATTGGCTGGCATAGAACTCTATTTAAGAAAATTGAAAATATTCAACTCTCTTTATGCCGCTACTGCGAGCAGGCCGCCATATTACGCTGTTATGTAGTGTTGGAGCTGGTCCCAGATACAAGGGTGGGTTAAATTATTTATTATTACTTAACGGTGATTGTAGCCGGATCTTAATGTAGTTAAAAGTGACATCACAAATATAGGAGTGATGATATACTATAAAATTGAGGTTTTCTATGGACGGCAAGCATACAGGCATAAACTGCATTTTAAGTTCTCATTCCCATAGGAAAGGTATTTTAATATTTAAACTGAGAGAGAAATTGGAGGACTGAGCAAACAAAAACAGTTGACTTTTCTTCCAGTTTACTGGACGACAACTCCAAATGGGGCTAGTGCAATGTGTGGTTGTCTTTGGGTAACATAGCCTACTTCTACACATCAGTCAGAAAATATTTCTTTGTAATATCTCAGGGCTCGTGGGGTTTGTTTGGATGGAATATTTTACACTCCCAATACTACAGTACTCTCAGCAACATTAAATAAAATATCAAGCAAAGCAGCCTTGCTGGATTAGCACAGAAAACACACAACGATACACATGCAGAAAAATATAGATCATTCAGTTGAATGGTCACGTGCCAGGCACTTAGCAGTGCGCGATAACGATAAAAGTCAGTTGGTGTCAGTATGCCACAACCTCGGTATCGTCAAACTGAGGAGTGTTTATGTTTAGCACATCAGTAATACTTTCAATCAGAGAGAATTTGTGGATAACCATTCCTTTGATTTTGATTTGGCATTGGCATGCAAAGACATGATTAAACTCATGTTCCATATTTTAGCAGGATTTACTTAAAATTCAATCCAGGCGACACACATAATAATACAACATAAAACAACTTAAATTACACCCTTGTCACACTCAAGCACTAGAAATACGAAAAACAGAATACCCTAATCAATTACAAACAATTATCGTGTTCTCTTAAACCACACAAGTTATCACCTTGTCATTAAGATTAAACAAAATGTATAAAATTTAGATTTGGTCTGGCTGTGTAGTGATCTTATGAATGTGTAAAAAAAAATTACAATAAATTAAGTTGAAACTTTTGGTAATCAGACTCTCTGCAGCGACATTGGATAAAATCATGATCGGGCCAAATCAGTTCTTTAATTTTACTGGTGATTATTCATACAGAAGTTCCAAAATCGTAACTTGCCAGTCTTTTGCATTTTATTGAGAAAGCTGCACTTTCAAAATTAATACTGCGTCAGTTCAATTTAGACTTAAACCATTTCTTCTAAAAACAAAACAAACTTCACTGACGCTCACATAGCGTACCTCCTTTCTTACGATTAAGCTGGCCTTGTATTACCTCGGGTCGATGGTTCGAGTCCTGGGCTGAACTCCAGAGTAATCTGCCTCGGCATCCTCGGGTCTGTGTGGCACAATATTCACTCGTCCCCTAGCCTAGCATTGATTCTTAAATGATGCTAAGGACTTCTAATAAACAACTCACTTAGAACACAAAATAACCAGCCTGACCCATCGAAGCAGTCCCTTGGAAAGTCAGTGGTTTGGGACTTCCTAACAGAGCTGCTACTTCACATGGCTGGTCAAGACATACAAGAAGGAGTCACTTCTCTTACACCCACGCTTCCACATAACAATGTAATTGAAACAATGTATAATGCTAGCACTATTAATTGACTGTTTTGGAATCAAATAAATGTCCAATCGTGATATGTAACGTGAAACTGTTCGTTCGACTGCTAAAAGTGCAAAATAGTGTCCAGAAAACTGCACTCACAATAACCTCAAGCCAAATAAAACATATTCAGATAATGAAAATTATGTTCTACCCAGTTTTAGGTTAAGTCCGTAGGCAGTTCTTTTTAGTTGTAAGAATCACAAACCAATATCATGTAAAAGTCAGTGAAAATATTGTCTGTAAATAAAAATATTATGATGTTACAAAAAAAAAAATAAACATTGGGGTTTCCAAGTGTAAACAAATGGACAATCGGAAAATACAAATATTTCATTTAAAGAGAATTTCAGAAGTGGGGGGGGGGGGGGGGGGAAATTGACAAGATACGGCTGAGGACCAGGAAAAATAAAATGAAGATAAATGTAAGAAAAACTAAGGTAGTGAAGTTCACAAGGAAGAAGATGATAAGCACGCACATGTACAGATGGGAGGGACAAGAGATAGAAGAAGCAGCAGAATATAAGTATCTAGGGATTGTACTGCAGGGAGACCTCAGGTGGAAAAAACAGGTAGAGAGGGTGGTTGCAAAGGGAAGAAGGGCTCTGGGTATGCTGGGAAGGGTGCTGAATGGAGTCAGCTGTGAGGTGAAGGAGAATGCGTATGGCACAATGGTACGGCCAATGTTAGAATATGCTGCAGCAGTATGGGACCTGTATGTGGAGGTGGAGGTGCGAGAACTGGAAAAGATGCAGAGAAAGGTAGCAAGATGGGTGAAGGGTAGGTGGAGAAGGCAGGGGCAGGGTTGAACTCATTGAAGGGCAGGAGGAAAGTTGAACGGTTAGTCAGGATGTACAGGATGGTGAATGAAGAGGGAGGATGGGGAGAGCTACACTGCAAGCTAAGTAAGGGGGTGTTTAGGGGAAGAGGAAACAACAGTGAGAAGCTTCAGAGGGTGCGGAGGAGAACGGAGTGCGGTAGGCAGTCCATGCTTGTGAGGTCTGTGATGGAGTGGAATGTGTTGAGAGGAATTGGTATCTGTGAGAGGGGTCGGTAAATTCAGGGAGTGGAAAAGGAGTTGGTTGGGTGGAGGGGTGATAGAGCTCGCCACCGGGTGGTCTGCACTACCGAGTATTACACTACGTACTAGTATATACAAAAGTTAATGAGTAATCCTAATCAACCAAGATATCTCTAGGAAATTTAGAGGTTATATTCTTTCCAACATGGCTGATAAAAAAAAATTCCCAAAACAGTGTATACAGGTCTATATGCCCATATTTCGTATACCTACAGCCTCATACCACAATGTTTCCTAGGCCAATGCTTCACTAAAGTCGATTCCTCAGCAGCTTTCATAGCCATTTTTCATTATTAGTAATGGCACTGCTAATGCACAGCACAATTCAGCTGCGACGCCTTGAAGCATCGCGCATCGATTGACACACTGATATACTCAATGTAGGCCTGGTGATGGCCTTTGGAGTTGCACTGCATGGCCAAACTTATATTGCAGGAATTTCTTATAGGGCTAGAATGCTAGTCGCGGACAGCGTCAATAAATATCAATAACCATCTATTATCCAGACATTACTGGTATAAAATATGTGAACCAGCTGACTTCTGGGAAATATCGGCGAATTCTACGCTTTCCGCGAGCAGAAAATATCGGTATTAGCTCAACTTTTCTGCGTGACTCGCGCGGAAAACCGAGGACGGCTTCTGATTGACTGTTCTGTTATTCCGCCCTGTTTGTTCGGCGTGATCGGTGTACATGTGAACCAGGCATAAATAATGAATATCTATGCGGGGAAATTTTCCTGTTCTGTCGGGAAATAGTAAGCCATTCTTGCAGAAATGCATATCAGCGTAAGTTGGCGGTGTTGTAAACTAATGAACAAAATAATTGAGTAAAGTAAATACATTATAATATAATCAGTATTACACAAAAATAATGTATTTTGTAACATTGATGTGACTTCGTATAATTTTACCTTTATTATTAACGAACGAAGAAGTTGGTAGGAGACTTGGGAGCAGACAGGTAATAGGTTGTTTTTGTTATGTGGTTTACATTTGTGATAATTATGTACTTAGCGCCCTTTTTTTTTTTTTTTTTTTGGAAATATTCAAATAGTATGAGTGCTGTATACAGAAGTAGCTCTTCTAGGACCTCCGGCTCCTCTCTAGGTTTTAATGTTGTGTAGAAAAAAATCTCGCTTGATTGCATTGTGTTTGAATGCTAGAGAATTTACACTTGACAGGTCTGACATTGTTACAGATGGAAGTGCAGTTGCGGCATTGTAGGTAGTTTGAGACGTGAGTGAGGGAGGTACCGTACCACCGCGCCCTGCAGTAAACGCAGCACACCATAATGTTGCCCAGCATGCCGCTCATCTCGACGCCGTTGAAAGAGGACTCGAGGAGCTGTAGCGCTGGTGGTCAGGAGGACCCGGGAGAGGGCAAGGCGCAGGACGATGATGACGTAGAGAGCAGCGTGTCTGGGGGCGGAGCCCTGGGTGCGGCGGACAGTGCATCGTGCCCGGCCACTGGTGTGGGCGCCAGCCCCAAGAGGAGCTCGCCACTGAAGCACGTCACGCCCATCCTGAAGAAGTACTCCAGCCAGCGCAAGGTGCGCGGCAGCAAGTCTCGTGCTGGGTCCCCGAACAGGTAGCTGGCTCACACCTGTCGTCCACTAGTGCATATTTGAGTCGCCAAGGGTCCTGGTTTCTGTTCACATATATGAGTTTTCCATTAATTGTTTAAAAAAATGTTTTTAATGTGTTATTTTTAAGCTTTTAGTTTATTTTCCTTAATATGTAGTAGTTTGACTTCAATATATGTTGTCACTAGGTCAATATATTGACATAGTGTCAATGTGGGTAATTTGATGAATGAGTGAAGAGATTTAGGTGGCTCTTATCTCTTCACTCATTCATCAATTATGTGTTTAGAAATCGTAAAAAATACATCTGGTAACTAGTTGTTCATATGTATCTGATTTTAATTGGTCTTGATATTTTGCCTACCATGGTAATAAAAGTCTACTTTGAATGAGGGCATATCTTTGTAATTTATGTAGATTTGGATTTTATATTGAACATAAGTATACTATAGCGTATACATACATACACTCGCAATTAAAATATTATTTAAAGGGTATCATCTGTTTTGCATCTTGATACGCTTTGTCATAGCATGTCTCTACACCAGTTGGAACAAAATAAAGGTATAAAGTATTTTACTTATCTGTTGGAAAAAATTTAAGATTTCTGGTACTAGTTATTTATGAATTTTCACAAAGTGTTTTTAATGTTGTCTCAATTGAGGGCAAATTGGCAATAGGATTTTCATACCACATAATTCTTGTTTGTACTGCGGCACCGCAAAGGAATTGATGGGCATTTTACGTACAAGGCTTCCCTATCCCAAAAGCACTAATTTACATTACAAATTAAACATATACCTAAATAATTCTCTTAAGAATTTTAATTTCTAGCCACTTTACCATGTGGCTGGCCAAAAATACTGTTGAACATTTTGCTGCCTTTAGTACTTACGACGGGGGCATGTCCTAATGGAATGTTGCATTGGAAAGTTAACCGCTGTCTATGGCCAAGTTAAACACAGTGATGTACTCAAATGACAATGTCAAACATAAGTTGTTACTCAAAATACGGACACATTCAGTCTGAAATCTAATGATTTGTAACTCTTAGACACTCAAACTTCTGCTCGCTATTTAGATGTAACAGTTTACATTGTCAAATTTGAAAAGAATCATGAACGCATACATTGTGGTGAGCATTTCTCAAAATGTGCATCTATGGTAATGTTAAAATGAGATGGTGTCTCAAGATTTACCGTCCCCCCCCCCCCCCCCCCCGAAGTGTTCTACAGCAGCGGTTGACCATACCCGGCGCTTGACCACTACGCAATATCTAGCAGCCACAATCTTGCTGCAGTGGATTTTACCACTAATACTGCAAAAAATGATGGTGAATTTCATGAAACACTGTAAAGACTGACCTATATTTCACATCCCCTGATGATTCCGCGACAAAGTTTTCTTGCATGGGCAAGAAAATGGCGACCGGTGCAGAGGTAGTAGTGCACACGTCTGCTTAGGGGTGAGCTCCGTCATCACTAGGACGTATGACTGCTTGGAATCACGCCTTGCCGCTAGGGACACCACGTGCGGGTGGGGAGTTAGAGCGCCACGTTGTGCCACGTGGTGGTGACGTCACCTCCGGTGGAAGAGAGTTGCAATGGAGAAATTTGAAACATCGTTGAAGAATACAGAATATTCCTCATTGAGGATTGGCTGTTCAATTGTAGTCACCCTGATAGGGACTATAAAGAATTTTTATGTATAAAAGCTCAGGGGGTTGGGTCATTCGAGAGAAAAGAGTGGCAGCCCCTGACTGAAACTTTTATGCTAAGATAAGTAAATGAGAATTTCGTACTGTAATGGTAATAATTATGGCCCATCAGGCCAGTAGAAAGGACATACTCTATGTCTGGTGACATAATCTGGTAGGCGCCATAAATACGCATAAAATTCATGAACTTGTTTAATTTTCAATTTGAGTCGGTAATTAATGTTAGCAATAATATTTTATTTTTCTTGCCGAAATTGTGGAAAACTTTAAAATGTACCTTAAAATCAGTGATTTTTCACGTACGTAAATCTCCTCTATTACGACCCCATTTATTATAACCACCTCTCTATTACGACCCAATCCCAATGAACCGTGAAAAGTTTGGGTCGAAAAAGTAGAAAATCTGAGTCACGTCTAAAAATAGATACAGTAATCCCTCCACAACCGTGGTTTGTTTTTGTAGACCTTTTCTCGAACCGCCGTACTAGTTTCTATTATCCAGGGTTTTCATTCAGTCTATGGAATACTAGACTTTACTGATGTTAGTAGCTAGCATCATAGACTTTGACATTGGTTGTCTGAAGCAGCGTAAAAACAATAAATTACTTAATGACGCCAGAAGGGGACACTGGTGTATCGGGGGAGTTAGCAGGCCGGGTCAGTAAGGATTCTTTGTCCTAGTCGCACACCGCCGCCTCTGCCTTACCCTCCCTGTCTTTTTTCGCTTCCATTATCCCTCTTCTTTTACTGTAAAAACAGCGGCACATTACACATATTAGTTTCTTAATTAGTGTATGTATAATAACTTCAAATTTAATTCAGTGCCCTTTTTTAAATTATTATTGTTAAGTTGTGTGTGCCCATGCCTAAGTAATATGCTAATTTTTTTATGGTGGGGGCAATTGGTTGTTTTTCTTGTGAAGTCAATTTTATGTGTAAAGTGAATAAAGATAAGTGTGTGCAAATAAAATGTGTTCTTATGTTACCGGTACCATATTATGGCGGGAGAGGCCGTGTGCGTGTATAGGCAATTTCAAAAGTTTTTGATGAAAAATTCGGGATAGTTAATATTTCAAGTAGACCGCACTTAATATTTATATTCCCATAAACATTACTGGGCCTCATCATACCAGGGCAGAGGCCAACACGCCGCCTACATGTTGTATAAATTCAACACATCGACGTGAATCGCATTTATCAGCATGACTTCCCAATGCCGGGTTGCTGTTACTAAGTGAACCGGCCCTGTAACGATGGCAGTGGCGGCCGCCGCCTGCCAGAGTAATTTTGTAGCGACCAACAGCTGCCCAGTCTGAGGATCTAGGGCCGAGCTTCAGCAGCAAACCGCCGCATCCGGCCGGGCTGCGGAGGACCTAGGCGCTCGCCCAGCTACATACACGCAGCAGCCGGCAATGTATTTGCTGCCACCCAGACAAGGGGTGGTCCAATATGCCTTTCGTGGGTATCAAGTTAATCAGGAGACGTCCAGCTATTAAAATATACACACGTATTTATATTTAATTTAAAAAGTGGTTTTTTTATGCTCTAGATACAATTGAACATGAACTTCATGAAATAAATGGCAAGTTTGGAGGCATTGGGGTTAGGGGTGGGTTAAAATCAGCCCATAATTTTCCAAATTTTTTACTACGACCCTATTCTTTGAACCATGAGGGGTCATGATAGATAGGTTCTACTAAAATTAATCTTATTTTGCAAACTTTTGAAAATATCCACATGCGGAAATAAATGGCAAAAATATTTTATCATGAGTTCAGCCATGCAGATGACATATTGTGTTATAGAATTTCTATTTTGTACTTACTTGTTGAGTGTAAGAAGTGTTGGTGACATGTTTGGCATGATAATCATAATTATGTAAATCCAAATAAATGCTTTTGAGGCGACATCTAGCCATGTGTGATAAATGTAAATGAGTTTTTACCCAATCAAGAGTAGTCAAATTAATTGTACGTTGAGTAGAAATGAAATCTAGTCATGTGGACTACACAGAAATAAATTTTTACCAAAAATCAAGGTTGCCACTCGTCTGGAAAACCAGGAATCGTCAGGAAAATTAAAAGCTGTCAGTGAAATCAGGGAATTAACGAAACACTAGTCAAATGTCAGGGAATTTAATAATCAGGTATCTGTAGATCTGGCATTTGTGAGGCACAACATTGAAATAGTTTTTTTACGAAGTTTGTGTGGTGGAAACTGCAAAATAAATAACCGTTGACTGGAAGCATTTATGGTTATTTCGTGTAGTGTAGTGAAACATATTTTTATAGTGATCGACTGTGGTTGCCATTTTAAACTGAATGAATTTCAGTCGGGTGGAATAAAATGTTAATGAGTTATTTTCAGAAATTGATATTTCTGCTATACTCGAAGGTAGTCACTATTTTAGATGGCAGTGTTCATTGAAATTTTATTGGACCAGAAAAAGGAATTATGAGAAGTAAATATAAACTTTACCAGGGATTGTTTTGTCACCGGATTTTAAGAGATGAATCTAGAAGTTTGTTAAAGCGTGTTCAATATTGAGAATTTGCCTTAATTGTATTGCTTGGTGCCATTTTAAATGGGTATTTATCCTGGAAAAGAAACACATACACATAATATTTTTGCGCAAAATATCAAATATCTATTTTTGTACTGGAACATTTTTGATGATAGTAAACGAAAGTAAAACATGTGTTATGTTTTGTTGGATAGTTGTATGTATGCTTTTGCCACCTTTAACAGCTTTTTCAGTTTTAAAGTTTCTTGTAGATGAATTTAGGGCTGGTTTTATATGCCCCTTAGCCAAGCCCTTAGGATAAGGGCGTTGCAAAAACAATATTAAAGTGGCTTTAGCTTCACTTTAGTTCTCGACAGATAGGATGAATATAACATGACATAATGTGTAAACAACAGGTCAGAACACCTGAGATGATATCAATTTTTTTTTAACATAATTCATGGATACGTATTATGTTTAAGGCACCTTCCACACTTGTTTCACACATGCTTTGGGAGGCAGTGTGTTGCAGATTTACAAGTAGGTGAGGAGTTATAATGTTGATGTGGTAAATTATAGACAATTACTGGGTTACAGGAAAAATTTTATTATTCACATCCAAATTACTCATGTATGTAATTTAGTAAGAATATTTAATCGTAGCACTAAAGTAAAGTTTTTCACACACAAATTACTCGTGTATGTAATTTAGTAAGAATATTTAATCGTAGCACTAAAGTAAAGTTTTTCACACCCAAATTCTTTGCAGTTGGTAATAAATATTGGTTTTTGTTTACGTGAGTTTCTGCTCTATGAAATGAAAATGAATAATATATGCTTTGAATAAAATTGGAGAATAATTTCAAACTTACTTAGCCCTGTTGAATGTTTTAATGAAAATATTAGCTTTTGTATCAAGTTCTTCACTCAGTATTGTCAATTGCATACTGGCAAATAATCATTAAAATGCCATAAAAAATATAAAATCAAATTTTCATTGTACTAGCAATGGTTGTATAATACTGCAGTTCCTTTAAGGCATGTGAAGTTTATTTTTATGTAGTTATTTTAGTAGTATTATAATGGACTAAAGTTACATGGAAACAAAGTTTGGTTGTTTTTCAACTGAACAAACATTTAATAAGTACTCGAATATTTATGAGCTTAGATTTTTCATTTTGTTTAGACTTTCAGCTACTTGTTTCCTTACCAAAATAAAAAATTAAAGCTCTAGGTTTCGTTATCTAAGGAAGTCACTATCTTCATCCATCCCTAGATTTTTCTAATTATAAATCTCGGTTTTAATTTTTTCGATTTGTGGCTGTCTTTAAGTGGCTTGTACTGTTGTGAAATGTCATGTAAAAAAAAACATTGTCTTTATCACTTGCTACTACTTGAGCAAAAACATTGGCCTCAGAATTTTTGTGGTGTATGCAAAAAATGTGACCCTCGATATTTTTGTAAGTAAAAATTGGAAAGTAAACGTAGTCTTATATTTGGGTGAATAAGGCATGTATCGCCACAATTATTAATAAAAATAAGACGTTGAGTCAGGAGTAAATGTTGCTAATGGAAACGTTTCTGGTTGGCAGGTTGTGGAGAAGCCAGGTTTGCGACCAATTGCACCGAAACCAGTGGTCGTAATGATCACGTCACGCCCTCTCACTCAGGAGAGAAGCGACTTGTCGATACCAGCTTGCGGCACAGAGCAGGCAGCCACATTGGACAATTCAAGGTGAACAATATACTTTGTTAGTGCTCAGTTGCGACTATGTACCTACACGTAGCTGTTCTATTGATCCCAGACACGAAAACTGATGGGGCCAGGGGGTTGTACTGGTTAGAAACCTCAAACCTTTGTAGGTATTGTAATTTTACTAGACGTATCAGTTGTTGACACGTCTAACATTAGCTCGCCTAACTCAATTGGGTATGAATATTGAGACTCAAGTTTATTAAGGCGCCAAAATATAAATAATCATACAAGCCGGAAATATAGTTCAACTGGATTTAATTATGCCGTGCACTTAGGTTACAACAGCGGCACAGAAAAATATACATTTCAATAGCAGTGGCTTAAATAAAATACTTAACAGCAAACTAGGAGTGGTCGGGCAGAGAAATTTTAATTCGGACAGGCTCGGGTGGGTACTTACATCATATTTTTTGGCTCGGGCAGTTTCGGTCGAGCATTGAAACCAAAATAAGTGGATGAATTTTGAATACAAAATGTTTTCTCACACAGTTTACATTGATAAAAGTATAAAATATTTGTTTAAGAAATAGGCGGCAATATGCTTGTCAAGAAGTTTCCATTCTAGTAATAACTATAAAAGAAATGTGAGTATAAAATTACATTTAGCGTTTTGTTCATATGAGTGAAAAACTTTTAGACAGGTGTTGTGAAAATAATATTTGTGTTACTACGTGAAGTTACATGGTCATGTTTGTTTTCACTGCTGTGGAATGAACTACTTGCTTGGTCCTAGTCTTCAAAAAAAACTTTTCAAGCCAAACTTTTATTTATAAATGCACTGAAAAGAGAAAAATAATATTTTAGTTACACAATTTGTAGAACTTATGAGATGTGGTCGAACAGCCGTAATAAACTTTACTACATATGTTTGTATCAATTTATATTTAGTATATAAAATCTTGGCACAAAGAGTCAAGAGCCTTACACAAGATATGTGCTTACTATGCGTATGCAACTAAGGTATACGTTCTATATTGTGAATAGTTAAGAGGCTTACGCAAGATATGTGCTTACTACGCTTACGGAAATGAGGTACACATTCTATATTGCGCCAAGCTTTCATATACTAAATATGAATTGATGCAAACATATGTAGTAAAGTGTATTACTGTTGTTCGACCACATCTCACAAATTCTACAAATTGTGTAACTATTATAATTATTTTTCTCTTTTTAGTGCGTTTATAAATAAAAGCTTGATTTTAAAAGTTTTTTTACAGTTATTTTATTTTTCATGTTTTAGTTTCACCAATTTTTAAAAATTATATTATGTAGCAATGCACATCTCGCATTAAGCTGTATTTCTGTTAATGTGCATTGCTGTATCTGTCAAATTGAATACTAAAGATCATCATCAGACCCTGGTTACCATCTGCAACCAAAGTACTCCGTGAGACAAGTCCAATGATGCCACACTCGATACATTAACTATTTGAGTAGAGAAATTAATTTTAATAAGTATTTATAAAAGATTGAAGTTTCTCATAAACTTTCGCCGACATACTAAAACATGTATGCAAAATGCATTAGTTACGTAATATGAAAAACCAGCATTAATACACAAGATAACATCGCAACTCGATTCTGTGTGTGCACATGTGCACGAGCACAGCTGATCGGACGCACCAAGCCACCCTGCCTGATTGAGGCAGGCTTGTGCCACCCACACAAGGGCGACAGTCAGAGACAGGGATGTCTGGCAACATTGCTGCAGCAAGCTCAACTGGATAACTGGAAGTGGTTTACTATACATACACAAAAACTTGTAACTTCCGGCTCCATCATCAGATCAGCTCAGCTCGGTGGTACCTTCACTTTGTATTGTCATCGGAACTACACATGTATGCATAATTTCAGCTCAGTTGGATAACGCAAAGTGGTTTAACATACCTACAAGTTGAAGTTAAATAAAAGCTTTTAATATAGCTGTTTAAATATGCTATTTTTGGCTATGTTGAAAGACTTCAGAATTTTTTTGCAATATATTTATAAGGTATGCTGAAACATGTATTGGGAACTGTGTGAAGTGAGATTTATTTTAATTTGAAAACTTTCTATAGTTTCTCTTTCTATTTCTTGACGTGTGATGCTATATGCCTCTGGGCAATGAGACGTTATGTCAGAAATAGTGACTTTGTTAGTACAGGCTGATAGCACTTACTTAGGGCAGTTTGTGGCTCACTTTGGTGCTGGAGCACGACCTTTGTACAGTGTTGGCCGTGTCGGCTGTAGGCTAGGCACAAAGTCAATTACTGGCTTAGCTATTGGTCGGGCAGTTGGCTTTGGTGTCGGTTGTTTGCTTACACTGGCACTTGGTTGGCTGGGTACAGCTGCTTGTGGAGCTGGGCTGTCCTCACGGGCTGATAAGACTGGAACAGCTGCTGCCTCTCAGCAGGCTTGGGTAGCGGCGGATGATAAACCAGGGGCAGGCCAATTCGATGGGCACCTTCTCTCCTTGTATGAAGGCAGCGATGATGGGCTGTGGTGTCCCTAGAACCTTCTGGGGAGCTGAAAACAGAGAAGGGGAGGGAGCTGGGGGTGAAGCTCCAACTTAAGGGTAGCCTGAGCTTGTCCCAGGGGATTTTCGTCGCTAAATGCCTTATTGGTCTGGCTGCAGTTCCTAGTAGCTTGGTAGGTAGTGGTAGCTTCCTGTCCTTCACCTCACTTGGTAAAAGGCATCAGGTTCAAAACCGTGTCTCGGCAGATAGGAGCAGGCGATGTGCAGTTCCCTAGCTAGTAGTGTTCTGCCGTCTTGGCAACTGGACCAATGCCAAGCCTAACCGTTACCCCAGCCGGCAATACAAATGGTGCTATGGTTTAAGAGCTGGTTTTCTCGGAGTTGTCCCAATAGCTTTGGCAGGTGTAGCCCTAGGATGGACAGGCGCAAACCAGAGCCAACCAAACATTCGCTTTAGCAACTCACGGGATGCGGTGGATGGGTGCAAGTTGGTCTAGTGGCTTCTCCTCCCTAGGGGTGTAGGACTAGTGGTTGGGGTTCTACCGTTAGGTACACGGGGTGCACCGAACAGGTGGCCATCTAATGTTGTATGTTTGCGACGTACAATTCCCCTGAAGGGGAGGACACAGTCCTAAACTAGGCAGAAAAATATTTAGTTCAATCCCTGGTCACCTGTTCCACTCTGACGGGATGTGGAGTCTACTACGGACTCTATGCTTACTGACGGAAATGAGAAAATACTGTACTTTAGGAACGTGTTTGTTCCAAGAGGAATAAAACACAGTGGCCCGTACTATCTCATGACTAACTCGAGGTGACCGGAAGTAATAGACAATGCTATTCAGGTGAAGGGGACATGGTTCTAAACTAGAGGTTGGCAGTTTCAACTAAGGTAGCTAAACCAACTTTCCCTGTCTATGCTGTATCCATGTCCTGAAGGAAGTTACTGAGCCCACTTCCTAAAGAGTGCGTGGGGTAGCCGGTGCCGGGGCAAGCGACTAGGGTGGCAGATGTCTTCTAGAAGGCTTCTGGAAGATCTGGCTGTAGGTGGCGGCGATGCTGAAGAACTTCTTGGCATCTAGGTGGTGATTGGTCAGAGCTCCAGCGCACTAGGCAGTGGAGCGGCTGTCCAAGGCTGATGTGACTCTCAGAAGAGCCAAGGAAGTACTGGGATTTTTGGCCGGCGTACTGCAATATATTTCTCTTGGCTGAGGGCTCGCCGGGCCTGGAGTGGGAGGTGTGATGCACACTTGTCGGTACGTGGAGCTAAGAGGTGTCTGCAGGTGGTCATTGTAGTACTGGAGTGCTGGTGGCACTATCTCTCGGCATGCCCTTCAACTATCTACTCGCTCTGGGTTGCAGTGTTGGCTCAATCGCTGGCGTATTCACTTTCGAGTGTGGCACGAAGACGAAGCGAAGTTGTTTATCTTCTTAGTTAGTAAGCATCACACGTCAGTATATTTGACACATTGTAAATAGTCGGGTATCTAATCAGTTAAGGGTTTGTATTTTGTATTTTTACTAAACTAGGCTTTAGTGAAAGTTTGGTATTTTTTGCTTTGTTTATTAAGCTATGTTATGACCCAAAATGGCTGATCTTTGCAGCCCTTCTTTCAAGTTATTTTCAGTGGAATTTAATTTGTTATTTCAGAATAATATTCACAAATTAAGAAAGTGCTGAAAGCAGAGATTTTATAACCTTTAATTAAAAAAAAAAAAATTGAAAATAAACAATTACAAGTGTAAAAACAAATGTTTTTTAATGCATTTTATCAGAATTTATTTTCACCACCATAAAGTGTACATTTAACATTTTTTAGTATTGCAAGTTCTGTGGTCACCTTAGAACAGGCCAAGAATAACGAAGTGGAGGTCATCACTGAAGAAAGTAATAAAACGGAGGAAGTTTCAAAAAAAGAATCTTTGAAGGTATGGTTTGGCATTCTTTAATGGCAATATTGTACTAGTTTAGTTACCATAAAAATATGTCTACAGAGTGTTAGTAGATGCAAGCTTCAGGATTAAGTGGAGACTCCATCATTTCACATTATAATCTGGCAAAAGGCTGGATGTCATAGAGCTATGTGGAGAACTCAGGGCCAATTTATGAGCATTTAGCCCTTGAGTGGCTAGATTTAACTTGACCAATTTGGATAGGAGAACGGATTTGTACTTGAATTGCAGCCAATGATTGTGTGACCTTTGCTGGAGTATACTTTGGCTATAGAGTCGTGAATAATGTTAGCTTATAATATGAAATGGTAGGGTTTGCAATATTAAGTGTTTAAGTTTTGTCTGTGATATTTTGTCTCACATTTTGGACAGATGGTGTGGTGTAGGTATGGTTCCTTTACCACACACCAGGGCTTGCTTCTTAACCATTCCTGCTTCTCGGAGCTACGTGCACCATCTGTAATGACCTCATTGACTAGATGTTATGTTTTAACGTCGTAATGGAAAGGGTAATTTTTTAAGTGGGAAAGAAATCTCCTTTTTTATTTTGTACATTTCAGTTTAAGATTTCACACAACTGTGACAGGTGTTTAAGAGTTCCGCCTGGCCAGAGGTGATTCAAGATGGCTACAGGGGATCCAGCTACACTCATCACAAGCCTCGTCACTTGTATGGACAAGGCACTGAACTAGCATGTAGTCTTAATGTCTGCAGCTTGCCTCCTGAGAATCTTGGCAGTGATACTATTTTTTTTATGGGTTAATAATTAAGAAAAACATATGCTTCACATCCTTCAACAATTTTAAATATCCTGCAGAGGTATTTTTGTACCCAAAAATAATAATGAAAATGTATGTTTCAGTCATTTTCACCCATGCAAAATACACACTGGAAAAAGAAATAGAAATCTGAGTCTTGTTGTTCATTGCGAATGTTTTTTTTTTTTTTCAAAGTTATTTCTGGGTGTCAATCTTTTATGCACATAGAACAGTTTTTAAATAATACATTTTTTATGAAGTTCTCTGTACCATTTGATGGCCTAGCCAACTGAAATTACAAACACGTAGTTAGTAAAAATATTATAATTAATTAAACCCGTCACATGGTCGTTCTAACCCCAATGCGGGGATTTTAAACCTCGAAGAGTCATCGACTCCTTTAGAAGAGATAAGCTAGATCAAGGGCTTGCTGTGGGAGCGCAGCACCCATTCTACAAGTTCACCACTGCCTCCAGCGCCTCACACTGAAGCGATAATATATGTCAATGCCTCCACTCAAGGAGATAAAAGAAAGGGTAGCGCAGCGCCGAAGCCGAATAAACTACCCCTGTGACGTGAGGCTAGCCACCCCTTCACCCCCTTGGAAGCCTACAGGCGAAGATTTTGAGTATAAATAGGTGGTGCCATGCCAGGCACAAGAGCAGTCGTCGTTTCCTCCAGTCTGCATAAAGCCGAGGAAGTTATAGTGGCAAGGGACCTTCCACCTTCTTTCAGTCTGAAATACAGCTAAAAAAATGTCTCAAGGATGTGATGGTCACTAGACCAACTTGGTAAGGGGCAGCCAACCGACTTCACAGTCTGGACAAGGCAGAGAAAATATACCGACCACTAGGCCACGTGCTGAAGTGTGCGATTCAAAGTGAGAAGATGCCTCCACCACCACACTGAGAGTAACCCATTTTACTATATATGTCTTCCTTTTTGACTTTTACTTAAAGATAATTGCATTAACGTAAAAGAGCTCTTTATTCATAGTAAATTCAGTATTGAGAATTACTGCCAGTAAACAAACCACAGGTACGACAAGTAACGCATACCACAAAGGAAAATACGCACATCTCCAGGATGGCAAACCGAGGCCTGCCTTTAAGGTAGTTCATCAGGAGTGCCTCACCGTAGGTATACAAATCCACACCACACCTTGGTTAGTAAGAACGGATGTTCTA
Organism: Dryococelus australis; assembly: GCA_029891345.1. Taxonomy (NCBI): domain Eukaryota; kingdom Metazoa; phylum Arthropoda; class Insecta; order Phasmatodea; family Phasmatidae; genus Dryococelus; species Dryococelus australis. Next base: position 7,124,583 of record CM057002.1, on the reverse strand, counting down.
CTTCTCCTTCCCAGTCTGAAAGGGCCAGAGGGAAATTTGAACATCCTGCAACTGAATCAATCTTAGGTGGATGCCTCACCCAAGTCTCAGGCGAATATACGCCATTCTCAGTCGGTCCCAGTCTGAATAAGGCAGGGCAGTGGTTACTGAGTTTGACGGCACTGATTCTTGGTTCGACATGTTAGGAACACTTTAATTACTGATTAATCCTTCTGGTTCGTGTTCTTATCAGCTTAATGCCTTACGCAGAGCATGGCAGGCACAGTAAATTATGAAGGTGAGTTCTCTGAGAAACAGTAAGAGCACTTAATTAATTAAATTTAGAGAACGCTTAGAATGCTGACCCTTTACTTACTGAGAGCTCCAATTTGCCATTCAATAATTTGCCCACTTTACAAGTTCCACTCTTTGGGCCATTTATCAAATTACCAGGTGAAGATCATCCCGAATAGCTTTCATTTTATGAGAAGGCAATGCCTTATTGGGTATTGACAACTCACGTCCAACCATAACACTCCTCACACCCTGCAACCAGTATCACTGCCCTACTACGCCACAACTATCGGCCGCTGTTCCAGCTGTCGCCCGCCCAGCGAGCCAGGCGGTCACTTCCTGTTGCAGTGCCTGGCCAAACTTCGCGTTGCCCAAGTAGTGGATGACTTTGTCCCAAGTAGGAAGCCCACACGTCTCACTGTGTACAACGGTCACTTCCCATAAAGGGACTAAATCCTGGTAACTGTTAACACCAGGTGTAAATCACCTACGCCCTCCGTGAAACTGGCTTCATATTTTACTTAGAATTATCTGAGAGTACTTAAGTCCCCGGCATCTGGTTGAGAGGAACTCCAAGTTCTTTTCACTAGGATTTATCCCTCTTTCACCTTGTTCTAGGCCCAGGGTAAGAAATTCTAGACCACACTCATCTTCCCAACGTGGAGGACCCGTGACGTAGCTGGCATTTAGATTGTGTTGAGCTAACAGGGGCTGGTCTAGTAACCAAGGAGGTAAAGAACAGATACCCCAGAAGGGGCTGGAGAACGGGGAATCAGATGTACTTCTGATGGGATAGGTATGTTAACACCCACTTTCGTGTAAAGAATCTCACCTTTTCGTTAATACTTATCAAAATGGACCGATAATTGCGAAAACCCCTGAAATCCCTAGACTTCAACACAGTAATAGGCTTTGTCATACTACGACTTAGAGAAATCAAATGCTTGTACATAATTTATACTAATTCCAACATTAAAACCAATTAAAGATAAAACAACCACCACACTAATCGCACGTTATGTTTACGATTGGCTGGAGGAAGAAACTAGGCCGTACTGTACTTACAAAAGTTGCCACTAAACCACACACCAGTGGTATTATTGGAGCCATATGTGGGACAGTATGAACAAGTCTAGTCGTTCACATGAGAGTAAATGGTAAAAATTATATCTCTGGCTGTCTCTTGTTGCATTCTTGTTAATGGGAAGTTATTGTTTGTGCCTCAGGACAATGAGGAGGACATTGCGGCCTTGATGCACTCTGCCACGAATGTGTCCGCCATGCCCAGGAAAAGGCCAGCCCTCAGCAGGAAGAAAACCAAGCAGCTAAAGGACATGGAGACGACACTGAACATTTTGACTGACGTTGAGGACTCCACCACTAAAGAAGAAAAGGCTTTTAGTAAGTAATTACTGTATTTTGATGTAAATAGGTCGCGTGTGTGTATAGGCTGCACCAGAAGTTTTTGGTGAAAAATTAGGGATACGTAATTTAATATTTCCAGTAAAGGCTGCACTGAATTTTTGTATTCCTGTAAGTATTACCATGCCTCATCGTGGTAGTGTGGATGCCAGCCTGTGCAGCAAACTACGGCAACTTCAAACTAATTAGTTTGCAGTTAGGTATGTCGTTGCCATGCCGGATGGCATATGCATGTGTTGTAGTCTACCAGCTTGACCGGCTGTTGCAGCTGCTGGGCTAGCATTGGTGCCTGTGTCGTCACACACACACACAGCTGCTTCCTCATTCGGTCAGAGAGAGAGAGAGTGAGAGAGAGAGAGAGAGAGAGTGAGAGAAGAGAGAGAGAGAGGAGAGAGAGTGAAGAGAGAGAGAGAGAGAGAGTGGAGAGAGAGAGTGAGAGAGAGAGAGAGAGTGAGAGAGAGAGAGAGAGAGAGAGAGAGAGAGAGAGAGAGAGAGAGATATAGAGAGAGATAGATATAGATAGATAGATATAGATAGATATAGATAGATAGAGGGAGAGAGTGAGTGAGAGAGGGGGGCAGAGAGGGAGTGGGAGGGGGAGAGAGGGGGGCAGAGAGAGAGAGAGAGAGGGGGGGGGGGGGGCAGAGAGAGGCAGAGGCAGGCATCCTGCGTTTTCTTCACATTTAAGCCACGTATTATGGGGATCCAGTTCATTTTTTTCATTTCTTAATAGTACTATACCGCACATCTACAGTACCACTTGCCATTTTAAACACAATAGGGCTCTATCATTGCATAAGAAGAGTTGATTGCATTCAATACCACGCTCTTACTGCCTACTTTTTTGTCACTACACTGCAAAACAAGAAGGCCGGCGCACACAATTGCAACGGGTCGACCTGTTTGTCACAATAAAGTAGACTCTTGTCTGGCAACCACTAACCAGCCTGAATGGAAACTGAGTCAAAAAACTACTTTTCACATACTCAACAGTTCCCTTCCTTCCTGCTTCATTGTTCACCCTCCTTCATAGGTTTATCTTCCAGCAGAGACCTGCGGCGGTGTAATCAGAAACTGAAAAGAAAAAAAAACATTTTTTAGTGAACTTTACAGCATTTAGTTACATATTTGTGCCCTTTCAAACAGCGGCCTGAACATAAATATTCCAAATAATTACAGCGCTTCAGCGCTTCTCTAAACAGCTTAGTTCAAAAGCAACTCACTTCAAGAGTCCAAACTGCATCACTTATGCCACTTTTAACCGCTGTTGTGTACCATCTGGCCCTCCCCAGCCTGCTGCTGGCCAGACGTGTCTGATGAGGAGTGAACGTCATTCTCCCTTCGTTCAGCGCCTGACAAAGCAGTGTTTGTGCTGGAAAGGGGCTGGTTTGTGAGATGAGAATGACAGCTCAGTTCCTGTGTATATCTAAGTTTGGTGGAATGCGCTGGATTATTTAACTCACGTTTCATTCAAACAATGCGCCAACCTTAAGCGTCATGTGCCGAACGTAGCTGCTTCAATATCGTGATTTGCAATGAAAAATCTAATTTGCGCCGCATTGTGCGAATTTTGCATCGCAAATTGCGATGCGATGCCACTTAAATTAAACACCGGTATGAATGATGGCACACTGACATTTAATAGATAATATTCTGTTACCAGTAAACCTGTAAACCTACTGATTGGTGGGTTGACAAGGCTGCAGTAGGCATTTTAAATCTAGAAAATGTTCTTGTGTGTGTGTGCGTGCGTGTGTGTGTTAGTTTATAGATGCAGGGGAGTTACTCTATTTCATGGGCATAGATGCACAATTTAGATTAAAGTTGTAACATTTCAAGTTATGTTACAATACAATTAATACGAAGGGTGCTGTTTGTAATATTTCAGTTTAAATCACAAAGTTGTAATTATTAGGTTCTGAAATATTTTACTAAATTCTTTGTTCTTCTCTAGCAAATTCAACACATTAATAATTATCTTCTTAAAAAACATTTTTCGACAACTCTTTCATAAATCTTAAAAGTATAAATTATCACATTATGATTATATGAAATCCCACATGACCATCTTGGGCTATGATTGTGTTAGTTCCGCTATAAAAAATTATGTTCAATTTGACGTGTGCCATGCTTATGTTGTCACATGTCCTCTAATTGGCTATCGTCTGACCACGCCACATCTCTCTGCCAATCAGTGATAGGGAGACGAGAGACAACTATGTAGTATATGTTTATTTATGCATTTGTTTAATAAACATTGAATACTTTCTATCCTGTACGGAATACATGAGGAATAACAAATAAAATTATAATACTGAATATCGTCTAGAAACAAATTAAATATACATAACATGTTCTCTGTGTCAATAACTATTAAAATAACCAAAGATTGTACTATATTTTTTTAAACTGCTTGATGCTCGATGGCCTTTGTCTGAGAGGGGTTGCTGCAGTCAATTACAGTTTTGTTCGTGTAGCCAGTTACACGAGAATAAGTGGTCAGTGACTAGTACCGGTGGACCGGAACACGGCCGGTAGAGAGTTGAACGCACAGCCTGTCTGCTCATTACAAAGTCAAGTGCTGTCACTGCGGATGAGGTGGCACGCTACCAGCGGTTTACCTTGCTGCTCATCCAGCTGTGGTGATTGGGGACGGCTGCTTCTGGTGTTGTTGGATCGTGGTGCACTGGTGACACAGGTCTAGGTTCCGAGAGGGATTTCCTCGCCCTTGCAACGATCGAGTGTGGATACCCTCCTGTCTTGATGATGGCTGGCAACAAGTATGGGGAGGGAGCTTGGAGGTAAAGCCTCTCCAGCTGATGGGCAGTCTGAACTCGTTCCCGTGGGGTTTGGCTACAGAGTGAAGCTGGAGCTGGGTTGCAACTCTGCTTAGCTTTAGAGGCAGTTGCACCACTCCTCTGAGTATACGGGATATGGGAAGGAACAACTACCGGCCCCGTGGGAGGGAAGCAGGTGACGATAGTCCCTAGCTATGTGTAAAGCCAAGGTCGAGCAGGCAAGAAGTGTACCCCGTGCTCCTTATTAGTCCAGCACAGTGCTTTGGTTTTCCTCAAGCTGCCCGTCAATGACACTTAGGTGTTGGTCCAAAAGGATGAGACCTCCAAAACAAAACTCTTACTCCCTTTAGCACAGTTCAGCGCGATGGACGGAGTATAGGCTGGCCTGGCAGACGAGCTGCCTCGGGAATGTCTTGCGAGTGGTGGAGGCTCTATCTTACTGTACACTAGGCGCACAGTATGGTGTGTTTTTGACGTACGTGCGTCCTGGTGAAGGGAGCTCGCAGTCCTACACTATGGTTCATACTGGTTTCAGATAAAGATCCTAGTCTCCTGCTTCACTCTTGCGTTGCGGACGCGATGTCTACATAGGAAAAACATTGTTACACTAAGAAAGGAGCACACATAGGGAAGCGAGAATACTATCTTCTATGAAGAATATACACGGTTGTCTGTACTACCTCCTGACTTTCTTAGAGTTGAACGGAAGTTAGACTAAGACTATCTAAAGGCTGTTCATGATAAAGTGAGCACTGTAGAAATGAACCTGAGAAAAAGTCACTGCCTTTGCATGCATATATTTTAATGGGTGCACTGAGTAACATTCGCCCAGTAAAGTTGGTAACGATGAATGGAAAGTAATGCCATATCTTAACGTTGAATAAATAGGGTTAGGTAACCATTTGTAATTACTTAAAATTATTTATTTTACTTTCTGTTTTTTAATGCATCGAAGCGTAAAAATGAGCACATTTGTAAGTATTTACTTTCTTAATTTCGCAGTTTCATTTGACTGACGTATGAATAAAGTGATGTGGCCCATGGCAATGTTAATTTTACATAAGGCGGAAGAGTAGATCTGTACAAGTAGATCTGAAGCAGGGCTTTCAAAAGTGCTCATTTTACCGTGAACAGCCTATAGGTGAAGCAGACCGGGTCCTAAACTGAACAAGGCCATACGACTAGGTAGTTATGAAAATAACTGGCCCTAACTAATTCTAACCGTTGTCTATAAGAGATTGTTGAGGACCATTACCAGAGGGAGTAGTGGTGAGCGATTACCATGGGTGTAGGCTGTTCACTGAAAAATGGAAAGCCGTGCTTTAGATCTACTTGTTTGCACATTGTGTATTATTCGACCTTATGTAAAATTAACATTGCCATGGGCCTCAACACTTTATTCATGCGCCGGTCAAGTGAAACTGTGAAATTATTAGAAAAGTAAACATTTTATAAATCTGCTAATTTTTACACACTGAGGTGTTAAAAAAAGCAGAAACCGTAATAAATAATTTTAACTAACACAAATCTTACATTTTCTTTTCAACATTAAAAAATGGAACTACTTTCCATGCATCGTTACAAACTTTACCGGCCGCATTTCACTCAGTGCGCCAGTTAAAATATATGCAAGGAGGGGCAGTGGAATTTTTCTAAGGTTGATTTTAAAAGTGCTCACTTTATCGTGAACAGGCTTTACCAGCAGGTAAGGCGAGAGTTGTTGTCCAGAAGGGACCGTCGAGGACCACTACAGGTGCCAACACTGACAGGAAACAGTGCAGTTGCCATTACAAGAAGGTAAGGCAAGAGTGTTGTGACGGCATCTTCGGGAGCTGGTGGTGAAGAATCTCTGGAAGGTCTGGAAGGTATTGGTGAAGCTGCTGAAGAGCTCCTGGTAGGTTGTGAAGACCTGGTGTTCAGCGGAGAGGTGCTTGTGCGAACTGCTGGAATAGAATCCTTCTGGCACAGTTCAGCTCAATGGAAGGAGTTAGTCGCACTGCCGTCTTCAGGGGATGAATGTACATATATTCTCCTTGTCTGTGGGCCCTCGTAGACGTGGCGGGGTAGCAAGCGCCACCCCCTGAGTGAAGCTGTCTGCCGGAGTTGCTGTGGTGCTTGTAGCACCATCCCTCTGCATGCTGTAGACTAAGCGTCCTTGGGCGGCGGGCTCCGTCGATAGTTCAATCTCGCTTCAGGGAGGTTGACATGATGTCTGACTTAGAGTGAATAGTACAAGCTAGTCTGATATGTTTGTAATAAGGCTCCTCGTTGCAAGTGTGTAATGTGTAGGCATGTGACCAGCCTCCAGTACTGTTGTAACACCGCCTTAGTTAAAATGAAGGCATGTTCAGATGAGACGAAGTTGAGTGTAGTATAATCATGAAATGCGTCACGCGTCATCCTATAGTTAAATTGAATTTGGTAATTATATTAAATGAATTGATGACATAAGCAAGTATTCCGTAATCTTATCTAACTAAAATATTGTGACAGGAAGGAAAGGAAAAAAAGGAAACTTATATAAACAATACTGAAAAAAAAAATACTGGGTGACTCCAAATCAAATAGCTAAAAAGGGGAACAGATTGAAGCCAATGAGTATGTAAATGCCCAAAAGCGTAATCCCTGAAATCATAATAAACCTGTTATATAAAAATAAGAAATTTACTCTTTCAGTGAAAGTGAGAGGTTGCCCTCACCTCCTGTATAAAACAGGACGACTACAAATCTCTTGACTAGTATTAAGCCTTATAAGAACAATAATAACTCCAAAACTTTCGCCCATTTGGTTATACCGAGGTTTTGTATTTAAAGTAAAAACAAAGGATAGTGGAACGAAAAATAAAGGGGGTGGGGGTGAGGGATAAAAGGAAAAAATGAAGGGGTAGGGACTAATACTAGCATGCTGCGAGAAACAGAAGAACTGCTATGTGGTCGTTAGTTCCAATGAGGGGTTTGTTACAATGTGTGTAAAGTCACTGACTTCTATATGTACTTGAAATAACTAGCAAGTACCCATAACCCAAAAAGAAAACTGCAAATGAACCACATTACGCTGCAGGGAGAGAGAAAGGTGTTACAGGGAAAGTCAATCGTGTTTTAGCAAAATAGTAGAACAAGGAACACTGAGTTCTGAGTTTTCAAATTTAACATCAGGTATTTATTAATAAAAATAATAGTCGACAACAAGAATAAGATTTAAATCTATTAAACAACAAGTAAACAGTAAATAAAAAAAAACAATCGTACAGGAACAGTTACCATTTAGTTATTAGTTGTGAGTATAAAAGAAAAATTGACACTTAAAGTAAAAAATTAGACTTAAAAAAAAATTACAACTCTGTCTATAAACTGTATAAACTTTTTTGTTTATTTTATAAGTTGAATCACAAATATGTAATTAAAGGAAGCAATTATGATGAATTGTTAACCCAAAATGAATGCCTTTTAGTCAAGCACAAATAATTTAAAATTCACAAAAAAAAACAGTAATTCTTAAGTATGGAAACACTGAAAAAAAAAAATTATTTAAGCGGAGGCTCGTAGGCCTCTTTAAAAGGCATTAAAGTACTGTCTCGTGTTCCAAAAAAAAATGAAAATCTGTTAACTATTGCATTAACTCCATTACGTTTTTTTTTTTTTCTAGTGGGATCTTTGTGTTAAAAAGGTTAGTTCATTTCCAAGATAATCACTGCATAAATACAAGGAAAGTCCTTAATGAACAATAAGTGGCTATTTACTTCTCCAATTCCAATTATAATTTTCTTTTATTTAAAAAGGGATAGGCCTGAACATTTATTAGCAATAAAAGAAGGTGGGAGTTAAATAAAAATAAATCTTTTTCAACGTAAACAACCACTAGGGGAGTACTTAGCAAAATTAGAATCGTTTTTCACGTGTTACTGTTGACAAGAAACAGAGTAATTCAAAAACGTAGTGCCAACTTAAGAACTTGCCTTTAAGAACACCTATGCGCAGAAGAATTACTAAGTTTTAATTACTGGAAGTAAAATAAAATATTTCCCACTTAAGTTGCATCAGTTATAACTTCTAGCAAACAGGGATACATCAACATTAGACCTCTTATCCATTGACGAGAGTAGCTTCTAACCAAATACCTAAGAAGATGGCTACCATGATTTCTCCCTCTCTTGACCAAGTCTGTTCTTGTACTATTCTACTATAACCCTTAAAAATGTGACTATTTAAAGGCTAGGCCGGACCATTTTTCCTGCGAAACAAGGAAATATGCCCTGACCCAGCAAAGCAAAGAAATTTGGAATAAAAATACTTTTCACATCACGACTATTCTCCGGCGTTCTCCTTCGGACCAATTGATCCTCACACACGTCCATCCCCTTCGACAGCTAGCCTTCAATAAACATGGCGCATCTGGCCTTGCCTGATGTCATGGCTCGTGGCACCCGGTCTTCAGTCAGTCAGAGCACTTTGTGCACACGGGCAGTGGCTCACAAACATGGGCTCAGCACGAAGTTCACCCCCATTGACCCCGGAGAGTCCTACAGTTTGTCTGCTATATGCTGCACGAATCCTCTTCTCTTCTGCTACGTCTTACAAACTCACAGTTGCCAACTCGAAAAAGTCCCCATCAGTAACAGCTCCAAGAACTTCTGGCACACGTGTACCGCAAAAGCAGATAAGCAATGATGGCATGTTACCGACGCAGTGGCGAAGCAAGACATGCACAGCTGCGGCCGGTACTAATGGAAATGCTGAGGATGATCTCAGCTTGAAATTGAAAAACATGTCCAGCACCGACTCTAGAATTTTTTTCAACTAACTTGAGAAGCATTCCCTGGAAGACAAAGTGAACGACGTAATATCCTAACTGGAAAAAAATTTATTTGAAATCATCCGAACAGAATGAATTTATAAGACCTTAATACCAAAAACAAATAAAGGGCTTCCAAGACAAAAGATTAAAGGCATCTGTATAGATAGTAAATATTAAAATGAAAGAATTTAAAATGGCACTATTGTTCCGTACAGGACGGGAACAAGGGAGCTTTTGTGTACATACAAACAGAAATTCCAACAAAGCAATTTATTGTTTGTGCAGAACACTTGTTTACAATTTCAGCAGTTCCATCAAAAATCCACACAGCCAATGTTTAATTCATAGACACATGAGTAGATAATATACGTGAAGCTAATATCAGATACTACTATCAATATTTCAGCCACTAATTAAGGCTGCTTAAGGAGGTTCAGGGACGTCAATTCTGCAGCACAAACATGAAGGCAAAAATTCTCTTGAACTCAACTTTGAAAGTTTGTAAGCGACAACAAATGGAGTTTCTCGTTAGTTAAGTTTACACCTGACAAATTTGATTTAAAGCATTCACACCTTGCAAGAGGTGTTTTGATACCATTCTCAATAATCCACAGTAGAGCTATAGAAGGCCCACAAATATAAATTAAAACAACCACAATAAAATATTAAAGGCCTGGAATAATATTTACATATGCTTTCATTCAATAAACATTAAGTATATTAGTCAATAACCTGTGAAAAGGCTCTGCCGACACATTAACTAATACCCTTTAGAATACAAATGAAAACAGGTTATACCAAGGTTTTATTTAACACTTATAAAATACATGTGTACAATTCCGCACTACGAGTGCTCAATAAAATTCCACTTGAAAAACTTTTATCTCTGAGAAAGTATTTCAATCAACCTATTAAAACTTAGGCTGACTTGCCTACATAAAAAAAAATCTCATTGTGTGCATAACCAAGATACCCCATTTTACATAGCACTAAGCATTATAAAACACAAGCCTTCAAAAAATTACCTCTCAACAGGTGCATAACTTAGTAACGAAATTAGCCGAGCATTAATACATGCACTCGATGTACACATAGCTCGTTAGCAATTCAGATGCAAGCCCTGAATACTATGACACAAGGCACCTGCTAATCAGTTATCTTTGCAGGTAAAAACTCTCACTGGACGGGTAAAATCATGGCAAAAATGAAATAGCTTGCTCATAAGCACCCTTCAAAATTACGAGAAAGCTAGGAATCTGGCGTATGAAATGTCAAAAAATTAACTGCGAATAACAGGAGAGCATGATCACGTCGCATCGCGATACCAAACTTAGCCACACTGCAAAAGAAACTCCAGCTGAATTCCAAAACAAGTAACCTGGCAAAGGTTCAAACTCCAGAACAGCAGGTGACTGAAACAGCCCTATCATAGCCATGATTCTTAAAGCCTGAGCCTTCACACCAGCAATTAAGCTTCGCTCAAGTTTCAATAACATTAGGACTGTTGAAATTCATGGCTCAAACATAACTGCATTATCGCTCAAAAATCACCATAGTCTAGCACTTAATAACCAATCCTTTAAGGAGGTAAGTAGCAAAATCAAAACATGAAGCAACCAATTTTATGAAAGTTATTTTCAGACATTACCACGAATTAGCCCATCAAAAGGGGTGCCCGACATTAACCACCAAGTTCGCAAGAGTTTACAGAAATTATTCTCCCACGAGAAAAATTCTAACTCACCAACTCAATATTTATACTTTTACAAAGAAGAATGCCTGCCAGTTTTCTCTCGTCCGCAATGAATCGCTATTCACAGCGATGGATGACTTCGGCGATCAAACCAACAAAGTCGCTGTTAACTAGAAGGCCGTCGAATGGCATCAGGCAGAATCGGCAATGACACCCACATGACCGATGATAAACACAAACATCCACTAAAGTGAAGTGTCGGGCTCAAAAACCAACCTCAGGCTCCGTCTCCCGTAGAATTCAGTGCGTCTTACAACTGATTATTGACGTGATTGTTAATTGCACAATTCACACTCAATTAAAACCACAAAATAATTAAAAGGGGAACTGTTACTAATAAGACGGTAGGCGAGACAAGGATTTAAATTCACTTAATATTTGTTACGGCAAACTGGAAATGTGGAAAGTCCTGTCTGACTGATACAATCTAAATTAGCGGTTACGATAATTAAGTGTTGAAAAGGCAAAGGCGAGCCTGGTAAAATAGAGTAATAATAAAAATGCAAAATTCTAAGATGTATGCAATTCACAGCGTGTTACTATAGAATGGGGTCTGTCCATGGGAACGCTAAGATCGCGACAACTTGTTACCATGGGAGTTAAGGGAAGTTGACTGTGGTAAAGGGGTAGTGGGTACAGGAAGTCAGATTTACCTCTGGAGAGAGAGCTGAAGTCTTGCAGTCAGCTGGTGTGGACGAGCCTTTGCAAACTGGTGGGCTGGAGAGCTGGCGGACTTCATAAGCTGCTGGCTGGAGAAGGTGCTGCCATCACAAGCAGCAGGCAGTAGTTCAAAGTCGTGTTGCAGGCTGACGAGAGGAGAGAGAATCTTTGCAGACTCCGGAGAGCTCATGAAGCTTTTTGGCGGGCAAGCTCGGCATCTCTGCTGGAGCATGGTGCTGGACATCCTTATATACTGAAAAATCCCCTGATCAACAATCCTTCGGTGTGCAAGGGATAGAGTAGGCTTCTAGTGCAGGGATAGGTTCTCCAAGGTTGCTAGAACGCCGCTCATTTCTTATCTCTCCGCTTGTGCTTGGAGGCTATGACAATCGCCTCATCCTGTGGCTGGCGGTTTGTGACGTCACAAGGTCACAGGGGTGCTGCTATCTCAGGAGTTTGTTGGAACTTCTTCCATGGCTAACTAAAGGGTAGTGGATTATCAAAAATATTTAATTTATTCATGGGTGTGGCGCTTGCTTGCGGGATTCCAGGTGGGTGATGCATTATGTAATTAAGCATGTCAATTACTTTTACGTATGCGGCTGTCCAATGCTTGAAGTCTCCTTACTCGATACGTGTAAACAATTCTGCTACTGTTAATGACTTGCCCTGAGTGCGGGCCACTCATAGATGAGGCGAAGTTGCCCGTAGAGAGCGTATCTGTGCTGCGCAGCATGTTGGCATGTGTCAACTTTAAGAAAAAAAGTCTAAAAAATGAAAAATACCAGAAAGAAATTTGAGCCGATTTTCACCTTCATCACAATATCTCTGACCAACAGTAAACGTAACCCTCAAAAACTGCAATGTTACAAAGTTTCCTTGAAAATGAGGGGTGTGAAGCCTAGGTTAGATATTTCATGAAAAATCATACATTAATTATGTACGTGCTTGACATTTGACAGTCATTCTCTGTAAATGGTAAAGATTTCTCTTAAATTGTTTGTTGAAACAGTTAGCTACTAAGAGGGAGTGAGCTGCAGGGATCATGGTGGTTTAGTGGTCAGGCTACTTGGCTTCCACCGAGGCGAACCAGGCTTCATTCCTGGCAGGGCTGCTCCTGGATTTTTTCACATTGGAATTGTGCCACTGGTCAGTAAATTTTCTCGAGGATGTCTCGTTTTCCCTGTCCTTGCATTTCGGTGTTGCTCCACACCTCACTACACAAGACCTAGAATAGAAGATGCACCCATGTCGCTTCACTCCACTGTCCATTGTGCTCTCTTCCCCAATTGGTCATTGCTAATCATGGCATGACCTTGTCCTCCCCTTACGTATGCGAATGGGGAGGAAGCACTTTCTTCTCACCTTTGGATGTCTTTGGGTAAGCTGGTCTGTTGCTCCTCAAGATCAGGCATGATATTGCCTCCTTCCCCTACAAAGTCTGTCCTTCCCGTACACGTCTCTCCTTCCTCTCAGCCGTCTGATAGGGGGAGGGGCAAAACACTTTGGTCATTCTTGGTTGCCTTGGACTGCAACTAGTCTCGGCCTGAACTGCTTGGACCTGTCCTTTCTACGCTTTGTGAAAGTTAGGCTAATGGACTCATCCTTCCTAGGAACTTGTGGAAAGGCATCTGGAACAGGGTGCGTTCCTACATTTTTTTGCTTGGCTGTAGTGATGAAAAGACTGTACATTGTAGGTGGATATAATCGTTAAATTTTTTTTTACTCTTCTCAACAAGTAAAATTATGGTGCAACTATTACTCAGTGACGGCTGTTGTGCGAAACTGTAGGGATGCGGAGGCTACCTGCTTGTTATTGGTGTGTCTGTTCTGTACCACTCTTTGAGGTTGGCAGAGTCCTCGTCACTCTGGTGCTGTAGCGAGGGAAAGAGAAGTGCCCCAAGTAAACCTGCCAATCAGTTGAATGTCTGCCATGTTTCCCACACACATAAATGCAAGTAACATCCCGGTCTGGAGTTGAGCCCTCTTCACCTTGGTGGAGGGCGAGTTGTCTGATGATCCGTACTACACCACTGTGGCCATGTGCGACAAACAGTTGTCATTTTTCCATGTTTAAAGGTGGTGTTGGATACCAAAAAATTAATTATGTTATAATTGTACCAAACGTCATTCCAATTGGTATGCATTGTATGTGGTGTCATTTTCCTCAAATAAAAAAAGATTTTACACTTTATATTTTTTGGATAGTTTGATGTCAAATCCAAATATTCCATTTTTTTTGCAGCCATAATAACAGATACCAAGCAAGTTGTACAAATGAAAAAATTTACAATTTAAAAAAATGCAGTGGGCTATCGCTTTACATATATGTAATTTTTAAATAATAATTAATGCATTTTTAAAATTGTAACTAATATGTGAACTTTTTTTTTCTTTAATATATATGGCCTGTTATTTGGTGATTACATATGTGTCGCACAGTAACACCTGGCCTTCGTTAGTTTATGTTGTAAATTTCGTCATTTGCACAACTTAGTTAGTAATTGTTATTATAACTTCTGCCAAACAAAAAAAATTTGGATTGACTTCAAATTATTAAAAATAATACAAAGTTTAAAAATTTAGAATTTATTTTTTTCAAGGAAACTGGCAGCATCACATGCAATTTAGACTAGTTGAATTTTGTTTGGTACAAATATAAAATACATAATTAATTTAATGTTATCTGTCTCCCTTTCCCTGAATCAGTAGGAGTAAATGTGCAGTGGTTAGTGGGTAATGTCGAAGGCATAGGTTGCGGTGTGTACAGGCTTCGCCCACTCATACTTCATGAAGGTGAAGGAGCGGCTGGAGGGGCGGGAGGAGGAGGTGTACCAGCAGTTCCTGCGGACGATGGATGAGTTCAGCCAGCTGGGGTTCTCGGTGGCGGAGCTGTACCAACGTGTGACGTCGCTGTTGGGGCACCACGGCGACCTGGCCAGCGAGTTCCTCGCCTTCCTGCTGCCTGACCAGGCACTGCAGTGCGGCAAGTTCATGGAGCACCTCATGGTCACCAAGATGAGGGACTTCTTCCGCAACCTCGAGGTCAGCCTCCTCTCGCCCTGTGCAAGTCTGTAGCCACATTTCAAGGCCACAAAGAGGGAACAGGCTACGCACTGCTCATTTTAGGCATATTAAGCCATTACTGCTTGTATTGTCAATTTTTCAATACTCATTCTATTTAAGAAGGGTAACCAAATTTTTTGGTATGATGGATGATTTTATGGGATTATTTTTAGTTCAATTTTGTTTGAAAAATTTCAGATTTCATCATTAGTATTTTTTTAATGGTCCATATAGGTAACAAAAATGCATATTTAAACATGTATTCGTATAAAATTTTAACATGTGGCATTTAATGTTTCCTTAGCAGAGGCTAGCGAGTAATGTTTGCAGAGAGGTGCCGGGTGGGGGGGGGGGGGGGGGGACGATGAGACTTTTTTTTTTTTTTTATATATATATGTGAGCCGCTCGCTGCTAAAAGGAGAAAGGAGAAAAAAGAAAAACGAAGCTGGAAATGTTGAGTAGTAGGAGAAGGAGGTTTCTGGGAACTTCTTTTATTTTGGCTTTTTGCACCCAAGTTATTTAATTAAAGTATTTTCCAAACATATCGCAATCACCACACATTAATGTGTAAAAAAGAATAATTTGTTCCATACTTACTAACAGGACGCCACAAAGTTTTGGTGCAATTTTATTTTTAAAAAATGCTTTCCCTGGAACGTGTTGCAAAAATCATGGTGCGCACTATACCCCAGTGTGCGCTGTACACAAGTAAATATGGTACTTTCCAACATGTAACAATTGGCAATAAATGAATACCATATTTTATTTCATTTTGAAATTGTTAGCCAGTTACGGTACCATAATTTATTTCATTCTAAAATTGTCTTTGCCAATTACGTTACCATGTATTATTTCATTCTAAAATTGTCTATGCCAATTACGATGGCGACCATTAGTCCATCATCAACCCAGAACTTTGTAATTGAGCATATTGGGAAATCAGATTGTCAGCAGTATGACTTTCTGTTACTATGTAGTGGACTTGGCATTACATTGTAATACAAATTTTCTTTTATTAACTATAAAGAATAACATTAAATTTACTATCTCAGTCCAAGGGGAAAGAAGTCAACCTTGTATTAATAAGAACTACTGTGTGTATTTCGGAAGTTTTTATTAATGACTGTAATTAGTGGTTAAGATAGTGTATGATGTGGGGTTTGTATGTTGCAGGGCTTCTTTGCCAAGCAGCCGCATCACATGAAGAAGATCTACTCGAGCCTGTCGGTGCTGAGCAATCAGACAAACGTGACGATTGGTGACGTGCAGAGCACGATCCTGCCTCTGCTGAAAGGAAACACCTTCCTGACGCACAGCTTTCTGGAGCTGTTGCCCCAGGAGTGTCCCCCAGACAGGTGAGTGAGTGAAGAGATTTAGGCCACTCTTAACATCATGGTCTTGAGAGCCAATGGGAGTGAAGCAAGGTGAATATGGAGCAGCGCCAGAATGCAAGGTCAGGGGAAACGGAAGATCCCTGAGAAAACCTGCTGACTAGCAACATTGTCTGGCACAATTCCCACTTAACGAAAATCTGTGGGCGACCCCACCGGGAATTGAGCCTGGTTCACCTTGTTGAGAGGCAAGTAGTTTAACCACTACATCACCGTGGCCTCCCCGGACAGGTGAGAGCACAACTTCTATGGTTAAATTTTACTAACCTTTGTAGTAACCTGTGCCATATGGGTAGCGAGTGAAAATAGACTATAACCAGACATGTTAGGATCAAATACTAGAAAGCTTGCACATTTCTGGTGATCACAGCCAAAATATAGCACCATTTATTTAGTGATGGGACAATTTAAGGTTTTTGTCAATTCCGATTCTCGATTCAATTCTAAAATATTTGTTTAGATTCTTGATTCTGGACTCTATTTGACTGTCAACAAATTTTAAATACTGTCGTGGGCTGCTTATGTGAGTTATACCAAATGACTGCGACTCATCTTAATGTGTTATACTATACCAGGAACCATAACCATAGATGGCTACAGGATTGTTTCTCTTGGGAGGATAGTTACAGACATGTGGTATTTCCTTATGTTTCAGACCCAACTTTCTCACACTACTCATGTAGTACTACGTATCCCAAGGAAGAGTCAAACTCAACACATTCACGAGTGAAACGGAATCGCTCCCAGCCTAGTGCGTAGTTCTAGCACGTGGAATAAGCAATATTTCCAAGCAGCCGCAGTACTACGTCAGCCTCCTCGATGCACCTGGCTGACAGTGTTTTGCCACATAAGCGAAGCTTACCAAAGAAGGCTGAACACCTGATGCCATACAGCCAAGCGCAAGGTTAGATTCTCCCACCCCACTCGCTCCAGGCACACGTCACAGCTCCCACTCCGGCCCATGCGTAGGTTGGCCAAGCACACTATGTAAGGCAGTGTGCCGTCGAAGACTCCAGTTGCTCCCCTCAACACTTTGTGTGCTGGGGCTCTCTACTGAACATTAGACCCTCACGGCCTTCTCCAAGAACTCCAGAGGCTTCAGCCAAGTCTACTAGCAGCTCCAGAGGCTGCCACTACCAACAACCAGAAGCTCCAGAGACTTCTCTCAACAGCCACCAGGAGTTCCAGTGGCTCCTACCGCCAGCCAGCAGCAGCCCCAGAGACATCTCGAGTTAGAGTAGCTGTGACTAAGTTGTTTTTATAGCTGTCAAAGTCATTCTATACCAAGTTAGTTTATGAGTAGGTCATCCTCCACCTGTTTTGCCATAGGTAGCTCCCGACCACGTTTTGCTTGATAGGGGATAGTACGTGACACCTTGTTTTGTGATTTTGTGCAAAGCTGGATGCCAACTCGACCTACTTCGCATAATCCAAGGCCCCGGTATTCCGACAGTAACCTGTAATGTAGATCCAGGGCGCCTGACCTAGCGCAACCAAAACCACATAGACCATGTCTCAGTTCAGGCTTCAGAAGCGACATGCATCAATACATTGCAACATTTTGTATACAGTTCTATATATTACACAACTTACAGTGGGGACTACAATAATGAGAGTGAAAGAAAAATTTTTCTTTGTTGAATTAGCAAATCTAGTGGCATTAACTATTTCATCCTGTACTCTGTGGAAGAAATTTATAGTTTTGTCGTGTAGAAATGGCCCTGCTAGGTAAAACGAAAGTGTCAACATAGTGTGATTTCAAGAATACTGCACATTTCTCAAAGCAATATAATTTCAAGGATATACGGTAAACATTAACGCAAGTCGTACATATGTATATGCTATTTGTAAATTTTTCAGTGTGATGTTTTTAACTTTTGTTTTTGTTGTGACTGGCAGCATTTTATAGTACCACTGAATGTAAACAAAACAAATCAATCGTCATTCATTGGAGGTTACATACATACATTAGCACTGACAAAATGTCCAGATAGACGTTTTACGTTCTTTTATATCGGCTGCAGTATCTTCAGTAATTTATGAGACCATATGTTGCATGAAAACAGTTTGTTTATAAATTTTGATATCACAATTTTTATTCGCAAAATTTTTTGTGCAACTGTCTACGTAAACATTCAATTTGGCGCAGCAGTCATAGATTACTGCACATATTCTAGTCGTGAGTGTTCACTTCACATCATTGTGTTCACTTTGCACCAGTGTTACTAGCGCTTGGAGGCATTTGGTTGTCAAACTACTATAGCTTATTTTGAAGTGCATATTTACTGCTTGTGTAATCTTCGGAATATGTTTGTTTACATTATGTAATGCAAGGAAAAAACTTAATGGAATTATGTGCATATGTTGCTTGTAGAACTGTGATTTCTGAGATTCAAAAATTGTCTTGAGACAAAATCGAGAATTTTTTCATCTCAAGTATTTCTCTATATTACCTAGAACTCGCACAACTTCAGATTTTTTATTTTTACAGTGCCGAAGTAAGTAAGTGTATATAACATGGGAGGAGAGTTAATTTCTTGTAGGGAAAGCTAATTTCGTGAGATATCGCCCATTTGTCAGTATTTCCTATTGTTTCACATTTTAACTTGAATTTTGGTGTTATTTTGTTTTATCTCGATGTACCACAAAATCGTGCCACTAATTATGCCTTATTAAACATGACTGCAAATGCACACAAGCTACTACATATTTGCATTGTGTTTACAAGCACCACCAGGTTTGCAGAATATATTACTCAATAATAAAATTGTACAGAATTTAATCAAACTTTTGAATGCAAAAATTCCGAACGCTAGATTATTTGATTCAGGCAAGATTCGGTGAAATCGAGGAATCAATAATCGAATCTTCCCATCACTATTTTTTTTCATTAATTGCATTTAATACATCCAAAAGATACTACGTATATCACCGTAATGGAATCTGAGATTTGACTTTCACTCCTCTCCAATGGTGTTTTTTGGAATGATTGCCAAAGTACTGCGATGAAATAAAATGTTGAACATTTTAAATGTGTGTACATCCAGATTTTAGCTAAAATGCAACAGGCCAAGTTTGTATGCTTTATGTAATTTTTTTTAGTCTTTATATTCTCTCCATTATTTTATGCCATTTAAGCATACACTTTGCCGTGTATTTACAGTGGAACCTCCATTACTGTCTCATACACTAATATCTCAGTATGGAGTAATTCACTTTGAAGTACTTTTCACTCCAATGTACATCTTTGAAATCCCCTGCTGATATAATATAATTATGTTCAGTGTAAGTAGTTTTTTGTATTAAGTTTACAATTTGAAGTCCACTTAGTACTTCATATTGTGATTCCACTGTATACTGCATTAATTTCCCTCTTTTTGCTCTTTCTTGCATTTTGCAAGATTTTTTCATGGTCCCTAGACAAGCAAAAAAGGCATTTCGCTGCTTATCGATACAGATAGGATTCCTATGCTCCTTGAAAGTACTTGAAGAGTTTTTGAAATGTGAAGAAACCACAGACCCTTAACTTATAAATGTTAGATGTATGAAAGTGCTTAAGATTTATAGTGTTTATTTATGTGGTATTTACTCATGGCAAATTAAAGTGGCAGGCGGCTGTTATATGTACAGAGAAATGTATGGTACATTCATTTTTTGAAAGTATGCAAGTTTGTTGTGTACTATTATTAATAGCAGTTGAGGCACCATAACTAATCTTTAAGTTAATGGCCGTCCTGTCTGGTCAATATTTTCAACTGCAGAGTTTTCAAGTATGCCTACATACTGTGAAAATGTTAGGAGGGCAATGTAATTTCAGTGGTGTGTGGCTCCCACACAATATTTATACATTATAGTTACTGAAATTGCCTGACGATAAGTTGAAAGCAAGGTGTTCACTTTGTTGTAATAAACATGTTGACTTAACTAGCATGGGAGAAGCTGCTTTGAAATCTTGTTCGTTTTAAATGCTTGTGTATGAATTTTCTTTGCATTCTCTGAAGTTTAGAATCTTTAGAATTTTAAGAAAATATTTTGAAAGTGCTTGAAATTATTTGGCTAAAAATATTTGTACCGTAGTCATGTACAGTTTTGTTAAATTAAATATTTAAGTAAAGGTGACAAGTAGTTCGCAAGGCTACCAATAATAAATTATAAAGAAAAGGACAAGAACAAGTACTCACAGTCTGGTTCTTTTCAACGGGCATGCACACAGAGGAGGACATCATATTTTTCACGTGGGTGCGTGGTCGCAACATTTTGCTGGTTAGGTCAGCTATATTAGGCGGCAAGTTGTAGAGCCCTATAGCTCGCGGCTCAAATTATCTGGCATAACCAGCAAAACATTTTTCTGTCCATTTTTATATCTTATATTAAAAGAAATTTTTAAGTGTGTTATCATGCTGAAACAGTGTCTACATTGAGCTACGTGCAGTGACAGTGAGGTGGGAGCAGTTGGCTACAATAGTGGCGTGGTTGTGTTTGCAGCCTGATGACGGAGTTTGAGTTCGTGCAGTGCTACGATGAGAGCGAGAGCGAAGAGGAGCTGTTTGAGGTAGTGGAGGTACCAGACCGGCCGGACCCCTATGGTGGCAACAACTGCTGCTGCCCCTGCCACGACTCAACCAACGACAAGTACCGCTCCCGCATCCTCCACTGCATCCCCTGCGGCACTAAGGTACATACGGCATGTGCAATCTCTGTACTGTATCTCTACTAGTTGATACGCTAGCAGTTTCATTGGAAAATAAAGTAAAACCCTTCTAACAAGTTAGAAGTTTTTTCCTTAATAATTTTATAATGTTGAATGTACTCTATACAGACCAATGTAATTAAACCCATTTAATATATTTTTTTGATTAATGATCATGATATGTTTCAGTCCCTTCAGTAGTGGCATAACAGAGTTTCACGTATGTCCTCAAATATGACCGCTATCACATTTCCACTTTGATATAGAGTAGGGGTACTCCATTTGCCGTATCACGTCCCACTAGCTTTGGAGGGCGTTTACATAGATGGCAAGCTGAATCGGCCATACATTTGTTAACATTTTTCCATTTTTTAAACAACCTGTTTTTGTATTTGTGTGTGTTTTGACGCACATCTTTTCAACACTAATAAATCAACTTCTGCTCATCAGTGCGCAACCCTCAGCCACACATGTCCATGAAGTTTGATTGATCCTGCGCTCTACAAGACGTTGAACTTGTACTGTCTACCCACGGCAAAGGACAGATGCTCCACGCTTGAAGACTTGCACTATTTACCGGCAGAGCCAGCAAGACTATGCATCAAGATTGTCCAAGTACTTTTGAGCACCGCCGGATGGCACCACTAGTACGATCATCTGACATGCAGCCCTGGATCCAGTGCTGGCCCCGGCGATGTCACGCACCCAGAGGATGGAGCGCTGCTACACAGCTGACATCCCCCTCCACACCACAACCAAAGACGAGCCAGGAAGAGTTTAAATACTGTGGCCCGGCCGTTGGAGAATCAGTCTGCTCTGTTCCTTCACCATGCCGTCTGGTGCCGACTCCTCTCCTGGTCTTTTCCGCATTCTTAGTGACCCTCCTCTATACCTACAATCTTCACCGTACTCCTGGTGCCGAAGATTCCTTCTGTTCTACTACTCCTCGCCAGTTGTTAGCTAACGTTGTCAACACTTAGACACTTCCGGACCCTTCAGGACAACAAGCAGCGTAGTCAAGTTCAAGTTATTCTCATAGCACTTGTCTCCCTACCCCGGCTAGACCAGGAACGGGTCACCTTCACCTCTTAATGCGTAGCAGCTAACGTAACCTCCCGTTGATAGTAGGAGGTAGTACACCACCACCTTGTTTATTTCCTTCAACTGAATAAACAAATTTTTTTCCACTTATATATATAATTTTGAATGGCCACCCTTTCCGTGCACTATGGTGCCTGGAATGGTAGAGCCCCGGCACTAGGTACTTCTCCTTTTGAGACTAGCTTGTCAGCCTGGTGTTTTCTCTTTCCACCATGCCTCTGGTGGGTGCAGGAAGGATTACTGCTCCAGGTCTGGGGAGACTAGTTTTCAGGAGGAACACACCCACGTGTCGGGACCGTCAGCCAATGAGACGTGACTCTCAATATCCACCGCACTTCTGATTCCAGATACGGAGATAAGGCTACCACATTGGGTTGGCGGACACTGTACGTGGACGTACACCAGACTAGGGTCACAGCATCATGTTTTGATTGTAGTGCTCTCGTCTCTCGTACCTCATGCCCTACTCCTTCCGTAGCTCTATCCAAAAGAGGGTAAAAAGGAATGAGACACTTTCCAACTATCAACCGGAGCAGAGTCCAATCCCACCGGACTCGAGCACCTTGAACTACAGAGCAGGCAGAAGCCCTCCATGGCCTGGGAAAACCCTCCTTGCCAGTGTAGGAGCCAGTCCTCTTTGAACCACCAACCAAGCTTAACGGCATCACACATCCCGTACTGTTGGCATACCGCAGCGGACACAACAGATCCTTGGGCCTAGCGAATCTATGGTTTTGGGGAACTCCGGTCGGTCAGTCAGTCCACTCCAGCGCCAACCCGGAACTGTGAATGCCCCCAGTCAACATTCCAGAATCAGGGACCAACCACGATACACCACGGTCCAAGCCTTAGAAGGTCCAGCAGCCACCTCCGCTCAAGTGTTGCCTAGTTATACTCGTGGGAGCAGTCCCACCAAAATGCAAAGTAGTTCTTGCTATACCGGATTTTGTGTCTTGCAGGAATGCAATGAGGCCCGTATTGTACTCCAGTAGAGCTCCAGTACCACGCAAGGACTAGAGAAGTAGCAGGCCAGGGTGCTCCTGACCTTGCATACACCAAAAACACTTGGGCCGTGACACTCCTCCTCTGCCCTCAGGACCTCATGCGTCAATATATATATATATGTACATTTCAAAACTTGGCTTTATGTTGAGATATTTGCAGAGTGCTTGAGAACTAGTTAGGGTTGAAGGTTGAATTAAACAGTGGTGGAATGCAAGGATAAGGGAAACAGGAGCACCTTGAGGAAATCTGTCAGCCAAAGGCAACATCCATCGTGTTTACCACATGTAAGATTTGGTTGTGGCCCTGTTGGGAGTCGAGCCTAGCTCACTTTTGTGGGAGGCCAGTGCATGGTTTAATACATATCCATCTCGCCATACATATCAGTTAAATTGTAATGGAATATGATAGAGTGCTTGCCAGCTGAGCAGTAAATACTTTGTAGATATCTAAAGGAATTTTTTCAACAATTGTCTAAATCACTTTGCTAGTACTAGTTTTTTCACACTGTTTACATAAATAACTTCTTTGGAAATTTTTAGCCCAAATTTTTTTTAAATTTGTGCTTTAACGTTTTTCAAAGTTATTTATAAAATCTAACTTAATCATTATTTTTTAAAGATGAACCCCCATAAAAAAATTATGCTTTCTAAACGTTTGGGGGTAAGCAACACTCTTTGTTGAAGTGATTTTAAGAGTTGTGCCGATATTTCATGAGTAGTGAATGTTGGAGGCATGACTGGAAGATGGAAGTCGATGAACCTCATCTGTAGTGTATATCTGAACTGACTGTAGCATCATGATCTGAGACTGTTTCCATGACTTGGTTTCAAATTTCACCATGAAGGTCTTGTACTTGAAGTATTTTGTTTAGAGTTTGCGGTTATTTTCCATTGTGTGTGCATTTACTAATTGGTTGGGATAATTATATAATGTTATTGACGCATGACGTACCGGGAATAAATGCTTACTAGTCTGTCTTAGCAGAGGACGTCCCAATCCTTTTGGCTACGCCAGGCACTTCTATAGTGTGCGGGGTATCAGTTCTGCCGGGGGGCGGGTGCCTTCATGGTATGTAAAACTGGCCGGGTAGCTTTACGGCAGGGCACAAGATCAGGTATCTGCAACAGAATTTAGCATTTAGGTGCCACATTTAGGTACCTGTGCGACGGGTTGCTGGAGCAGTGTTATTGCCGGCAGCAGGTGCTGGTGTAGGTACAGTGTAGCAAGTTGTTGAGAATTGAGGCTTTGGCGGTGGAGCAGGGCATAGTATGGTGAGAACCAAATATGCGACGACTGGTGTTGATGGCTCAAGCGTTCATCTACCCACCAAGGGTACTCTGTTAGGCAGGTTTTCTCTGGAGGGTTGAATAGATATCTTGTTGGAATGGCAACTTCCGCGGGGTGCTGAAAATATCAGAGTGCTTGCGCCTGAGTTTGAGGTCCTAAGCTAGCTATCTGCAACACCAAGGAGGGCTGATATTTGTGTGATTGGCCAGAAGCCAAGAGAATCTGTTTCACCTTTTCCTTGAGACCCCTCCACTTGGAATAGGTCATCTGGAGATGGAATTTACCGTACTGCTACTGTACCAAAATGGCAGGCTCCTTGTGCAACTTACGTGTGGCACCTCATGCATGCCGGAAGGTGGTGGACATCCTATTCCCAAGTCTGGCAGAGACTGCTGTCCACGAGGGAAGTCAGGCCTCACCTTGTCCAAGGTCGCACACTGGTGTGTGACTCTGTCCCAGTCTTCCCAACTCACGGGACTTCAAACTCTCTTGGCGGAGACTGCAGTGGAGAGTCCAACGAACACCAAGGTGTCATGCTGTTTCCAGGACAGTGTCGCTGTGAGGCTCCTCTTTTCCTTCAATCCCAGAAGGTTGACAGGAAGGAGGGCCAAAGCTAGTGTGTGTGTGTGGTTGAAAGTTAGTTTTTGGCTCATTTGAGTTAAATTTCCAGGGATCATCTGTGGAATTGTTACGTGAGGGTAACTACAGAAAGGTGCTACGTCTACAGGAAAGAACTCAAGTTAAAAGATGACCCACGTTTTATCCAGTAAAGGAAGTAAACACGTGGTGAATGCATCTTAGCTCCTGGTCAATGGTGCGAATATCAGCGGGAAAGCTAGAATACACTGTTAGGATGACCGGTAGAGGCGACTGGTGTGCAAACAGAGGAATGCTGGGTGTGATGCTTAATGCCTAAGCAATAAACTCTTGCATTGTAGTATGTAGAAATTGCGCGCAACGACGTAACATAACAACACTGACACATAACTGGGTAAACTAAGCTAGAGCGTGACAGGATGAGTCCTGAGAAGGACTGCAAGGATAGGTCCATTACAGTTACGTCCATCGTGTAATCTCCATTGTTGAAAAAGATGTCATGCGTCATTATGTCTGTATCTCTTTGAACATTTTTATGGTTACTGTCCCTTTTATGCTTACTTGATCTGTACCAGTCTTAAAATTCATAAATAACCCAGGTATCAGCGTAAACTGTAACTCGCTTGCACATCACCTATGTTACAAACTGTTGCTTTAGCACCTAAATTTATTGCGTGGTGATAGTTCAATCTCCAACCACAAGATAGGCCATGGTGGTGTAATGGTTAGCCTACTCATCTCCCACCTAGATGAACTGGGTTCAGTTCCCAGCAAGGTCGCTCCCAGATTTTCATACATGGAAATCATGCTGGACAGTGCCGCAGGTCGGCAGGTTTTCTCTGGGATCTCCTGTTTCCCTCACCCTTGCATTCAGGCGCTGCTCCATACTCACCTAGCTTCATCCTTATTGCATCTCTAGACCTTGATGTTAAGAGCCTTGCAAATCCCTCCACTCAATTCCATTCCAACCACAAGGTTTACTAGCAGCAAGGCGTGCTATCAGTCACTACTTGAGGAAACTGGTGTAATCAGCCAATCATGTGTCTGTGTGTAGAAATTTATTGTCCAACTGTTTGTGTTTACTTCTATTTGCAAGAGCTTATTTAAAAGTGCTTTTAAATAAGGTTAGGTAGGACTTGCTGCTGTCAAAATGGAAAAACT
Source organism: Dryococelus australis (assembly GCA_029891345.1). Taxonomy (NCBI): domain Eukaryota; kingdom Metazoa; phylum Arthropoda; class Insecta; order Phasmatodea; family Phasmatidae; genus Dryococelus; species Dryococelus australis. The sequence continues at coordinate 7,098,584 of CM057002.1, read as the reverse complement.
ATGTATTTTTTGGTTTCTAGAATTTATGTACATTCACACTAGGGGATGTAGTGTAAATGGTCTTTCATAAAATGTGTTATATTGCGCTGCATGTTATGATGTATGATTGTGTTTTATAATCATAACTTGTTTATTCAACCTTGTTAATTAATTTTATTGGATATTTTGCAGTTCATCCACGGCAGAGTATTTGTGGAGACTGGGAAAGGCTTGAGGCATGCAAAAGTTATATTCACAGGAAGTGATGGTAAAGCGAATATAGAGAGACTGACTGCAGCAAAAGTGTTACAGCGCAAAGGCAGGAGACGACGCAGGACTTGCGGCCACATAAAAAAGAACAGGTCCCCTTCGAAGCAAGCTTCGATGGCAGCGAAACCAGCAAGCATCGAAGACAACAGCACCGAAAACACCAATGTTCAAATCACATCCAAAATTTCATCACCGACGTCTGCTCGCTCAAAAACGAGGACTACGAATGTGTCTCAGAAAGCAAGGGAAACTAGTGCGAGTGCTGTGACTACGAGTAGTGCTACTTCCGCCATTTCGCCTCCAGAGAAGAAGACCAGCCCAAGCAAGCTGGGTAGGCAAGTAGCCACTGTGAGGTTGTGTAGGGTCCCAAGCACCGTGTGCAGCTATGCTATTGTCCCCAGTTCCAAAAACACGACAAAGACAACTTCGTCATTTTCAGAAACAAAAACCAAAGCACCTGTCAAATCTAGTCATAATGAAGCAGTTACTACCACTGTAACTTCATCAACAGTTGTTAAACAAAATGTAGATCAGCAGAAACAGCAGCACCCACGACAAAGAAAGTCAGTGGATAGTTCACCATGTGTTTCAAATGATGTGTCCACTTCAAATGTCAACACCAGCAAATCACATGGATCTGACTGTAATTTAGTAAAGCGCAGTAACACTGCTGTACCTAATGAATTAGAACAAGCGTGTGGCAACAGGAGAAAAAGAAGTGCAAATGATGTTGAAACTGAAGCATCTCAGATACAAGATTGCATTCAAGTTTGTAAGGTGGCCAAACACTTCCATGGTCAAGTGGAAATACAGGCAAATGTTACACAGTATGGAGGGTATATTACCGCGACAGACCAGGAAAATTCACACAGGTCAGAAACTCATAAAGATTATTTGGCAAATGAATATGAAACTGTGGAAACAAGTGCTAGGAGAAACAGTCAAAGTAACTGGGAAAAGATGAACGAAAATGAACTAGATAAAATTAGTAATGTAACTAACTGTGAAGAGAATAAAATAGGTGAATCTATTTCTGTACATAGTTGTGAAGATAATAAAATAGATGAAGCTATTAATGTACATAGTTGTGAAGATAATAAAATAGATGAAGCTATTAATGTACATAGTTGTGAAGATAATAAAATAGATGAAGCTATTAATGTACATACCCGTGAAGAGAATCAAGTAGATGAAGCAATTAATGTAAATAACTATGAAGAGACTGAAGTAGTTGAAGCATTTAATGTATATAACAATGAAGAGACTGAATCAGATAATGTGGAACTGGTTAGTGTAAACAATGATGAGGTTAAACATGATGATGTAATGTGTGTCAAAGAAGTTATTGGCTTAAGGGAAGATATTATTTCACGTAAAAGTGAAGAGAATAGATCACAGTACATTGAACAGCTGGTGAGGGTAATTAGTAGTGATGTGAAACATGAAGACAGTGATAATCTAGAAAAAGTGGTGGTATCAAAGGATCTGCCGAAAGGTGATGAACTGAGAGCAATGTTTAAAAATGCAGTTGATTTGGAGAAGAGTGTAGATCATAGATCAGAAAATCGTTATCCAGATCCTCTAGAGCTTGTGATGGTAACACATAAGTATGAATGCAAGGAGGAGTCTAATAAGGGCCAAGAAGATGAAGTGCTACAAACGAATTCCAGTTACAAATGTGAGGAAGATGTGGTGATGTCTAATGAGTGTGAAGTGGGAGGAACAACATCAGCTGGACATAAAGAGGTAATGGATGCGGAGAAGTCTGAAGTTAATAATTTGAGTAATGATAGTAAAATTTCTAAAGTATCACAAATATTTCAGGAAGAAAGGTTATTAACTGATATAAGTGACTTGTGCAAATACAAAGAAGTAGACCTTATGGAAATTGAATATGAGCAAGATGATGATAAAGATAAGCATGAGGAGGAATCAGAGAAATTTGAAGTGAGAGAAGCATTGGAAATGAATATTGAATTTGATTGTGAGAAGGGTGTACAAAATTGTCAAGAAATTGAAGAAACTGTCAGTGATCACACACACCAAGAAGTGACAGAAATTATGGATGTGAGTGAAGGGTTCAATCCTGAGGCGGATGTAGAAGAGAGTAAAGAAATAGATATTACTGAAGTCGACATTGAGGGAAAGAGTGAAGAAATGGATGTTACTGAAGTCAACATTGAGGGAAAGAGTGAAGAAATGGATGTTATTGGAGTCAACATTGAGGGAAAGAGTGAAGAAATAGATATTATTGAAGTCAGCATTGAGGGAAAGAGTGACGAAATAGACGTTACTGAAGTCAACGTTGAGGGAAAGCATGAAGAAATAGATGTTACTGAAGTCAAGATTGAGGAAATGAGTGAAGAAATAGATGTTACTGAAGTCTTTAAGGGAAAGAGTGAAGAAATAGATGTTACTGAAGTCATTAAGGGAAAGAGTGAAAAAATAGATGTTACTGAAGTCAACATTGAGGGAAAGAGTGAAGTAGTAGATGTTACTGAAGTCAACATTGGGGGAAAGAGTGAAGAAGTAGATGTTACTGAAGTCAAGATTGAGGGAAAGAGTGAAGAAATAGATATTACTGAAGTCAGCATTGAGGAAAATATTGAAGAAATAAATATTACTGAAGTCAATGTCGAGGAAAAGAATGAAGAAATAGTTGTTACTGAAGTCATTGTTGAGGAAAAGTGTGAAGAAATAGATGTGCATGAAATGAGCATTGAGGAGAATTGTAATGAAAATGAATTGTCACTTGTAGATATGAGTAATGAATGTAAATGTGAAGATTCAGCAGAAAAAACCGAAGTATTGGAAATAAATAGTGAGCAAATATGTGGTGATGATGCATTTCTGACTACAGTTGACGAGTTCAGATGTGAAGATGATGCAAGTAAATGTGAAGAAATTGATGTGGTAGAAATGAGTATTGATCCACAGTGTAATAATGAGATACCAGCAGATGTGAATGAAAATGACAAATACAACAGTGTTGAACAGCCATGTGGAGAAGTACCGATTATGAGATTGTACAGTGGGCAGAAGTGCGATGATGAAGTGTCAGTGGCAAATACAAATGATGATTACAAATGTGAAGATGAGGTAGAAAAATATGATGTTGAAACTGTAAAAAGTGATCGTATGTGTAACGAAGAAGATAGAGCACATAGGGATGCGAGTGTTGAGAACAAGTGTCCGGACAATGCAGGGAAGAATGAAGAAAGGGAAGTGGTGGAATTGAGTAATGAACAGAGCAGTGAAGATGTCATGAAACCACTTCCTTGGACGAGAGATGAAGATAAAATCATTCTTGAAACCTTTCAGAATTGTTCGAGCATGGATCATGCATTTGTTAGTATCAGCCACCAGCTGCCATCTCGCACCATTCAGGAGGTAGGTTCATTGTCACATGCGTTATCATCTGTCGTGTATGGAAACCTGTCTACGTTGAAGGGGCCACAGTGGTGCAGTGATTGGGGTGCTTGCCTTCCACCAAGGGGCGAACCGGGTTTGATTTCAGGCATGATCATTCCTAGATTTTCGTATGTGGGAGTTTTGCCAGATGATGGTCCTGGTTGGCAGGTTTTTTCAGGGAATTCCCTTTTCCTGAGCTGCTCCATAATCACCTCGCTTCACCTTCATCAGCTGTCAAAACCATGATGTTAAGCAGTGCCCAAACTTCTCCATTCCACTGATTTTTAATGGGAAGTAAGCCCAAAGTTGTAACACAATGAACTCGTGATATCTTGAACTAATTAGGGGGAGGGACAATTCAAGTAATGAATTGGTCATGATACTGAGGGAAATACGGGTGGATGGGGCAATTTTATCATCAGATCTACGAAAAGTTAAAAGTGTCTGACCTAAGATATGTGCTTACTACGCTTGTGCAAATGAGGTATACATTCTATATTGCGAATAGTTAACAGCGTTATGCACAATATGAACTTACTACGATTATGCAAATGAAATATACATTTTATATGTGAATAGTTAAGATTCTTACTCAAGATATGTGTTTACTACGCTTACACAAAAGAGGTATACGTTCTATATTGCGCCAAGCTTTTATATACTGAATATAAATTGATACAAAAATATGAATTTGTAGGAAAGTTTATTATGCCTGTTCGACCTTGTTTTACAAGTCCTACAAATTCTGTAACTACTAATAATAATTTTTCTCTTTTTAGTGCATTTATAGATGAAAGGTTAGTTTTAAAAGGTTTTGTACTGTTAATTTATAATGGGCTTTATATTCATGTAAAGGAGTTTCAGAAATATTTTGTTTTGTAAAGTTTTAATATACTCAAATTTAGGGATGTCAAAATATCAATTTTTTTCGATTCCAATTCTCAATTCCAACTGCAAATCCTTACACTCAATTCCACCTTGATTCCGATACCATAAATTAATATATAGGGATTATTAACATGTGCCTACAGTCAATGTATCCTTTTAAAATTTTGTTTTATAGGTCAAATTAGACAAGACACAAATATGAAGAGAATTACAGGAAATACTTTATGGTCTGCTAAGTGAAGTTAATTTCCCATATTTATGTAACATTCAGACTTACCTAATTAGGCGTAGCAAGTTTATATCAGTATTTTTGATAAATCTGTGACTTATTTGAAATTAATATAGACAAAATATTATACAAAAATGTTAAACAAAATTTCTCAACTTCTCAATGCAATATTTTAGGGCAACTTATGAAGCTAATCAATATGTAAAATATTGATACTATTTAACAATGAAACTGAAATACATAACCTTTCATTTAGCATTGCTAAATGAAAATGCTTCTACCGGACATTTTATGTTGCAGGGACACTGGATGACTTGCTGCTACACGCATCTTTGCCCAAAGATCGTCTGAAACTGCGTTATTGTAAATTTCCTTGTACTCACTAGGTTTACTTAAGTGTTAGTTGTGCAACTAACCCTACATCGTTTAATTTTTGCAGAGCACAAACTGCAAAATGCATAATTTGCATAATTTACATCAACTGAAAAATAATTCCACAAATCGCTAGACATTTTCTTCGTGTCTAAGTAAATAAAATTCTCAATACATTGAAAACTTTAACACTACCCTCTTTTAGAAAAAAAAGAAATGGAAATTTTTGGTAAAGTTAAACTCAAAAACAAAATTGCTTTCTATCTCGACTACCTCAAAAACGAAAATTTCACAAACAGGAAATATGTATGGTACAAAAAATGTACCTGTTCTTTATTTAATATACCGTTAAATAATAGGTAAAAAAATCCAAAAAATAATACCAGGATCCTTATGCTCTCACTACTCATAACTATAGCGCAACAGACTAAAAGCCAATACAAACTCCCGTCAGCGACCGAAAAGTATACGTTAGTTCCAGTTAACGTATGCGAGTTTGGTACAGGTTCAGCCTATTTGGAAAACCCTAATGCCGGAATCACATAGCCCTGACGCGCACGACATGACGGCCAACAGCTAATGAAATACAAGATAGATCGTCGTAAGCCCGACTGATTTTGTCATCCGACGAGCAATTTTGGATTAGAAATTATTTCTATTCTTCGTCGTGTCGTGCGGCACGATGCACAGAATGTACAACATTGCAAAATGAAATTATATTGCCAGCTTTCCCTACAATAGTAACTACGCAACTTAAAAGAAAAATAAACCAAAAATTACTGTATCTAACTCTTAAAAATAATAATTTTACCTTTGTATGCATTAGCGATACCATTTTGTCACCATTATGTATTACAAATTTCCCTCTTGTTTACCGCCTTTGAAACAAACATAGCCTATCAGCACCTTCTAAATAGTTAGGTTAAATGCCGAGAGTGTGGTGTCGGTTGTGCTGTAAATTCAAGTAGTCGCATTGAAATGTGTCGTGGTTGTGATTTTGGTTGTGTCATGCTGTTTTGGTCGGGGCTATGTGATTCCGGCATAAGACCTGTTGCTGTGGAACGTAACCTCAAAAATTAAGGTGAAGGTGGATGAGGATTTAGAACAATTATCTGTTCTATTCTCAATTCTTCGATACCTGTAATTGAGAGTATCGAGGAATCGACTTTGACATCCCTACTCAGATTGTATATGATCATTGTCTCGTAATTTAATCAAATTTGTAATATATTTTTCTATATATTTTTGTACTGGAGTTTTATGGGGCATTTTTATATAAAGAAAATATATTTTGGGCCCCAAATACAACACGTTTTGAATTAAACCTGTGAAAAATCACCCCATGTATGATTTGTAGGTCTGTGCGAATATCAATGTTTGATTTCGAATTTCAAAATATTTCCGAATATGTATATAATTCGAATAATGAGATCCACAATATGCCAAATGTAAAATTTGTATTTTAAATTTCAACAAAAAGGACATGATATAAAAGTAAACAAACTATTTAAATTTGACAAGTTATACCACTGAAAAAATTTCCATCCAGTGATCAATGTACAGTATTAAAGCTAGGTTGACATTCAAACATGTTCTAGTTTTGTTGCTGGGGCTCTCATTTTATTTCAGTAGAAAAATGTGGATCAGGAGGGGGCCGGGGGGGGGGGGGACTTTAGTTTACGGTCTTTCATGAGATGGCCTTTAGTTTAATGTCTTTCACTAGACGGTATTTTTTTGCGGTTCTTACGAGTGTAATTTGGAATTGCATTTTGTTTTAATGTAGCAATGGAAAATTTTGCTCTAGTGTCAATAACAGTCACGTTGTTACAACTTCAAAAGTTTAAATTTCATTGTAAGAAACACGATGTATAAATTTGTACAGTTGTAGCAATAAACACACTTTTACCAAAGTTAACCTTACACTCAACAAACTTAAACCTTCGAAGCGTAAATACTTCTGTATAGTTTCGTTGATCATTCATAGTGGACCACGGCAGTTCGAATGGCGGAACGAGCCGCTGTGGAAAAATACGTAACGATAATATTACACTTCGTTCTAGAAAACTACTAAAAATGGACCTGCAACCAATTATGCTTAATGAAGCACATACAAAAATAACAAACCATCGATAAAAAAAATCTTGACAACACCAACGAAATACTCTAATAAACATGATAAGAATGAGCAAAGTCTATTTTTTTTCCCATAGTCATCCATATTGCCAACATAATATACATCCCACAGCAATTTGTTAGCTGATACAATACTTTGCAAACATATGGTTTAGGCTGGTCACATTATCTATCAAATTTTACACCACATATGAAAATGAAATTAACCGTTGCGTATGTGATTCTCATAGGCAACGAATTGACAAAGTAATTTTCAACATGGCAGGCGGCATCATATGATCGTATTCTTTATGGAAGAAGTGTTTTGTATTGCAAAACGTTATTGATTACTTCACAAAAATTGACTGCAAATGCTTTAACTACTGGTAATATGCTTTAACTACTGGTAATATGCTTTAACTACTGGTAATATGCTTTAACTACTGGTAATATGCTTTAACTACTGGTAATATGCTTTAACTACTGGTAATATGCTTTAACTACTGGTAATATGCTTTAACTACTGGTAATATGCTTTAACTACTGGTAATATGCTTTAACTACTGGTAATATGCTTTAACTACTGGTAATATGCTTTAACTACTGGTAATATGCTTTAACTACTGGTAATATGCTTTAACTACTGGTAATATGCTTTAACTACTGGTAATATGAATACCGTATTTACCCGAAAGGAAGACGACTCCAAATCTAAGGCAACCTCTTCCTAAAAAAATATTTTTGAGAGAAAAATATTTAAACCTGAATTGCAAGACTACGCCGGTGAAGTGGTCAAAAAATTATTTAGGTTGAAGTATTTTTGCATTAATTAATGGCAAACACTTCAAGAAGAAATGCTATTATATGAATAGTATGATATATTTGATTTACTTTTAAAGAAAAGCTAATCACAATGAAATAGGTGTGTCTAGCTTGGCTGTAGGGTAGCAGCATCTATCTTACACTGTAAACCTTTTGTGGGTGTTACATACCTATTCCGTACTTGTGCCATTTTGCTTCTTTCTCTTTACATGTATTAAAAGCAGTTTATACTCCTGCTAACATTCAAATATATTATTTTTGTTTAAATTGAAGTTTCACATATATTTTAAGTTTAAAATATAATATTTCATTTATAATTAAAATTAATAAAACCAGAGATGTAGTAGGTGTTTGGTTATGCCTAGTAAGAAATAGTTATGATGAAAAATATTATTGAACTGAGTGCACATAGATGTGGTGCTTTGTCTCTGGGGTGAACTTTTTAAACCTGGTTAGGGTTTGTTTGGTTGAGGCGGAGAAATGTTTTGAAAGTAATACTTTAGCTGGGCTTCAGAAAAGTTGAAAGTAACGAGGAATGGTCTATAAAATTAATTTTCCAGTTCAACACTCTTGATATGGTAGACTGCAATTTAGATATCAGTGAAACTTTGTAAGAAAGTCACATGGCAATGTTTTATTTGCTTTGTTTTAGATTCGTACCAGGTTCCAGACACTCATGAATTTGCTTCAGCAGTTGACAGGAAGCTCAGTGAATGAAGATGCTAGCAGCAGTTGTAGTTAATCTTTGCAGTGAAATGCACTGTACAACTGGCTCGCAAGACTGAGCCTACTTGAACTGTTGTGTTCCATGTGATTATCGAGCATACTCAGTGGGCAAAGTGCTACTGTGGTGCTTTGCGCTTCGCGGCCGCAAGGCAGTGCTCGTGTACCAGTTGAAGAGAAAAAGGATGCTTACTACATCTCCACTGCAAGCAGGCTATAGACACTAGATAGTGGAAAGAGAATTTGTTACCAACTTGTGGAATTACTATTTTCCCTACTTTAGATGTGGGTTTCATTTCTCTTTACATTAAAAGAATTCACTTTTAGTGTCACAAAACCAAGCAGCAGACACTGAACAAACAAGTGCTTGGGTGGCTTGAGAGAATTATTTTCTGTGAAATTGTTGTTTAAATAAATACACGTTTTTCTGTAAATAAATTGTCAGGAATACAACTTTTTACCAGAAAAAAGAGAAACCCATTAGCTAAGCTTGTAATTTTTTATACGTTAATCGTATTAAGTGTATTCAAAAAGAAAAAAATTGTGAATATGGTAAAAAGAAACATTTTTATAGCTTGCCACCACCTTTTCTTTAAGCAGAAGGAGAAAATTATAACCAAAGAGGCATACTTTAATCTGTGGGCTTTCATCATGTGTAATAAAATCGCACTGTTATATATGTAATTTGCACAGTACAACGCACCAACAGAAACACTGCTTTCCTTGCATGTAGGAGTAATGAGGTGTAGGGTGTGGGTGTTTGTGTTGTCCATACATGTACCTGGTTTCTGGGCCTTGAACATGCAAAACAGCTAAGGACTGGGCAACCCTCGTAGATGCCTGGAGTGCCAAACCAAGGTCAAATGTTTCAAAGTCTTTTAATGCATTTCTTCAAATTTAAGAACTAAGTATTCTTTTAATTAAAAAATGTTGGGTGCATGTAGTACATACATAGTTAGATATCTGGAAAAGCACAACTTTTAATTATGTATTTTACAGCAATCATTTTACTCTGGCTATGTGTCACCTTATTTCAATTTACCTCAACTCCTTTGTGTCATTACGACAATGGATTCGCCCAGTGTGTCATCTCCTATTTGCCTTGGCACAAGGTGTGATACAATTTAAAAATGTACACCTTTATACACATGTATACAATTCAAAAATATAGTCTCTACAAAATCTAGTAATAAAACTTAAGCCAACAAGTAGAAAACTATAAATCTAATACAATAATATCCACTCCCTCTGGACAGGTGAATTTCAAGTTATTTAGCAACGAGAATAAATTTTTACTACGTTATACCATTTGTTAAGTTACAAAAAGAAGTGATTGAAGGAATAGTCTTGCTCTTATATGCTTTAGTAAAATCCCGGTGGGTGTTGTCATGGCAGATGGCGTAAGTAGAAGTGTAAAAAGCCTGCCCTAGTAAAAACTTTATCTGGGGCCGCTCCTGAACGTATGTCCCTGTTAAAAGATGATGCTGTCAGTAAATGTATTCAGCATAGCCTGCAACAGTGTTTGCGGCGATAACTGGCAGGGCTGCTGTAGCAATTTACCTGTTTAATGCATGCAATGAGATGATATGAGTTTGTTAGATAATTGTTAGGTATTATTTTAAATTGGTGTCAAGTTGTATAAAATTTTTAAGTTAAAATGTACATTTATTTATCAACAATTTTAAAAATGTAGTTATTAATGTATTTTCTAATGCACCTAGCTTCAACAAAGTTATTTCACTGCACAGTTAAGAGTGAATTAAAATATTTTACATTGTAGTACAGGACAGTTACTAGACATGGGAAACATGTTTTATCATCGAATGTAACAGAACTTGTATGAAAATGTATGTGCAGTTATTGTTTGAATGGTTATACTGAAATTGCAACAGCATTACATGCATGCATGTCACAACACCCTGACATGATAACTAAGTATAACAATATTTCATCGGTATTGCATTCAGTAATCTCGATACCTTGACAACTGAAAAGTGTTGTATTGTGCAGGTGGAAGATTCTAAAAGGGAAAGGCACACAAATGACATCCAATATATACATAATTAAAATATCAATGTAGTGAAATCATTCGTTGCTTTTCACAAAATTTGAATGTGTATGAAAACAGTGTATTTAAAAACAATTAAAGAAGGTTATTTTGGCACCAAGTTAGAGTAGTTTATTTTTTACAAAAGGAAATATGCAAGAAATTTTTTTAAATGCTGTTTTTGCAGTCTTTGTTCACTTTGATGAGTCTGAAGTGACGAAAAGTAGAAATAGAATCAGATTATGTTGGTGCTGTGATTTAATAGACCAATTATTCATTTTCCACAATTTTCCCTATGTTTACGGTGTACTGTATTAAATTTCTGCCATTGACACTGCAATTCAATCTTGTTTTACTTATATTACATTCTGTTTCATGTGTCAACAAACTTTTGAAATTAATGTATTGTAGTCTTATATAGATAACATATCATCAATGCAGATAGGGATTGTGCGTCATCTGGTATAGGGTTGCGGACAATAATAATAATTGAACTTCTCACCCCTCTTAGCCTGAGGCTTTACCGGGGTTTTGAGAGTATCCATTGATATGGTCCGTGTTGCGGGTTTGGGGCTACAGGACCCTCGGACCTGGCTGGAAAACCTGCCCTCAGGTCCGGTCTCCCCTCCTACTGCTCAGGAACATTATCTTTGCATGCCAGCAGTCACCTGGTCTTCCTGTTCTCCTTATCCTAGTGGATACCTAGATATATATATATATATATATATATATATATATATATATATATATATATATATATATATATATATATATAATATATATATATATATATATATATATATATATATATATATATATATATATCCCAGGCACTCCCCACTGCCAGCACGAGTCCATCCTCACTCTGACCTGGCTAACAGCTTGAAAATGAGGTCAGCCAGTGCTCCTCCCTTTCCATCTAGGGTTTTCTACGATCAGGCGAACCTGAAAGTGGTCCCTCCAGTCTGAATTTCTTCACATAGAAACTCATTTTTAGGGCGCCGCTGACCATAAAGGAGTCGACCGGCCCGCCACTAGGCACCATTATCATGAATTGCCCATGATTCAAGCTTAGCCTGGGAGGCAGATACCCCTTAGGGATAGGAAACACCCCTGGAGTTTCCCACGTCTGAGCCTTCCGAATGGTAGGTACAGCGGCGGTACCACGAGGTGTGTGTGTTCCCTTGACTAAGAGAGGCTATAACTTTCACGTGTCTAGTCCTTTCCGGAGTTCACGCATCGGCTTGCTCTCCGTTACTAGAGCTGGCAATAGCTCCGACATATCTTGGAGACTACTGCAGGTGGTTCTGGCTTACTCAGGAACTCTGCGATCCACGGGTGAATTGCCTGGTGTAAACATATCAGAGCGTCAAACAATCCCTGTGTATCTCTAGCGTGACGGGTTCTAGGAGATGAAGTGCCTGTGCCTGTTCCCTGGATGCGAGTTGGTTGAGAACGGCTATGAGGGAGGTGATTAGCTCTTGTAAGCGCCCGGAGGCAGTAAGCGCCTTTCTTGCCTCCTCGCGAATTCCACTCCGACAGGAGTAAAGCATTTAGACTCAACAAACACAGACATGCGCACGTTTGTGAGGAGATTGCAAGGTTCGTGTCGTCCTACTACATGTTGAACCACATGGAACATCCGTCAACGTAACTGTCACCCTACGACAGTGCTCGGCACATAACACGGTGAGCGCTGGGAGTCTGGCCTCATTGTTGGCAGTCCCTACAGGTGGGTGTTTCTCCCAATTTCAGTCTTCTCAACTCAAGGAACGTCCCCTCCGGTGCCTAAACGCGGTGGAAAGGTTGAGCACCGAGTCAACAAGCTGCCCTATGGGAGCGTGTACCTGGTGGGTCTCTACCATTCTGCCTACATTGGTATGCAGAAAGGCTGGCCGTCAGTGCATGGGGGTATGCTAGAAGTGTATTGGCTCGTCTGAGTAGATAACCGGTAACGGTGGTGTGAGGACACTGGGAGAGGTTCTATGTCTACAGGAAGGAGAGTACTCCTGAGTCAGGTAAATGTCCATTCCTTGTTATGGAAATAAACATGGTGTCGCACTACCTCGTAATGCTTGGTAAGAGCTGTGGGAAGTTTTACACCTACATTAGCCAAGTAGAAGTGACCTGGTCCTAAGCTGCAAGGGAAGGGGTAGATGAGCACTTTGAGAACAACTTTAACTGATCTAACACACTACGCAGTTATTGCCCAGGTGGGACTGCAGTGTCTGTGTAGACGACGTGACGATAAATAATCTTCTGGGAAGACTAAGCAGGTCAGATGGATATCTCTGGTGATATAGACCAAGGGTAGGGTTTTTCCTGCAGCACAAATGTGGTGAAGGAAGGGTTGTTACAGCGAGGAGCTGGGTTGAACTAGGTTGGTTGGGACGATGCAGGCTGGTCATTATATCTGGCAACTGGTGCAGTGGAAGACTGATCCTGAGTGATTTTTTCTAGCTACCCTATTACTAAGTGTTAAGTGTATCCCAAAGGTAGGACCTGTGGGCCAGTGAATAATAAGTCACTGGCTGGAAAATCCATCCTTGCCGTGGCGTACAGTAAAATCTTGTCTCGTGGCGGTCACCAATATAAACTCCATTGTAATCAGTTGCACGGCTATGCTTACTGATGAGCTGAAGTCGGTAAAAAACAATTGTTGCAAAGGCATGTGTCAATTTGTCCCCCTCTCCGCTGTGAGAAAAGCTCATCCTTGACAAGCGAGTTAAAAAACAATTCTTTCACAGTAATGCAGCACTGTCCCCACAAGAACCATTTGTTTTTTCTCTGTGGAGTGATTAGGCTACTTAGAGAGATGGCTTGTGTCGAGAAGGAAATTCCTTTGAGTGAATGTAGCACTATCCTCTCAAGAGCAATTTTTTCTTTTCCAGTTTTGCTTCTGTAGCTCCTGCTACTCTGTGTTTCTGCTCTTTGCATGCCGATTCATGCCAAACAGTGTAAACCTTGTGCTCAAAAACCTCATGTTCTAAGCAAACCTAATGCCAATGGTTTTTTTCTTAAGCAATCTACATTTAGAGGCATTCTGAAAGATTATGCTGCTTAGAACCTGACAGCTTCGTTGAAAGATGTTTGCTCGTTCCTGTCATGTGTGAAACAAAACTTAATAAACCAACTTACAGAAGAGATTGAAAGACAAGGGCCTCTAAAATATTATATATGTTTGGAATGTATTGATGCATGCCCGATTAGACTGACTTGGCACGTTGATAGAGGATTTTGTCTGCTAGACCAAAAGCAGTGTAGTTTGGTTTGGATAGTCGGTGTGAGGCGAGGGGTGTTGGTTAGCACTTACTTATTTCAGCTTCTTGGGTGTTGTGGCCGGGGTAGGTTTCATATAGACGCGACAGATTGTGTGTACGCCGGATTGGAGATTCCACAGGTGTGCTTTGTTGGTCCAAAAGTTGAGGTTGTCCCAGCTAAGTCGCATTTCGGTACCGGTCAGAAACCCTTTTACCACAAGGTGACACGTAGGATCTATGTGGATACAAGGTGGGAAGTCAACTACCAGAATTGGAGCATGCGTGACTGCCTGATGTCTAAGTTCGGCGGTGCTGTCCCATTCCACCTGCCTCTCCTGCGTAGGACGTGGTAGTGCGATCCACTGTTTGAGAGCAGAGTGAGTCAGGTATTGTTCTCTACATTTTCTACCTCTCCTCTTCTCGTGAGGCATAAGACAAATAGTTGGACAGCCTACGTGATGCACTTAGACAGGAAGGTTTGACAGTGTAACCCAATAGTGACTTGCCGACACGAGCTCGATAGAGTCCCCACTGATCCCCCACAGTATACAGGCTGATCAGGGACGTGAAGCCGTGGGGACCGCCAAGTCTCGACTGGTTGTGCGTTCACAGTAGGTTGAATGACAAAACTTCAGGCTACGGTCACCGTGCACTTAGTGCAAGTGGTGAGAAATAACTCGACTCTGTCGCCTCTCCCTGTGTGGAGGTGTTTCTAGTGGTTGTGGCGTCGCTGTTTCTCCTTCATTAGCACTGACTTAGTGCTTTTGTGTGACTGGAAACAAACAGGTAGCTGTCGAATATGGATGTCTTCTGACGTGCAGACACCTGAAAGGGTTCCACAGTCAGGCTAACTCGGTTTAAATAACTCTCCCGGTTCCTGTTGGCAGTGCACGGTGTATTTTGTCTCCAACTATTAATTCAAACAAATACACTGGAAATTGAAAACAGAAAGGTAGAGAACAATTGAGTGTTTATTGAATATTCAATAAACACGTGACCCGTACTACCTCCTATCAAACCATAGAGGGATGAAGGTAACTGCAGTTCCAGGCTGAGGCGACCTGGTTCGAAGTTAAAAGGGAGATAGCTGGTTCTAAACGAAAACAAATTAGTTAAAGTTAAACTGCCAAGTAAAAGATGTCTAGAGGAGAGAGTGTGGAGTTGAATACGTATTTTCGTGTTTGTTGGTTGTCGAGACGTAGTAAGTAGCTGCTGGGGGTGTACTTGAAGTTTCCAAGATCTCCGGAGGTCCCAACACCGACTTATTGCGGGATGTCGCGAGAAGAGAGGATGTTGAAGAATGGAACCTGGCAGCGTCTGGACTTGTAGGCTGCCGGTGCGAGCTGTGGGGAGCGTGCAATGACCTTCTGCCCTGGTTGGCGTGGGAAAAACTCTGGTCAGCGTTTTTGCTTCATGCCTTGTCGGTGGTGTGCCTGCCAGGTTGCTTATCCTCCACGTGAAGAAAATATGCTCATAAGTTCCTGTTTGCCTGTAGGGTAGGCAACATGTCACGTCTGTAGTAGTGGAAGAGATACTCTTGGCGATGAGTTGTAATCGTATTACATTAGTTATATAAGCGGCACGGGTAAGTATCTACACAAAACCAGGACGAACATTGCATAACGGCATTCAAGACCCAGAATGTATCCCTCTGTAATGCAGATGACATCAAAAAGAGTGTCAATAATATACAAAATGTGTGTTGGGAGGAAGACGAAATGATGGATTATCTGTAGCTGAGGAGGAGTGCATACCAACCTCTTACGAAATAATGTGATTTCCTCTTCTTGCCTTCGAAAAAAATAATCGCAAAGAAATGCTTGTATGTAAAATTTTGTAACTAAATATGTATTAAATATGATACATTGTATTTAATACAAAGATGCTCTGCTATAAATAAAAATTAATTTAAATAACTGTTATTTTAAATAAAAATACATTAAATAATAAATTAAACAAAAAATTTACTATGACAGTTCACGTACTTTGCAGGAATGGTCAATCTCACCATAGCAGGCAGCATAATCGAGAAATTAACGCCACCTGTGTGTTGAAACTAGAATCCAACATGTAGGGCACCGATAGAACAATCTACACTAAAAAAAAAAGCAAACAAATATGACTGCTGCCTGGTGGGTGAATTAATACTCTAGTGTCACCTAGGTGATGAAAACATATACTGTCCAATATGGCAATCAAACAAAGGTGAGGCAAACTCCAGTAATGTATAAACAAATTACAAACGAAAAAAAAACCAAGATGGCGGCATACTGTAGAATGAGTATCGGTGAGGGGAGTGGGGGTGAGGGAGTCAGTTGTCTGCTACGGTATCTCCAGAAATGCAAGTTTTAAAAAAAATAATTTTTATATAAATTCTTAATAATTTTAAATAATACATTTTTATAGATTTTTGGGATTTTTAAGAAATATTTTCGGAATTTGTTTGGGTTAAAGGTGATGGGGCAAGGTCGTCACCTGCACCCAATATAGTGGTAGTCACTAGTGTAATATGCTTGCTGACTTTTATGTATTTTTCTCAAGTTTTTGTTTTCAAGTTCATGGGGTGAAGGTCAAGGTTACCTACATCCAATATGGTAGTAGTATGTAATGTTATATGCTTGTTGTCTTATGCATTTTTTCTCGAGTTTTGGGCAGTCTCTAATGACCTCGCTGTCGACGTGACGTTAAGCCCACTTAGTAGCTACTGTCTCGAGTTTTGGTTTTCTAGGTAATGGGGTCAAGGTCACCTGCATCCAATATGGTGGTGGTAGTCTGTAACATAATATGCTTGTTGACTTTTATGTATTTTTCTCACGTTTTTGTATTCAAGGTCATGGGGTCAATGTCACCTGCATTCAATATGGTTGCTACAATTGTTTACAGCACCAAGATGGCTGACTGGGTATGGGTGAGGGGGTGGTGAAGGGAAGGGCGGTAAGGGAATAACCTCAAGAAATTTAATATTTTAAAACAATTTTGTAAATAATTTTTAAATGATTTTTAATATTTTTTGAAACTTTTTTCAATTTTTTTTGAAAAATTCAAAATTTTTGGGGTTAAAGGTCATGGGCGTGCTCTCCTGACCCGTGGGTCTTTAATCATGGGTCACTTATCCCGGTCACCTGGGTCACAAATCCTGGTCTCCTGCCTTGGAAATTTTTTTTTTTAGAGAAAAAGGGAGTTTTTGAGGGAAAAGGGGCAATTCTAACATGGCGGCCTGCCGGATGGCCGGCTTCGTCTCCGACGCCAGACGCCGCTGTTTCTCAACCTGCTAAACCCTACTACTATTGTCTATCTGGACTACACTGTTCATCAGGGCCCCAGACGCATCTTCAAGTCTCTACTGCAGTGTAGGCTATCTGCCCCAAGAGATAACTTTTCTCAGTCGTGTTCTAACGTAACTATAGTTGCCTTCCCTCTAACAGGCGAACAAGTCTCTTAAAGCATGCGACTTCAGTAGTCATATTTTTACTGAAAGACACTTAACTCCCACATAATAGTAAATTATCATCTTTAAAGAAGTTATTAGTTGCGTCTCTTATACTTGACGTCTTGGCCAGGCAGCACTATCCTGTGAAACATCTCTTTGAGGGCGGAAACTGGTTGGCGTAATCTCGGGACACATGAGTACGCCTTGCAGCCTTGTAGTTGGTTGTTGAAGTCAGCCAGACCGTCCACGACGCCGGAGCCAAGCTCCTCAGCGCGGGAGGTACAAGCCTCGGGGAGAGGAATGGCTCGTGTTCTCTCAGTTTTATGTTGGGTTAGGAAAGGCTGTTACATTGCTATAGTCATTTGCAGGAAAGACTTTCGCTGCAACAGGAGAAAGGTTTCTCCAGCAAGCTGTGATATCCTAACTCGACTATACCCTTGCCCGCAGGTGGTTCTAAGCTAAGTGTTAGGTTATTTCCAAGGTAGGGATTGGAGCCGAGCTCCATACACCTACAAGATGACAATACATCCATGACAAAGAAGAAAACACTTACAATGAAAACCTTGTATCTCACATTTCTGGCGAAAATGTCTTTTTGATACTGTTGTTTGGAAATACTTGTATCTCATATCTTACAGTGGTACAAATGAAAGCAGGGCTGCACTTCCATTCATTTGGAGGACTGTAAAATGCGAGACTGGGATCTTTCCAACAAACAGTATGAAAAAGTAAAATTTGCAGAAAATGTGAGATACTTACTAGGTTTTTATTCTAAGCCGTCAATTTTTCAAGCGCTAATAGAAATTCTACGGGGAAAGAAGGTTGGGAACCATGCTCTATTAGCGGAAAGTGAAAAACTAGTAGAGAGTGGGCGGGACCTTGTTTTGTCCATGTATTGTGTGGTACTGGTTTAACCAGAGTGGTGGGGAACACATCATTGTGGTGGGAAGAAAGGCGTCATTGGACAAGTGTTCCCCGAATGGCGAATCCCTAGTGAATTCCTTAAAACTTGAAATAACGACTGGTTAGCCAGCCAGCTTTTTACAACTTAAATTTTGTATTTTGCAACACTTGTACACAGGTAAAGGCTGTTCACGATAAAGTGAGCACTTTTGAAATCAACCTTATAAAAATGTCGCTGCCCCTACCTGCATATATTTTTAAGGGGTGCAATAAGTGACATGCGCACAGTAAAGTTTGTAACGATAGAGGGGAAAGTAGTTCCACATATTAACGTCAAATAAAAAGTGTTAGGCTACCATTTGTGATATCTTAAATTAATTCTATCGCTTTAGGTTTTTTTTTTTTTTAAATTCATCGAAGTATAAAAATGAGCAAATTTGTACATTATTTACTTTTCTAATAATTCTACAGGTTCATTGACCGACACATGAATAAAGTGATGAGACCCATAGCAATGTTAATTTAGCATAAGGCGGAAGAACACACAACGTGTATACAAGTAGATCTTAGGCAGGGCTTTCAAAAGTGCTCATTTTACCGTGAACAGCCTATAGAAAGAATTTTCGCGAAGTTACGAAAATTGCTGGTAAAATTATCTAGGGATCTTCGTGAGAGAGTGAATGAGTGTAGAGATATGGGCGGCTGTTAACATCGAGGTCTTGAGAGCCGATGAGGGTAGAGCGAGGTGAGTATGGGGAATATGAAAGAGTTGTTTGGTGTGGGGGGAGGGGGGAGATCTCAGAGAAAACCTGCCGACCAGCGGTATCGTCCTGTACGATTCCCACATGTGAAAATCCGGGAGCAACCCTACTGGGAATCAAGCCCGGTTCACCAAGGTGGGAGGAGAGCAGTCTAACCACTACACCACTGCATCCTTCAGAAATATTCATAAAATTCCACACCCTTATTTTTCTTTAAATAACTGTATTCCAGGAAATTTCACAAAACTCTCCGTGGTTTCGCAAAAAAAAAAAAAAAAAAAAAAAAATTGTACTAGGTTTGTCGTCTTTCTGGCTTATAAAGAAAGGGAATACAAGGGGGAAATGTTTACATTTTGCTATGCATGTGTTTACCACTGTAAAAGAAAGAAATGAAAAACAGAATTGGGTTTGGCTGTGTTGGGAACACGGCGGTTTGTTTTGCGTGAATACGTCTACTGTTCTGAACCCTCCTGGCTGCAGGATCGAACAGACAATATAAATACTGTGTTTTCTAATAGAGGCGACTCCGCCTGTGCAATATGAGCCTGTTAAGAATGGGCGGTCTACTCAAAGACTAAGACGGGTTTCTCCTTAATCGTCTATATAAAACTCTGTAACTCACAAGAGTACAACACTTTACAATAATTACGTTATATTAAACGGGAGAGTAAATATGTTTTGATTGTATTTAATTACGTAAAAGCCACTTTGTTTTAATACCAAGCTAATGTCTCTCCGACGTAAACCTCTGGAAGCAGTCCACCTTGACCCTTGTTGTCGAAGGCTGCGTCTCCTGGCACGTGTCGCCAGCGGCGGCCCCCAGTACACGCCTCTCCTTGGTCTTCCTGAGAGGCAGCCATTGGCTCACGTCCCGACGGCGTCTCTCACGTCTGGCCACGCATCGTCTGTCGCAATCACTGGAGCCCTGAGTCCCCGCTGAATGTGTTGCTAGGTTCACGTGAGCGTCAAGTAAGGGCTTCACTCGATCATATGGGGTTTTATGGGTATCACTGGATTGCTTCTGAGATGCTCTTTCCAACCGTATACTATTTCTGTATTTTGACCTGGCTTTTTGACGAGTATAGGCCGACATTGTGTTAAGTTTTCTTAATGTTTTACATTTAACGCATACAATTTCACCACAACCACGCCACACAAATGTTTTTACACACGCAATCGATTGATATTAACGAGAGCTGTTGATTGAAACTTAAACGAGCGTCGTAGCTTCTAGTCAAAGCCTTAGCCAAATGATTTTTACGACCGCAGATAAAACACGCGCGACCTTCAACTTTCCTTTCTTCATCTATATTTTTCTTAACATTTTTTGAGGGTGGAACTACAGCACTGTCCTACGTGGTTTTTTCCACTTCTGTCACCAAATATATCAACTGATGCAAGGTAGTAGGCCGTGAAACAAAAGTGAAAAATCGATTATTTTGGAGCAAAAGGTTCTGAAACATTGTCTGGGTAAAATAATCTTCGGAGCAAAGTAACACTAACACTTTGACTGTCCCGATAATCCCAGCTACAAATTCTTTCATAGATTGATGCGGCAATTTATGTTTTTCTAACAATTTTAACTTTAATTTGATAATAACTTCACTAGCTACTGTCTGAAATATAGTGCCATATAAACTACTCGTGTCCCAATTCTCGTCCCTAGCTAACCCAAAAATGGGCTGCAAGTCCTCCGGATCTTTAAAAATGGCAGCCACATATACTAGTTGTCTTGAGTATAAGTTTAACAATAACACCGCATCTAAGGCTACACAAATAGCAACTACAGAATGTAGATTTGTGTCCTTCAACACGGGTTATTTTTTCCTACTAAGCCTGGAGGCAAATATTTAAATAACCTTAGAATAGGGTACGACTCTACCACGGCGCCACTAGTTCCTGCCGCAATAATTGCATCACCAGCAGCTCATTTTCTGACCATTGCACGTGCTTTCACGCGCAATTCTGCTATACCCTCTGCATCGTTGACTTCTTCTCCTGCCTCACACAGCATTTTCTGTAAAACAGGTTTGCTGAATGATTGCACCCACCCTGTCGCCATGGTTAAATATTAATTTATTAACCAAAATCCTAAAAGAAATCTGCCGCTGGACAAAAAAAAATTCCTTTCAAAATTTCTCTTTCCTCAAACAACTTGTGGGTTTTCGGTAATGTCTACTGAATATAATAAAGTGAAAACGCAAGACAAATTAACTAACCAAACACTCCTGCGTCAAAAGGAAGCAGAGTGCGCAGCCTGAGGCCCTTCCCTCGTCCTACACTGTAGGGCGAGGGAAGGTCTATTTTCCCAAGTAACTACGACCAAACTGTCGTGCATCAAAACTATTCCCTTCCATATTGAAGTAGAAATTGGTTACAAAACTACAAAACACATATACACACACACGTTCTTTGAAAATGTGGACTATATTTTATGATCAAAGCTACAATCGTTATATATATAATATATTATATATAAGGATTATATATATATTATAACGATATAATATATATATATATATATATATATATATATATATTATATACACACACACACACACACACACATATATATATCTCCAGGTACAATTCTGTCTCAAAAGACACATTATAATTCGCAATTTCTTAAAAAAAAAATGACATTTAGCGGAGATGTGTCACAAAAGAACACTGATTCGCAATATAAGTATATTCATTAAAGGGCTGATATTTTTAAATTACAATTCTGAGGAGAAACCTTAAAATTCGGGCATTTTCAAACTCTATCATGCCATTACCCATTTTAGGAATTAAATTCTCGATCACATTTTAAAAGAGATTTTGCCCTGATTTTATAAAATATATGGTAACTTGTTTTAATGACAAAACATTTTTTCAATTACTCATATGAGTTTACATTTTCCAAACGTCTTCAAAATTACAGGCTGCAAAACCAGGGAAACTCCACAACAGCCTTAATTCTTACATTTCTCTGTTAAATATATGTTATTATAAATCATTCTACATAACTTATGAATACTCTTGTCATTACTGTAATAATTTTTGTCATGGGAAGCTAAGTGATTTGAATATTTTAATATTCAACATTTTTAACAATTATGTTTCTTTTTATTTTTTTTTTTATCTGGTTTGGTTTCAATACCCGAGAAAACAAAATTACTTCTGCAAGTAATTTTGGACAGCAATTGTCCGATTCTACATTACTGACTTTATGAGCCATACATATTGAATATATTACGATTACTTACCTCAGGATTGGTCTCGTCCCCAGCAGCCATCAGTCTCTGCCGACCTAAGCTGCTGCTGCGGGGACTTAAATACTAAATCAAAATTAGGGGTGAACCACGAGAGGGGGTTACAGTATTACTCTAGCCAATAGGGACGAGTTGCAGGTGGAGTAATTCTCAGAATTTGTGCATGGAACGCCATCTATTCTATTTAGAATTACTGCGCGCGCTCCCTGCAGGCTTGATGACGCTAGCGCTCTAGACGCGAGCATTACGATGCCATGTTTCCCAGTCTATTCCCAGCAGTTAATGCTAGTTGGATGTCAAAGTCGGGATCTGCAAGCGAACTTCACGTATTCGTTATCGTTCGTCGATATCACACAGCTAGATCGTGTACACAGTAAGTAACAGTTAGCTTATACGTCAAAAAAGTCTTTCATAATAATGTTGCCGAGGAACGATGATTTTGCGTCGTGCAATTTAGCAAGCCGGTGGGGTTATGGCTGACATACCAGGGCGATGTCGAGCAAAGGCAGTCAACTAGAAACGTGTAGGCGGGCTGGTATTGTTCCGTGCATAATGAGACGTCCCCGTCTCATGGTCTTTGTTAAAAAAAAAAATATATATATACAGCTAGTGAGTGTTTGTAATTCTTGTGACAACTAGGATAGTAACCGCGTTTGTTAGTTCATTTATTGATACTTAACAATGGTGTTAAAAATTCCGATAAAATCACATCAATAGGAAACTAAAAAGTAAAGCCGTAAAATCTGAAATATTATTTTACGCACCTTGTCCAGTTCATCAGTAGTTATTCTAGCTGGGGTTGCTAGGGCGTATCCGTTCAAACAATCTAAGGAGTTTCTAATATCGGTCGGGTTTGAAATTATTTTTATATTAACCAAAACTTGCTTAATTTACGTATTGTGAAAAAAATATTTAGTTGCACTTTGCTGCAACCAAATAACAGAAAATAACTAGGCTTCAACAACAAAATATTTTATTGCCCTTATACAAACCATTAATTCGGTTTCGCCAAACAAACTTTGTTTGATTCTACAAAAACCTTTCCGTCAGTGTGTTTCCGTAAAATTTTCCGTGACTGCACGGGACAATTTTAACAGTTTAATTAAAAAATTGGATGTGTGGGATAATGGGTTAAGGAAGGATAACAAGATGCAGATGTAATGAAATTGAAGTTTATTTATGTCACCAGTGTATACAAGACTTGCAGATAGACCATAGTTGAGACGCGTGGCTGAAGAAACAGGTGAACTAAATGTAGATAAGATGTTTGCAGAAGTTTCCATATCGATCGACGGTCGGCAGTAGACAGACGTATGTGTATGTTCAAGGCTTGGAGAACCGACCGTACATGATGACCGTGTTGGTAGTCGTGTGCTCCAACAGGAACAGGAAGCCGCGGTCTGCGATGAAGTCGTGGATCTGGGCCGTTGTCGCGGCGCCCGCACCTGCAAACAAAAACAAACATTAGTCATACGACTGTCTAGAATAACGGCCGCCAAGGGCCTGGGGCAAAGCCATTGTCGTCACACTATGCAGTTAAAAAAGTTTTTATTCCAAGTTACTAGCAGAAAACATGTTGATTGGTATAGGCCGTTCACGGTAAAGGGAGAACTTTTGAAGCATTACTTACATTTTTGTTTCGACCAATTTATATCCTTCCACCACTTGTTAATATAAACCCTGCCATGTGAGTAATAAACACAGTATATACATTCACCGTACCCAAAACCAAAAGTCAGAGGCCTCAATGAAATGTATTTATTAGTTATGAGTGATGAAACAGCTTCAAAAAGTGCTCACTTTACCGTGAACGGCCTATAACAGGTTTACCGTTTGCTGTCAAGCAAATAAATATTATTATTTTAAAGGGAAAATAGTATTCTGTACACATAAAAAAATTACGAATAACTACATACATTTTCAATGATAGTACATAGCGAATAAAAATTTTAATAAATTTCATTTTTTCAATGCGCTTCAATAAAGATGATTCTGTAAAGAGAAAGAGAGATCTGCGCAATAGTATCTGGCACAATAACTGAATGGCCAACTTTTCAAAATGCAGTGATAAAAATACAAACGCTGAGATTAAATGGACATGTTTTCAAATTATGCAAACTACGCTAGTGATGTAAAAATTCCTTGCTATCTATTTCGAGACTATTAAATCTCTGTTCTTTGGTGTTTATTAAGCAGTGCTTTGTTCTGTGATCTATAAAACCTTTGCTAGAAATATTTAACTCTTTTAATAGTTATATTACAATTTATTGATCACAAGAAAAATTCTCATTACAATAGAAAAGCATATGAAACCGGATCGCGTTGCTACTGACCTCGAAGATAGCTAACTGAGCAGAGGTGGCTTCATTGGTATCGAAGTTTTGTAAATTTCCTCGAGGAGTGTGGAAACATGAAACCAGAGATAAAGTTACATACATTTACTTTAAATCATGTTGGTCCGTGTACAGGGACATAGCAGATGCTAATGATTTTGATGAGACTATTAAAATACTCGAGGGTCTCTTCATCAATCCGAAAAATTAGATTTTTGCCTGACATGTTCTTGATACGCGATGTCAAGAGTCAGATGAATCACTCGACGAATATCTGACTATCTTGAAACAAATCAGCAAGTCTTGTAATTTTCAAAAGATATCAGCCGAACAGAATATAAACGACTACATTCGGGATGCCTTTATGAGAGGGATACACTCGGCTACTATTGGTCAGAGACTTCTCGAGAACTCATATCTGACGTAAGATACTTTCTATAAAGCCAGGGCTCTAGAACTAGCACATAAGAATTCAGAATAATTATCTAAATCCGATCCTAGTATTAATGCTATTCAAAAGTCATATCATTCATCTGATAGTAAATCACTCTATTCAGAGAAAAGCTCTAAATCAAAGCATGCTATTTCGGCAGTGCCATTCCAATGATTTTTCTGTGGCACGCACAAGCAGCACTCCAGGGATGCCTGTCTTGCTAAGAATGCTATCTGCCATTTTTTTTTCCAAAATAAAGGTCACTTTAGCAGGGCTTGCAGGTCCAAGAAGGCTATTACTCCAGCTGCCAGTGTCAGACGACTCACAGTCCTTAACACGAGATGTTGGAATGTTTGAACATTATTCTAACCTCGTCAAGAATTTCTCAATGAAAATCCAAACTTTGGTATCATCCAACACTATTCCCTTATCACTGGAAGCTGCCTCAACCTTTGAACAGCTAAAAATGAGGACATATCTTTATCATGATCCAGAGCTCCAATAAGAGATGATATACCGGTCACTGTAGAAACTGATGCATTTGAATTCGGAATAGGAGCTACTTTATCGCAGGCTGGGTACCCTCTCGCATTCTTTTTCTAAACACTTTCAAAATCTGAAAAACGACACTTCGGTTGAAAAAGAAGTGCAAACCATTGTCGAGACCTTCAGAAAATGGAGGCGCTTCCTCATAGGAGGACCATGTCCCCTAATTACATACCAAAAGTCAGTCGCATTTATGTTTGACAATAGACAAGCTGCAAAGATTAAGAATAAGCATTTCCAACATTGGCAACTTGAACTTTCATGTTATAATAATCACATATCGCCCAGGGAAGGAAAACATTGTAGCCGATTCTATGTCTAGATTAAGCTCGTCGATCACTGGAAGACCGAATTTGAAGGGAATTAATACCAATAGTTGTCACCCACATGTAACCCGACTTTTTCATTGGGTAAGAGCCAAAAACTTACCATTTACCCTTGAAGAAGTGCGCCAGGTAACTTCGTCTTACCATATCTGTGCTGAGATCAAGCCAAGGTTTTGTTTTTATGAGGAACTCATAAAGCTTACTTCGCCATTTGAAAGTCTCAACGTAGTATTAAAGAGGTCCCTTCCTAGTGCCAAGAAGAACCGCTTCATTCTAACCATCGTTGACAAGTACTCCAGGTATCCTTTTGTTTTTGCTTGTCGTCACATTTCCACAGCTACTGTTGTCGAGAATCTACGGAAGATCTTCCAACCTTTTCGATATGCCTTCCTTCATTCACTCTGATCGTGGAAGTTCTTTCATGTCCCAGGAGTTGAAGCCATTCTTGGAATAGCCACAAGGCATTCATCTGCTTGCGATCCGAGGGGCAATGGTCAAGTGGAGAAATACAATTGGTACTATATGGAAGACTGTACTTCTAGCTCTGACGTCTAAAGTTCTACCAGTGGAAGATTGGCAAGATGTCCTACAAGCAAGAGGCACTTCACTCAGACAACTTATATGTACCTCCACAAATACTGCACCACACGAACTCATGTTTAAACATCCACGGAGGTCTTACTATGTCAGGTCTATTACATCATGATTGACATCTCCCTGCCCAGTTCTAGTCCAGAATTACAACAGATTGAGCAAGTTATTGAACCAAAAATCACCTCATTCGCCTTTCAATGAATTACATTCAATGAGCTTTCAAGCCTCCACATGGTAATTCATCACAGACTTTTTAATGAAACCAGTTTAAAATACCTATAGTAAATATTTAGAAGTATATAATACTCATGCACGCCACGAAAATAATTGGTTAAACCACAACAAATGTTATTCATTTTACTGTAAATTTTCTTTTTAAAAAATAACGTGCCCTTATTTTGTAACAACTTTAAATATGTGCACTAATTAAGTTTATATTGTCAGAAAAGCTGTGATCGGGGACTGAAATTTTGGATTCAAGGAAATATAGAAAAAGTTCAAAACGAAAATCTTGAAGGAAAAAGAGAAATTCAAGAAATTGAAAGAGAAAATGTCCACGATTATGACATTCGTACGTCATATGACATCCAATGAATTGAATTAAATAAAAATGAAGGTAATTTGAGGAATAATTGGACTGTGTGAAAGGGCCTTAATGCTCTGAATAATAAATGTGCATCCTGGATGTGACGTCATATTGTCGCTGTCCAAGTGGAGTGGGGGGATTTGGGCGGCTTTTGACAGAGGTCTTGAGAGCCGATGAGGGTGAAGCGAGGTGAGTATGGAGCCGCGTCGGAATGCAGGCCGTAAGAAACGGAGATCCCTGAGGAAATCCGTCGACCAGCAGCATCGCCCGGCACGATTCCCGCAGGGAAGGTCCGTGAGCGCCCCGCCGGAATCGAACCCGGTTCGCCCAGGTGGGAGTCGAGCATTGGCACCCCCTTCACCACCACCCGCGGCTCCTCGCTGTCCTAAGTCGCGGTAAGGGCAAAGAAGCACTTTAACTAGAATGTCTCCTCCAGGCAAGGTCACGAGTCACTTCCTCTTCTTGATCCTGATATCGTTTCCCGCTGCGCAACTGTTTGACAACTTTGCAAGACCACGGAAAACACTTGCAAACATCACAAAGACAAATGTAACTCGCGTAGAGTTTAATTCGACACAGCAAAACTCGAGGTGGAAACGAACATAGGCGTCCAAATCCACAAAGGGGACAAGACCAAGTGATGAAGGCTACGTTGCACTGAATCCGTCACTCAGCTTCTCATCAGACGAATTAGTGGAGTTTTCGGACCACAAATGTTATGAGGACTTACCGGTACCAGCAGCGGCCATGGTGCCTCGCTCGCTGACCTCAATGACGACCTTCTGCTTCACGTGGCTGACCTGCAGATTCTTGGCATCAGAGATCCCGCGCAGGTTGGCAGCTTGGCTGAACACTTCTGTGATGCCGAGCTAAAAGAGACAAGCTACACTCACTCATTCAGCGCAAACCTCGGTAAAGTAGCAACCACAGGTCTTCTAAGACACACACAAACTAAATATGAGTAAGTCTGAGTTTTTTTCCACATGTGTCCCCAACAATGGCTTAAGAACTGACAAAATAATGCGTTTCGGCACTGACGCAACTTGTTTGGCGCATACCTGAAACCCAAGCTTTTAACTCTTTCAGTTCCTGAGCTCACTTCAATGGACATGTTGCAGATGAAGTTAATATATTATAGCAGAGCTGTACACAGCTAGGGTCATTGTCCAATGTAGTTAGCTTCTTCTCTGTGGGTTAGGTGATTTATGGACGTTTATACAGCTCTGGCCTGTGAGCGGTTTTCCCAAAGTCTCTTAAATACCAAGCTCACATATCATTGGTTGTGTGAATGAAGCGAATTGTAACAGTATGGCACCAACAAATATTACTTGATTGCAACACTTCAAAAATAAAATAATAAAGGATTGAAAAACTGAAGTAAAATTTATTTTTCGGAACCAGATTGTATAGTTAGTGTTATAACTTAGTCTAAATTAGTGTGCTGACATATCAAAGTGCTTATTTAAGTTGACAATGCGGTAACACATTCTTTTATCCAGTTGACACTTAACTTCATATTATAATTAATATTACACATTTAGAGAAGTGCGTAACGTTTTGTGACATGATGTAAAATAATTAAGTTATTTTCAATTTATTTAATTTAATAATTTGTTAAAAACATTTATAGGCATATGCATACAATAAGTTTGCTTACTTGGTATCATGGGGTTAGCTTTACATGCTAGTGCTTCAATACTTCTAGAATTATGTAAGCAAAAGTAATTTACCACAACAATTGTATTTTTATAACAAAGCAGGACCGCGTCTATTACTTAGGTTTTATGTGTCCATCTAGGCACAATTGAATTTCTCTAAAAAGGTTCCATATAGCCTACATTTCGGTAGTGTACATGCAAAACTGAAGTGTTTCTGTGGTTATTGACTCATTATCTTTGTGGGAAAACATTTTTTGGTATTCGGGCCAATCAGATCTGGTTTTCTCCTGTTCTGAACATGTGATTCGCGTGCGGGCATTTAAGAAAACCATAGAAGCTCTTTTAGTGAAAATCGACGTTCCCTATATACCTATGTCCATAAGAATGAGATTTACAGAAAATAATTACAATACAGAAAATTAATAAATAAATAATTCTTTTAAAGCTGTTCTACAGTGCCGTTTCAAAATAGATGACTAGATGGAGATTTAGGGACATTCGCCATTGCGATGCATGACAGACACCTGCATCGTAATAGTGGCGAATGTCCACAAATCTCCATCTAGTCATCCACCCCTATTGCACTAGTCATTCAAATATTACACCAAAACAGATGGTTACTTATCTTATGTGACCATCAACCCTGAGTTATTTTTAATAGACGGATAATGGAACCAGAACATCCACAATGAAGAAAGTAACATGGTTTATTTACGGACGATAAATCATACGCTGACCTCGAATACTGCGAGGCGCTTACCTTCTTGAGTATGGGGCTGTACTCGATCTCTTGAGCGATCTTGAACTTGGGCAGGGTGACGTTGACCTGCTGAGGGTACAGTCGGAGCTTGATCTTCTCCAGGCTGTTGATCCTGGATTCCAGAGCCTCCAGGCCGCCCACGTTATCCGGGAGAGCTATCACCATGCGCACATCGCAGTCCTGGAACAAGGAGACACACATCACTGAGGAGAGAAGCACCTGCTGGAGCTATTACCTCACCTACTGTTAGGCGCGCAGATTCAACTGAGCTAAGGTTATGAATCTAGTCGAGATGTACGAATCAGAGAGTGGAACACCTGTATGCTAGACTTCACAGTAGCCAGTTTTTGATAAGAAAGCACGGGATTCGGTGACTGTTTTATTGCAATTCTTGCTATTGGCCAGAGTGTCCCATGGCATGCCAGAAAAAAAAGAGGCAACTGCAAGTGTAAC
The DNA here is from genome assembly GCA_029891345.1 of Dryococelus australis. Taxonomy (NCBI): domain Eukaryota; kingdom Metazoa; phylum Arthropoda; class Insecta; order Phasmatodea; family Phasmatidae; genus Dryococelus; species Dryococelus australis. Next base: position 7,068,434 of record CM057002.1, on the reverse strand, counting down.
TTAAATATACGATTGTATGAAGTCTAGCTTGTCGTCAGATCAATTCGCAAAATGTTACCGTCCCTGTATTTTAGGGAATCGTGAACAATCAGAATTAAAAAATCCACAAAGTCGAAATGTAAAAATATTGAAAGTCAATAAAAACTTTCCAGACGTCAAAGAGACACATTACGGCATCGCACTTATAACGCTAGGTCCGAAAATCAGAACCGTACTCCACGGCAGCTGCAGAAGAACTTCTAGTCTATAACAAGACTGACGATTGTCACCAGAGGTGAAACATCTGCTCATACCACAAATTCCAAGAGTACACTCCAGCTAAATGGCGTCATTGACCAGCAACTTGTTAAGACGTTTGCCATCAGCACTTGGTGACTTACTAACACGGCTGGTAACTTACTACACAGTTGGTAACTTACTACACAGCTGGTAACTTACTACACAGCTGGTAACTTACTACACAGCTGGTAACTTACTACACAGTTGGTAACTTACTACACAGTTGGTAACTTACTAACACAGTTGGCAAGTGCACATGTGGCTCAAGTGTTTCTAACTCACGTACCTTGTAGTTGAGGGCGAGCACCTGGGCTTTCAGCTCGTTGCTGTAGGAGTAGTTGAACCTGTTCGTCGTTGTCATCATATCCGTCTGCACAGTCGTCTGGCTGTCCACGTGGAATGGTCGCTTCCTCGTCTTGGAGGAGTCGAAGCCGTTCTCCCAACTGCCATTGAAGTACAGTGCGTTGGCCAGCACGAACTTGGTCTGAGAGTTCACTTCCCCTGCACAGCAAATAGTTCACTCACCTTTAGGAACACACCCGGTTGTCTGACGTAACATTTTCATTGTTATATTGTTTAGTGAGTGCAATGCCAACCATGTGTGCTCCGATATCTGACGTAAATAAAAGACTAATATTTACCTGAATCCTTGCTTTCGAAAAGAAAAATTTCATAGATTACACTGGTTCAGTTTGTTTATGGCGACTCCCAAGTAATCATTTGAAACACCACGAAATCGCAATAGGCCATTAGTAAGCTGCATCTGACGACCTTCAAAATCTCCTACATCCACACGCAGTAGCTAGACTTCTTGCAAATTCTATTTGCAAAAAGTGAAGTATAATTCTGCGCAATGGAAGCAAAAAGACTGGACTGCAGACGCGACTTTGTAATTTTGCCTTCCCTCTTGAGAAAAATGCGTAGGCAAAACTTTGAACAAACAGTGTTCAAACATTTACACTATGTTGTTTTTGAATTTGTTTAGCAGGACGAAAGTAAATGGGACAACCCTGTTTTAATGATTTTTACTTTTCTTGGTAAAAAAAAAAACCCCCCATCATATGCATATGCATTAACACCGATTTCCCAGAAACTCCTTTACGTTAACCTCCTTATATTGTAAGTGGCATAAAGAATGCAGTCTGCCGGCTAAAATTTCAGCAGCGACAGTGCCTGACACGTACAGATTACACGTATTTTCGTAGCTCATTGCCAAGTGTTTAACTGTTCTTACTATCTTTAAGCACGATTTGCGGTTTGTTTTTTCCACTTAGAACATATGCAGGTATCTTATCTGGAGTGCAGTTTGTTGTGTTTTCGCCCAGTGGAGTTATGCAAAACTTGCTTGTGTTTAAACCACTAAAAATACCAGCTGTTAACTTGACAGATTACCTACACAAGGAACATCTACAGACAATAGCAGTTTCCTTAACAAACGCCCTACATAATGAACCTCTGCAGATAGCAGCAGTTAAAGGTTATTTTGAAAGCACTGGTTAAGATCTACTTGAGTACTCATTAAGTATTCTTCCGCCATACTTAAATTAACATTGCCATGCACCTTAGCACTTTATTTATTCGTTGGTAAATTGAAACTCGTAAATTACTGGAGAAATAAATGTTATAGAAATGTGTTAATGTGTTCACTTGTATGCAGTAAAAAACTGAAAGCGAAATAAATAATTTCCGTATTCACAAATGTTCACGCAACACTTTCAATTCGACGCCAAGACATGGAATTACTCCTTCTCCACATTTAAAGGCTGTTCACAATAAAGTGAGAACTTTAGAAATAAACCTTAGAAAAAAGTCACTGCTGCTGCATGATATATTTTAATGAGCGCACAGTGTGACATTCGCCCAGTAAGGTTGGTAACGATAAATGGAAAATAGTTCCATATCTTAACGTCGAATAAAAAGTGTTAGGTATCCATTTGTGATAACTTAAAATTATTTATTTCACTTTCTTTTTTATTTTTTTTTTCATTTCATTGAAGTGTAAAAATGAACAGATTTCTAAAGTATTTACGTTCATAATAATTTCACAATTTCATTTGACCGACGCATGAATAAAGTGGCGATGCCCATGGCAATGTTAATTTTACATAAGGCGGAGGAATACACAACGTGTATACAATTAGATCTAAAGCAGGGCTTTCGAAAGTGCTCATTTTATCGTGAATAGCCTATACCAACTTCACTGGGCGCGTGTCGGCCAATGCGACCCGTCAAGAAATAAGCAGTTACGGGCAGTGGCATTTTTCAAAGGTTGGTTTCGAAAGTGTTCACTTGACCGTGAATTGCCTACACGTTGACAGACGCCCTAAACAGTGAACCACTGTGTAGGTACCTTGAGAGATGAGCTTCTTGATCTTGCCGGCTGTGTTGTTGCGCACCCACTGGTTGATGACGTCGATGGCGCCGTTCGTGTTCGAGGCGAAGTCCACATTCTTGGAGTCAGCCATGAAGTTGGCGCGGGCCACCTGTCTGAACGACTTCTTCATCGGGAATGTCCTCTCGATGAACGCAGCGTCCGCCAACGCCAGCGTGTAGTTGGCCGTGTCCTGGACATACGAGGACACTCCTTCACCCATCTGGGCGTAACACCCTCCACACTCGACCAGATTATGTGCTGGAATCATAATTTCCAACGGGCTTGGCGCGAATCATCTATATGTGCATGCGAAGACATGGAAACTTCACAGGCTGTTGACGTTGCTAAGGTGACGTCTCCAATTTTCTCGCTCATTCAGAACTCACTAGCTGTAGCAACGATGCTTGATATTCACGTGCACCTTTAGTGTAAGTTTATTGATTTCAGGAACGTATTTTATAAAGTTGATTTTATGGACAGATGTGCTCGTTGTTTATCAAAGTAAGGAACTAAATTGATGCGGTAGGTGCTTGGCTTTTAAAACCTCGAGGATTATTATAGTATTTCCGGCCTAAGAACGTACCTAGTGAAAGAGAGAGAGAGAGAGAGAGCGAGAGAGAGAGACGGAACTACTCCCAAAGCAGTAACCGTGCCCTACACAGGTAACTTGCAGACGGGCAGGTGAGGTACTCCACCCTACCCGCCCGCCGTACCACTTTCGACCGGAAGTGGCTTGACACTCGCAGAGCTCCCAGGTCATAAGTTACAGAGGCGCTAGTATAATATATTCATGCCCGACATGTACAAACGCATCGTGTTTAAAATGTCAACCCTTTGGGGAGTATGCACACATAAAGTATACTCGGGCTACGCTTATATGGAAATTTCGTTGTTCTTGAAGACAAGGCTAACACTTTTATAATTTCACTGTTTCGCTCAACTTTACCAGAATCAAAGTGAAAAATTATAGCTAGTCGACATTTCAGTTTGTAATAATCTGTTCTTTTCAATAATTTTTCAAATGAACATGATGAGACATGTTACATCTGTCGCTACACATTAATTGGCACCTGGTTAACGCACTATTTAGTTGGCCGACGGCCAGCCAACAATAAACGCTGCACAGTACAGTGTGCGGTGTAACAAGGACCAATTGGACGATGGTAAGTGGAAATACAGAGACCAGTACAACTGATGTGGCTATAGAGGAGAATATCGGCAGCTCACTTCAACCTTGTTTTAGTGGCGGTACAGTGTGCGGTGTAACAAGGACCAATTGGACGATGGTAAGTGGAAATACAGAGACCAGCACAACTGATGTGGCTATAGAGGAGAATATCGGCAGCTCACTCCAACCTTGTTTTAGTGGCGGTAAATGTGTGCCGTCCTTAAATGTTTAACCCAATTAGTCCCATCGAAATAATTAAGGGCATCGGTTTTTTGCGAAAATTTTCAATGACTTGTACTCCAAAACAATTTAGTTCAAAATTTCAATATGTCACACGCCTCAAGTGGCTGCCCACGAATCACAAATGTTCAGTGTCGGTGAAACTAAATTTTTATTGGCCCAATGTCTTCTCCGAAATACACGCGGTCAATAACACGATAGAAATTCGCAATAGTGCATGTAGGACATTGAAGTGTAGCCTGCAAGGCAATATTTTCGTGAAGAACAGGTGATCCTAGAGACGATGGTTTATAGCTAGGGACCAGAAAAGGTTTCATGGCCGGCTGTGTTTCATAACACTTTAGCTCAGATCCAATACCATGATTTGACGATTTTCATGTTACGCGTCTTAAGTGTCTGCCCGCGAATCACAGGGGTACAGAGTCGGAGTTACCTAATTATGATTGGTCAATTAAGTAAGAAAATGTCTTCTCACAAAGACACGCCACCAATAAGCAAAGGAAAACTGAGAGGACGTCTGAAATCTAGCATGTGCGGAGATATTTTCGCCCCTATTAATAGCGGGGAAAGTTGACTGCAAGGACATACTGCGAACATGTCCGGCAGTTTAATTTCGTTATTGGTTGTCACGCATGTATAGAGTTACTGTCGCACTTCACTGGGCCAATAAGGATTCTGCTACTCTGAAGAAGGACGTTTGTGATTGGTCTGAAAAGAACGGCAGGGTGGAAAACTTCAAGATCAGGACATAAGAAAAGTGTGAGGAAACCGCGAACTGGGAGGGACGACAAGTTACGTGGTGTAGTTTGCCAGTGGGCTAGGAGGTTGTACTCACGCGCAGAGGGGTGAGCATGGCGCGGAAGCCATCTTGGGTGACGTCATCATCAGTAGGCAGGTAGGCGGCCTTGATTATCTGCTCCTTGGTGCTGCTCTTTGCACCCTGAGACAGGAACGCCAGAGCTACGTGCAGGCTGAGTGGGGAAACTACAGCATTCTGTGACTTCTTGCTGTCGATCGCCTGCACAACACACACATCACCATTATTGAGCATGAATAAACGCAATAGCAATCACTGTTACTATCATAAGTGACACAAAAATATAAACAAACTCTCTAGCTGTAAACTCAAACGAAAGCAATAAAATAACCCGATTACCTCACAACTAAACAAATAAACGCTAGTACTGTACCAAGATGACTTTTTCACCACCACGAATTCTATAATAAAAGACATATCGGAATGTTACAGTTAACCAAATGTTAATTCCCTCCAAGAAAAATATTAATTTGACTCTTCCTTAATATTTACAACGTTTACGGTAACCAAACCGATAAGTAGACTGTATCTGATAATTCTTGTGTGTATTAAACACAAGTAGATGATGCGGTAACAGCCAAATAAGTGTTTAGGTCAATAAATTTTTTTTTAAGGGAACGAATGCTGATGTTGGAGCAAGATCACGTTTGTTAAGTAAACGTGATATGTTGATGTTGGAGCAAGATCACGTTTGTTGAATAAACGTGATATGCTGATGTTGGAGCAAGATCATGTTTGTTTAGTAAACGTGATCTTGTTTAGGCCTCGTCCAGCGCAAACAAGCACTTTTTAAAATAAATTTTATTTGGCTAGCATTGTATTGCGTTAGAAAGGGCCTATTACCGCCCCAAAATGTTAAGCCTGAAGGCTTATCAAGGGGCGGCTTACAAACTAACATAAAATATGACTTAAACTAACTCGCATGCCTTACCTGGGATTCGAACCTAGAACCTCCCGCATCCCAGACTGGCGACGCATGAACAGTCTGCGCCACGGGAGGTGGGCTGTTATTTGCCAATTGTATTTTCGTCGGCGTGAAATTCATTGCGGGTTGCATACCTTAAGGAGGTCCCAGGCGAACTTCTTGTTTCCTCCGGACACGGCCTTGAGAGCGTGGCTACTGCTCTCGTCCAGTTCCTGATGTATCGTGGCAGCCGCCGCCAGGCAAACGAGCGCCGATACCAACACTGCACCTGCGCCACCACACACACACACACACACACACACTAACACACACACATACTGCACCAACTACACACACTGCACTTACTCCCTGCACGAGGTGTTATTTCGTCCTCGTGTCTATGCGTCACTGCGCCAGGGAGCGGGGACAATACCACGCACTGGGTTCAACCATGCACTAACTCATCATATATGCTGTTCACGGTAAGTTGAGCACTTTTCAAAGCCCTGTTTAAGATCTATGTATATTCCCCGCCCATGTGTAAAATAACAATGCCATGGGCCTGATCACTTTATTCATGCTTCGGTTAATTGGAAAATCAAATATTTTACGAAATTTGCTCATTCTTACACCTGCACTAATCAAATGAAATAAAATTAAAAGAAAACCCGACAGCAAAATAAGTGTTTTCAGTGTTCACAAATGGTTACGTAAAACTCTTAATTCAACGTTAAAGCGCCGAACTACTTCCCTCAGTTGTTACCAACTTGACTGGGCGCATGCCACTCAGAGTGCCTGTTGAAGTATATGCAAATAGGGACAGTGGCATTTTCCAGAGGTTCATTCCACAAGTGCTCACTTTATCGTGAATGGCCTTTACCTTGGCATATCAGTAGGTACTACTGATATGCCAGTAGTAATACCTGCATCCACGGTCACCTACAACTTTTCTGAAGTCCTGCTTGAGTTCTACTTCCACGATATTCCTCCGCCTCATGCACATGAAGTTTAACCGAGTCTAGAAAATTACACCAAAGTGACAACGCAACGTATTCTTCCGCACTCAGTTTAGTAATATTTTGCATGAGATCTGTTTCTTACTAGGCATTACCAACACACACATTTTCTCCCTGTTTTATACGTAGGGGTAGTGAAATTTCGCGAAAAGATTTCAAGACAAGTTATTTTTCAAAACGCTGTGGGGTCGTTTACCTATCTTGATTGGCTATATTTCTTCCTGTCACGTGTTAAATGTTTGCACACCAATCGCGTAGGATATGTGCCGATGTTGACGAATTCTGAGTGGGCCGGTCAAATATGAAAACGGCTTCTCAAGCAGACAGCAGCCAATGACAATACACAAACTGCTGATGGGTGCTTATGGTATTGAAGTCTACTGTGTACTCATATTTTTTTCGCGAAAAATCACAAGCTCAATTTATATGTAATAATTATACATGAAACATTATATTATATAAGTTGAAATGCAAGTAAAATTCTAGAATTTATCAAAATCAAAAGGTACTTTTATATTAACAAAAAAGTAAAAAGCTGTAGATACATGACATATTTATGAAACAACCTAATATTACATACATGGGGTGATTTTTGAAATGTTGGATTCAAAAAGTGTTAAGAAACCGCGAATGGACTATAGACATGTCATATATGGTCTGTTCACGGTATATTCATACTTTTTTAAACTAAACCTTTGGAAAATTACCTCATGTACACCATGTTTGGTTCCCCCCCCCCCCCCCCCTGAATAAGCTTTGTTTATTTCCGTCGTCATAAAAGTAATTATTTCGTCAACTAAAACTTTAAAATATATTTTCTCCATAAAAGTTAATACTTTATTTATTACTCGATACGCATCGTAAACAATAAAAACGTATGTTGGCAATTGTTATTAAGATACAGTTCGTTTTTGATTAGTTGTTTATAAAGGAAAATTTTCTTGTAGACATAATTAGGTTCTCAGGTTGAACCTGTGGAAATATGTTTCATCGTTATTGCAGATCGTTATAAATTTGTTGTTTATAAAGAAAACATTTCTTGTAGACATAATTATATTTTTCAGCTTAAACCAGTAAAAATATGTTTCATCGTTATTTATACATTAAAAAAAAAAAATTTCTTTCCAGCAAACAAATTCAGCGCTTTGTTTTTCCCTTCGCTATTTTTTTTCTATACTTGTGTTAGTTTTGTGCTGAGGAATGATATTCAGTGGGTAGACCGAAAGTAGAACTTTAACACGTTTCATTATACTTTCTACGCGCAACACACTGAAATGGCGTGTAGGCCATCCCTACCCTTACATACGCGTAACATTTTGTTAAATGCTACTTGTAAGCAGACACCAGCCACTATATGTATGTATATATAAGTCTGGAAGTCAAGACAGTCACTTCAAGGTTCACCAAACTTTGGTTTGAGTTGATTCACGTCGTAAAAGTGACGTCATAATAGTATAACAAGGTATCATCGACACGCACACTAAAATGTCGCGTTATTGAATCTGGGTACCCAAGCTAGAGAATATATGTCAACTGATACCTTGCGCACCACACCGACACTTCGCAGCCGAAGCATCGATGGGGTGAGATGCAGACGGAGCAGCGATGGGAATGCAGTGACGGGAAACAAGGAAGCACTCCGAGATAACCCACCTGTCCACGTCAACGTCCGCTAAGTTTCCCAGGTGCGAACATCAGGCAGGGCTGACCCGGCCGGGAATCCAGCCCGTTTCGCCGTGGTGGGAAGCAAGTACATTCATCACCGCAACCATCATAACAAATCCTCAGTAATCACACTGCACTCCTCGGCCATACACGTTTAGCTTATGTAAGGGTGCGGAAGGGTTTTATATTTACATAACTTGCTTTTATCTTTTTATTTAATGGTCACAAATACCGCTGTAGTAAGGGCGAAAAAAACTGGGAAGACTGTTTTTAGCAACTAAAATCAACGAAATTATTTAAATTTCAATTTTATACCTTGTTTCAAACGTAATAGTACCCAAATAAAATACTGATACCTTAATTTTATTAGATTTTTGACTACAGCTGGGGTGCCAGAATGCCATAAAGAAATTTCTCAGAAATCTACAAAATTCAGATCTAAAGAAAGCTAGAAGAAAAACCTTAACAGTGTAGACGAAATAAGTGCCACGTTTCAAAAGAATTACCTCGCGGTGTTCTGAAGTTATAATTCAAAGGGGAAAATGATCAAAATCTAGCAACTGCGTTTCGATGAAATTTCAAAATTGGCTTGAAGAAAGAATTATTGCCACGTTCTTAAAAGTATACGTCAAAAAAATTGACATGGGTGTTTTCCCATTTAAATATAAACCGTAGGCGAAAATTGGTATAGACTGTTAACGGTAAAATGCGCACTTTTAAAAGCCCTGCTTAAGTTCTATCTGTATTCACATTGTGTATTCTTCCGCCTTATGCAAAATTAACATTGTCATGGGCCTCGTCACTTTATTCATGCGTCGATAAAGTGCAACTGTTAAATTATTACGAAAGAAAATGTTTTTCAAATCTGCTCATTTCTACACTTCGATATATTAAAACATACAAGAAAGTGAAGTAAATAATTTAAGTTATCACAAATGGATACCTGACACATTTTATTCGACGTTAACATACGGAACTACTTCCCAGCCATCATTACCAACTTCACTGGGTGCATGCCACTCAGTTCGCCAGTTAAAATATATGCAGGTAGGGATAGTGACTTTTTTAAAATGTTGATTTCACAAGTGCTCACTTTATCGTGAACAGCCTATATTTACTTGAGCGCCGTCAAGGCTGCACTATATATAAAGAGGTGGTAGGTGTTACCAGTAGAGAGCAGTGTACTTACCTCGCATCACCATGCTGAAGAAGCTGACAGGACGTAGCGTGTGTTGAGATGTGGAGGGACGTCTCTTATATACCACCGCCGTGTTGACGCCACAGCCTCCTCAACATAATCTCCAGCTCGTTTGCCAGCCCGATACTGTTGACCTGATGGCTTTCCTCGTTACATTTCGCCCGGCTACAAACACATCTGTTTTTTACGACGCCTGCTGATACTCATTTCGTCTGCACTCAGGGAGAAAACATGCATGTGTAAGATCCGAGTTCTCACATCCAGAGCGCTTCAGTAATATTGTCATGGAACTAGCCATACAGAGAGAGAATGAGGACGGTGATTTCGCTCCTACGTAAAGTTCACATGCCAGTTGCACAGTACCCAGTCTTCGTGTCCCAGCATCGAACTGTTTTTCTTCCCACACAACTGTCAGAATCCATGTGATATCGACTAATGCCCGGTTGCACCATCGTGATTCGAAACTCGATCCGAGATAGGATCTAAGATCGACACAGAAAACTGTTGCACCATTCGAGTTCAGAGCTGGACTGAAGATCGAGATGTAGTTCATTTCGTACCGCCGAAATTGGCGGTTTGAAATTTCGATCCGAGATCAGCAGCCATCGTCGACAAATGCAGTTTGAAAATACGGCAACAGATAGAACTACGTTCGGTTGTTTTCTTGGGAAATTAAAACAACATTATACGTATTTGAATATTAGTCAGTAAAATTAGTACAACAATAATTCACTTAAAACAGATAAAACATAGCACATCTATTTCTATCTATAGCGAAAAATACGCCTACTTCCATGACGTCATATATTACGAACCAATAGCAAACTTTGTCTCATACTTAATCTCGATTTCTCACTTCGGAACCGAGATCGACGAGTCGGAGATCTAACATCATAAAATTTCGTTGGTGCAACACTTTTACATTGGAACCAAGATCAAGTTGATCCTGGTTCGGGAGAAGTATCATTCGATCTCGGATCGGAGAAAATGTTGGTGCAACCTGGCATTAGTATATCACAATATTTACGTAAATAAATAAGTGCTCTGAGAGGCAGGTACACTACTTCTGACTAAGTTGTAACTCAAATACAATGTAGTTTATATATATATATATATATAATTTTTCATTAAAGCGCGGGTTTGTGTTAAAGCCAAATTTAAACAAACGGTGGCTTTGACAAGTCTTATGTCGGTTCTCGAGTCAGTGCTAGAACATGCACAGATTACGAATATCGGTTTACTTTGTCTTTGTTGGTTACGGCTTCACCATAAGTTGAAGTCAGGTGGATGTTGCTTATTACTTTGAGTATTACGCTCTAGAGCAGCTCGAGTAACATTTCTTTGTCCCTGAAAACAAAACTCTCACTATTATACTCTCATTGTCCCTCTGGTGTTTAACAGCGAAAATAATTTCTGCTGACTATAAAAATTATTCTTGTTATAACTAAGTTCAAGAAAATTTCGCAGATTGATTTGAGGACAAGCTAGTCTTCAAACACACGTATATCTGAGTTACTTTTGTAATTGGCTCAAAGTTCATTAGACACGTCTTGGACTACTCTGGGCCAATAGCAGACCAGCATGAAAATAATCACAGACACCGTGCTATATTTTCAATGGCAAAACTGGCTACTTACTTCGATGGCAGCAAATGAACGGACAGCTGAGGGACTATAGTCAATTCGCTGTTTCTTTACACTTTTTAAATCAAATTGATGAAAGAAAAACCCATGTATGAGGCGTTACATTGTTCCTAAATATGATACGTATCACAACCGTTTTATATCTGTTTTAACATAAAAGTGCATTATTTTTGGTTACCTTAAACTTTTACTTCTATTTTAACTATACATTTTAATATTTAGTTTATAACTAATATGAATAAATACAGAGATAATATAGGTGTGTTGGTAATGCCTAGTAAGAAATAGTTCTTACTCAAAATATTATTACATCGAGTGCGCACGATTGCGGTACGTTGGCCCTTTGGTGTAATCTCCTAAGCTTTGTTCGGGCGAGGCGCAGGAATATCCGGGAAGCAGAACTTCAGCAGGACTTCAGCAGGACTTCAGAAAAGTTGAAAGTAACCGTGAATGCAGTATAGTATACATCGGACTGCGGAATATAGGCTACCCATCATTCAAGTAGCGGAATTTACTAATCCTTGGCTATATCAACTCAAAAGGGCAGGATTGATTTCTTAAACACCTCTTACACACAAAGCTAAATTTCATTGGGGCAATATAGACTCGGGATCCAAGTGCCGACGCTTGACCAATAATGCACGCAGTACAGTACAGTGTAGTGTAGTGCAGTGTAGTGTAGTGTTATGCGTGTATCAGTAGGACAGTGGAATACAGAGAACTATATAGCTGGTGTTATTGCACTGAAGGATATAAGATACTTATTATAACTTGTCTTGAATGTCTGCAGACCTCAACGTGTTAAGTGATAAATCGTAAATTCATTCTATGGCTATGTGAGGTTATGACGTAATACTTATCTAATATATGGAAACATTTATATCAGCTACATGAAACCATTTATTAGAAGGGATTTTGTAAGGGGGAAGTTCGGCGTGCTGCTCAAGCAACCTGGCGTCCCATCCAGGCAGATTGGAATCGATTCCCGGCGTAGAGTCGAAGCCAGATCCTCGCGAGAACAAAACTAGGCAGGCATTGCCGCTGGGAGGTCGATTTCTCTCAGGGTGCTGCCGTATCTCCACCTTTGCACTCCATTGTTCTTCATCTCCACCAGCGCAGAAGACCTCGACTTTGATCACTTTAGAGAGCGGTACAGACTTACACACATTTAGGCGACGCGACGAGAGTACGCTCTGTATTTCGAACTGCAGGAAAATTATTCCAGTTACACCGTTCTTTTGGTCCTTAATACACCGGGACACACTTGCTGTACTGTGAAAGCGTTCACTGCAAAAACATTTTGCAATTTTTACTGAGAAATTCTTTGTAATTTTACAAGTGCATGTAACAGTACAAGGATTTCTCTTGTAAATCCACTCGTTTGTAAAACTACAAGGGCCGTGTTTGTAATATACCTCAAGAGATGTTTGTACTATACTGGCCCGTTTCCACGAGCTTCAGCAAAATGGCGGACATCCAACAACGTAAACCCGTATTTAGCTGTTTGTGCAAAAACAATTGGTCATGTAAAGCGTAGCTGCGTGCAAGAAGAAATATATTGCAAGTTTTAATAAGGTAAAACACAACAACTCAAATAATCATAAGAAAACGACAATTTCAATAAAAACGTGACCGTATTATACATTAACTGTTTGTGTTTCCTAGCTACACAACATTTTTTAATCAGCTCTCAATACCTAGGTATTAAGAGCCGTCCAAATCTCATAACTCAACTACAGAACTCTTAAAATGAAATAAATATACTTATTCTTATTAACCAAATAACTTCTTTATTGCTTTGTAGGCACTTGCTTTTTTAATTTTAAAAATAAGGGGTAAGCTCTTAAGTAAAGTTGGTCTTGTGGTAAAGGGTGCAGGTAAAATGTTTATTTTAAATTTATATTTTGAAAACATTTTTTCAGTTATTCTCTGTTGTTATCATTTTATCACAATTGTATTCATGAAGAAAATTAAAAAGGAATTTTATGTACACTTCTCAATAATGTCAGTTGCAATACAAGGCTTCAATTTGTAATATTACAAAAACATTTGTTGCAGGTTTTACAAGAAAACTGTGTACATTTACAAAGGATTTTATTTTCTTGGCAACTGAGTTTCCAAAGATTTTTATTTTAAAAGTAAAAAAAAAAACAATTAAAGAGTGTTTATCACTGACCAGCTATCTGGCAACAGTGTGTTGAATTTAAAACGTCCAAACCAAGTGCGTTTGTCGGACGTAACACAATGCACAAGACATCCAGTATGAATCCAGTGAGATATTACACAGCAGTGACGTTCATGGAAACAGCTGGCGATGTAATATTACGTCACCGATATCTTACAATACTGCGAACTTGTAACATTACGCAAAATTTCTTTGCGCAACGCCTTAACATTACATCCACAGCACCAAAATGTGTCAAACAACGCTATACTCGCTCACATTTTTATCTTGATGTACTGCATGCGTACAGAGCGAGTCATTTTCCCGCAAAACATTGCGAGGACAGAATGCATTTCAGTATAGTATACACAAGCCACAAACATTTCTTTTCTGGAATGCTCTGTAGCATGAAGTGGTGCTATTGAACGTCTGTGATTGGCTGGCTTACGGGTTACTCTCCCCGAAACACGTGCAAACAACCATGAAAAAAATTAGTCAGAGAAACGAAACAATTCACATTTGTATTTGGAAGGGTCAACATTGGGTGGATTTGAGAGGGGAGCGGCGAACATGTGATGGCTGCAACACAGGATAAATATTGAAACTGGGCCAGTATAGAGATTGCAATTCAAAGAAATTTGCTAGACAATTTTACGATACATTACACAAATAAATATAAGTAAGTTTTTCCCGTGTGTAACTGAACCCAAATAGTAAACCAATATATGAAAATGTTGAAACTTTCCTTAATATCTGCCCTTGCCTGGCACAAATTGTAGCATACCTGCGCCCCGCGTTTATCAGCTTTTATTCATACAACGTGTGCTTCAGTTTCTTAGCTCCATAGGGGCATTCCTGAGGGACATTAAAACACTACACGAAAACACATATTTTAAAAACAACTATTACATTTTAAAACTCTTTAAATGACAATAATAACAACAGGGAGTATAACTGGAAGAAAAAAGAGTTTAAGAGATATGTAGTGAGTTATAACGCGAAGAGATAGGATCTCTAAACATTACTATTTAACATTTCGTTTGATCACTGTATTTGGTGAATATACATGAAGTATAAATCCTAATATTCATTATTTTCTCGGGGTGTCCCAAAGGGATACTTCGGGGGAAGGGGAGGGGAGGGGAAAATGGCTCACCCCTCCCTTGCCCTCTCCTTCCCGATGCCTCTGCATATATGAGTCATGGAACAAGTTTCATGTCCGTGAGGATTTACTCATTGTGGGATGGATCAATGGAATGTTTGAACGTAAATAAACAAAATCAGTTTATGTTATTAGCAGCATGTTGTATCCAAGACACTTATTTTTCGTTCAGAGAGCATAGTATCAGCTTGACGGACTTGTGTATGTACCGAACATCATGACAGAGCTGGTAGGCACGTGTTGAAGGAAGTAGACGAAGCCGTGATCTGCGTCGAAGGCGTGGATGATGGGCTGCGACCCTCCACCAGGGGTTCCTGCAACAACAAAACACTCTCGAGATCCACAGGGAAAGTGACATTTCAGCATGCAGTGTACTTGTGAAGCAGGGTTGGCCAACCATAACGAGGTGGCCGGGGACAGGCTAGCGGCCACGTCTTGCTGTGGCCTGTCATTCGTTCAGGACTACTAGGCAAGTCATGGCTAGACCATTACTGGTTATCTTTCTTTTAGTGGTTTTAAATGACACTTGAAAAATGATTTTGGACCTACACCATCTGCTTTATTGTATGTTACACAAAGTCCAAGGTATGACAACGGAGTAGATTAATACACAGAGTAACGAAATATCGTGGCTTATTTTATTCTGCATTTGCGTTCTGGTTGGTTTCGAATATCTTTTGTATGCCGCAGAGGAATTAACCCGATGTGACTGTAGTGCAGCTACATTTCTTATGACCAAATACGGCCACTAAAGTCGCCAGTTTTTCACACTAGTTTCGAGATTTGCCCTTCCAAGTTCATCGTTAAACGTAATACAGCTGACAGGGAACTCCTCAAATCGACTGATTTGGTAAGCATACATAAAATAAATGGAGTGAATTTTTTTATTTTTGGCCAAACCTTTGGAATCGTGCGACATACAGTGACCCATCTACGAAATAATTTGTAATTCAGTATGTAATTCAGGATGCTGAAACACAGCCGTTTGTTTCCGTGCCCGCTAGGAGTTGAAACCCCGATCACAATGCACTTCGTTAGCCTCAGTAATACGACCATTCACAGTAGCAGCCTCGTTCAAAGTACACTGCAAATAGAAAACTAAGGTTTGAAGTCGCCCGAAGACTGTCACGAGCGCGGGAACATAACAAACGTAGTTTTAAGCCGGTTCTTCGTTGTAGTAAAGTCCTTTTGGAATATCAATTATATGCAGCAAATGTATTTATCGGTAGGGACACCCGATTCTCGCGAAAAAAATTTCATGACCAGTTGTATTTCAAAACACTGTAGCTCATATTCACTTTCGTGATTGGATGGTTCACGTGTTATGCGTCTTGACTGCCTGCCCGCAAATTACAGACTAACAGAATTCGGAGTTATCTGATTCTGATTGCCCAATAAAGTAATAGAAAGTTTTTTTTCTCACAAAGACGCGCCTCCAATAAGCGAAAGAAAACTGCTAGTATGCCCTTACGGTTTCGAAACCTATCACGTGGGGAAATCTTTTCGCGAAATTCGGATGTCCGTATTTATCAGTGTAGCTATCAGGGTAATGTAAAAATAATGCTAGAATTAATATATTACACCCGACTTGAGTAATAAACTGCAGTAAATTGTTTAAAGATACTAAAGATAATATTTTAAAACATATATTTTATAAACTTCGGAAATGTCGTAAAATAAGTTCGAGACTAATTTCTAGGGTCACCTGTCTTCCGCGAAAAAATTTACGCGGAGGCTAGATTTCAATATCCTATTTGCACGCTTGACCATTGGCCGCTTTTCTTTGTGCGAAGACTGTTATATGAGTGAGTCAACCAATATCAAGTTTATCTGTTATTGGCCGTCCGTAATTCGTGGGCAGACAGATAAGACGCGTCGTAACAATTCAAATGAAATGATCAAATGACGAAAAGTTGTTCGGAACTGAAGTATTTTGGAACACAACTTGTCCTGAAATCTTTTCGCGAAAAAAATAGGTGCCCCTACTAATATCGGAAAGTTCTACACATACATTATTTCAGGACAAGATATATCTAAAACACACGTGTATTTCTTTTGTATTTGCAATGGAATCAAAGTTTATTAGACACGCCCAGGTGAACTTTGAGCCAATAGCAGACCTGCAAAGAAGCAAGCACCGAATCCCATGCCACGTGGTCTGAGGTAAAACTGGCTACACACTGGAACAGCAGCCGATGAGCAGAGAGGTGATACTTGAAAACACATAGGATAGTGGAGTCCAGCCTACATGTCGTTTCAAATGTGAAATATTCCTGTCCCTACACATTATACACAGGATTTAAAAAAATAATAACTTTGCGACAAGAGGTGTTATTTAAAAATAAATCTATAGAAATTATTTTAAAGTAAGAGTAAGTATGTTCTGTTGTCACACATTTTTTTTATACGTATATTTAACGTGCTGCGGTTTGGATTAATTAATTATACTTTGCTCATTCTAAAGAGAATAATCATAAAGAAATGCGCGAGCTGTCCTGTGTATGCGTCACTTAAGGTTTTAGCTTTAAAGGCTGTACACGATAAAGTGAGTAATTTAGAAATGAACCTTAGAGAAAAGTCACTGCCCCTGCATGCATATATTTTAATGGGTGCACTGAGTGACATTCGCCCGGTAAAGTTGGCAACGATAGATGAAAAGTAGTTCCATATCCTAACTTAAAATAATAAGTGTTAGGTAACCATTCATAACTTAAAATTATTTCTTTCGCTTTCTGATTTTTTAATGCGTCGAAGTGTAAAAATTAGAAGATTTGTCAAGTATTTACTTCCTTAATAATTTCAGAGTTTCATTTGATCCACTCACGAATAAAGTGTTGAGGCCCATGGTAATGTTAATTTTACATAAGGCGCGGGATTACACAACGAGTATACAGGAAGACCTCAAGCATGGTTTTCAAAAGTACTCATTTTACCGTGGACAGCCTATACAATAAAATTATTGCGCAGTAAAATAATTCCGTACCAGTAATAGCCGCAGCCACTGGGCCTTCTTCGCTGACTTCTAAGACAGCCTTCTGCTTCACCTGGCTGACTGTCAGCTGATCGGCCTCCGAGATGCCGCTCAGGTCAGCTGCCGAGGTGAATACGTCCCTTATGCCCAGCTGACAGTCAACAAATAAAATTTGTGTTTATTATTTTTTCTTTTGTAGAACCAAGCAAGATTATTATTTATTTATTAAAATTATTACTATCGACCACTTAACATATTATCTCTAGAGACATGAAAAATTCGCGGATTCATTTCGGGACAAGCTAGAATTCAAAACACGTGAGTTTATATAACTTAAGCCATTGGTTCACACGGTGTTTGACACCTCCTGGAGAACGGTGTCGAATTGTCGCCTTCCACTGTGGCAGCAGACAGCCAATGTGCTGTTGATATCGGCATATCTGTACGCAAAGCTGTAGAGTCTAGTTTGCAGGTCATTGAACTCGCGAATTTTTCATGTCTCTTATTATCCCGGATACACTCGTTCGCGCATGACATGTTGCAGAACAGGTAATATAATGGTCGTTGCTGTACAAGAGAAGAAGCTAGCACCAATGCAGAAATTGACTTTCCCTGGACAATACTATTATTGCCTGCTAGTGACACACCAATTATTTGATGACTGGTTGCTCCTTGCGCCATTTATGTACAGTAACACTCTCCATAGTTTTGAAAGTGTCATTTGTTGTGATAGTAAATCCGTAAGTACTTCTTCCATCATACATTTCTTATCTTGTAGCACGCACCGCCATAAAATGAAATATTAATGTACACGTTAAAAGGCTACTATTCCAACAAGAGTGACTTTGAGTGACTGCATCCTGTGTACCTGAGACCCCGCACAGGATGTGGCTAGGGAAACAACGTCCAATATGAGAAGTACCTCCACATGGTGGAAGACATCGTTCATTACTGAGAATACATTACGTACTCTCATAGACAACTTCTACCTGTAACAGTCACCACAGACACACCTTTACTGTTCCTTACATAAGGCAGAGTGTTACACTTAGAGCTAGTGATTTTCCGCGAAAAAAATACGAGCACACAGTAGTTCGTCAAGACCCATATTTGGCAACGCCACTCAGAATTCGTCAACATCGGCACATCTCCTACGTGATTCGTGTGCAGACAGTTAATGCGTGTCGAAAAGTAATTCAGCCAATCAAGATAGGTAAACGACCCTACGGTGTTTTGAAATATGACGCGTCTTGAAATATTTTCGCGAAATTTCACTACCTCTAGTTATACTGATGCTATAGTTGCGCAGCTGTAACATCGCAGGGAGCTGAGCCAATGCATGGCCACTTCTCCCTGGGAGAGGAAACAATTGGGCGACGGTAGTATGGCAGGTGGGAGGGAGCGCCTATCAGTTGCCTGTGCTTGGTGCTTTGCAAGTCGTTCTGCCTCTCTCTTTCACTCGAGTAGGCGGAGCCAAGCTCGATCTTAGGCCGGGGTGACCAACTATAGTACAGTCCCGAACAAAATAAATCCCTTCTTTGCAACGCCTAAAACGGTATATGTATTTGTAACTGAAAGCATCAACCTTTTGAGGACGGCACAAATTTACTGGCACTGATGAAAAAGCTGAAATGATCTGCCTATACAGAGCAAATCAAATCACCTAAAACTTGCACCACAAATATTTCGAAAATGATAAGAGCTATTGGATTGCTGGTTTCACAGAATTGAAGTTTAGAAAATGGCTCATAATTGCAACCCAGACACAGATTTGACTAAGTATCAGAATGTTTATTTCTTGACAAAGTAAGATTTTTTCAAATGGTACAATGACTACTCACCCAGGAAGTTAAAACCATAGGAAATTAGAATATCAGTGGTGTATTTCGCAGAATTCTAGTGCAATTAGTCTCGCTAGTGCTATCATAACATGACAATTTTAAATATCTACAGTTATCTGTCCCAGTTAAGTGCTTAAAGGCCATTCACGGTAAAGTGAGCACTTTTGAAGCCCTAGTTACTTTTTTCTTTCTACTAATTTATATCCTCCCACCACTCGTTAATGTAAACCCTGCCGTGTGACTAATAAACGCATTGTATACATTCACCATACCCAAAATTAAAAGTCCGAGATCGCAATGAAATTTATTTATTGGTTATTATGTCTGATGAAACAGCGTCAAAAAGTGCTCACTTTACCGTGAACAGCCTATAGTTACTAGGCTACGATGTTAGTATGTATGTTTAGATTCTGTTTCCTTTACACTGATTGCATTAGGACCTCCTTGTGGTAACTATTCCGCATCATGCCGCGACATACGTAACAGGTTTTGCAATTCATCATGTTCACTTAAGAAATTATAAAAATCAAATGATTCTTACGAACTGGAACGCTTACTTATTTGAGTTTTCTTACTTAGATTCCTATAAAGTCTAGCGAAACAGTAAAACTATTAAAGTGTGAATGTTGTCTTCAAAAGCAAAGGGATTTCCGTATGAACGTAGCCCCGTGTATACGCGTATATTCCTGACAGGGTTAAAGAGAGGTTGATATAGTGAGCACTCTCTCCTACTTCAATAATTGACACTAAGACAAACTTCACAAATCAGGAGTATATGTATCCACATACATACAAGGTAGCTGTCCTACTCTTGTCTTTGGTGTGCGCTTAACATCGCTGTCTTGAGAGCCGATGAGGGTGAATAGAGGTGAGTACGGAGTAGCGACGTGAATGTTGGGAAGGGGAGGGGGAGGGGGTGTCCCCGAGAAAACTCTCCCACCAACAGCAACATCCAGCCGCGTTTCCCACATGCGAAAAGCCGGTTGAGTTCGGCGGGAACCGAACCCGATCCACCTTGATGGGTGGGAAGTACACCAAGAAGGTCCAATAAAGGTGGTTAAAGTTGTTATAATACTACTTTTAAAAATGTCTCACCAATTGAAGTGTTACTATCTTTCACGCACTGAGGACTATTTTTGCTGGATGAAGCACTCTTTGTTTGGCGCAACCAAGTTAATTGTTTGTATGGGAACGACACGTTGTCGTTGAAACAAAATTATTACCTTATTCTTATTTAGTTGCCTCAAACTGTAAGATTTGGTTGAATGCAGTAAATACCTGTTTGGTTCTACGCACATTAAAAAAAAAATTAGGTTATTATAAAAAGTAAATGAAAGCACGACGGTGACTCGAGCCCGCATAATTTGCGCCCGAGCACTACCGTAACGATCTCAGCTCAACTGACTTCTGATGAAGTAGGAATGTTTTCAAGAACACAAAGTTCAAATACTGGACAATGAACGTAAATAAATATTTCAAGTTTATCAGATTTGTTTTTTAGTTTCCAGATGAACGGAGGGCCACAGTGGCCACGGTGGCTGAGCGGTTAGCCCGCTCGCCTCCCACCAAGGCGAACCGGGTTCAATCTTCGGCCGGCTCACCAGATTTTCGCAAGTGGGAATCGTGCCGGACGATGCCGTTGGTCGGCAGGTTTTCTCGGGGATCTCCCGTTTCCCCCACCCCATCATTCCGGCGCCGCTCCATATTCACTTCAATCACCTTCGCCGGCTCTCAAGACCTCGCTGTTAAGAGCCACCCAAATCTCTTCACTTCACTTCACTCCCTCCAGTTGAACTAGTTTTATTGGGATCCTTATACCATTATTAGGCATCGGTACATGTACTAGGAAACCTGTTTCTATCCTGATCGTTAGAAAAATTACAAACTCTAGAGCTGTATTTTCTAGTGGCCAAGCAAATACGTACAGTTGTATGAACTAAATATGTTGTTGGATGTTTAATTTGTTTTACCCAACACAGAGGTTCTGTTTATTCCAGCGTGTATTTTGTTAGATGAACGAAGTACATTTTGTTTGTTTGCAAGTCTTGTTGACTCAATAAAATATTTTGCTGGGACTAGTAAATGTATGTTTGGCGCTATATAAAAAAATTTGTTTTGTTATCTTGAAGAAGTCGTTTTCTCAGTACATGGAAGCATCAGCAATCTCTCAAGTCCTTTGATTCATCAAGAAAAACACCGAAAAAAAAAAAAAAAGAACATTTGACATCACAAATATTACTTTATAACATAATATCTTCAGAGACTTGTGTCTTCACTTGTCTCTATTGACAAAAGAACTCACTTGCTGGACACGTGCATAACTTGCATACCTTCTGAAGGATCGGGATGAAGTCCAGTTCCTGTTCAGCCTTGAACTTGGGCAGCGTGACTTCAACTCTGACTGGAGACTCGCCCGGCTTGATCTGGTCCAGGCTGCTGATGCTGGACAGCAACTTCTCCAGGCCGTCCACTTCTCCAGGAAGAACTATCACCATCCTCACCTCACCACCCTGCAAATATACTTTCTTTTGTTGTATGTACGATGTCCATATAATTTGTAATGGGGCCGCGGTGAATGAGCGGTTAGACTGCTCGCATCCTACCAAGGCGAACCGGGTTAAATCCCCAACTGGGTCACTCCCGGATGCTCGCAAGTGGGTAGCGTGTCTGACGATGCCGCTGGTCAGCGGATTTTCTCGGGGATATTCAGTTTCCCCAGCCCTTGCATTCCGAGCTGCTTCATACTCACCTCACTCACACTCATCGGCTCTCAAGACCTCGCTTTTAAGTGCCGCCGAAATCTCTCAACTCAACTATAATTTGTAATGAGTAGGAGAAAGAATAACAGGTTCACTGATCTGTCTATAGCCGTCGAGTAAGGTGAGAATATCGAGGATGGTAGGGGGGGGGATGAGCTCACCCCTCGTCCACTTTTCAGGCAGCAAGAGTGCCCCCCCCCCCCCCACCTTTTAGCTGTTAGACAATTGTAGGTTTCTGCTTGAGTGTGTAATAACTAGAGCTATACATGTTTTGCGGAAAAAATATGACTACACGGTTGACTTCAATACTACTATAAGTCCCCATCAGTGGGACAACCGATTTTCGCGAACATATTTCGTGACCATATGCATTTCGAAACACTTAAGAAAAGATCCACTTTCGTGATTGGATGATTTCTGTGTTACGCGTCTTAGGTGTCTCCCCGCGAATCACAGAGTACAATTCCGGAGTCACCTAATTCTGATTGGCGAGTCAAGTAAGAAAATGCCTTCTCACAAAGACACGCCTCTAATAAGGAACAGGAAACTGCTGGTATACCTTTATGGCGTTGAAAACTAACAGGTGCAGGAATATTTTCGCAAAATTCGGGTGTCCCTACCCATCAGCAGTTTGTATATTGCCATTGGTTTCCTTCTGCTCGAGAAGGCGTTTCCATTTTGACCGGGCCACTCAGAATTCAACAACATCGGCACGGCTCCTACGTGATTCATGTGCAGACATTTAAACGCGCTAAAAATTAATTCAGGTAATCAAGATAGCTAAACGAATCTACAGTGTTTTGAAATATAAGTTTTCTTGAAACATGTTCGTGAAACTTCACTACCTCTAGTAATAACTCTTTCAGTTCTGTACTATTTGACCTTTCGAAGTGTTACAAGCAAGTAATATTTTGATTCGTACTGTACTCACACTGATCCAACATTTACTTCATTCATGTAACCAGTGAAATGTGTGATTGGTATCATTCATGTAACCAGTGAAATGTGTGATTGGTATCATTCATGTAACCAGTGAAATGTGTGATTGGTATCATTCATGTAACCAGTGAAATGTGTGATTGGTATCTAAAACCACTAACAAACCGGAGCTGTATAAACGTCTACACGTCACATAACCTACAGGGAAGATTGCGACCGCACTTGACATTGATTCCAGCTGCGCACAGCTCTTGCCATGTATACTTACTTCATCTGCAGCATGTCCACTGTAGTGCAACCAAAGGCGTGAAGACAACGCGAACACGCTATAACAGCCATTTTAGAAATAATCGTGCATAAAATATGTTTTACTATGCAGTTTGAGATGGTAAACTCGACAAGTGGGCCACCTTGTAGTCGAGTGCCACCACCTCGGCGTCCAAGTCTTTGTAGTAGGCGTAGCGGAACTCGGCCATTGTCGTCATCATGTCTGTCTGCACAGTCGTCTGGCTGTCCACGTGGAACGGCAGCTTCTTCGTCTTGGAGGAGTTGAAGCCGTTCTCCCAGCTGCCGTGGAAGTACAGCGTGCTGGCCAGCAACAACTTGGTCTGCGAGCTCACTTCCCCTGCACAGCAGTATACAACTTGCAACCAACTGAAGGCCACTTCAATTAGTTTAGAACGGGAAATGATACTTTCTACTTGTAAAGTGAAGTGCAGAGGTTTGGGCGGGGCCTGAACTACCTTGCACGGAGTTCGAAATCCGCTATTTTTAAATAAACCACAAACGCGTACCCGTGATACAGATGCACGAAAAGAAAACACACTTCAGGGGAGGTATAGGCTGTTCACGGTAAAATGACCATCTCTGAAAGCCCTGCTTAAGATCTACTTGTAAGCACGTTCTGTATTTTCCCGCCTTATGAAAAATTGACATTCCTATGGACCTGATCACTTTATTCATGCGTCGGTCAAGTAAAACTGTGAAATTATTAGGGAAGTAAATATTATACAAATATGCTCATATTTGTTCTTCGATGTATTAAAAAAGAACAAAGTGAAAGAAATAATTTAAGTTATCACAAATGGGGCCCTAACACTTTTTATTCAACGTCAAGATTTAAAACTATTTTCTATCCATAGTTACCAACTTTACTGGACAAATGCCACTTGGTGCGCCCATTAAAATATATGCATTCAGGGGCAGTGACTTTTTTCTAAGGTTCATTTCAAACGTGATCACTTTATCGCGAATAGCCTTTACGTAAAATACTCTCAATACATCATGTGCAATATAAATGCTATTCCCGAACCCTCCAACATAGATAAAAATTGGGGTTTTTCACTTGCCTGTATCTCATAGAAACCTGCAAAATCCACGTTATTATTTGAGGACATTTTAAACTGAAAACACATTTCCTTTACTATACGTTTTTCATTGGACCATTCTTAATTTGACACGACCCTGGTAACTCTGCACCTATAAATGAACACTTCACAATCGTATACCCGAATCACATGCAGTCCAATCAGGAAGGGAGTAACCTAACACCTAGGCAGCAGCCAATGGAGACACGACGCCTGTTCGAGTATAAACAGGACTGTGAATTTTAGCTTGAGGCCAAAAAGTAACGTGAATTCTGCTGGTCCCTACTCGTAATTTATTTGTCGGAAACCTGGGAAACTAATATGGGGACCTTCACTGAACTCTGTTGCATAATTTATACCAATGAAATGATAAGGTCGCCGCTTAAGTCCGATAGGCACACACAGTACGAGGGAAATACTGCACGCCAGTTCAGCGCCTTGCGCGTACGAGTGATGGGGCACTAGGAGCACGTGTCAGTGTCGCCCTTATCGCTAGCGAAGTGAGTATGGAGGAGCGCCGGAATGCAATGACGGGGGAAATTGGGGATGGCCGAGTAAACCCGCTGACCAGCGGCATCATCCGGCACGATTCCCACTTGCAAAAATCCGGGAGTGACCTGGCCGGGGATTGACCCCTGTTCGCCTTGGACACCATGGCCCCACACGTTTTAGAAAATTGCATTCAACAGAACAACGCACCGCATTCGTGCGCACTCAGTTTAATTACGTTTTGTGTTACTACTATTTCTTACTAGGCATTACCAACACACCTATTTTCTCTCTCATTCTATCCATATTAATTACAAATGAAATATTATAATTTGAAGGTGAAACACAAAAGAATTCAATTGAACCCAAATTAAAGTTATTATTATTTTAACGCAAATAGATAACACTTTTAATTCATGACATATTTTAAAACAACACAACATGTAATATGGGGGTGATTTTTCAAAGGGTTGATCTAAAAAGTACGAAGAAACCGCGAATATACAATTACTAAGAATATGAACATTTCGCGAATTCATTTGAGGACAAGATAAACGTCCAAAACGTGTACACTGAAGTCACGTTTGCAATTGAATAACACTCCCTGGACGATCCTGAGCCAATAACAGACTTGCAAGGAAACAAGTAGTGAGTGTCATACTGCCAGGTTTGTGGTAACTCTGGCTACTCTCTGCAGCAGCAGCCAATGAACACACATCTAAGGCTCGAGTGTCCACAGGATTGTGCAGTTCAGTCAACAGTCATTCAACTCGCGAGATTTTCTCATCCCTAACTATTACATAGGGTGCAACCCCTTAATGGCTACCAAAAATATATAAACGTGTTAAACGTGCCTGTAAACGTGCGCTTACCTGAGTTGAACAAATTTGTTATCTTGTCGGCGGTGCTGTTCCTCACCCACAGGTTGATGACGTCAGCAGCGCTGCTCGTGTTTGAGAAGTCCACGGCCTCGACGTCAGTCATGAAGCTTGTGTGGGCGATGTCCTGGAAGGACTTCTTCACAGGACACGTCTTGCTGACGAACATAGCGTCCGCGAGGTCCAGGGTGTAGTTGGAGGTGCTCTACGGACATCACATCATCCATACGGCGAGTGAGTGAAGAGATTTGGGCGGCTCTTAAGGCTCCTATGTACTGAAACGTGTTCTGCGAAATCGTTGTTTGCGCGTAAACGCGTGTCTCGGTAAATACATCTTCTGGAAATACGAAGCTTTGCCAGAAAGGATCAAAGCCTGTTGTTTATTTCGCTATCTTTTTATCTTTATCATATTAATAGTATTAATGGATAAAAGAATCGTGAAAGTGGTCAAATATCACATTTTTAAAGCTTCTCTATGAAGTTTCTTTAAGCGGTAAGAGAAAAGTACGATTATACGCAGGTAGTTTGATCTGTGTACTTTCATCGCGTGTAATAAAACCCTACAGTTACACATCTAGTTTACACAGTAAAGCGTTAGGACGGAAACACTGCACCCCTTGTGCGTAGGAGCGATGAGGCACTAGGCGTGCGTGTTAGTGTCACCCGTATCGCTCCCTCGCTTCTTGACCTTGGAAACGCAGCTACATAGTTCTCTGAACATTAAGGTCTTGAGAGCCGATGAGGGTGAAATTACGTGAGAATGGAGCAGCGTATGAATGCAAGGGTGGGGGAAGTTGGAGATATCTCCGAGGAAACCCGCCGACCAGCGCCATCGCCCGGCACATGCATGCCACCAAAAAAAAATTCATTAGGCTATATTATAATTTTAAGAAACACTAATCATCTTTTAGACATTCATTAAAACGTTAGAGAAATTGTATGCGACGACACGGTGTAGGGGTGGGATTATCCCTTTTGTATATATGCACACTATAAGAAAATTCACCCCTTCACATGTGTGTAGAAAACAATGTTTGAGGTTTGAGTAAAGAAGGTGTTTTCTGTGTGATATGGTATGAGTGAGACACACACACTCTTGTTGATTCAGGAACTCTGGAATATATTCATAAGATACCCTCATGCACATGACACTTGCAAAAAGTAATAAATTAAGAATATGGGAAAAATAAAAATGTTTTATTCATACCAAAAACTGAAAAGGAAATTTTCATAAGGGATTGAAATGACTTGGTTGCAAATAAAAATACTTGATAGTGTAAAACTAGATTAAACTTTAAGGTTATATTATGTGTGAAAAATCAATTAACATTATCTACCGCAAGTAGTTTTGCTGGAATCTAGAAAATACCACCATCCTCCCAGTAGGTTTCTTAAAGAAAATTAAGAAATTAAATAAAAGGAATTTAAATTAGTGCTGCTGATAAAAATTAAAACTTGAAGAAAAATAAAACTAAATTAAAATATTTAAACCAAGAAGTAGTTCTCTTCGCGTGCCAGTAAAACTGTGCAAAGTTTAACGAGCTCCATTATAAACGTAGTGCAAATGAGTTCTCACTTCTCAAAATCAAATGAAATTTATGTACTTCTTTCTCACCATATCTAGGAAGATTGAAATGACACTTAATAAAAAGTCAAAAGTATTTAAAATAAAATTATTTCGGGTTGTTTAAATGTGGTCCGGCTACTCACTCAGTGGTAAAGCTGGACCCCTGGTTACTACACTAATATTCATAGTAATAACCTATTAACGTTTTCTTCAAAATTTCCTGTAGTAAACTGGGCGCTTTGAAGTGTGCATAGATCACACTTAATACTAATCACGTGGGCCTCGAATTCTAAAAGGAAGTTGACGTCAACTGGACGTAGGCCAAACTCATAGCCTGAATCATGGCGTCGGCGCTTCCCTGAACGGCGTCTCTTCTCCAGCTGGAAACACTAATAGTTCTCCAACTGGAACCACTAATAAATTCTAACTAAAGATCTGAGACTCAGTCCTCTTATTTACATGACTGGCTCAGAAAACTTTACTGCATCTTCTGGGGTCTAAATGTTATCCTAGCATTACGCTGATGCTGATGCCGATGATTTCGGAGATATCTCCCAGAGAAAACTCTCGCTGCTAGAACCTTCGAAGGTCCCTCCCCAGAGCATCAACTTCCGGCAACTATCTAATTAGCTAACCTGAGATATGGGAACTTCTTCCGGTGGAAGAAACAAAAATTTTCTCTATTAAAATTTTAAACATAGTTAAAATAATAAAAGAAAGAAAAAAAAATAGAAATTGAAAAATTATCACTAAGAATCAAAATTAACATATAAGTCAGAATTTACGTATTTAGGTTATAATATATCATATCTCAGAATACTGTTCAAAATATCATAGATTAGAATGTGTGGTCTACAATGTAAATATTACGTGATTTTACTGACTGCCAATAAATATAGGAGGGGTTGAAAAATTAAGAGTTATCAAAATATGTGTAAATAAACATCTGCCAGAGTTACAAAACATAGATGTAGCTGATTAGCATACATGAAAACAAACATAATTCTGTGCTCTATATTAAACCCTGATAGCGGATAAACTTTATGATCGACAGAAAAGAGAGAAACCTCTTCACTATAGTTTAATGAATCCGGAGTATGCCTAACGAGAGAGACTGTTCAAGTAACAAAATATTTTTTATGTAGGCCTATTTGATAGATATTTCACGATATTGTAATACAATATCAATAAAAATTTGATTAAAATACCAAATAAGTTTAAAAATAACTTTTGCATATTTTCCTATGAGAATTATTCGCATTTTAACCTTAATTATTATGCCAAACAAATTTCAACAATTTATACGAACACAATGTTTGATTTCAGTTGAAGTGTTTGTTGAACTCTTAGGAACACCATGAGGAAATTTTCTTTGTAGTCTGGCAGATTGTTCGCAGGTGATTAGGGTTATAACTTCTGGCTATTTTGAATTTCAATTTTATTATGAAACATAAAATAAAATGACGGCTGAACCAATTGAAGAATTTACATGAAATTTGTTCATCTTATTCAAATTACATCCGCAATTATTTTTAAATGTAGCATAATATGACAATTACGCAGAATTTAAAAATTTGTATGGTAAAATATATAAATTAAAAATTCCTGCTACTCCCGTAGTTAAATTTTGTGAATTAAATTTCCATGTTTTTGATACTTCTGTCAAACTATTATTCTATGTAATAAAACAGGTTTATAAAAAATACCCTAAAAATATGGAAAGTCGTTTCGGACACTTGAAAGCTCTTGAGTCTCGGAGGTGTGTTAATTTCTTACCATCATCGGAGTAAGCAGCTGTTTGAAGCCGGCCTGTGTGACGTCATCATCAGTAGGCAGGTAGGTGGCCTTGAGTATCTGTTGTTTGGTAGTGTCCTTTGCGCCTTGAGATAGGAAGCCCAGAGCCACGTACAGGCTGAGAGGGGAGGCAATCAGGTTTTTCTGGTTGCTGCCGATGGCCTAAGACACACGCATACACTATCGTTAATATGGCCGCCTGAGCGAGGTCTGCTTACGAGTACCATTTAAGAAATGTTACGCGTCTATATGAGTTTTTCAGTTCCTCCATTTCTCTCTAAAACATGTTTTTGTGAAGTGTGAAAACGGCTCGAATGGGTGCTTTTTTTGCAGTCATTTATATGCAGAGCTTGTGGTTTTTCGCTAAAAATTACGAGTACACGGTAGACTTCAATAATATAAGCACCCAACAGCAGTGTGTCTATATCCATTGGTTGCTGTCTGCTTGAAAAAGCGTTTTCATATTTAGCCAGGCCACTCAGAATTCGACATCGGCACGGCTCCTGCCTATATTCTCCCCTACAGAAATATCAGTTGTATTTCCACTAACCATCGTCCTATTGGTCTCGACTACACCGGACTGTATCTGGACGTTTACTACCGGCTGGACGTCGGCCAATGAAGTCACGCATTGACTGCACACCAATTAATGTGTCCCGACAGATGTAACATGTTTTACCATTCATCGTGTTCATCTGAGAACTTATTAAAATAAAAACAGTATTATCGCTACTAACCGAAATGTTGATTAACAGTAATTTTTTACTTACATTCCGATGAAGTCCAGCGAAACAGTACAACTATAAAAGTTAATTTTGTCTCCAAGAGAAAATAAGTTTTCATATAAATGTATTTCCGAGTATACACTCGCGTGCTCCTCAAAGGGCTGAAGTAAATAGAGCATGGAAGCAGCGTACACTATAGCTAGGCGCACCTGTTATTCGCTAGAAATTCCATGACTATAGTTGCACTCCAAAACACTTAAGTGCAGATCCACTTTCGTAATTGGATGATTTGAACTGGCACGAGTCTACTCATGAATCACGGACGTTCAATGCCGAAGTAAATTAACTCTGATTGGCCCAGTCAGGCAAGAAGACGTCTTCTTACAAAGCGCGCGGCCAATAAGAAGGGGAGAACTGAACGTATGCACAGGTACAAGCTGTTCACAGTAAACTGAGCACTGCTGTAAGCCCGATCTTAAGATCTGATTACGAGATGCAAGTTGTGTATTCCTACACCATATATAATATTAACATTCCCATGGGCCTCATCACTTTATTCATGCGTGGAACAGTGTAATTATTAGAAAATGAATCATTTTACTATTTGTTAACTTTCACACACTTATATGATTTTTAAAAAAAAAGGCAAAATATGTCAATTCAGTATTCACAAATGGTTACTTACTAATGTCAATTCAATGTTAAGATACTGAACTACTTCCCCTCCATTGTTACCAACCTAACTGGGCGCCTAGTGCCAATCAATGTGCCTGTTAAAATATACGCAGGCAGGGGCAGCGATATTTTT
This sequence comes from Dryococelus australis, assembly GCA_029891345.1. NCBI lineage: Eukaryota > Metazoa > Arthropoda > Insecta > Phasmatodea > Phasmatidae > Dryococelus > Dryococelus australis. The sequence continues at coordinate 7,037,666 of CM057002.1, read as the reverse complement.
CAAAGGTTGATTTCAGAAGTGCTTAATTTACTGTGAACAGTCTATAACATTTTGTCGTCTGTCCTTCGAAAAACACAGGCTGCTCTAACTATTGTTTGTGACTAGGGGCACCAGTTTTTCGCGAAAAGATTTGAGGCCAAATTGTGTTCCAAAACACATCAGTTCAGAACAACATTCGTGATTGGATCATTCGAATTGTTACTTGTCTTACCTGCCGGCCCACTAATCACAGACGGTCAGTATCGGAGAAACTTAATTCTGACTGGCTCACTCATGTAACAGACTGTCTTCACACGAAGACAAGCGGCCTATAGTCAGATGAAGACTGTAAGTGTGCACACAGGATATTGAAGTCTAGCCTCCTCGTAAATCTTTTCGCGAGAAACAGGTGGCCTTACTTATGACTATCGCGATGCAGATACCTCGAGGAGGTCGAAGGAGAATTTCTGGTTTCCTTCTGACACAGTTTTAATTGGGGAGATGCCATTATCTTCGCCTCTTCCGTGGACAGACTTGCCCGCCGTCAAAGACAGTGTAGCCAACAGCACGATACCTGCAGTCACACAATGTATTCACTTCATAGCAGGCTCTTAATACCGAGCTCTTGAGAGCCGACGAGGTTGAAGTGAGGTGAGCATGGAGCAGCGTCGGAATGAAAGGACGGGGGGGGGGGGGGGAGATCACCGAGGAAACCCGCTGACCAGCGGCATTGTCCGCCACTATTCCCAGGGGTGCTGTCATAACTTAGAAATAGATAACTTAGAAACACATAAGTTAGAATTTTCTAAGTTATGTGTTTCTAACTTATGTCTATTCTAAATTGTGATGGTTCTAAGTTGTGTGTTTATAAGTTGTGATCGTTCTGATATTCTAAGTTACAATGTTTCTAAGTTATGTGGTTCTAAGTTGTATGTTCCTAAGTTTGTATTTATAAGCTATGATATTTATAAGTTATGTGTTTATACGTTGTGGTTGTTCTAAATTTTGACTTTCTAAGTTACAATGTTTCCAAGTTATGTGATTCTGCATCGTGCGTTTCTAAGTTGCGTGTTTCTAAGTTATGATGGTTCTAAGTTGCGTGTTTCTAAGTTAGGACAGTTCTAAGTTATGACTTTCTAAGTTGAGATTTTATAATTTATGCCATTTCTAAGTTGTTAATTTCTAATTTATGACAGTTCTAAATTATGATAGTTCTAACTTGTATGGATTGTTCAAGAATTCTAATTTATGCCATTTATAAGTTATGAATTTATAAGTTATGGCAGTTCTAAGTTATGCTAGTTCTAACTTGTGTGGATTTTTTCAAGAATTCTAAGTTATGAATATTCTAAGTTGAGATTTTCTTAGTTATGTGTGGTTCCCCGATTCCCATATGCGAAAATCCGGGGACGATTCCACTGGGAATTGAACTCGGTTCGCCTTGGCGGGAGGGTAGTACTCTAACCACTGCACCACCGTGTCTCCCGCCGGCCGGAGATGCTTTCCACTACCAGTGATTAAACGGAAGCTTTTCATCTGGAATATGCTGCTCCAAGGCCGATTTACGTTACAAGCACAACACAGAATATGCGCAGGAAGTTATTTATTCACGTGTAGGTAATTTTTGGTGTGTACTACACACTGCGAAGCTCAGAAACCAATGATCTCACCTGTGTGGTAAATGATTCTCTAACAGTCTTATTGGTCTTGGTCATAATTGGTTCATATTACTGTAGCTGAACACACAGCATACAGCTTATTGGCTGTGGGGACGAAACAAGTGTTGTGACGACTTAAGTACAGCACGCGTTATAAATTTTTTTGTTTGCAACACCTGAAACGTAAATTAAAGTGGGCCTGGCAGGGTTAAGCGATGTGGCGCAGTGGTAACTAACTGGAATCGCATTCGGGATGACCCGGGTTCGACTCCCGGTCCCCCGTCCTGATTTCGATTTTCCATACTTTCCCGAAATCTCTCCAGGCGAATGCTGGGGCGGGTCCCTAACAATGTCCTTCCCAATCCTTCACCAATCGCTATTCCCTGAGCAACCTGCTCCATCTCTAATGACCTCGATGTCGACGAGATTTTAAGCCCAGCTACAGACTGTTCACGGTAAAGTGAGCACTTTTTGAAGCCATCTCATTTGGAATAATAGTCGATAAATATATTTCGTTGTAGCCTTAGACGAAAATTTTCGAGTCCAGTGAAATATATACACTGTGTTTATTACTTGCATGGCAATATTTATTTTGAAAAGTGGCGGAAGGATAAAAATGGGGACAGAAAGAAAGTAACTAAGGCTTCAAAAGTCTCACTTTACTGTGAACAGGCTATACCTGCTTACCAGTGTACCTCATACGTTATTCTACTTCGGTAATGTACCAGTAGACAGGTTAAAAAGCTAAAACTTGAAAAAGGCACCCTTATCCCTTTCATTTCCGAAATTGTTATAGCGCAGTGTTGCAATCAAAATATTTTGGTTCGTATTGTGCTCATACTGATCCGAAATGTGCTTAATTCACGCAACCAATGATATGTGAGCTTGATAATTAATAAGAGACATCGAGGAAACCATTCACATAGCAGAGCTGTATAACCGTCCACAAATCACATTACCCGAAGAAGAATAGCCTGAAAATCGATTTTTAGTAGAGTTTCAGAAAAGTTGGAAGTAACTGTGAATATACTATAATTAGGGACACCCGAATTTCGCGAAAATATTTATCGAACAGTTATATTTCATAACACTTTAGCTCAGATCCACCTTCTTGATTCGATGATCGCGTCTTAGGTGTCTACCCGCGAATCACAGAGGTACAGTATCCGAGTTACCAAATTATAATTGACCAGTCAAGTACGAAAAGTCTTCTCACAAAGACACGCCACCAATAATAATAATAAAAAAAAACTTGTTTGCCGTAGGTTATTAAAATCTAGCATGCACGTAAATATTTTCGCGAAATTCTGGTACCCCTAACTATAATCTATAATAACTTAATCTACGGACGCTGTGAAAAGAATGTATATTGGTTTATGGTCCCGGCGGCAACCAGTAATAACATTTGGCCATGCTAGTTGCAGCCAGTGGCGTTGACCGGGGAAACTACGCTGTGTGTATGCGTGTCAGCACCGGAATTTGTACAGCACCGACTATGACTGTACCTATCTTGCAACACAACCCATCGTAGGGGACCGAGTATACCCGTGGTAAGTGGCTAATATTATCTGCTACTGTTCCCGAAAACAGGTTGATGAGTTTTTAGTCAAAAAAACTATCATGTATAAAACACGACATAATATAGTACGTAAATGGTAAGTTTCTTCAAAAAATCATGTTTACATAAAATGTTTATATTTACAAAATATATATAGGTTGTTTCGTGTTAAATTCAAGAAACTGAAGGCCCATCCGATAACTGAAGGTTATTTTCAGTCATTTTATTTACAAATAATATATAAATGTAGTAAACTGAACTTCGAACTTAACGATTGAAAGCACTTCTCTTTGTTTGCTGTGCTGAATTTATATTGTGTCGTACCTTCACTTTCGGATAAGCTTTATTTACCACAGTAGTGTGAATACACGCTTTAATGTATGCTAATTTATCCTGTCTCTTGTGGTTTTAAAAATACTCCTAAATACCAATGGTAAAATTACAAGAAAATTTGTTATCACTGATAAAGTAGTAATGTGTCTTTCCAAACTGCTGAAAACTTGCTATTTTTCTAACTAACAAGACAAATTTTATGTGAAAATTCACAACAAATTATGAGTATAAGATTAAGTCACTATGAGAACAGGTTATTTCTTATTACAACTGCAACTGAGTAAGCGTACTGGAGTAATTACCTGCGAAGCTGAGCATGTTATTTTCAGAATGAACAAGCTACCTGAAATTGTCTCCTTCGTGCATTCTCTTTTGTACCGCTGATTATTTACACAATCTATCACGCTGATAATGGGTACTCAAGTGTGATATGATATCTGATTTCTCGACTGACGTACAATGGAACAGTTCTTTTAACTAATCAATATTTGTCGTATGATTTAGTAATATCAAAAAGTACATTTTTATTAACTTATCTGTGAAAAATGCGGCTATTATTGTTTAAAAACTTTTACAAAATTTTAAATGAATTTAATGATATCAATATGTAGAGTACTTGGAGAATAATACGAATAGTTTAAAAATTGAAATAACATAAATTATCTTACTGTCGCTGTTGATATAAGTCTGTTGATATTATTTAATTTACAGAGAATTTGATTTTTGCTAGAGGAAGTGCAGTTTTAACAATTCCTTTAAAACAAACTAAAACGAGTCAAGTAAAGCTAAAGTGTAACTTTTAATTCGAACGAGGCAGCTAAACCAGAGCATTAAACTCAACCCGCTGATAAATTGTCACATACATTCGCAAATGTTATTTTCAAAAATTACTAAAAATGTCTTGCCTGGTAGTCATTCGGCCGGAGAGAGTAAACGTTTGGAATACTGTTGTGCCATTATGTACACACAGGATAAAGAATATGTAAATTTTAGTTATTATTCTTTGTTTATCAATACTATTGTGCAGAGTTATGTTTAAAATACGGGTGACGTACTCTAACGGAATCTCGCTGTATATTACATTTCGTAAAATATCCACGCTGTTTATAATAATTTGTAGAAAGTACTTAATGGCAAAGTTTAAAAACTTTCAATAAATTTTTATAATAACCTATCAATTAAATAGGTTTTATTGAAACACAAAACGCGACACGACGCCTTTATTTAAGGTGTTTGAAACTATCAAGCACCGGTGTAGGGATAAATAACTATCTTTTACTATTTTTCACGTTAGTTCACAAATACAATAATGTTGCTTGAATGTTACTTTCTCTACTGGAAGTCTATGAAGTTGCAAGACAAACGTTTACTTACACGTGAAAACTTTGTGGGCGTGATATTCTCTAGCGAAATAACATTCAGCCAGGCATTTGCTCTTTCATCATTGTCACGAAACTAAATGATGTGCACTTCTAGCCAATCAGATTAGTTTGGATTTGGCAGCTTCTTAACATCGATGTCTTGAGAGTCGATGAGGGTGAAGTGAGGTGAGTATGGAGCAGCGTCGGAACGCAAGAGCGGGCGGGAGAAACTGGAGATCCCCGAGAAAACCCATCGGCTAGTGGCATCGTCCGGCATGACGCGAACATACGGGAGCGATCCCGCCGGGAATAGAACCCGGTTAGTTTAGGTGGGAGGCGAGTAGCCTAACCACTACACCACCGCGTCCCCCGAGCCACTGAGAACCACGCAAGTTAAACACCGTTGTGTATTTTTACACAGACGACACAGTTTCCATTAAAATACAATCCACCACGTGCATAAACTAACCAAGCTGCTATGCTCTATTTGCGATTTCTTCAATCTTTTTGTATCAAACATTTGAAAAATCACCCTATGTATGAAGTGTTTAGTTGTGTCCTAAATATATCGTGTACGATAAGCATTTTATTCTACCGTTAACATAAAAATTACCTTATTTCTGGTAAACTTCAAATCTTACTTATATTTTATCTATAAATTATAATAATTTATTTATAATCAATATGAATAAAATCAGTGAGAAAACACGCATGTAGGTAACGCGTAGTAGAATAAATTAAAATATAATTACACTGAATAATGAGCATGAATGCGGTGCGCTGTCCCTTACGTGTTGTTATCTAAGCTTTGTTTGCACCAGGCGGAGGAATATCCTGAAAGTAGAACTTCAGCAGGGCTTCAGAAAGTGTGAAGGAACAGTGGATGGACTATAATTGGGGACAGGTGTTTTTCGCAAAAATATTTCAAGTCCAGTTGTACTCCAAAACACTTTTGTTCACATGCGCTTTCGTGGCTGGATGATTCCAAATGTCACGTGTCTCAAGTGTCTGTCCGCGAATCATGGACGTCCAGTATTGGAGAACTTTATTACTATTGGCCCAGTCAAATAGGAACATGTCTTCTGACGTGGTCATGCGGCCAATAACCAAAGGAAGTTGTGGTCGTGGACATAGGATATTGAAGTCTAGCATGGCCATATATATATATATATATATATATATATATATATATATATATATATATATATATTCGCGAAATACACCTGTCGCTAACTATAATCATATTAGCCAATTATGTTTTCGCAGTAGTCGTGACATCACTAGGCTGACTCCAGCTCGACGAGTTTTGGAGAGAGCTAGGAGTTGACGGCAGTGCCAAAACCCGGAAGTCGCATCAATGCTTCGTTTCCGGTTGCGTGTCGATTACAGAAAGTGAGATAGTAACGGGAAGGGAGACGTATGAAATGTGTCATACCAGAAGGTAAAGATTTATTTTTGACTCAAACGTGTAATTTAATCCGAGTAATCGTACGTGCTGTAATGCCGGTTATAACCGATGACAAAACAGTGTAATTCAAGCCAGGTTTATTCCTAAAACTGAAACTTTTTTTAATCCTCCGTTTGTATTGTTGTATAATCAAGTTATCTAAAGAAAACATTCCCTACCCGCGCTTTGGGTTACATATTTAATCTCGTTATTGCAGTGTTAACTTACACGCCAACATTTCGTCCCAGGCGTTGTAAGAGAGGAGATTATTGACGTGACAAGTACTTCCTTGTATTAACCTAGTCTATGGAAACTGTGAAAATAATGTCAATTGATCTATGTCCCCGGCAGCAACCAGTAATAACAATTTGTTGTGCCAGCTGCAGCCAATAACATTAACCAGTTAAAAGACACTGTCTGTATTGATACTAGCTCGTGACCTTGTACAGTTATGTCTATGATTGTACCTATTTTGCAACACGTCACAGGTGAACGAGTATACTCACAGTAATATTTGTACAGACGTTAATGAAAACCTTAAACCTGAGTTCCTAGTGCTATACTTAGAATAATTTCCTAATGCAGTAAGTGAAGAGACCTGTAAATTGCTTTTAATTTTTCTCGTAAAATATTAGACGTAGTACCTTTAATACGTCATAGAAAAATGCAAGGTACAATTAATGTATGCTGCCTTTTATATGAAGTTCAGTATCTGTTTGTCGGCATTACAAAATACTGATCGTTCCACTTTTCAACTTTCTTATTTGCTCGAGATTTATTAGTTACTCACCAAACAATTTTCTTGCAAACGACAAAATTAAAATTACGATGGTTATTTTTGATTTGTTGCCGATAACTTAGTAAAATAATAAAAAGACACAGTCACAAACGTTTCCGTTATGCTATTATGATATTGCTAATGTTATGAAGGATATGTACTAGGTTACTTTTTATGTACGAAGCAGATGACTGACATGTTAATTAGAAACAGGAGCAATGTTATATTGCCATCATGCACATATGAATAATAGAAGAAGATATTTTGAAACGATTATACTCGAATATAAAGAGAAACGACCAGAGTTTTATTTTTGTCCTTTTTATTAGGATTTTAAAATAAAGTTATGTAACATCAAAAACAATTGTTGCAAATGAAATTGATTATTTTTCTTTAATCACTGGTGTGAATATGATGGGCAGTAAAAACATGTACGTAAAATTGCGTTTGATTACGACACATTTTTCAATTGGCTGCCAGCCAGTAATGAAGGCAGTACAGTACAGTGTATTGTAGTTGTGTTGCAGTAGGACAGTGGTGAGTCAGAATACAGCGGACAACATGGTGCTCCTGTAGTGGTACAAACAGGAGGTTCACCTACAACTAGGTTTGAATTCCTGTGCAACTGTAGGGCGATAGATAGAGGAAATTAGCGAAACATTCTTTAAGTCAATATATTCTCCACAACACTCTAGTAAGTATATTATTCTATGACTGGATGATTAATTATTAATTCGGCAAAGTAATTTGCAGACTAATCACTGAAGTTGTTCTTTAGAATATCAGAATCTCCACTGGCACAATAACACGAGATAGTGGCTTCATACATGCACGGGAGCCAGTAACGAGAGAAAACTGTCGGATATGTTTACGGTGTGTTGAATCCTAGCAAACAGTAATTTTTTTTCCAGCGATGAATCGTCGTTCCTTCAACGATACAAAATATGGTTGAAGGAACCATATAGAGTCTAATAAAATACCTGCTGGGTTGTAAGTGCCACCTAAATATTATTTACATAGATAGTAATACCAACAATGCTTTGTTGTGTTCCTGTCTGTGATTGTACACTGTAAAATATTTTCTGGTAAACTTCCTAACCTGTAATGGAAGTTATTAACCTATACACTGTATTGTAATAATACTACGCATTTGGCTGCAGATACAGGAGTGTTTAGCAGCGCTACTATACAAAGTTGGGAACTTCCCTACGCATTTGACTGTTTCCTGAGCAAATGCAAGAACATTGCAATGAATGTATAGGGGAAAACATTAAGACTTCTGCTTTCTCACTAAGCGTATACACTGGTATGGTAAATTTTCGAATAATTTCTTAGAGTGTATTTACTACTGCAGCAGAACACTGCGTTCCTGATACAAAACTGATAGTACATCCAACATAATAAATTAAACAATATTTGGGTTTCTCTCACAAAAATAGGATTGTAATAACCTAACACTAGTGCTGAACAGTTATGTAATAAGGTTTGAGGGTCGCAGCAAAATAATATCCCTGTATGTTATTACATTCATAGTTGTTGTATACTGTAGCAAAAACAGCCACATATAGGAATACAGCCAACATTTCTTTTGGCATTGCTATTAATGTTAACAATATTTAGATGGCACCTACAACCCATCATATAGCTCTTTGAATGAATAGTGGAATGGGGCTGAATGACTAGGTGGAGATTTCTGGACATTCACTATTGAGATGGAGATGTCAGTCATGGAAGAACAAGACGGAACACGGAAAAAAATACTAAAATAAGACAATTAATCTATGGAAGAGAAAATAAATATATGTATACAACGTAGGGAATAGAGTCAAAAAACAGGACAGTAGCTAGTTACAAAAAATATATATATGTATATATACACGACCAACAGATTACACATAAAAAAACAACACAGAATAGAAACCTACTTGATAATATTGGGACAACACTGACAAAATATGTAGGAACAAAATGGGTTAACACAACAAACAAAAGCACTCCAACACAGTAGTTTTACGATACAGGAGAAAATGCAAGCCAGGTATGATGTTAGTCAAGAATATATTAAACAAAACCAGAAAATTCCATGAAGAAATCGAATTAAATAAAAAAGGACAACAAGCTAAATGCGGAAAACTAATATATATATATATATATATATATATATATATATATATATATATATATATATATATATATAAATACGAAATACATACGACCAACAGACAACATACCGAAGACGACACAGGCTAGTCATATACTTACACAAATAAGACAACACAAGGTAACATGCTGGCGGCTTTACTGGGATTGGGCAAACTTACTGGGGTCAAGCTTACCTCCTATGCTAACTTAATCTGAACTACAAGGGGATGGAGAAAAAAAAAGGCACTGTAAGGCACTGTAAAAACCCCTCGACAGAAAATAATTGCAAGATTACATCCAATTTATCAAGTAGAAAAGATTTATACTAGAACAGAGGTTGGGAAAGAATAATCTTTATTGAAAGGGTGTTTGAAACACACTGTTTCCTTGATTTTTATTTTTATTTTGTCGGCTTCCTGAGGGAGTGGAGTTGAATTTTCCCCATATAATTTTACGGCTGTTTTCCCAAGCATATTCGGGAAGTCAAGATTTTTGAGCCTTTCTTGTAATTGTTTTTGTTATTTAATTCGGGTCGAAAGATCTCTGTCAGTTTCACCTATGTACATATGGCCGCATTCGCAGGAGATCTGACATACGCAGTGTTGTGGGTTCGTAGTTTAAGTGTTGCTCGTTTCACCCTGGTAACTATACTTTTAATAGGGGACTTTGACCGGAATGCTGTTTGTAGTCCATATTTGTCTTATTTTTTCAGAAAGAGTCGGAATGTACGGGATAACTGAAGGGTTCCGCCAGGTCTTTCGGTCTCTTTGGGATTGAGTGATCTGGTTGGTTTCATCTGCTGCTTTATGATGTTGGTTGGATAGCCATTAGCCTGGAGTTATATATTTTTTGTTCGATTGCGTTCATCCACAACAGATTTAAGTATTTTTTCGTGCTCAGTCTTGTTTTCCCATGGCAAACATCTGAATGTCCAGAAATCTCCACCTAATCACATGACTGTCTCTATTAACAGACAAGACAGAACAGACTTCAAAGAGGTGGCGTGACAAGCTGTTCAGTCGACGTGGCGTAATCCGTACGAATCGCAACAGCCACAGTGCTGTTGCAACAGCGACTGTGTCGCAGAACGACAGTGGCTGTTGCAAAAACGGCGTGAACCGACGTGTGGCACAGAATGGCCGACAGTTTTTTTGTTGAAGTGTTTAATGATGAGGCAACGTTCAATTACTGAGGGAGACTATATGTCCTGGTTTGCTGTGTGACACACATCGCGTCTGAAACAAACTGATTGTCTGTGCACATCGGTTTGTTGTAGCGACAGAGTTCGTCCTTCAGCCTCCCACGCTGCTACTGCTCTTCAGTGAGGAAGACAGAGCACTGCACTCTCTCCTCTCTTTTCTCGAAACCTTGAGTTCAGCTGAGAGATTTGAGCGGCTCTTAACATAAAAAGGTCTTGAGAGGCGATGAGTGTTAAACGGGGTGACTATGGAGCAGCGCCGAGATATGTAAGGGCGGGGTAAACGGGAGATCCCCGAGAAAACCCATCGTCCATTGGCATCGTCCTGCACGACTCACACTTGCGAAAATCCGGAGTGACCCGGCCGGGGATTGAACCTGGTGGGAGGCGAGCAGGCTAACCGCTCAGCCACCGTGGCCCCTACCGAAGTAGTACAGTACAGTATAGTGTAGTATAGAGTGCGGTGTGTACAGCAGGAGTGTATTGAGTGTGAATACATTGAACAACATATCTAGCGTTCCTGTATAAATAAATATAGGCGGTTTATTCATAACTTGTCTGTAAATATGTAGAGACGTTTCACTCTAAATCTGAATCAGTGATCTCAATCAGTCGCGTTATTTAAATATACTTCAATTAATGTGCTGCTGGTGAATCAGTGTGCTGCACCGAGGTTTACTGTCAGACCAGGGCAGTTCACTGGAAATAAGAAAATTACTGTTTGATAAGTGAATAAAGGCGGTTCACATTAACATGAGCACTTTTGAAAGTCCTGCTTAAGATATACTTGTATACACGTAGTGTATGTTTCCGCCTTATGTAAAATTGGCATTGCAATGGGCCTCATCACTTTATTCATGTGTCGGTCAACTGAAACTGTGATATTATCAAGAAAGTAAATACTTTACAAATATGCTCATTCTTTACACTTCGAAGCATTACAAAATAGAAAGCGAAAGAAAAAAACTTAATTTATCACAAATGGTTACCTAACCATTTTTATTCGACGGTAAGATATGGAACTACTTTCCATCCATCGTTACCAACTTTACTGGGCTCATGCCACTCAGTGCTCCCATTAAAATACATGCAGGTAGGAGCAGTGGTATTTTTCTAAGGTTGATTTCAAAAGTGCTCACTTTATCGTGAACAGCCTTTACCAATAGCTACACACAACAGTAGAAGTCTACTGATTCAAGTGGAACAATTTCAACAGATCCGCATTCGAATTAACTGATTTAGAGCAGTTTTTAACTGTTTTACTTTGAGAGTGCATTACCGGAGTTACCGTTTTTGCTAGTCAGTCGTATTTGCAGGTGAGCAGTTGAATGTTGGGACACGGAGTCTGGTTGTGCGCAACCAGCGAGATCGGTCTACCTCATCTTTAGTCTATGGTTATTTCGCTTCTGTATCGTCAAGCACTCTGTGACCATACAGTGTGGCAGGGGCTGGACGACAGGAAGCTGGCCCGAGTACACACAATGAGGTGGAGTATCATGTTGCGGAACAAGCAGCAGCCTGTATGCGCTCAGTTGAGCAGAAGTCACGTCGGCACGTACCGTCGTTGTGGGTGAGGATCGCGGTATATATGGAGGCAGCGGGACAGTACAGTCTGAGACAGCAGCATCAGGCAGTATGTGGTGGCTACTGGCGTGTGCGGTGTGTGTGGGCGTGGCCAGCGCAGGGGAGAACACCTATGGCGAGGTGCCAGACACCATTAACCTACATGCTATGATGCGTAATGACCGTGTTGTCGCCTCGTATGAGAAGTGCCTTATGGACGAGGGCCCTTGTACCAAGCATGGAGAGGCTCTCAAGAGTGAGTTACTAACTTAACTTGATCACCCGGGTGGGGGAGGAAAGGTGGCTGAGCGGTTAGCCTGCTCGCCTCCCACCAAAGCGAACCAGGTTCAATCCCCGGTCGGGCCGCTCCCGGATTTTCGCACGTGGAAATCGTGCCGGACGATGCCGCTAGTCAGCGGGTTTTCTCGGTGGTATCCCGTTTCCCCCGCCATTTCATTCCAGCGCCGCTCCATACTCACCTCAATCACCTTCATTGGCTCTCAAGACCTCGCTGTTAAGAGCCGCCCAGATCTCTTCACACACTCAGTTCACTCACTTACTTCCTTACCTCACCACCACAGGCTAACTGCTTCAACCTTCACTGGGTACTTCTGACATTCCTGCTTTGTATCCTGCCTGTTGTCCATACTTACATATGCACCTGTTAGGCATGGCGAGAACAACGCAAGTTCGTAAACCTGGAGACTAGACTCTTATATACTGTAGCCTCAGTACATTGGCGCCCGCCTCAGTGAGTAGCCAGTTACACCCAGACCAGGTAGCAAGGCATTCCGTCTCTTATTGACTTGCAGCAGGACGTTTCTGAAAGACTGCGATGAAAGAGCAGAAGAATTCAAACATAAGCGTGCTTTTAAGGTCATAAATTCAATAAAAACCCTGGTCGTTGCCGAAGAGACATCTGAATATAAGATGATGCTTATATTTTTACGTAACCATTGCAGAAAATCAAAAATTTCTACAAACAATTTTTTTTACACATGTATGTATCCGGTCAACAGTCAGTTATGTACTCCCCAAACATATCTTTTAACAACTTGTGGTTGCACACTATCACAGGCATCAAGGACAAGGTGGCGTTCGTAGATAGGTGGGTTGGTAGATAGGTAGGTAGGTAGATAGGTAGGGGGATAGGTAGATAGGTAAGTAGGATAGGTAGGTAGATAGGCAGGAAGGGCTTAACGTCTCGTCGGCAGCGAGGTCATTAAAGATGGAGCAAGTTGCTCATAGAGGCAGGAACTGGGGACGAATCGGTCATTCCCTGTGGTAATGAACCATCCCAGCATTACAAAGAGTGAGTTCGGAAAACCACATAGAACCGAGCTCAGGATGCTGGGTCGGGATTCGAACCCAGCTCCTCTCGAACGCGAGTCCAGTGGTTTGCCACTTGCTCCGCCTGGCTCGATTACAACGTTTATTAGTGGCTTGCTGTCAATCTATGAAGTGCCAGTTTGACTGTGTATCTGTGCATTTTTTTGTCTTCGAAAATGATATAGATGGTTTAGAGTTCCCGTTGGCGTTTAAGAATGGGATAGACCCCACTTTTTTTTTGTGATATAGTTGTTGGCCCGAATACGCGTATCTCGGCAGATAAATGTTCTGCAAACAATTATTTAAGTGCCAATTTATATATTTTTTATAGTAAATGTATTCTTGGAGGAAAAAAATCGTGAATATGGTCAAATATTGCATTTTGAAAGCTTGCCTTTGCAGTTTCCTTAAGCGGCAAGATAAAAGTATAAAGATACGGGCGTATTTTAATCTGTTGGCTTTCATCGCGTGTAATAAAATCCCAATGTTACATATTTAATTTGCACAGTACAGCGTCACGACTGCACGACTTGCGCGTAGGGACGATGAGGCGCTAGGCGTGCGTGTTGGTGTCGCCCGTATTGCTCTCTCGCTTCTTGACCTTGGACGCGCAGCTCCATCCCATTGTTAACCGCGGGAATTTAAGCGGTGATGGCGGGATGGTGAAGGGAGGCGAGGATGGAGCAGCGCCGGAGTGCAAGTGTGGCAAGGCCGCCCAACAGCAACTGTCCATCACGTGCGAATATCCGGGTTGATCTCGCCGGGAATTGAACCAGGTTCACCTTGCCGACAGGCGAGTAGTTTAATCACCGCACACCTGTGACCCTAATAAGAGTACACACTAACCTACCGCATTCATTCATACGGTAGTAGTAGAAAATTACATCGTTAGTCACCAAAGTTATTGTTGATGTGAAGGAATGCTCTTGTAGGACTGACATTATAAACAAACGAAACAATGCAATTAAAGCCGCGCTACTTTTACTCTCAGGAACATAGAAATATTGAAATTATAGTCACTCGAGTTACACTCGAGTACAGTCAGTGTTCAAAAATTGTTTGCGTTTCACAGCACAATCTCTCTCACACACATACACACACACACGAACACACACACACACACACACACACACACACACACACACACACACACACACATATATATATATATATATATATATATATATATATATATATATATATATATATATGTCAAATACGATAAAGCTTCTTGGGATTCGTAGCCCTTGAAATACTCGGTAACCTGATATTGTGTTCGTAATTTGTATTATTGCCGGAGGCTATCAGCGGAAAATTACCCGTACAACCGATCTGGTAGCGCTGTTCTGTAACTCGATATAACGGTAAGATATCGATATTCAAGTAGGTTCTGTCAACAAGCATCATTGGTATCGTTTACCAAAGAGTGACTCTATAATGTCTGGTAGCTGAAAAATTTCGTTGCCATATCGAAAATACTCGTTAACCAAGCTGCGAGGATTATGGATCCGAGAAAACTCATTATCTTGACGAAGATTATGAGTAGTGCCGTGCCGCCTGTTTTTTCGCGAAAAGATTTTCGTGAAGGCTAGATTCCAATGGCCTGTAGCATAGTTTTCCTTTGGTTATTGGCCACATGTCTTTGCCAAGAGACAGTTTCTTACCTAACCGAGCCAATCAGAATTAGGTAACTCCGACATTGCGTGTCCTTGATTCGCGGACAGACACTTGCAATGCATGACAGTTAAAATTATTCAATCATTAAAGTGGATCTGAGCTATAGTGTTTTGGATTAAAAGTAATCCTGAAATCTTTTTGTAAAAAACAGGTGGCCCTAGTTATGCGATTCCTCAATATGTCAAATTGGAAATGTGTGGCTGAAGTCCGTAAATAAGCGTAGTATATTGGATAATTAAATATTAAACTAAACTAGGGTAAGAGGAACCAAATCAATGAAGTCAGTGACGTAATAGTAATTAAAATAACACTCGTAGTCGACGACTGTTAAATTCGCTTCGTGTAACGTTGTAAAATAGCGAATATATGCGAAAAACTATAACCACGTAAACTGGAACCACTTTAATTAAATTGCAATACACAGAATCTTACTGAGACTTAGGCTAGCTCCTAAACTTTACAAATCTGTTGAAAATGTATTGAATATTCCTTTATTCACAAACACACAGTATTAAGTGGCGAAACACTTGATGTAAAGTTACTGCTAATATACTTTATACCATTAAACAAACTTGAATTCCCTTACTTTGAAATAGGATAATGGTTGATGTGTTTTCTCTGTGAATGGAGGTTTTAAGTGTATACTTTGGTTCAGAGGTTCAATCCCAACTGTCTGTAAAATTTATTCTTAGGAGTTTTAAATCTAATTAATATTTTAACAAATACTTGTGATTAATATCTTGAGTGCAGAATTTGAGAAATATAAATAAAATTTGCAGCTATGTAACTGTGCTCATGGATCAACCTGGTTTACAAGTGCACTTGCCTAGTTTTGTGCAAGTTTTTATTCTGCCAAATATATATCATAAATGATATGATGAGTGTATTCCTGACGTTAATAGTGGTTTTGTTATTTACACATAGATATCAGGGATGACTGTAATCGTCGCAAAGAAAAATCCGTATTGTTCAACAGCTATCATTTTGTACCGAAATAATATTTACGTTTAATATTCTGTTAAAAAAATAGCAAAATTAATTATTTTAATGGTTTGCATGATTAATTATATATTTCGATATTTTATTACGTAACTTAAAAAGAAACATTCCCATTGCCCCGAATTCGGACCCAAAACACCTAAACAATTTTTAAAACTAGAACCTATATTGAGTCTACTACGTTACCATGGCAACTACAACAGCTGGAAAATAATTTCTTTATCGTTATTTTTCCTTCACTAAGAAGCACCAGAAGTTTCTAATGCTTTTGACATAGTTTTCCTATTAAATGTTATATGCGGTGCATAAAATTCTTTCCTTATATGTTTGATAAACACGTGCATTACGATGTACTCCTTTTGGATTCACTATGGCATAGGCTGTTCACAGTAAAGCTACCACTTTTGATGCCTTGGTTACTTTTCCTTTCAGCCATATTTAATCCTTTAAACATCTTTTTAAATAAATACGGCCATGTAAGTAATAAACGCAGTGTGTATATTCCACCGCACTCGGGAGTTAACGTCTGAAGCTAAAATAATATTTGACTGTTATTCCAGATGTGAGGGCTATCAAAACTTCTCACTTTATCGTGAATAGCCTATAACTGAGAACATTCTCAGTTGATAAGCAGAACGCTATACAGTCTCTAATGTGTTCTTCTCATGCATTATTTTTGTTCTCAGCCACTATATATATATATATATATATATATATATATATATATATATATATATATATATATATATATATATATATATATACACACACACACTTGTTAATTTAAAATTTACTCATGACTCTTATTTTGAGCTGCATTTGTTTTTCACTACTATTTTATTCAAATCTCGTGAACTATATTTTCCCGGTTAACTGTGTTTAAATGTCGCATATCTGAAACAATCGGTATCAACAAATGAGAAGGAAATATTCGGTTGCTCGTTTCCCATTGGTACTACAGAATCGCAGGAATCGATACATCCTATGAATTTCGTTACCAGGGTTGTAACAAAACTCAATCGTTTCGAGCACAAGTCATAGAATCTCGCTACAGATGGACAGTGGTGACAATGAGCTCTCATTCGCGAGGAGCCGGGTTAGATTCCCTGTCTGGCAGTTCTGAACCTGGTGTCCTCTGGTATTCTGTAATCATTTCAGGTAAATTAGGGGATGATTCTTTTTTAACCTCATTGCGTTAACATAAATTCTCCATTTCAGCTGTTGCAGGGGTGTATTTAAAGGAAGGGTCGCTAGGTCCCTGGTTACCTTCGAAAATTGGGGAAAGAAAACAATTTATAGAAAGACAATCAACAAAATAAGTGGACGGCTCAGAACCTTACCACTATTGTAAAATGTATATAGCGCAGAATGTTGCAATGCATACACAAAAATTGTCAAGTCACAGAACTGATGGACGTAAGAAATATAAACATGAGAATGATACTTCTGTCTTCTGAACTAACACCCTGTGAGCTATTTCAAAAAATGCATAATAAAATAATGATGTAAAACAATATACATTTATTATTACAGTGTTTTCATCAAATACACTTTTATAGCTCCATACTCAGCCATGAAGCGACAGTAAGTTTTGTACTCATGATTGTTTTGGATTGTTAGCAATTTAACCCAATAGAACTATACAGAAATTTAATTTATTCAATGTTACTATGTTTATCGTTCCAAATAGGCGTTGGAAGGATTTCCTGTCTTTATAATTTGTAATGATATACTCCAGCATGTGTAAGGAATTTTACTTGTAACATCGTTTCATATACTGCGAAGCTTCGAGCATCTTTGCCCTCCCCAAAGAAAAATCCTCTAAGCGCCCCTGATCTGTTGCAACAGAAGGAATTTTGGTGTGAGAACCGCAGGAGATCGCCATATAACTGTGATATACCGCGGGAGATCGCCATATAACTGTGATATACCGCGGGAGATCGCCATATAACTGTGATATACCGCGGGAGATCGCCATATAACTGTGATATACCGCGGGAGATCGCCATATAACTGTGATATACCGCGGGAGATCGCCATATAACTGTGATATACCGTGGGAGATCGCCATATAACTGTGATATACAGTACTGGAAGTCGTAACAAACTGTCGTAATTTGCGACGTCGACATATGCTAGTAATACCTATCTTACTGATGTTTACAGTACGTGGCTACATTTTACGATACTGGAGTGACATATTAGAACGATATTCTGCACTTGCCTGTCGATATAACAGCCTGAGATCTCGTGTTTGCGGTGAAAGTTTCGCACACAACACACATGCTCAATAATCCGAGTGCTGTCTATGTAATGTCACGTTGCCTGAACTTAACTGAGTTTTCCGTCCACATTACGACATCCGCGTTCTTTGAAGGCGCCAGCGAAAAAATTATTACTTCGCCAGCATTTTTCATAAGGATGTCTGCAAAGTAATATTTAGAGACAGGTTGTTTTTCGCGAAAAGATTTCAAGACCAGTTGCACTCCAAAACACTTTTGTTCATATGAAATTTCGTGGTTGGATAATTGTAAAAATATCACTTGCCTCGAGTGTATGTCCCATGACCTTGAATGACCTTGAAAACAAAAAAAAAACTTGAGAAAAAAAAATAAAGTCAACAGCCATAATACATTACAGACTACTGCCACCGTATTAGATGCAGACTACCTCGACCGGAACCCCATGACCTTCAATTACCTTGAAAAAAAAAAAAAAAAAAAAAAAAAAAAACTTCAAAACCCAGAGATTTATGAAAAATTTATTTTTAAAATTATTAAAAATGATTTTTTAAAAATTTACATTCCGAAGGTCCACCCAACACTGCCATTAGTTACATTTGTTCCATCAATTAGTCACTTTAGTTCAACTCCCAGTAGACGGCTGACTCCCTCGCCTCCACTCATCCCACCTATACTCACATCCCACCTATACTCATTCCATCTCGATTTTATTTTTGGTTCAACATTTGTTTACATGTACTGGAGATTAACTGTTACCTTCGCTCGCTAATTAGTCACCGTCGTTCCATAGCCATCTTTGGTTATACGTTACTGTATCTCTCACTTCGCTCGACTGCCATACTTGTTTTTTTTTTCTTTCATTATATATGTGTATATGTTACCGGAGGCTGCCATGATGGGAGGCAGCCATCTTGCTAGGTGCAGTCCTCCATGTTTTTTATTCTCATTGGTTTTATAGTTTGTGTCTCACATTCGTGCGACAACCAAATTAGATTTCATATATTTACATCACCTATGTATGGTCAGGTGACAGCCATATTTGTGTATGTGTTTAAAGTATAGGTTGCGTTTATTAGTCACTTCGCTCCAGCAATTACTTACTTTAGTTCGACTCCCTCTATATTGGATTCTAATTCTCAACACATATGTAGTATCGATTATGCCACCTGCTATGAACCTGTACCGAATGGTGACATTGTCTATTCCCACAAAACATGTAAACTGCCACATTTAATTGTTGTCTTCTTAAATGCAAGTTTTTTTTTTTGAAATAACTTTTATACATAAGGCGGAGATGGGGTTTTATAAAAAGTGAGAAGTGTCTTCGTCTGTTTGATCGTACTGACAAACTAGACCAACATTCGAAAATATATAAAGGATTTGTTCCTCTGCCAGCACAACAAAAATACGTATTGTCACTGCCGCAAACCTGTGATGGACTTACAAGTAGTGCTTCGTGCAATGACGATGTAAACATGTCATCGCTACCTTATGCAGTAAGTGAGGATGTGCATGTGGATGGTACGGGTTATTCGCTGCCGCTATCAGGTCGATCGTGCTGCTACTGTGGTAAGACGTACAGCAAAAGTAGCAATGCACGTAGAAACGGGAAGAGTGGCAAATGTACGAAGAAGACACGATGGCCATATTTGGCTATTACCTGTTACAAATGTGGGCTTAAGTTCATATGCTATGGAGTAAAAGATGTTCCAGACAATGCGTGACTTGAAATACATGACCGTCTGAGAACACAATGTTATTACTCATATGACAAACATGTCAAACTGTGTAAAATTCGTGTCTGGGAATCTGTTCATGTTCTAGGCAAACCTAATACCAATGGATTTCTTCTGAAGAAATCTACATTCAGGGGCCTGGTGAAAGATTACATTGCTCCGAATCTGACAGTTTCGTCGAAGCTTTTTTCGTTCCTGGCAAGGACGAAACAAAATTTAATAAACCAACTTACAGAAGAGATTAAAAAACAGGGGCCTCTAAAATATAACAATTGTCTAGAATGCAATCATACTAAACCGTAACCGATGGACGAAGGTATCAACAAGAAGGCATTCGAGACTTCTAATGTACCTGTCTATAATGTATACGACATAGAAAAGAGTGTAGAAGATGATATACAAAAGGTGTGTCACGAGGAAGAAGAAATGATGATGAAGGGTTCGGGCTGGACACTCGATTCGATAAATCATCTGAAGCTAAGAACGAGTGATTGCCTCCTTTTGCCTTTGAAGAAATCAGCGCAAATAAATGTTTGTATGTAAAATTGTCTAAATAAAGAAAACAATGATTAATTATGTTGTAATATTATTTTTTATAAAAACCCCAGCAGAGGAACAAATCCTTTATATATTTTCGAATGTTGGTCTAGTTTGTCAGTACGATCAAACAGACGAAGACACTTCTCACTTTTTATAAAACCCCATCTCCGCCTTATGTATAAAAGTTATTAAAAAAAAAAATCTTGCATTTAAGAAGACAACAATTAAATGTGGCAGTTTAGATGCTTTGTGGGAATAGACAATGTCACCATTCGGTACAGGTTCATAGCAGGTGGCATAATCGATACTACATATGTGTTGAGAAAAGAATCCAATATAGAGGGAGTCGAACTAAAGTGAGTAATTGATGGAGCGAAGTGACTAATAAGCGCAACCTATACTTTAAACACATACACAAATATGGCTGTCACCTGACCATACATAGGTGATGTAAATATATGAAATCTAATTTGGTTGTCGCACGAATGTGAGACACAAACTATAAAACCAATGAGAATAAAACACATGGAGGACTGCACCTAGCAAGATGGCTGCCTCCTATCATGGCAGCCTCCAGTAACATATATAAACAAATTATGTACGAAAAACAAACAGATATGGCCGCCTCCAGTAACATATACACATATATAACAAAAGAATAAAAACAAATATGGCAGTCGAACGAAATGAGAGAGACAGTAACATATAAACAAATATGGCGATGGAACGACGATGACTAATTAGCGAGTGATGGCGAAAGTCAATATCCAGTAGCATGATCAAATGACGGACGAAGAAATCAAGATGGTGGAATGAGTATAGGTGAAGGGAGTGGGTGCGAGGTATTCAGTCGTTTGCTGGATTTGACCAGAGGTGTGAAAAGAGGGGGGGGGGGGGGGGGGGAGAGACCTCAGAAAATGTAAGTTTTTAAATTCAATTTTTTATAAATATTTTAAGGGAAATTTTTTTTAGGAAAAAAGGAAATTTCGAGGTAGAAAGTGAAAAATGGCCGCCGGGGTTAAAGCCTTTTAAATTAAGAAATTTTTTTAAATTGATCTTTATAAAAATAAGTTTTTGAAGGATTTT
The DNA here is from genome assembly GCA_029891345.1 of Dryococelus australis. Taxonomy (NCBI): domain Eukaryota; kingdom Metazoa; phylum Arthropoda; class Insecta; order Phasmatodea; family Phasmatidae; genus Dryococelus; species Dryococelus australis. Next base: position 7,016,039 of record CM057002.1, on the reverse strand, counting down.
TGTACTTTTTCAAACGATTTTATTTACGTTTTTAATAATAAATTCTTCATAAATTAAAAATACATTTACTTTCTTTGTGATTTTCCAAGATTTTTTACGATTTTTTTTCATTTCAAGGTCAAAGGTCAAAAGTCAAGGTCAATGGTCATAGGTCCTTATCCCGATCACCTGGCCCGGAGTCACTGATCCCAGTCACCGGAGTCACTGATCCCTGTCAGCATTTCTGAAAGAAAAAAAAAGGTCATTTCTGAGGATCTTTTTAATAATTTTTATAATAATTTTTTTTTACAATTTTTAATAATTTTTGATGATATATTTATTCGGAAGTTTTTAGAATTTTCTATAATTTCTTGGAATTTTTTGAGCTTTTTTTTGGGGATTTTTCAAATTTTTAAAAGTGTTTTTGAGGTCAAATGTCCTCGGGGTCAAGGTCAATTTCAAAGGTCACATGGTTGAGGTGTAAAAGGTCAAGGCCATCCGAGATGGCGGTTGGGTGACGTTACAATATGGCGGCTCCCTAATCCTACGATCCAATCCCCAATTCCTTGTGCGCAAGTCCTCCAAGTTATACTACTGACGATGGAAAGCAAATTGTGTCAATTCCAATCTATTTTTAGGGGAATTGCTAATATTTTCGGTTTGCGATAAAAATACGTATGGTTTTCAGATTTGTTTGTTCGTTTGTCAGATTGCTTTAACTCTGTAAGGACGGCACACATTTACTGGCACTGAGGGTAAGGTTAATGTGATCTGCCTGAATTCTCCACTACAGAAATATCAGTTGTGTTGGTCTCTGCATTTCCACCTACCCTCGTCCTATTGGTCCTGGCTACACTGGCACGCTTATGGCTATCTGAAACGTTTGTGATTGACTGGCTGTCGGCTAATGAAGTCGTCCGCCGTTGACTGTGTACCAATTAATGTGTCGCGACAGACGTAACAGGTTTTACAACCTACCATGTTCATTTGAGAAATTATTAAAAACAACAGTTTTGTTCTTATGAACTGAAATGTTGACTAGTTGTGACTTTTTACTAAGATTCCGATAAAGTCCAGCGATACAGTAAAACTATTAAATTGTGAGTTTTGTCTTCAAGAGCAAAAAAAAAAAAAAAAAAAAGTCATATAAACGTATATGGTCGCACTCTTCAAAAGGGTTTATGATATGCGGGAGACAGATTGCTCCAAGATCTGGAGAAGACTTTTTTGTTGTTTGTCAGAATAGTTTCCTGATAAGCTGCAGAAAAATATTTTTTGGTTGTTTGTCAAAATAATTTCCTGATAAGCTGCAGATTGTATGTTTTATTGTTGTTCGTCAGAATAGTTTCCTGTTGCATTGGAGATGGACTGTTTTGAGTTGATATAGATTTCTTTTTTGCAAGAATAGATTCCTGATATGTTAGAGATGGTGTAAGTTGTTGTTATCAGAATGTTTGCCACATGCACTGCATATTACTTGTGTTACTGTATATCAGAATATTTGTCGGATGTGTGTTTTTGTTGTTTGTTATAGTACTCGCTACATACACTGGTGATAATGTGTGCTATCTTTTGTTTGTATGAATAATTGCCAGATGAACTGGAGATGATGTGTTTTTTATTTGTCAGAATGCTTACCACATGTACTGGAGATTATGTGTGTTGTTGGTCAGAATACTTGTCTGATGTGCTGGAGATGATGTGTGGTTTTGTTGTTTGTCATAATATTTGCCGAATGCACTGCAGATGATGCGTGTCTTTCTTGTTAGTCAGAATACTTGTCAGATTACCTGGATATGATGTGTGTGTATGTTGTTGGACAGAATACTTGTCGGATGCACTGGAAATGATACGTGTTGTTGTGGTTCGTCAAAATACTTGCCGGGAGCACTGGAGATGTTGGGTGTTTTTGTTGTTTGTCAGAATACTTGCCTGATGAATGGGAGATTATGTGTTTGTTTTGTTGGTTAGAATAATCGCCAGATACTCTTAAAATTATGTGTGTTTTTCTTGTTAGTCAGAATACTTGCCACATGAACTGGAGATGATGTGTGTTTTTGTTGTTGGTCAGAATACTTGCCAGATACGATGGAAATTATGTGTGTTTTTTGTTGATTGTTAGAAAACTTGCCGGATGAACTCGAGATGATGTGTGTTGTTGTTAGTCAGAATACTTGCTGTATGCACTGGGTATGTTGTGTGTTGTTTGCCAGAATGCTTGTCACATGTGCTGAAGATGATGTGTGTTGTTGTTGTTTGCCAGAATACTTGCCAGATGCGCTGGATACGGGCTGCTCCAAGTGCACGCCGAAGCAGAAGGTGTTCGCCGAGGAAGCCATCAGAATCCTGACGATTGAGCGCAAGGACGTGTGGGCACGCCTCTGTACCAAATACGATCCTGATGGTCATCTGACAAAGAAGTACGCCGACAAGTTGGAGGCTGTGAAGGAGGGCAAGTCAATGTCCTAGAGACCTTCGTCCTACAACCACAAACCTTTGCCAGCTGCTGCCTTTGTCACATGGCGCAATGTGGCATGCCTCTGACACCTACATGTCGACAGCTACAAGAAGCCACACGCATCTCTGTCTCGGGATCACACTGACTGCTGCAAATAATAATATACTTTACGTTTCTTAACCATGTCAGTTTTATGTCCTCTTTGTTATTTTAGATTTAATGCAACATATTCAAAACAGGCTGTCTGATTTTTGGAGAAGTGACAGTTATTTTTTAATGAGACATAAAATCTGGATTTAAATTCATTAATGGTCTTATGGTTAAGCATTAAATATACTAAACTTATTACTTATTTGTGCTCCCATGATGAGCTATACAAAGACTGTGTTGTATATAATTTTAAGTATTTAATTTTTGATATGACTCATATGAGACATTGTATATTGTGAACCAATTGTTTTTAACATATTTACATTACAATGCCAGTGTGTCAATTTTAGGTAATTACTTTATGTTTGGAAAAGGAAATAAGAATATAGTTTATTTGTGCCTGCAGTTTGTTTTCTCTTATTATAATATTTAATGTGTTTGCATACTTATTTATGTTATACTTTTATTGACTTTTTATTTATTATATCATGTTAAAATAAAAAGTAATTTCACTTCCTCTTTAACAAATCTGTCCTCGAAGAATACACCACCAGTCGCGAAGTCCCATGCCGACAGCCTGCTACTGTCTTAAGTTATCCGAACCAAAGAAACATTTCAGTTGTCGAGGAGTGGAAAATCCTGGGAAGAAACGATCTTTATCAGTCGTATGATTTGCCTGAGATAATGAGAATACTCTCTGTTGTCTCTTTCATAATCATATGAAATAACACCATAAGATTGTAAGATCTAAAAATAACATCACCTAAAACAATATAAATCATAACTCGAATTGATATGATAAACAGATGGGGATTAAAACAACTATCATGTCATTCGGAGCTCTTGAGTTATAGACTTACAAGCAAGTTAGAAAGACAGTAAAAAAATAACTTGCAACATGCAGGAAGGGAAAATGCTTACAGTAAAAATGAGGAAATCACTTAAAATTTTGCAAAAAAATGTTCACGCTACTCCAAAATTATGATAGCATCCTACAAAGGCTTGAAAATTCACATTCTCACCTATTATAGAGTCAAAGGAAATTCGCCGGACTCCTTTAACGCATGTAAAGGAAACAATTGCACATAGATGCCAATACTAATCATTAATGCTAACGTACAATTCCCGCAACGAGGGTATACAGGCAGCGCTACACACCTTGTGGGGTGGAGTGGGTGCTTGAGCTCGGTGTGATACACAACACTGTCAGTGTGAGTGATGAAGACTTCCACGGAAGAGCAATGTGATATCGTTCAGTTTCTCACAACCGAACTTCGCACGCCTGCGGACATTCACAGCAGACTGGAAGCTGCATATATGGCCTGTCATCATTGCTAAAACGCTTCCGTCAGCAAGGAATATGCGTCAAGATTTTAAAGAGGCTCGTTGTCATTTCAGGATGACCCACGACTAGGAAGATCGTATGCCATTACTGCAGTCAGTATCCATCACCTGAAACTGGTGGTTTTAAGTTACGTAGCTGCTGGTTGTCATTACACATTGACTCATGACAATGACGTTCATATGTCATCATTGCGATCAGCACCCATAGGGTAGATGTAACTAGTGTAGACAGATAGGTTACAGAAGAGCGATTGGTTGCTTCATTATCCATGGTGTTGTTCATATGGTATGTGCGTGATGGGTTTCACTACTGCAAGGCAAGGCTTACACCCCAGTGGGCACCAAGACAACTGAATGTGGAACAGAAATAGGCATGTTTGTAGTTTCCTCAATAACATCTGGGCCGCTACTGACTGGAGGTTGATGGTATCCTTTTCTGCAGTAAACATCGTCCATCACCATGACTATGAATCATGTATGTAGTGCCAGAATGCAATGGCAACATGTGGTGTTGCCACTACACAAAATGAGCTAATACCATACCAGTATAAGAAATATGATGATAATGGAATTCAACCACCAGATACCTATGCTCATGGAAGTCTTGGAGCGAGGCACTATCACTAATGCCGAGCGAAACATCAACATATTTGAATCGCTGTGACAGCAGATCATGCCCAAAAGGCATGGTTTCCTAGCAAAAGGCTTTTCTTCCACGATAATGCTAGGCCTCACACAATACACAAGTTGCCCTCCGAAAAGTCCATCAGAAGGTTCTGGCCCATCCAGTGTATAGATGTGATATGGCCATAAGCGATTAAGTTACAAGTGTCTGAGGAGTTAAAAAAAGTTTTGACGGGGACCCACCTCAATTGGACCAAGACATAAAAGAGAAGGTGCAGCACTGGGCTGATCTCAGCGAAAAGGATTTTTCAGCAGATGCGTTTTTCGTCTGGTGTATAAGTGGGAGCAATATGTTACCAGTGGTGAAGAGTATTGACATGCACGTAAACTATTTTTATCTTAAATGTTACTGCTGTATTTCATCTGACTGCTTCTTATACACGTCTTCAAAATATTTTGCATAGTGATTAGGAAACCTACGAACTAAATTCATACCCATTCTGCCAATTTCCAGTTCTTCAAAGCGAGGGAACATGCATGAGCTCACATTTTCCTATCGAATATCTGCAAGACACTAACACTCTTTCCTAGCAATCCGCTTTACTGCCAAGCCAGGCTAATGACTAACGTAAGAAAATGGCAGTAAAACTATCGATGCAGGTTAACCACTCCACCAGATTCTGCAGGGACCTGGCCTCTAGTGTGCTGGTTTAGAATAACAGAATTACAGGAAAGCAAGACTAGTGAAACGACTTATTTTTGTGCACTTTTGCCACTTCTTAAATAAAAAAACGAACAGGGAAATTTTTTCCGATGCACAGTAATTGCAGATGACTAAGAATATGCCCGTCAGTTAGTCATGTAGCGACTTCACACCCAGAAATAAACTTATTAACTCGTCCAAATACCATATCCACGGTCGTGGACATGTCGCATACGAATGGTACTTATGATCGGTACTGTACAGAAGAAGGAACCAGTACACATTCTTTCCTCTGGCTAATCTGATTTGTGTAGTTTTCTACACCTCTTCGAAATGAATTGCTAATGCCCTGATCACGTAGCCCGAAGCACGTTGCTCATTGCTCGCAATACAAGTGTTGAACACAAGTACAGCGCATAACTAAAAATTACGTGATTTGCAACACTGGAACTCAAAAATTAATGTGCAGACACGTGTAACATTCGCGTTATTGTGCGACTGCTGACCAAACTCCGCGATGTCGTGTGCTTGTTTCACTTCAGCCATTGGCCGACAACTTGTGTGGCTCGTCTCAAGGAGCACTTTTAGCCAATAGCTAAAGCTGAACTGCTGAGCAACCAATCAGCACTGAAGCGGTCACGGACATTAATGACGCTGTATAGTTGCCATTAGCCAATGGAAGCACGAATTGCACTCAGACTGATGTAGGGCATTCAAGTCCAGCAATGTACCAAATAACAATGCGGATTTTTGCAGGTCTCTATTAATGTGTGACCGAATGGATTAATTAATGTACAGCATCCGTTAAATGAAGTACCAAAACAAATTTCGTGTAACTATATACGAATACTGACAAGTAATTATTCCCCAGTCTTGATCTATGCGGGGTATCAAATTTGTGAACAAATACTATCCCCCAAGATCTTACATAAACTTCGAAGCTGTAAGTAGCATACTCATTTTATTGTTGTATTTATTGGCCATTTGGAAATCATAACATAAATTGACAGAAGTCTCAATACCACAGTTAGACCTATTCTACCAGATAATAAAACTAAAATTTACTACGTATGCACCAAAACAAAAATAAAAACTGAAAAATCGGTCTTGTTTGTTAGAAAAATGGGCTATTTTTGGTTTTCTCACCATATGTATGATATTATAATACATTATGTAGCCTGTTTTTACTACCCTTTTCAAAATATCGTTCTTGCCATCTCAAAAGAAAAACTGAAATGTCCCATTATTGTACTTACTTAAGATATTACTTACCTTAGATTCATGCAACGATTATTTACTTTCGTTACTCTTATTTAAGTTATTAATAAATATCCATTTCAGTACTAAGACTTTTTTTTAGAAAGAAGTATAGGGTTTCGCCACATTACTGTCTGTGTATCTGTATGTATGTGTATCTGTATGTATGTGTATCTGTATGCACGCGTGTCTGCATGTGTGTATTTAAATACGTGAACCCCTGCATCCTAGTTCACTGACATTCACACACTTACACTATTTAATAGACACCAGATTATATTTTTTTTGAAAAATGATAGCTATTTAAATGTTTCCGCGGTTTCACATCTAAGTTACTACTGACCCGATTTGAAACAAGTTGGTAAGCTAATATCTCACAACATTAGCACTGAATTCAGAAACAACATGCCTACATTAGTGTGTAATTTTGGAAGATAGCGCCACCTACAATGGTAAAGCTCTTAGGAATCACTTATCCAATTTAATATATTTTAAACAATCTTATGCACTGACAGCTCATCTTGCTAAAATAGATTACTTGAAGTCACAGCACTTTTTGTGTGCCATTTTATAATAGTGCTACCTTAAAAAATTAAAGAACTTATATCATTAGTCGGGATTCACCGAATCGATTACCGAAAATGACCCATCACAAAAGCAGTGCTATCTTAGGACACTTTCAAAATTACGACCATATTATTATTTTAGGATATAATGCATCTGTCTCGAGCCATCTGACAGATTTATTCAAATTTTCTATGCTGACATTAAGTTTGCTAAATACAGGCAATTTAGTATGGTATTTTGTAATATGCAATCTTCTGGATCAATTTGATATGCTATCTCTGCAACTACTCAATCAATTGTCATAACATCTGGCATACATGCAGGGCTATGGTAGGTAGGCCTCTATAAAAGATACAACAATTTAGTATATGAGATAATTTAAAAAAAATGTTGTTCATAGATTTTTTTTTTGTGTTTGAATGCCATGTATACAAGATATATAGTCTTACTTAAACCACATTTTGTATACCGGTAGACCTTAAACGAGTACCAAATTCGTTTATTCATAGCCTTTAGTTGGCCATTTTGTAAGATAGCACCTCTTTGAATATAAATATATTTAACCAAATTCTCCCAGACTACCAAAAAGCATCCCAAAACAATTATCATATCAACAGTATTATTACAGAGAAAATGACTTTGGAATTATAAATGATAGATAAACATCTACTTACACAAATGTAAACTGTGGACAGGCAGTGTTCCCGCATAATATTGTTCAACCAGGCATTTACTCTTCCTTCATTGTTAGTAGACTTAATGACGTACACTAAGTTTGTCAGTGTAATTATCAAGACACTGAGAGAAACCATACTTATACCCCGCGGTGTGTTATTACAGTTTAATTCCACGTTTCCATTAAAAACAATCCGCTGTATATCTAAAATAACTAAGCTGCCAGCCATACCGACCACTTATGTTGACCTCCTAGTTGTGACGTCACTAGCTTGGCTAGAAGAAGAAACGTCTTGACTGAAGTCTCGGTGTTGTAGTGTATTCGCGGTTTCTACACACTTTTTGAATCCAACCTTGAAAAAAATCACCCCACGTACGACGTGCTCGGCTGTTCATGTATCACATGCTTTTTATACTTGTGTCATCACAAAAAGAAAACACAATTTTTTATTACATTTAACTTTTACTTACATTTTATAAATTAATCATTATATTAAATTTGTAATAAATATTAATATAAACAGGGAGAAAATATGAGCGTTGGCAATGCAATATATAACTACAGTGAATGCGGAAGAATGCGGTCTATCGGCCTTTTGGTGAAACTTTCTAACCTCAGTTAAGCTTTCTTTGCATGAGACAGAGGAATATCCTTGAACTAAGTAGAATTTTAGCAGTGCTTCAAGAATAGTTCGAAGTAACCGTAAATTTACTAAGTAGTGTTAACTGAGAACTTTAGAAAATCTTGCATAGGATATACTTCCTGTCCCACTTTGCACCCATACGCTACATGTATGGTCAACACCCCAGACACCTAAGAGTGTAAGTGGGGTAGAGTGCTGACGCGAGCTGCGCAGTGGCCACTCTCCGCCATGATTGTAACATTGATGCACTCTCCTGCCACCAGCACTGACAAAAACCACGTAGGCACCGTTCACGTGAGTGCTCTGATATGTTTGTGCACGTCATCTAACAGGGGTTTAATTTAGTTAGAAAATATTCAAGTAAGTAGAAGTATTTTGTTCATATTTATGTAAATTTGTACTCTAAAGTGAATAAAACAAAAAAAAAAAAAAAAAATGTTGTAGTTCAGTAGTTACAAATCTACATATTTCACTCTCAGCCCAACGTCGGTTCCCAGAACTGTTTTCATTCATTCTTTGCCACCTAAACTAGGAACCGGCATGCTAGCGTGTATAAGCTATTCAGGGTAAAGTGAGTACATTTTCAAGTTCACTCATTTGGAATAACAATATATATTATCGTAGCCTCAGGCAATAACTTTCGAGTCCGGTGAAATATATACACTGTGTTTTTTTTCTTACATGGCAATAATTATTTTAAAAAAATCGTGGAAGAATTAAAACAATTGCTGATAGGAAAAAAGTACTAGAGTTTCAATAGTGCTAACTTTACCGTGATCAGCCTATACTGTAATATGAGTGTAGTTATGGCCAGTGGCTTATTCCAATGGTGCTGACTTTAATGTGGACGACTTTTAACGGCCAGTTACTGGAGGCGGCATAAGCTTGACGAAGTTCCAACACCAGCACGTTCATGGTCATCAGTAGCGGATAAGTCACACCAGGCGTGAGCATAGCCACAAGTTTAAGCAGGGCAGTTGTCAGGCTTATAAATATTTATCTGCCCCTTGTAGGTCTCGTTTGACTGCCAGGGCACGGGGCACTCATGAACCTTTGTATGTTGAGTCGCGTATCATTGCCAGTTCACTGACGCACAGTGGCCTGTTCGGTCTACCGCTTGTAACACTTCGATTGGTTGGTGCCGCAGAGATAGCACGCCCCAATTTTAAACTGGGCCGCACGTAATTGAGACGTTCTTTTATTTGAAATTATCATTGACCTAGGCAGGATATCAAATAAAATATATAATTGAAAATGCTACAAGAATATAAGAAGATACCGAAAGTGATATCTGCGAAAGGGTTTTGTGTGACCCGCATAATGAATCTCCAACATCTAACTCTGGTACTTGTTCACATTCTTTGTCTTTCGAGTTAGAAATAAGGAATATTTATTTTAGCTATCTAAGATCTCAACATTTTCTATTCTTTATCATGTATGACAGTAACCTTTCTTAAAAATTTCTACTCGCATTTGGTAGGACCTGGGCTCAAATCCCAGTTCTGTCATCTTGATCTCGATTTATCATGGTTCCCCGAAATCACGCCAGGTGAATGCTGGGATGGTTCCGTACTATAGTCAATCCACCGTTACTTCCTACTTTTCTGAAGGCCTGTAAAAGTTCTACTTCCAGGATATTCCTCCGCTTCATGTAAATAAAGCTTCACCGAGTCTAAAACTTTACATCAAACGAACAATGTGTCACAATCGTGCGTATTCACTGTAATAATATTTCGAATGAGAACTATTTCTGGCTAAGCATTACCAACCCACCTATATTATCCCTACCTTTATTCACATTAACTAGGGGCCACGTTTGCTGAGCGATTAGCACCCTCGGCCCCCACCAAGGCAAACCGGGTTCACTCCCCGACCGGGTCACAGGACTTTCGCAAGTGGGAATCGTGCCGGGCGATGCTGTTGGTGGGCGGGTTTTCTCGGGGATCTCCCCTTCCCCCCGCCCCTTCATACCGGCGCCACTCCGTATTCACTTCAATCACCCTCATAGGCTCTCAAGAACTCGCTGTTAAGAGCCACCGAAATCTCTTCACTCACTCACGCACTCATATAAACTGGAAATGAAATATAAATCTTGAGTAAAATATGAGTGAAAATTCAATTTGACCAGATAAATAAACACATATCCACCGCCTTGCATTTAATTTCAAAGTGCGTATTCTCGTATTTAGAAGTCGGTGGCCTGTACGTCGGTTAGTAGAATGTTAAAGTTTGAGATATATCTGACGGATTGAGGGGTTAAAAAAAAGTTACCCTGCGGTTGGTCGGAGATCACGTGACCGCTTGACGGACGGGCGACTGACGAATACGACGGATGGTTGTGAGTCCACCTTTATCCTTGGGGTTATTTTTCAAAGGTCTACATAGGCTACATCCCACGTCCTATACCTCCCACTCTACTGCTTTTCAGACACACCTGGTGTTTGTCTAATGACCTCGCTGTCGACGAGATCTGCTTAATTGTTGCACAGGGCCTCGCTGTAAGTAGTTGTGTCTATATCAATTTAAAAAACACAAACAAAACTATGGGATATTTCACTGCATTTTTTTCAGGGCAGAAATGAAAGTGGATATTTTGTAGGTAATTTATAAATGTGGATGTTGCAACACGTATGTGGTCTCTGTAAACTGTCAAATTCCTTAAAAACCGCTGTAAGTAGCAGCCTGTAGACGATGTTTATTCTTCTGTAAAGAAGTGTTCTAAATTACAGCGAGAATTCTGTTAAAATATGGAGGAAACAAAATACACGCGGGAACCATGTTGGGATTTCCCTTCTTTCAATAAAGATTTCCATTTTCCCCTCATAATCAACCAAATTTTCTTGAAAATTGCTCTTTTTCTCTAAGACTTTCCCTTTTCTCCTAAAAATTTCCCTAAAAAGTTTCCATTATTCCCAGAGCAAGAGACCGGGATCAGTGACCCTGGGTCAGACAGGTGAGAGGGAATAGCGACTCCAGTGTCAGGGCAAGCAGGACTCAGGTCCTTTGACCTTTACTTTTGACCCCAAAAATACGAAAAAACTCCAAAAAAATAAAAAATCTTTATTGAAAATTTATTAAGAATTTCTTATTAAAAACCATGAAAAATTATTAAAAAGAAGATTAAATTTCCGGAAGTCACCCCTCACCCATACACATTCCACCATCTTGGTAGGTGCAACCAACAACCATATTGTTAGGCGACCACCATCTTGGTAGGCGACTGCCATCTTGGTAGACTACCACCATGGTGGTAGATGGCCACCATCTTGGTAGGCGACCGCCTTCTTGGTAGATGTCATCCATCCGCCATATTGGAAGCAAGTGACCTCGACCTTGACCCCATGACCATGAATGGCCTTGGAAACCAAAACTCGAGAAAAATACATTAAAGTCAGCAAGCATAATACATTACAGACTTCTGTCACCATATTGGATGCAGGTAACCTTGACCCCATGACTTCGAATGACCATGAATACAAAAACTCGAGAAAAAAACATCAAAATCAGCAAGCATAATAAGATACACACTACAACAACCATATTGGATGAAGGTAACCTTGACCTTCACCCTATGACCTTAGATGACATTGAGAATTAAATTCTGAAGAAAAAATGGTACTTTCTGCACTCGCTCATAATCTAAATACACACGCACGCATACACACAGAGAGCAATAAATATGCCAATTTGCAGACGAGACTGGTAACACATTAAAAACTGGTAGTGTGACCAGGAACAACATCCACATAAATGTTTCCGACGCGAAATGCATACATATGTACATACGACCCAGCAATGGGAGGTGGAGGTGGAGCAGTGAAGCAGGTAGAGCAGTGGAACAATGGAGTGGTGGAGCAGTGGAGTGGTGGAGCAGTGGAGTGGTGGAGCAGTGGAGTGGTGGAGCAGTGGAGTGGTGGAGCAGTGGAGTGGTGGAGCAGTGGAGTGGTGGAGCAGTTGAGTGGTTGAGCAGTGGAGTGATGGAGCAGTGGAGTGGTGGAGCAGTGGAGTGGTGGAGCAGTGGAGTGGTTGAGCAGTGGAGTGGTGGAGCAGTGGAGAGGTGGAGCAGTGAATTTGTGGAGCAGTGGAGTGGTGGAGCAGTGGAGTGGTGGAGCAGTGAATTTGTGGAGCAGTGGAGTGGTGGAGCAGTGGAGTGGTTGAGCAGGTGGAGCGATCTAGCGATGGAGCGATGAAGCAGGAGGAGCGAGTCTTAGGGTGGAGTCAGTTTGTAGGAGTCAGTCGACAGACTCAGATGGGCCAGTTGGAGATGTAGATGCTGGAGCTAAAGCAGCAGGTAATATCGGCAATGGTGTTCTAGATACCTCAGCCGAAAAATTCGATGTTACTGTCGTAGCTACCATTAGCTCTGGAGTGCCCGAAGACACTACAATGCAGAATAAGGCTTAGATTCGAAGAGGCAGAAGCTATCTGAGACGATCCACCTAACACGACAGCAGTTGTCAAACTAAGTCTCTCAGATGACCTCCCTACTGCTTATAAGATACGAGCACTCAAGCCCTATGATATCGCGTTTACTTTGAACCAATTTTATTGCACTGTTAATACATTGTGCGGAAACCAACCAGCCAATCTCGGAGTTGCCATGTGATTGCAGCTGGTCAGGCATGTAAGGTGGTGCTGCTGCTGATTGTGGTGCTGATAGGGATTGCGGTGCTGATAGGGATTGTGGTGCTGATTGGGATTGTGGTGCTAATTGAAATTGTGGTGCTGATTGTGAGTGTGGTGCTGATGGGGATTGTGGCGCTGATAGGGATTGTGGCGCTGATATGGATTGTGGTGCTGATAGAGATTGTGGTGCTGATAGGGATTGTGGTGCTGATAGGGATTGTGGTGCTGATAGGGATTGTGGTGCTGATTGGGATCGTGGTGCTGATTGGGATTGCGGTGCTGATTTGGATTGTGGTGCTAATTGGGATTGTGGTGCTAATTGGGATTGTGGTGCTAATTGGGATTGTGGTGCTGATAGGGATTATGGTGCTGATTGGGATTGTGGTGCTGATTGCGATCGTAGTACTGATTGTGATTGTAGTGCTGATTATGATGTTGATTGGGATTGTGTACTATATTGTAGTGCTAATTGGGATTGTGGTGTTCATTGCTATTATGGTGCTGATTATGGTACTGATTGCGATTGTGTTTCTGATTGTGGTGCGTGCATGTGTGTCACAAGTTAAAATTAATTGCCTCTATTTTAATATAACATTACAAGTTCCAAGTTGTGCATCGACTAATGACGAAGTGTAGTGGTAGCCTGCTGTAGTTCTAGGCACTTTTATTGCAAAGTGTAAATACAATTTACCCAGGAAACGATGAAATATACCGAGCGACCTAGATATGTACCTCTTTTTGAAGTGAGTTTGTTAAATAAAATGTTCACATTTCAACTTTTGGAGGTAGAATATATAATTTTTATTTTAAAATAGGGGGAATTAATTTGAACTTGTGATCTACATGCACGCACTACAATAAACAACACAATCACAATCAGCAATACAATCAGCACCACAATCTCTATCAGCACCACAATCAGCACCACCACCACCTACATCCACCACTACCATCACCAACTCCACCTTCACCACCTTACATGATTGGCCAGCTGTAATCATGTGGCAGCTCGGTGATTGGCTGGTCGGTGTCCGGCCACTGTATTAATGGTTCAATGCAATTGGTTCAAAGTCAACATGACATTATGAGGCTTGCATACACGAATCTTATAAACAGTAGGGGGGTCAGCTGAGAAGCTTAGTTTGGCAACGGCTGCCGTGAAATATGGATCGTCTCGGGTAGTTTCTGCCTCTTTGCATCTAAGTCTTATTATGCATCTGCAATGTCTTCGGGCACTCCAGAGATAGTGGTAGCTGCGACAGTACCATCGAAATTTTCGGCTGAGATACCTAGAACACCATTGCCAACATTACCTGCTTCTTTAGCTCCAGCACCAACATCTCCAACAGATCCGTCCGAGTCTGCTGACTGACTCCACCCAAGAATCGCTCCCCCTACTCCACCGCCGCATCGATCCACCTGCTTCACCGCTCCATTGTTCAACTGCTCCACCACTCCACTGCTACGCCTGATCCAGCACTCTACCACTCCACTGCTCTACCCCTACACTGCTCCATAACTCCACTGCTCCACCACTCCATCACACTACCACTTCACCATTCCACTACTCCACCATTCCATCGCTCCACCACTCCACTTACACCTACCATGCTGGGTCGTATGTACATATGTATGCATTTAGCTTCGGAAGCGTTTATGTGGATGATGTACCTGGACAAACTACCAGTTTTTAATGTGTTATCAGTCTCGTCTGCAAATTGGCATATTTCTAGATATGTGTTCGTGGGTGGTTGTTTGGAGTATGAGCAAGTGGAGAATGTACCATTTTTCTTCAGGTTTTAATTTTCAAGTTCATCTTAGGTCATGGGGTGAATATCAAGGTTATCTGCATCCAATATGGCGGTAATAGTCTATAACTTACTGCTTGCTGACTATTATGTATTTTTTTTCTCGAGTTTATGTTTTTAAGGCCATTCGAGGTAATTGGGTCAAGTACAGGTAGTTTGCATCCAATATGGCAGTGGTAGTCTGAAATGTATAATGCTTACTGACTTTAATGTATTTTTCTCTAGTTTTTGTTTTCAACATCATTAAAGGTCATGGGGTGAAGGGCAATGTTACCTGCATCCATTATGGTGGTAATAGTCTGTAATATCATATGCTTGCTGACTGTTATGTATTTTTCTCTAGTTTTGGTTTTGAAGATCATTAGAGGTCATGGGGTCAAGGTCACTGGTTTCCAATATGGTGGATGGGTGACATGTACCAATATGGTGGTAGCTTACCATGATGGTGGCCGTCTACCAAAATGGGGGTCGGTTGCACAAACCAGTATGGTGTAATGGGTATGGGTGAATGGTGACCTCCGGATATGTAAGTTTTTAAAATAATTTTTTAGTAATCTTTTAATAATTTTTATTGATACATTTTTAAAAAAATTCCTTGGGGTATTTTTTTAATTTTTGGTGTCAAATATTAAGATGTCAAATGTCCTGAGTCCCGCTTGCCCTGACACTGGGTTCGCTAATCCTCGTCAACTGCTCTGGGAAAAATGGAAATTGTTAGGAAAAAAGGGACTTTTAAGGGAAATGTAATCGATTTTGAGGGAAAAAGGGGAGTTTTTTTTTAGGAGAAAAGAAAGAGTTTTTAAGGAAAAAAGGGAAATTTCAACATGGTGGCAGCTGGCTCTGGCGCTCCGAGCCCCAGCCTCATGCGCCATTACACAGATAATTATACTGATATTGAACTTTTAGTTATTTTTATCTATAACTGAAAATATGTCATTTATAATTTATATGAATGAAAGATAAAGAAAAAAGGTGTATCGATAATGCCTTGTAAGAAATAGTTCTTATGGAAAATAATATTACACTGAGTGGACATGAATGTGATGCATTGTCCCTTTGGTTTAATTTTCTAGACTTGGATGAGCTTTGTTTACATTAGGTGGAGTGATACCCTGTAAGCAAACTCGATTAGTGCTCCAGAAAAGTTGTAAGTAACGTGAATGGACTATAGGAGATACGAAGACTAACGCAACTGGAGTTCCTTCAGAGTGGACATAGCCAACTAACTTCTAGCTTGTCTTGAAAGTCAGTGAATATCCACGGCCTAATTGTATTGAAGGTGTTTTCTACCTACACAACTGGAATATATGTTCGAGATATGTGAACACTGCGAATGTATGTCGTCAAGGAGAAGATATACAGTTGTGTCAATGTGGCTGCCGTATCTCGTCGCAGAAGGCTGTAATCACATCGGCACATGGAGCGGGAGAGAGAGGTCTACGGTATATATATATATGTATAGTAAGCAGGAGTACAGGACAGCACAGTCTGAGACAGCAGCACCAGGGCAGTACAGTACAGTACAGACAGTATGTGGTGGCTACTGGTGTGTACAGCATGTGTGAGTGTGGTCAACGCCGAACCGGACATGTATGCCGAGGTGCCAGACGGCCTCAACATGAAGACCATGCTTCGTAACGACCGTGTAGTCGCCGCATACGAGAAGTGCCTAATGGACGAGGGCCCCTGCACCAAGAACGGAGAGACTCTCAAGAGTGAGTATAGGCTGCTCACGGTAAAATGAGCACTTTTGGAATCCCTGCTTAAGATCTAGTTGTCTGCACGTTTTGTATTTCTCCGTCTTATGTAAAATTAACATTGCCATGGGCCTCATCATTTTATTCTTGTGTCGGTCAGGCGAAACTGTAAAATTATTAAAAAAGTAAATATTTTACAAATGTGATTATTTTTTCACTCCGATGCATAAAAAAAAAACAGAAAGCGAAAAACATAATTTAAGATATCACAAATGGACACCTAACACTTTTTATTCGAAGTTAAGATATGGAACTACTTTCCATCGATTGTTACCAACTTTACTGGGCACGTGTCACTCAGTGCTCCCGTTGAAATATATGCAGGCGGGGGCAGTGACTATTTCTAAGGTTGGTTTCAATTCAAAAGTGCTCACTTGATCGTGAACTGCCTTTAACTAGCTTACTTCCTTTATTGCTCTTCACAGTCCACTGCGAGCTAATTGCTTTAACCTTCACTAATGAACTTCTTTTAGATTTCTCTTCCTGCTTGTTTTAGTTCTCACAACGCACCTGTAGGGATGGGATAATTTGGAAAGTCCAGTGTCCTGCAGGCTAGATTCCACAGTCCTCTATGACAATTCACGAGACTAGTTCCCTCTTTTCTGAAGCCCTACTAGAGTTCTGCTCCTTTCTAGGTAATTCCTCCAGGTACAACGCACCGCACTCGTGTACACTCATTTTAGTAATATTTTGCACTAGAACTATTTCTTACTATGCATTACCAACACACCTTTTTTTCACACTGTTTTTATTTGTATTAATTACTAATGAAATACTATAACTTATAGTACCAGTGTAACCAAAATTCAAATTTAGCCAAAAATACGGTACTTTTGTGTCAGTACATGTCAAACCGCTTGTAATACATGGTATAAACAACCAAAACACGTCTTACATGGGGTGATTTTTCAAAGGTTTGTTTCGAAGAGTGTGAATAAACCACGCATAGACTATACACTGATGGATCAGCTATTTGTTTTCTATTCCCCCAGTGAACAATCAGTTTTACCCAAAAAACATGTATAGGCTGTTCACGGTAAAGTGAGCACTTTTGAACTCGACCTTTGAAAAAATCACTGACCTTTAACTGCCACTCACGGGCAAGCCGGCTCATTGTTAAGTTTGCGGCGGGTTGGTACCAGAGCCTTGACGTATCGCAAGTGTTTTGTGAACATTTTTGGCACATTATGTTAGAGATTATATATATTTCTTACTTTATACATATTAATGTACGGATCTGCGTATTAGTAGAGACCCGGGAAATTCGGGATTTCATTTGAGGACACGTTAGACTTCAAACATGTTTACATCTGAGGTTCTGTCTGAATTGGAATCGCAGTTTGTAAGACACGCCCTGATGAATTTGAACCAATAACTGACCTGCAAGAAAACTAGGCCCGAATACCGTTCTACTTC
The DNA here is from genome assembly GCA_029891345.1 of Dryococelus australis. NCBI lineage: Eukaryota > Metazoa > Arthropoda > Insecta > Phasmatodea > Phasmatidae > Dryococelus > Dryococelus australis. The sequence goes on along the minus strand of CM057002.1, from coordinate 6,998,031 downwards.
GTCTGCAATTAAGCTGGGGCATCAGTCAATGAACAAGTAAGTGAGGCTCTGGTACACAAAGGACTGCGGAGTCTCGCTTGTAGTCTTATGTATCCGCCAAATTTTCGGGTCTCTACATATTAGGAACGCATTGAGGTTTCTAGCCAATCACGTTTACACTTAACTGACTCATGAAAAGTCATTAGGCCCATGGAGAGGTTTATTATACTATTCAGGTTGGGTAGCTCAACGCTTACAGTTTGGCAACTAGAAATTTTCGCCGAGAGGAAGTACTGGTGTTTCATTTGTACACAATATTTTTGTTTTGTGTGTTAGTAAATGTAGTAATTGCAATTTTCATCAAATATATATATACTTGTGTAAAATTCTCCAATTTGTGTCGTATTGGAACTTTTGCAAAGAATAAACTTTGTTCTTCACACTATGAAGAGAAAAGTAAATCTTGAGCAGGACTTTCAAATGTGCTTCCTTTACAGCGAACAGCCCTTAGTAAGGCATTCGTTCTTGTTTCCTTACAGTATTGACTAACAATACTCCAGGGTGTCTACAAAACTATCATCCAGTTGCAAACCTATCACGTGTTATTAATTTTGAAGCCTGGCTTTTACTGAAATTAATGCTCGGAATTTATCAATTTATAGCTTCATGTAAACGTTCTTGCAATGGGGTGAGTTGTTGACTGGATAACTCTTTTGGACTAATGGTATCGCAGAGAAGAAAACCCAATGTTTTTGCTACATAAATTAAACTGTAAAGTGGCCAATATCCATGTTAGTAAATTCTTCATTCATTTTCCTACTTCCTCCAATAAATCCAGACATTAGCACGATGAAGATATATTAAGCGAGAGTCGTACTTGGAATTGTAAAACCATCCCTTCACTTTCAGAACCTTTCCTTGGTGCCAGAAAACGCCTTTCACTTCTAGTAAAATTGCATAACTTACACAATTTTAGTTTAAATTGGCATGGGGAAAGTTAATTGTCTCTCACCTACCAAGATACTGTGGTCTGGTTCTCTGGTGTTGAAAGTTCGTGATCTGTATGTAGGCAGTCAACATCATAATGCCACACGTTTCCAGCTCTCTTGTCACGAACCCAGGTGAGGCACTCTATCTGGTGTTGTGTTGAGAGCGATACACTGGTGTCTCTTTACTGTGTTTGTGTTTTCATAACATTGAATGTTGAAGTGATAGCCAGTATGGATATCGCCGTCAATAAGCACATGTGGTTGGCAACTTTGCTGTCTGTTGTGAGTCATTACAATTTCCATTAAGTATTCCAAACACATGTGAGACGATGAAGGAAGGTTGCAAAATTCCAACGCAAACCAGGCACCCACTTACATGACCCTCACAGAATCCGATAACTCACTTCGAGTTAACATTTGCAGCCTACCTAAACTGTGTTAAAATTGACTCATGAGTCATCAGAACGCAGTTGATATAGGCCTGGAAATTGTTATGGTAGTGGCAATCGTCATTACTTTCACATAGTACCAACCTCTGATATACAGAACAGCAGTACCAGCCTTGTTTGATCTTCACAGCCTGTTTAGCTGTAACACAAGGTATTAACTCTTCCGCTGAGAGAGTAAACATTTTTGTCATTTTTAAAATAAACAAAATAAGAATATATAGAAATGATACTTGACACTTTGTAAGCTTCCCTGCACTTAAATAAACCGAGCGAAGTGACGGGGTGGTAAACATATTGAGCTGCATTTGGGGGAACCCATGTTCGATTCCCTGTCCGGCCATTCTGATTTTAGCATTCCATGACTTCCCGGAATCGCTCCAGGCGAATGATGAGATGGCTCCTTACAATACACCATGGTCTATACCTTCCCCATCTCTGTGTCTCTGAGCAACTTGCTTTGACTATGATGACATCATTGTCGACGAAACATTAAGCCATAAATAATTTCCCTTCACTTAGAGAAAGTTGAGAATTTTATTCACCTCAGTTGATGTTGGTAGTGGCACTGGTATCGAACACAATATATGTTTCCAGATTATCTCGCAATTAGCGGTTGTTGGTTTCAGGAGGTACCACAAATTTGCCGAATTTTCAATTAAGAGACGCCTGTGTGCTTTGTTAACGAAAGATTAAGAGATGCCAGTTGACTGTGATAAGGAAGTATTGCTGGATATCTAACACAATCTAATTGTACACTTAAGGCGGGGCTGTTATTCAGTAACAAATCTGCAAGGTAACAAGGACGGTATACCGCCCTACCCGGTCTAGAGTTAAACTAGCTACTCACTCGGGTAGTATCGACTCCCAAGATCTCGATGTCAAGGGCCACCAAAACCTCTTCACTTACCCCCTGGGACAGTAAGTATTCAATCGACAAACAACTGGGACTCGAGTATGCACAGGACAATGTAGCATAGCCTATTAGCGTATGACTAAGTGTGTATTCAGGGTGAGTTAGCTGAGTGTGTCGTATGTTTCAGAACACTTGCCGGACGTGCTGCAGACGGAATGCAAGAAGTGTACACCGAAGCAGAAGGCATTCGCTGAAGAGGCCATCAGGATCCTGATGACGGAGCGCAAGGATGTGTGGTCTCGGCTATGTACTAAGTACGACCCTGACGGCAAGTACACTAAGAAGTACGCAGAGAAGCTGGAGGCCTTGAAACAAGGCGAGTCTGTGGTTTAGAGAGACCACGTTCTCTGGAGAACAGTACGACTACCACGTGGTCGTACAGTGCAATGAATGTTGAAGTGACATGTGATGGCGCCTATCATACAAGCTGACTGTATGTCGCTCTTGTATGTGCAGAGTAAAGTCTGCCACGGACCATAGTATCGCAAGTACAGATATAATACTTTCCGGCATCTAGAACACTTTTATGATTCTTGTTTTACACACCAAAACTCACATTTAATTGTTCTGTTCTTGTTAGACTGGAATTTCTACAATATATGTAAAAGGGGAGTTCTAGCGCAACACAATTTTCATCAAAAAATCGTTGTTTTTTTTGCTCCAAAATCGTGGTTTGAAATTAAAGAAATTAAGCATTCTAAAAATCAAGCAAATTTACTCCAAAATCAAACATTTTTGCCCCAAAATCAAGTGAATGTATCACGTTTTCAAATATGTCCGAACAGGATTTGTGCCATTTTAAAAAACAAGCTATTTTACCTCAAAATCAAGCAAATCTATCACTTCTCAAGCAAAACTTCCATGTTTTCTAGAAATAGCAATTTGCAAGCGAGCAATCTAAATGAAGACCATTTAAAACAAAATCGAGTGAAAATATGAAAAAAATATAATTGATAGAATTTGTATATTTTATTCAACAAAAGTAAACCACCAATAAAACTTTTTAAAGTCTAAAAATAAAGAAAAATCTGAAGCATAGTTATCCATAATCCCAACCATCACAGCAATCCAAATAACAAACATCGTCTTTAAAATTAGAAAATTTATCTGATCTTAGATTATTTTTATCGATTTATAAAATTTTTTTGAAATGTACAAGGTCCAATTCTTTATCAATGAAAGTTGCTGTTTTTATAATTTCATATCCAATAATTTTTATATATATATTCATCTTTGCATAAATCAAATGGTTCATCATTATTAAAACTATTTTGTAGTGGTGGCCCATAAAAGTTTTGAATATTTTGAATATCGTCTGGTTGCAAATCAACCAAATCATTGTTGAGAATTGGGTACATGATTCCATTTTTATTATTTGTATGTTGAAGACCTAATGTATGTCCAATTTCGTGGATCAAAATCGCTAGTAAATTAATTTTATTTTCAAGAGTGTTTTTTCTATCGTTATGCCAATATTCCTGTTTATTGATGTGAATTTCAAGGAGGCAATTTCGTTTATTTGGAAAATATGCATGAGTCAGTGCACTACCAAATGGATATAATGTATAAGGACAAACTCCGTGTAACCTATGATTATTATGTAGGCCTTGTTTATATGATACATGTATATTTCTAGAGAATTCTTATCGTAAACAAATCTCAAATTTGTGTGTTTTTGCCCAATTTTAAAAGCCTCTTTTGCTTAATTTGCAACTGATTTATTTGCATATGCAAAATTCCATATTAATGAGTTTTTAGTCAGTTTTGCTGTTGATGAAAGGTCCACAACTATCTCATCTTTAACACCACATCTTGGCTTGTTGATTAAATTAAGTGTTTACCATCAATTTAAGAGAGATTATGATATTCTTGAAATGTTCTTAAATAACTTTCGTACTTTTCAGTATCAATTTTTGAAAGAGAATTTACATCACCTTCTAGATATCCATACTTATTTAAAAAGTTGATAACACATTTTATCTGATTCTCTTTTTTGAATAGAGCAAAAATTATATTTGTAATAGTAAGAATAATTATGTAAGTCTTCATTTATATACAAAAAGTTTTAAAATAGAATAAAATATTTAATTTAATTTCTGTTCTTACCATCGATAATTTTTCTATTCATAATTATTGTAATAAAACCACAATCTTCGTCCCAACATTTTCCACAAATTTCTTTAAATTTTTCATTAGGCATATCTCCACCAACAAAATCATAAATACGCTTTAAGTTAGTATCATCTTGTCTAAATATACACAAAAAACTTGTATTGTCTCTTACCAATTGTTTAGGCACTCTGGAATAAATTTGAGCCAAATAGAAAACATCAATAATTTTGTGTCGTCCTCTTGTAAAGTATTCACGAATAATCTTGATTATCTGAAATAACATCGTCAAATACAATTAGAGAATTGTTTTCGCATTGATCTAAAGGATTCATTTCCTCAGTGTTATTTAAAAAATGTGCTATTTGCTCATTACATTTTTTGTTTATCACTTCAAAATCGTCTTGTAATTGGATATATTTGGTTGATTCAAACTTTTAGAGCAAATAAGTAATTAATTAAAATTTAACCACCCCATATTATAACTAAAATTTATCATAAAATTAGTTTTTACGCCATTACTAGGACCAACTATCATATCTAATATCATCAGGCCAAATTTCACCATTTTTCTTACTCTTAGGAGATTCTTCAGAAATTAAAATGCTAACATATCTGTCAACTTTGGGCAGCATAGCCTGCTATGGCTGCCGCTTTTTCATTTAATTACAAATAATTTTTGTAATAAATGGATAATACATCTTTGTCTCGACTGCTTAAGCTGTCAAATTAAGTTTTCGAGTTAACAAGCAATAGTTATATTCTTAAGAAGAAACATCACTATGATATAATTCATTAAGATAAATCGATAGCATTAATTAGTTTTCATACGATATTTTTAACTCCAAATGAGAAGAATAATACTATAACTACAATTGAAAAAATGAGTGATGTCGTTGACAAAAATGAAGTTATCACAATCCTCAGGGGCCAATACGATGTTGAATCGTTAAAAGAAACTATAAATTTAATTAAGCCATTTTCAACAAACAACCTTAAAATAACAACAGACAATGTGAAAAATAGAATATCCATCAAAATAAAGATTGATATTAACCTTAATGGTCACTAATCTGATGTTCTTGGCTTTGAAAGACATATGACTATTAAAAAAGATACAATTTTGTAGGCACTAAATTGCCTAATTTTAATCCACATAAACAATACATATTCATTGTAACTTGGCATAAATTCATAAAATATGATGAATCTAATCATTTGGAAACTGATATAATTGCTAGTTTTCCACCAAAAACTATGTTCGGTTTACATTAGGTACCCCATCCAATTATTATATAGAATAAATAACGAATCTCTTAATTATACTGTCATATAAATCAGAGACGAAAATGAAAATTTAATTGATTTTGATGGTTCTGATATCGACGTTGTTTTCAAAATTAAATATGTTAAAAATATAATAATATAAAAATTAATTAAAAATTATTCTTTTTGATATCCATATGGCAGTGTATCAATTTTATCTTCTAGTATAATTATTGTGTTATTACAATGACTTAATGCATTTTTATTAACTTCGATTGTTTATAATTTGTGTTTCTCACTTGTTCTATAATGAATTTTCTCATTAAACAAATAATTCTTATTGTCTTCGAATGTAATTCTCTTATTAACAACACATTTTTCAAATGCTTAGATTTTTTGTTTTCATTATCGCCAGCTCTATATGCATACATTTTTGCTTGTAAACCAAGAAACTCTTTCATTATTTTACCATTACATTCGTCTTTCATTTTCCCTAAAACGTTTTTTTTATTTGAGGCATGTTATAAATATTGCTCTTTAAATGATCACGTATATCAAATTTAGTTCAATTTTATCATAATATTTTGGTTTTATTGTGTTGTAACGAAAATCCTACATCAATTCTTTCTAAATATCCAAAATGACCATGCCCACATATATTGGCTTATTGAATTTTACATTAGTTTTATTCATATGAATAGCCGCAAAATTCTCATTAAATATAGTACTTCTTTTGATATCTGGTATGCTACTAATTTTTCACATTTTTCAGCATCTGATACTAGTTTTATATCTACTCTGTTTATTATATTTGTCATAGTTTTGCCAAACACTGAACATTTCATGAGCTCATAATTTTTTTTTTTTTCGAAATAATTTTTAGTATTAGTTATTATTGTTGTATTCAAATCAATATACTTTTTTAACCAATCGGACTGATAAAATGTTAATATTCTATGTATTTTAGTGAGTTTTAATCCATTATTGAGACACTGTTTCAAGTTGCAATAGTGAATTACATATATTGTTATCTAAAGTTGTTAGTAATTTAGATTGATTCATCTTTGCAACTACCTTATTTTTGAGCAAAATGGAAGATATTTATGTCCATTATATTGTTCTTGTGGATATTCTAAATGAACTTATAATACATAACCATACTCATAATCATTTTCCAAATTTAATATTTTTTTCACTCCAGTAATCTAAATCATTTAATGCATAGTACACCCACTCGAAACCACCATATGGCAAATGTTGAGACATTGCCCAACCATATAAATTATTCGCATCGAGATCATTTGATTCTTGATTTGGATTTAAATCATCCAAATATGTGTTATCTTATCACTTACAACATTGTGATATTCCACCTCGAATTCCCTTTCTAATCATTAAAATCATATCATAGTTACGTAATAAATCCAGTGGTTGTTTAGTAATTTTTAACATTGCATCCCATGATAAACCTGGTGCAGTAAAATACCATGAAGGGTCTAAATCATATGAATCTATACATGTGTTTCTGAAATGTTCTATTACATCTAACAATAATACATCACTTTAAAAATATTAATCATGGTATTCGCCAATATTTTTTATATTAAATTGGTTCCATACACATTTTGCATATTCATATTCATCATCATTAACACGATCTTCATTTAATTTATTGTGAAATTCACTCTTGGGTGGAGGAAGTTCATTTTATTCAAATTTCTTCCAACTATCCATATAAACATATGGATTTCTAATAACTAAATGAACTTGTTCTTCTGGAAAATGTTTTTGTGTGTTTCATTTGATATTTACTTAAATTAGATGATAATTTATCTGAACTACTGGCCAAAAATTAAATGTGTCTAAATATTTCATTTTTAAATTTCCTGTTTTTCCCAAAAGTTATAAACTTTTCTTCATTTTTTGCTATTAAATCAATATTTTTATCATATTATCCTAATTATTTAGTAAATAAATGTGCATCATACCCATATAAATTATGAAATAAAATTGGTACAAAATTTGGTAATTTTAATTTTAGATTACAACTGTTGCATTTTGGATTAATGAATTTTCCACATATGTGGTCATGATGATGTACTTTTTTATTTCCCTCCGTATATTCACACTCACATACAGTACATATTTTTGATTTCCTATATAATATTTTTTCTTCTTTTGTTAATAGGTGCATTGGTTCAATTTGTGAATATAGTTCTCCTATTTCCTCCAGTTCACTTTTTTTGGATTGTATAAATATTATATGAGCATCTGGGCAACGATATACAACTGGTGGTTTATAATCACCATGAGCAGATACAGTATAATAGCAAAAACCAGAAGCTTCATGTAATTGATATTCCATTGTATATGATTAGTTTAACTTTATATCAATATTATTTATTTGATCATTAGTAAGTTTATATCTTTCTTTAAGTGTTTCTTTATAAAAACCATTATTAATATCATCTTCTGTTAAAACTGGATATTTTTGATTAGTTAAATTTTATAATTTTTTTTTGGAATTTGGTTTATTGGTTGATATTAATTTAGAATTGATTCAAAATATGCATATATTGTGAATATGACTGTCGTGGTGATTTTTATATTTTTAAATTTTATCTGTTCGCTTTTTTGAAGGGATGATTATCTTCACAGGTTCATTTTTCGAGCAATCTTCAGTATGCTTATTTAATTTTTCTTGAGAATAAAAGAATTGAAGGCTCATATCGCATATATAAATTTTGCCATGCTTTTTATTATTATTTTTTGTGCTGAAACTAACCTCGATAAATCTTTAATCCAACAATAATGCGAGTTTGTATCATCTTTGAAATAAACTAAATTTATATAGGTATTCTTTTTATTTTTTGTAAGTTTTAGTGGATATACCATGGATTTCTTACATTCATCTCCAATAGAGTATACATTTATAGAAGTATCGATTTGATTTTCTATATTTGGTATATAATCGATTTGAATAGGATATTCAAATTTATCTAATGCTTTCTCAATGTTAAGACCCACATTTTTATATTTAGATACTCTTTGTGGGTCTTTTATACAGGAGACAGTGCAGATTTTATTGCCCAAAGAAAGCATTTTTGATCATTGTTTTGAACATTTATGCATGCATCCATAATCTTTATAAATTGTGGTAGTTCAATATATGATGATACTTTTAATGGATTATACTTATTTATAGCTAATTGTATTCCAATTCCAGAACCTCTTCTTTGAAATTCAGATCATTGTGTAAGTAATTCCTGTTTTATAATTTTATAAATCTTAATAACTTCTCCTTCGTTTAATATTGTGTGATTATGTGACTGAAATGTAAATAATTATATTTGATTATTTTCCTGCTTGTGACGGTTGGCATATAATTTAATGTTGGTTTTCACCCCTCTAAAGTTCCTAAGATGATCGTGTATTGTCTCAAAAACCTTATTTTTTTACTGAAGTTAAAAATTTGATTAAACTGTACTAAATTAAAGATATTTCCAATGTTAATGTTGATATCCTACTATTAAAAGCCGTATTAACTCTGTAATTTTTATTGGTTCTTCTATTTATTTTGCTAACAAACACATTAGTAGAGTAGGGGAACGTTTCTTTTAATTTGTTTTTATCTTGTTTATATATTTCATTGATACTGGCATTAGCAAAAGGTAAATTTGTAAAATTATCCTTTGTTATCCTTTCTGTTACTCGCTTACTTTTATCTCTAGGTTGTAAGAAAACATTAGTAGAAAATGGGAAAATTTCTTTTAATTGTTTTTTAGTTTTTCTGCATTTATAGTGTAATTGGAAAAGGGTAAATTTTACATTTTTTTCTTTGTTGATTTATAATAAATTGTACAATAGCTGCAATTAAATCAGCTTTCCGTAGCATGTACCAATATTTAGTTTTTAAATTTCTACCTATAATTCTCTCAATCTCTTCTCACCCAACTCAACTGCGATATTGCGCGATGTCATTTTTACTGTCTATTTATAAGAAAACAAATTTATGAAGACTGCAAAATGAGGGTAGAAATATAAGTGTGTAAAATCGAAATATGAGCTTAAATATTTGATAATAATCAAATAGTTTTTAACTATCTAACTTCTTCTTATGAGGGTATTTCTCATTATAGCATTTTTAACGTATTGTTTTATTTTTGTTCTTAGTAGTTTTAAGACGAGGAAATTAATTTATAGATTTATTCTCTTTACATACTGTACATGTTTATTTAAAAAATTAATTATCACGTTGAATTTCATTTAGAATATCTTCTACTGCATTGTGTAATGTATTATTTTTATGCTTTTAGAGATATCCATTACAGACATATTTTCCACATTCGCATAGAATTTTCCCATTTTTAAACTTATAGCGACTTCTATCATATTCACTGAAGCATTTTTGTTGTATTTTGTTGTATGTTTGTCTATAGTAGCTTGGTGGAGTTAAAATAAATCGACAGATTTATTCTCTTTACATACTGTACATGTTTTTGTTGAATAATCGCCATATCGAATTTCATTTGTATTGGATAGTTCAGTATTTTTATACTTTTTGAGTGATATTTTAGAAAGATGTTTTCCACATTCGCATAATAATTTCTCTTTTTCTAAACTCATATTGATTTTTGACATATTCAGCACAACATTTTTTACAAGTATTAATATGCTTGTCTTTTGTGTATTTATGCGTGTGAAAACTTTCAATATTTAATACTTCGCACCCCTTTTTATACATTGCTTTCTTGTTGATTTTCCATTTTTTAAATTTAATAATAAAAATAATTTATTGAGAGAATGAAAAACTATTTTTCTTTAATAATTTGTTTCTTTGTAAATAACACAAAAAAATGGAATCTCTGCTCAACAAGTTGAACAATTCACCTGAATTCACCAAACTACAATATCTAGAAACAAATAAATGGTTTATTGCTACAGATTTTAAAATTTATCTAAGTCTAAATTTATCTAGTCTAAGTTTGGTAAAAAAATTAATCGTATTCTAGATGGTAACTTAAAATTGCATTTCCAGAGCGCTATGTCAAGATACTTGATAAAAATTCTTTGAAACTAATAAATGGCAAGCAGGTTTTTATAACGTATAAAGGCTTAAAAGAAATGAAAAATGGAAAATTTGTCTATGATCTAGAATTCTCTTTAAAAAATAAATTCTATCAATTATACTTTTTAATATTTTCACTCGATTTTTGCTTATTTTTCTTTATTTAGATTATTTGCTTACAATTCGCTATTTCTAGAAAACATGAAAATTTTGCTTGAAAGCGAGAAATTTGCTTGATTTTGGGGTAGAATAGCTTGTTTTTGAAAGTGGCACAAATCCTGCTCGAACGTTTTTGAAAAAGTGGCAAACTTAGTTGATTTTGAAGTAAAAATGCTTGATTTTGGAGTAACTTTGCTTGTTTTTAGAATGCTTTATTTTTTAAATTTCAAACCATGATTTTGGAGCAAAAAAAACACGATATTTCGATGAAAATTAAGTCACGCTAGAACTCCCCTTTTACATCAACTTTTTCAAAAAATATCTTAAGTATGAGGGGAGAAAATTTCTTGAAGTATGATTCAGCTTTTTTTAAATTTTCCTTTACTCACACAAACTGAAATATGAAGACCTTTTCACATGTACTTCAAATAATGTATGTTTTAAAAAAAGCATTTTAGTTTAAATGTATGCACATTTTTTGTTTCCACGCATGATTTATTTTACATATTTCCTCACATTTCGGGTGAGAATAATTGTGTTTTGAAATGGGGACAAAATAGCAGGAATTCTGTAGTGAAATTTGTCATTTGGTTTTTGTTTGGTTTCTGTCATTATTCTTTTGTAAACAAAATTGCGTTGGGCTTATTTTTTTTATATTAAAGTGCACTGAAATTAAAATATGTGGGCTATTTCTCCTTATCCCGAAAGACAACCAGCAGACAGAAAACTCCACGCCGCAACAGACTATTTTTTATATTCAGTTCTTAGAAGAAAATATACACCAGTGGAGGATATAGAAACGGTTCAAGGAGGGGCTACTTAAGAGATTGGCCAATGAACATTTCGCTAGAATCATATACTTGCCATGTTATAATATTATAGTAAATATCAGTACTTGGCGGATAGGCTATCTAAATACTTGTAAAATTTCCTGTTACCATACTAAATGTATGCGTTTTACAACATTTTATAGTTCGTATTTATTCGGTTTGAAGAATAACATATTTTATTGAGTCCAAAAACAAGCTCCAGAATTAAGAGGGAGGAAGGGAAGGGCAGGTCCCGTTTGTCCCATTTTGGATTCGTCACATCAGCGTCCAGGCATCGAAGAATGATTCATTTAGGAAAGATGCAAGCCTCTAGTTTGCCAAAGTTAATAAGAACATTATATTCTACAGTGTTGCACTAATTAACGGAATTCACAAAATATGACAAGGAAAGAGGATAACTGTAACAGTGTCAGATATTTATACAACATTAAAACAGGAAATTGCACAATAAGTCCCATGAAATCGTTCTTAGTAAAACTGACAGACTATAACTGTCTTAATACATTACTGAAATAGACCATAGTTAAATAAAATGTGATCTTTGAATGAATAGTGGAATGGGAGTGAATGCCAAGATGGATATTATTGGACATTCGCCATTGGGATGCAGATGTCTGTCATGGAAAACAGGACATATACATATATTTTTCATAATTAGTGGCTGTTCGGTTTTTTGACTCTATTTCCTCTTGGAATTTTCTAGTGTTCTATACATAAATTAATTTCCTCGTCCATAGGTTGCTTATATTTTTTCTTAAGTAATTTTTCGTGCTCAGTCCTGTTTTTTCCATTACAGACATCTGCACCGCAATGGCGAATATCCAAAAATCCCCATCTAATAATTAAAATATCAAAACAATTCTGTATTTACACTCAAAATAAACAGGAACTCATTGTTTCCAGAAAAAACAAGTCTCACTGATAAAATTTGATCCAAAATGGAAATAGGTTGATAATGACATGATGTGAAAGCAAAAACCCTGTCACTCATGGCCCATGTGTTAAACTCTGACTGACATACAGCAGTGAAAGGCCGCTATCAAACTTTACACTACGCACGGCTGGCAGCATGTAATGAAATTATAACCATACCGAATATTCGTGTCTCCCTTCACGAACTCTGCCCAATCATGGCAGACTACGTCAAGATTATGAGAGTCATATTATGGTACAAATGCTTATATTACAACAATCAGTTGGTACTAACGTGTAATAAAATATAACTGGGAACACTACCGGTTCAGTTAATAAATATCACACCATTTATTAGAACATAAAAAAAGACAAATTATTAGAATCATTCCGGCACCATGTGTTAATTTATTGTATGAATTATTATATTCGGTAGTAAGCGAACGCAGAGGTTTTTGTACGTTGTAAACAACCCATGTTATGGCATAAAAAATATAGTCACTTAAATGTTCTGTGTTTTTTTTGGCCACATGGCGATCGTAATACTAAAATACGTAGCTTCAATATTATGGTCATTTCACGGCCAATACAACTTCCATTTAATGGCATAAAGGTTATTTGCAAACCTAAGTTCCTGGCCAATAGGGAGTATCGTGAAAATTGCTTTGGGAAATAGGCCTCATTTTGTTATGGCAAGTCTGTTTCTTGCTTTACCTCTTATAATTACAATGCCATAAACCAAACAAATTATAGCTATTACTCCATCCTGATTCCAACTTTTATTGTACGATGTTTCCACTACATAATCTTGTACCTGTCACTCCGACAATAAAACAGACAAAATAAATATTGAATTATTGGTCCTTAAACCACTGTAAAACTCTATACTTATATATAAATACAATTAAATTTATACTGTATATTTTTTAACTATGACTTAGGATTATTTATTTATTACCCCCTTATTGTCTTTATAAACACAGGTTCTTTACACCAGAAAACGTATCGGAAATTGCTAAAAAAAATAAAACTTATTAGAATAAAACATAATAAGACACACATTTATTATTCTTACCCAAGATTCTAGACTGGTACCTTGTAACGTAATGACACGCTAGTGTCACGCTTTTCTGAAGACCAATCACACTTAAATTCTGATCACACGCCTTATTATGGACTGTAGTGTCTACCATGGTAGACAGAGGGTGCTTTCTTCATGACTAATAGGAGATACGGGAGCTGGGAACAAGGGCGTGGGGCGCAGAATCGTAGGATTGGGAAGCCACCATATTGTGACGTCACCCGACCGCCATATTGGATGTCATTGACCTTTCACCCCCAACCCGTGTGACCTTTGAACTAACATTGACCCCAAAGACCTTTGTTCTGAAAAAACCCTAAAACATTTTTTAAAAATTCCAAAAAATCATCGAAAAATTCCAAAAAATCTTTAATAATTCCGAAAAATTTATTATTTAAAATTATTAAAAAGTATAAAAAATTATTAAAAAGATCCTCAGAAAATACCCATTTTTTTCAGAAATGCTGACAGGGATCAACGACCCAGGGTCAGACCCATGTGATCAGGAAACAGGGATCAGTACCTATTTCCTTTGACATTGACCTTTGACCTTTAACATTGATAATGCAAAAAAAAAAATCACAACAATTTTTTAAAAAATTCGTTTCCAAATTAATAACATTTTGTGTTGAAAAATTTAATTTAAAAATCGTTTGAAAATTTTAAAATCGTTTTAGAAATTTAAAAAATCGTTCAAAAATATATTTTTTATAAAATTTTATTTTAAAATTTTCTTAATTAAAATTTTTTTAAACCCGGCTGCCATTTTTTACTTTTCCCTCGAAATTTCTCTTTCCCCCTAAAAAAATTCCCTTAAAAATCTATAAAAAATTTAATTTGAAAACTTACAAACTCGAATTTTCGCCTGTGTTCAAAAAATACATGCTGGCATGAGATAACGGTTTGTACAAATAGTCCTTTTCGTGCACTCAACCTGCCGGAGTCAGTCTTTCCATCAGTCGCAATCCCGATCTTTCCATAAACCTCACAACTCATAAAGATGGAACACACGCACTCCAATCCCAATGCTAATCTCAATCTTTAGCAATCATCACCACCACTATCGGCGCCGCCACCGCAATCAGGTGTCATTATGGGTCAATGGGTCATGGGACATTATGGGTCGATGGGGTGAATGGGTCTATGGGGTCGATGAGGTCGATGGGGTCGATGGGGTGAATTGGGTTGATGGGGCCAATGGGGTCGGTGGGGTAGATGGTGTCAATGAGTAAATTAGTCAATGAGTCAGTTTGTGAGGGGGTCGGTCCGACAACGGGAGTCAGTTGTCTACTTTAAGTGTAACCATGATTTATAGGTGAGAACAGAAAACTCGCCTGGAAGAAACTGTCTAAGGCATAACTTCATTGTAATGTGATCCAGGAACTAACATGTAAAGCCTGCCTACCTGCCTGTGTGTATGCTATGTCTCAATGCCTGCATGCGATTGGTCAGTTGCAATCATGAGGTAACTTGGTGATTGGCTGGCCGGTGTCTGTACCATGTATGAATGGTGCAGTACAGTTGGTTCAAAGTCAATATGATGCCAAAGGGCTTGGACACTCGTATATTGTAAGCATTTGGGAGGTAAGCTGAGAGGTTTAGTGTGACAGCAGCTGCGCCGAAGGTGGATCATCTCGACTTGCTTCTGCCTCTCCACATATAATTTTTCTCGAGTTTTGGTTTTCAAGGTCATTCAAGGTCATGGGGTCAAGGTCTAGGTAGTCTGCACTTAATATGGCGGCGGTAGTCTTTACTGTATTATACTTGCTGTCTTTTATGTATTTATTCTTGAGTTCTTTTCAAAGTCATATGGTCAAGGTCAATATAATCAGTTTCCATTATGACGGTGGTTGCCTACCAAGATGGTGGCCTCCAATAATATATAAACCAATGACGAAAGAAAAAACAAATATGGCAGCCTCCAGTAACATATAAATTAAGATGGCGGGCTCGAGTAACGTATAAACAAATGACGAACGAAAAAACCAACATGGTGGAATGAGCATATGTGAGGGGAGTGGGTGATAGGGAGTCAGTCGTCTGCTGGGGATGGAACGAAGTGACTAATGGCGATGCTGATAAATGAAGATTTTTTAATTAATTTTAAGTGAGATTTTTTTAGGGAGAAAGAGAAATTTCGAGGGAAAAAGTAAAAAAGGCCACCGGGTTCAAAAAATTTTTAATTAAGAAATTTTAAAATAAAATTTTATAAAATTAATTTTTTTAACAATTTTTAATTTTTTTTAAAACGATTTAAAAACTTTTTAAATGGATTTTTAAATGAAATTTTTCAATAATAAATTTCATTAACTAGGAAGTCGATTTAAAAAAAAAATATATATATATATTTTTTTAGAATATTTGCTTTATCGATGTCAAAGGTCAAAGGTCAATGTCAAAGGTAATAGGTACTGATCCCTGTTTCCTGATCATCTGGGTCAGACCCTGGGTCGCTGATCCCTGTCAGCATTTCTGAAAAAAAAAAAGGGTATTTTATGAGGATATTTTTAGTCATTTTCTATTAATTTTCTAAATAATTTAAAATAATTTTTTGTAAAAAAATTTTCGGAATATTAAAAAAATATTTTGGAATTTTTTGATGATTTTTTCGATTTTTTTTTTAAACAAGTGTTTTGGATATCAACGGTCCTCGGGGTCAAGGTCCAGGTGAAAGATCACACGAGTCGGGGGTGAAAAGTCAATGACATCCAAGACGGCGTTCAGGTGACGTTACAAGATGGTGGCTTCCCAATCCTACGATCCTGCGCCCCACACCCTTGTCCCCAACTCCCCTATTTCTTAATACTTTCATGGCAAGGGTGTAACTTTTATAAAACTTTATGTAACTCTCTCAACAAAGTCACGCGTGTACTGATCCTTCTTGGTAACATCAGTAGTATCTCAAGTTCGAATGACTTGTATTTGAGAATTATGTTTTAATTCATGGGTGTTTCTTGGCAGGTTACTCTCCCCCTCAACAGCCACAAACATCATCACAAGTGGCGGATACTGTGTCTTCCGGTTTCCAGGGCGCTACGTCATGAATTTTTCTCTTAGCATGAGAATGACCGATGTTTCATAAGTTTCTCAAAAAATAAGAGTTCCAAATTTGTTGCGCAGGTTTGAGCGGTTGTATTTTTAACTATTCCCTGTGAGCAGAATTTATAAATTAAATGAGCTGACTTCTCAAGCACATTTTTACGGCAGCGTTTGCTTTATTTCAGGGCGAAGATTATCATGCTTGAATTAACTAACCAAAATATCTTATTTAGGGCATTCATTTATTGGCGTCTTGTTACAATGATCCAAAGGCAAAGCCTTAGTGAATGAGCTATATTGTAGCCAAAAACAGTTAAGGATGTTTTAAACAGAAATGGGGTGTCCGTGTGTAATAGACAGCAGTTGGATGGACGTGGAATGTCCCCGGGGATGGGGTCACGATGGTATTCAAGGGCCCTGGTGCTCAGGACACGTTGACAAACCTCACATCCTATGCCTTCTTCCTTTCCTGGTCGCTGCAGATCTCGAAGTGGTCGGTGTACTGCGGGGAAGCGCTGCCCATGCAACATGCCCGCCACGGAAATGGGGTGTCCGTGTGTATTATACAGCAGTTGGATGGACGTGGAAAGTCCCCGGGGATGGGGTCACGATGGTATTCTAGGGCCCTGGTGCTCAGGACACGTTGACAAACCTCACATCCCCTGCCTTCTTCCTTTCCTGGTCGCGGCAGATCTCGAAGTGGTCGGTGTACTGCGGGGAAGCGCTGCCCATGCAACATGCCCGCCACGGAAATGGGGTGTCCGTGTGTATTAGACAGCAGTTGGATGGACGTGGAATGTCCCCGGGGATGGGGTCACGATGGTATTCTAGGGCCCTGGTGCTCAGTCCACGTTGACAAACCTCACATCCCCTGCCTTCTTCCTTTCCTGGTCGCGGCAGATCTCGAAGTGGTCGGTGTACTGCGGGGAAGGGCTGCCCTTGCAACATGCCCGCCACGGAAATGGGGTGTCCGTGTGTATTAGACAGCAGTTGGATGGACGAGGAATGTCCCCGGGGATGGGGTCACGATGGTATTCAAGGGCCCTGGTGCTCAGGACACGTTGACAAACCTCACATCCCCTGCCTTCTTCCTTTCCTGGTCGCGGCAGATCTCGAAGTGGTCGGTGTACTGCGGGGAAGGGCTGCCCTTGCAACATGCCCGCCACGGATATCTGGCTCCGGGTTTTATTTACCTGCGTTCTCGACCTCCAGGGTTTAGGTATCTCTACTTAGTTAAGGTTACCTTTTCTACCTACTGGTCACGCAGGTCTCATTGTAAGCGATTGCGTTTGTTATAGTTAAAAATAACTATGTAATATTTAAATGGAAATATTTTGTTCAAGACAGCAATAACCGACGTTAATTTGTTGCCAATTCGTAAATTTACTTAATAAAACATTAGCGTGGTCATTGAAAAGCGTCAAGAATAAACAAAATCGCAGTAAATAACCTCTTTCTACGATATTCCTTCTTCTGTTAAACAATGTTTTAAATGATAACGACAATTCTGTATATTTTTGTGAACAGATTTACGTACCAAAACATTACAGACGCCACTTAAAGCTCTGACGAAACAGAACACAAGCAATGATTATTTATTCCGTTTTCCATCACCATCGCAATACTTCCTTATGCCCGAACGTAACCTTGAGGGGTTTAAATTTTTTTAAACTAGGGATTCCCCTTAAGAATTGGATGGAGCTGTGCGTCTAAGGTCAAAAAGCGAGGGAGCGATACGGGCTACACTAACTCGCACGCCTAGTGCCTCATCGCTCCTACGCGCAAGGCGTGCAGTGTTTCCATCGTGACGCTGTACTGTGTAAATTAGATCTGTAACAGTGGAACTTTATTACACGCCATGAAAGCGCTGGATTAATATACGCCCGTATATTTGTACTTTTCTCTTACCACTTCAGGAAATTTCCAGTTTATTTTTATATAAAAAATAGAAAACAAACAAAGGCTAGAAACCTGCTTTAGAAATTAGGACACACTGACAAAATATAAAGGAGCAAAATGGGTCAACACAACAAATAAACGCAACCAACAAGTCGCTGAATGCCTTGTACTTTCTGCCAGTGGCTAGGTAAGGGATGGCGTCTATTTGCCCATAATAGGTCTCACGCGGTTGAATGGGACACGCCCATTCGGCGCGCTATGGAGTGTGTACAGTACTAGTGGAGCACATGTCGTTGATGTGCTGACGTATCAATAATTCCTCAAGCTGAATAGTGATCACAGACTGAGGACGGCCAGCATTACGCATGGGTCTCTGCAACATGGGAAGTGTAAGTCACCTTTCTGCTGTGGACTTTTCAGATGTGGTCCAAGGCAAGCGGCAAAAATACGTTTTCAAAACCCTATTTTCACATGCTCATATGTCTTTTAACATTCCGTTTAGGTATACGATGGCCTGTATATTTTCGAATTTATTTTTCATAATGAATAACCTCCCGTAGTTCGGGTGTTTCACTTCCGAACAGCCTTTATATATATAACGTAATTAGTTGCTGTCCGGTTTTTTACTTCCATTCCCTCTTGGAATTTTCCAGCGTTGAATACATATATAATTATCTCGTCGATAGGTTACTTGTATTTTTTACGTATTTTTTTCGTGTCCAGTCTTGTTCTTCCATGACAGACATATGCATCGCAATGGCGAATTCAACCCAATGCTATATCCATTCATAGATCACACCTATTTTCGTGGCCAGCTGATAATGAATTGGTTTCCTCATCCATGAGAGTATGATCATCTACTTAGTAGGAGTCAGCTCTCAGGCGTGGCTACACTGAAGTCAGCGTGATATCTGTCTCTTCACGCAGTAGAATGCTGCCTGAACCAACAGTAAAGTGCAGTCCCATAGGATAAAGTCTTGGCGCTCTAAGGACGTCGAATATATGAGGGCGAGGTCACTTTAGTGTCAACGTGTTGGTACTTTATTGCCACGACACAAGTCGTCTACGACCTCCAAAAAGCTCTGCAATGGTTAACGTCCAAATACACAAGTTCATTCTGTAAATTAATACACAGCGTGAGAATAATTGAAAGGATTTACCTTATTTTCTTTCCTTTATGAGATGGTAACCGATGAAATGTTTACTAACTCAGCCTTCGGTATATTTAATTTCCTAGTTATACTTGTAAGTAATTATTACACTATTTTCATTTTGGTGGAGTATAAATTGCTTTTCCACAGTTAATGCTGATATTTTGTGCGGATATTTTCGTTACACGCTGCCATTGTTACGTGTGATAAAGTTTTAACGATTGTCTTACAAAACTGCGTGTTAGTCACAGCATGTAACATAAGTAAGGTGAATGACAGGGTTCTTGATTTCATTACCGACCCATCTCCATTGGGGATATAAATTGTATCAGTGATGTCTTCATTTCGGGAATCAATTAAAGTTCTTGTTTGTCGGTCGTAATTACAAAATTGCTAGAATTATAGGTTATTTATGTATCTGTATGTATAGACATAGAGTTTGTCGGTAGGTTGCTCAGAACATGGTGAAAGAATTTATAATTTTCACCGTGACCTGTTATCTATTACTTTTAACGATTATTTTCTGTTATTGTCGTAGATGGTCACATTTTAACAGAAAAATTTCCTTCTAGCATATAGATAGAAGTATAAGAATGAAAATGTGTTTCTTTTTCATTTGCTGCTATCGCCTTTACCAACCGTGTTGATTCTTGAATTCAGTTATCTCGTTTCCCTGTTTCAATTTACTAGTGGTCCTGAAAATTATCCCTCAAGCTGTGCTCATCTATTTATTAAAAAATTTATAATCACGGGAACCTACAAAAATGTGTGTGACGTAGTCCCAAGTTTACAAATTCCTCGAATATTTCGCAAATTAAATTAATAATCTTAAAAGGGGCTTTTCTTGTAAAGTTAATTGTTTTCCCAGAACGCCGTTTCCTCACATCTCAATAACAAATGCTTATGGAATTAAGCTATCAAATAAGTTCCAGGTTAGCAGCTTTCCTGAATGACCTCTTCTCCGCCTGTGTGGACTACTGAAGAATAAGGCGCCTTCTGGCAAATGGGGATATTGTCCGTTTTTTTTTGTTGGGAAGGGAGAGAGGGAGGGGGAGGCAGGTTAAAGAAAACTAATCCACGTGATTTAATTAAGTACATTTTAATAACGGAAAAAATAATTTCAATACAACACAAATTTGGTAAAATGTAAAACAGAAACAAAACGAAAATCAAATGGCAAGTTTCTTTCCAGTGTAATATAGATACATTTGAAATATTTGTTTCCTATTAGAATAATATATATTGTTATTGCAATGTGAGAAAATGAGTAAAACAAATGATGTGCTTATATACAATATATACATAAATAAAAACAAAATTTCTTTCCTAAAAATAATAATTTTTTAAAATGCATATGAGAATGTTTTAGTATTCCTGTATGTGTTAATAAAGGCATATTGAAATTGCAGAAACATACATCAAACCAATTTCTTCCCTCAAAATTAGGTATTTATTGTAGAAATGTCAGTCTAACCAGAACAGAACAATTAAATGTGAGTTCTGGTGTGTAAAACCAGAGACATACAAGTGTTCTAGAAGCCGGAAAGTACTGTGTTTGTACTTACGATACTACGACCGGCGGTAAACTTTACTATGCACATACAAGAGCGACATACAGTCAGCTTGTATGATAGGCGTCATCACATGTCACTTCAACATTCATTGCACTGTACGATCACGTGGTAGTCGTACTGTTCTCCAGAGGACGTGGTCTCTCTAAACCACAGACTCGCCTTGTTTCAAGGCCTCCAGCTTCTCTGCGTACTTCTTAGTGTACTTGCCGTCAGGGTCGTACTTAGTGCATAGCCGAGACCACACATCCTTGCGCTCCGTCATCAGGATCCTGATGGCCTCTTCAGCGAATGCCTTCTGCTTCGGTGTACACTTCTTGCACTCCGTCTGCAGCGCGTCCGGCAAGTGTTCTGAAACATACGACACACTCAGCTAACTCACCTTGAATACACACTTAGTCATACCCTAATAGGCTATGCTACATTTCTTGTCACTTCATACACTAACTGGGACCACTGAATGTTGCCAACTTTTTCTGTAACTGAAGGGAGGCTTACAATATGTAAGAATAATTGCCACATATACTTCTTTTATCAATTTTAAAAATGCCCAAACATTTTTAATGATGGTAGCTAAAGAGATAGTACATTGTGTGACAGTGAAACCGATTGTGAAGATCAAAGAAGTATGGTAGTGTTGTGCCAAAAGTCATGGGATGACACTATAAAAACTAGTTATAAGTAATACTAACATGCCTTGTGGTGGAAATACCTAGATCTGTGCCATTTGTGTTCTGACAGCTCGTGAGTCAGTTTGGACACCGTCTAGGCTGCCCATGGCTTGGCGATATACTAGCAAAAACGTTAGATTTCTACAACATACAAAACATCTCTACAATACCATAATGTTCAAATCAATTGTCCATTCTATAAACTACTGTCATTATAAGAAACATTACAAGGACTCATACTGGGACAGGGTTAATAATTATATGTAGCTAGGATTGGCGAAACTCGATGGATTCATTTAAACACAAGTCCATATAAACACGATACATTTACAGTTAAGCAACAGATTATCAGATATTCACTGGAGGACTGTTGAGTCAATAACAACACTGTAAGGAAACAAGGATAGTATGTCGTGTTATCTGTACTGGGGTAAAACTGGCAGAAGGCAATTGCCAAACAGCTGAATCATCAATATGCAAAGGACTGTGGGGTCTGTTTTGTAGGTTACTAAACTTGCCTTTCTTACAGGTGCCTATGTACGTATGGACAACAGGCAGGAAGAATAACCACAGCAGGGATATCAAAAATTGCCCTAGCGACGGTTTAGGCAGGCATTCGTCTGATCTTCTGGGTTAAGGCCACGTCTGTTTTTTTAGCTTCTCCCGACTTTTTGACATTTCTTGTCGCAGCCATCTCCAAAGGGAATACTTCAAGGCAGTATACTCTCGAAGATGGCAGCAACGAGACCATATCAAAACGTCGGTAAATATTGCTAAACAGATGGTGCCTCGACCCAGGCGCCGAGACGAATATTGCTTTTACCACGAAAGCCTCAGGTGAAGGTTGAAGCAGGTAGCCTGTAGTATACTGAGGAGAGAAGTGAACAGTAGAGCTAGTTACTCACTCTTGAGTGTCTCGCCATGTTTAGTACAGTGACCCTGGTCCATAAGGCACTTCTCGTAGGAGGCGACTACACGGTCGTTGCTCAGTATCGACTTCATGTTGACGCTGTCTGGCACCTCGGCATACATTTCCGATTCGGCGTTGACCACACCCGCACATGCTGCACACACAATTAGCCACCACATACTGTCTGTACTGTCTGTACTGTCTGTACTGCCCTGGTGCTGCTGTCTCAGACTGTACTGTCCTGTACTCCTGCTCCCTCCATATATACTGCAGTCCTCACACAACCGCCGCATGTGCTAACGTGATTAAAGCCATCTCGCGACAAGATACGGAGGCCACATTGACACAGCTTCCGGGCTTGTCCCAGATAACATACATTCGCAGTGTCAGTGCACTTGTGCATGCATATCTCGAGAAATTAGTACAACTTGTTCGAAGTTGAAGAGATAACATTTATAATTAATCCTCTAAAGGGAGGTAGGTAGATAAGTGTAAACTTCTGATCAGCAACTAGGTCATCACAGATGTAACAAGTAGTTCAGACATCAAGAACGAGGAAATACTGTCCCTGTTGATAAAGTCCTCCAGCAATCTCCTAGAGCAGTGGTTATCACATTGTGATCTGCACATCGCTGGTTGTTGCCGTGAATAGGCCTTAAAATTGTTTGCGAATATTTCTGAATATGTCATCAATTATTTACACTTGAACAAGATACCCTAGTTCTAAAGATGTATAGAGTAATCAGTTCCCATTCATACAGAGCTGTGTTTAGTGATTTGCGACGTTAATTTAGGTTTTAAAATATTATTTATTTACAAAGGTTTACTTGTCTTCCGACAGCCACACGCCTTGAAATCGACATTAATATTTATTTGTTTCGAAATTCTGGCAAATAAATAATATAAATATAGTTCATCCACTGTTGTTTCTAACTTTTCCGAATCCCTGCTAAAGTTATACCTTGAGTCTACCAACAACATTTAACTCAGTTTAAGAAATACAACACCATATTTGTGCGAACTCAGTTTAATATATTTTTTTTAATGGGCACTATTTATTACTAGGCATTACCAGAAAACCTATTTTACATCTGTTTTATTTATAGTAGTTATTAATGAAATATAATGATTTATAGCTAAAGTACAAGCAAAGACCAATTTAACCAAATATAATATGCTTTTATATAAGATAAATATAAAATGCTTTTGATACATGCCATACTTAGGAAACAGTCAAATACAGTCGCTCATTGAGTCATTTATCAAAGGTTTATTTACAAAGGCGTGAAGATATTGCAAATAGACTTTATCAAGTGTTTATGATGATGCACTTTAGCTAGTTACTAAACGATCATTCATACGTGTTTGTACTTGAACGGGAGATGTTTGTTGATAGGTGTTCCATGTTAGACAAACATTCTACAACTGCTGGCGCGCGATGACAGGAAAGCTTGAAAACTGCCGGCCTAGAGTGACCTCGAACAGCCATGTTGAACCGGAAGCAACGTTGCTCGGCCGGAACTCGAACTCGCGTCCGTTAAGCAACCACTGCGTCAGAAGATCAAGAAGATCTCGTTCCGTAACAGCGTATAATGTGACGTGAAGAAATGAGAATGAAATGTACAGGAATATTGCCAGGTAAAAAAAAAAAAAAAAGTAGTCATGTTTTAATATCTTAAAAGGAGAGTGTCTTCCAATGGAGTTCTGTGCCCAATTTACAGAACGCAGGCTACATTTAAGGAGTAGTAAAGGCTGTTCACGGTCAAATAAGCAATTTTGAAATCAGCCTTAGGAAAGTGTCACTTTACCTACCTGTACGTAGTTGGGCCGCGGTGGTTTAGTGGTTATACTACTCGCCTCCCACTCAGGCGAACCGGGCTCTATTCCTGGTGGGGTAGACCCCGTATTTTCGCATGCGGGAATCGAGCTAGAAGAAGCCTCTGTTTTGCGGGTTTTCTCGGGGATCTCCCGGTTTCCCCCGCCTCTTCATTCCGGTGCTGCTCCATACTCACCTCGCTTCACCCTCATCGGCTATCAAGACCTCGCTGTTAATAGCCTCCAAAATCTCTTCGCTCACACCGAGTCACATGCGTCCCGTAATGGTGCTAAGATGCGTAGAGAAAGTATATCCGTGTTTTAATGCAGCATTAATAGTGCTACGTAGACAATTGTGAGTACTGAAATGGTTAATTTTTATCTCGGTTCTTTTTGCATAGAAGTGTGAATAGTTACTTTTTTAAGAACTTGTCTGTCATTTTCTGGCACGGTAAGCGTTTAGCTAATGCTCTTTCTTCTTTTAATTACATTTTGTGTGTTTGCCTTTATTGGCAAAACATTTTTTAAGGCAAAGTCTGTTCCTTGAATTTCCATTGCAATCAATTATTCCCTTTTGTGTAAACTTCCAAGTTTTATGTGCCCCTAAGTTTGGTAAATGTATTTAAAGAAAATATGTGTTGACTTGTATTTATACAGTCATTCTCGTTATAGGTTACTTGTAAGTAATGTCTTTTAATTTATATTTGGATTCATTTTTAATGTTATAGAGGGTAGCACCATTTCTAAATTATATTATTTATTTATAAATTATTTTACTATTAATGTCAATATCAGCTGCCATAAAATTTGCTAACACAATTATTTCGAATCTTGATACTTTGAATAAGGATTTTTTGAGCACATAACTTTCTGAATATAAATGTAACCATATATATATTTACACCTCTATCGGCATGTACGGTGTAAAGATATGCTGACGCGATGTACTTGCTTCTACTTCTTCGAAATCTTGATAATGTAACTCGTAATTTTCAAGCATAAACTTTCTCCTTCCCAGTTAAAATCAATATCAAAACAACACGCTGTAGCAATCAAGATCAAAACAACACGCTGTAGCATTCAAGTCAAAACTTTATGTAATTCGTAAATTTCGTTATTTACTAGTTTTTTGGGAGATGCGCCTCAATTTTAATCATTTTAGTCAATCTTCCTCAGTCTAATTTTTGTAAATTCTATTCAACGAAGCTGACGTTTTTATGTCTGGTAATATCATTTTGTGGCAGTGATGCCAATTATTTAAAAGTTTCTGAGGTTGTTTATTGTGCTGAAACTGTATAAACGAATAATAGTGATAACCATGATATTATAAAAACAAGCAAAGTTAATACTTAGCGAAAAATAGAAACTATGTGAGAATATTTTACAGTGATGTATATAACATATATTTTACAAAAGAAGTTGTTAAAATTTTATTAGTGTCAGAATTTGTGCACAGTGTTGTTCTTTCATAATATTATTTCCCTTCATTCATTTTTTATGGTGAAAGTTTTATTTACTGCAATAATTTATAAATATTATATTACTGTAATTTTTTGTGTAGGCTGTTCACGGTAAAGTGAGCACTTTTTAATGCCCTTCTAAATTTTTCTTTTCATCCTGTTTCCATCTTCCTGCTGCTTTTTAAAGTAAAAATTGCTTTACGACGAATAAACACATTGTATACATTTCACTACCTTCAAAATGTTATGCCTGATACTGCAATAATATATATTTATTAGTGGTTAAAGCCTGTTGGAAGGGCCTTAAAAAGTGCTCCCTTGACCGTGAATGACCTATAAGGTGATTGATTGCATGCTAATGATAGGTTTCTAGGACTCAGCCTAAGTTGTTATCCTCTTATCACAAAACACAGGTAAGTGCAACCAGATCCACCCTTTTTATATTCACCATCTTCGGTCTTGTAGGCTATGTGTTGTCGAGCTCTACTGGACTATCCGCCATATGACTTGCAACACTGGTCGATCACATGTCAGTTTCATTTGACCGAAACGTGACTAAAGTGAACAGGCTTGTGACAATGTTAATTTTACATATCGCGGAAGAATACACATTGCACATACAAGTAGATCTTAAACACGGCTTTCAAACATATTAAGTTTATCGTGAAGAGCCTATATACAAACTTGCAAAAAACAAAAATATAGTCTATTCACAGTTTCTTCACACTTTTTTTTATTCAAACCTTTGAAAATTTACCCCATCCATGATGTGTTTGCCTGTTTCCTAAATATGTCATACTTCACATACGTTTTACGTTTCTGTTAACACATAAGTATCTTATATTTGTTCCTTATATTCTATTTATAAATTGAAATATTTCGTTTATAATTTATATGGAAAAAACAGTGAGAAAATAGGTATGTCGGTAATACCATGCAAGAAATAGTTCTCATGCAAAACGCGGTTACACATATGCGGTTCATCGTCCCTTTTGATGAAATTTTTTAGACTTGATTAAGCTTTGTTTGCACGAGGCGAAGGAATATCCTGAAAGTAGAACTTAAGCAGGACTCCAGAAATGTTTGAATTAACCGGGAATGGACTTTCCCAATTTTTTTCATACTCCTAAAATAATTTCTACTGATAGTCTTAATTAGTATTTTTTTTTATTTTTACAAAACTGTGCTTTATGAAGCATCTAAAATGTAAATAGGATTATAGGTCTATTTTCATAAAGAGTAATATTATTAATTTATAATGAAAAAAATGTCTAAATAAGTAGTAAAATCTAAGAAAATATTTCACAAATTTACAACGTATAAGCATTCTCAACATAAATCGCGTTTCTCTGACAAGGCGTTATTTAAGAAGAAACTCCAATGATTACATATAATTTTTTTGCTGGAAGATGTTTGGTCGCCAACTCAGCCTGGGATCTACAAGTAAGGCCTAATTCAATTGATGTGTGGACTGCAATATGCCGTCAGACTAATATCGAACCATGCGAACTTACGTGTAATTAAAGTTACTAGTTTGCTAAAGAATGGATCTGCATTTTCTTTGTTTTTCAAGTAAATTTTAATAAAGGAAGAAAACACTTTTGACATTCAGATAGCGCTTTCTCTCCGGACGCTATCCAGTGGAGCTAGGAAATAATACAGGATGAGTCCTTTAAAAGAGGCCCCGTGAGATATGTGTATAATGGAGCCAGGGAATGAAGAAATACAGTCCACGGGGATTCTTTATAGGACTTGCCCTGTAGTTCTTGTGCTGTCTACCCAACTTAGTAAAACAGAGAAATTTTATTTCAAGAGGAAACGTAATAAAATTGTTCCAGCTAAAATTTAAAATGGCTCCAGTTGTTCACGTATTAGTGGTTCGTGACTTAAGTATGAGAGAGGTAATTTTAACAAGGTTAAATTGACATGTTCGAATTAAGTGATTTAAAGCCACGTTTGACAGCAGAAGTTTACTCGATGTTTTAGTGCACATGTTTTCAAAGTTACACAGGGAATATTATCTCTATTCTAATCTTCATTAAAAGAATTTTCACCAAGAGTAATTTGTTCTGCTTTGTGTAGAATTAGCGTTAGTTCGTCATGTCTTCTGAATGGTACCAGTGCTATATGTTTTTTATCGTTTGATGTGTTTGGCAATTTTATGAATTCTTATTTGAAGTATAAACCTGATGTTTTCCTATATATTGTTTGTAACTAGTCATGCCACACCAGTAGTCCAATATCTGGTTATATTTGTGTGACATAAGTGTGGGTAATGAGGTTAAAATAACAAAAAAATTCCTTTCCTGAAATTTCAATTAATAAAAAAGTGATTTCACCCTTGAGTTTACCACGCTCTCATGTAAACAGACCTAGCATAAGCGCGCGGCGTCTATAATTATCTTTGGTGGATATTTCTGCTTTGACAAATACGAGCCTCCCACTGATACAGTAAGTCTTCAATTGCTGTCCTCAATTGCCCCACATTAACATATAATATTGGTGGTGTAAAAGAAGTAATTTTCAGTAAGTATATGAGGAAGGATTATTTGGTTATATTTACACTTACATTAACTGCTACCTAATACACTTCTCAGTAGCAACGAAACGACACAAGAGACACATTTTTATACGCAAAAACCTCTACATACTACGACAACATGTAACGTAAATAATTGTTCAAGGCATTTAATTATATAAAAATAGCATCTTACTAGCTTTGCCCCATGACAAGTTTACAAATAGGCCTAAATATTGAATTCTGTTTTTTACTAAATATAAAAATGAACATAATTCCTACACAAAGATTATTTTTACTCAAAAATTACTTTACAAACTATAGCAAAATGTCCTAGAATGATAGGCGTATGGTAGGCGAGAACTATTAGTTGTGCGCGGCGAAAAATGATATAAATGTGTTCAAATATCACTCCAAGGCAAAAAAAAAAAATCATTTAAAAAATGTCTTTCCCAAACGCAGTGACATACTCGCACAACAAAAATTAAACGATTATATATTCTAACTTCTCTTTATATACCAGGAACATACTCGTGAAGACGAGTAAGGAGAATATTCTGTGAAATTCATGGAAAGTCCGTTACTGAAAAATCATCTGAACAAAACGTGGTACTTATATTTTAAATTTGCATTAGTGCAGCTGCGATAAAGGTAGGGTAGAATAAAGAACAGTAAACAATTTTACTTTTATTTTATAGAATTTTCAAGGACGTGGTTACTTGAGATTAAAGTCAACTACATTAAATATCAGGATGGCTATTTTCTGAATTAAATAGACAAAGCACGAACAAGTGTCTAGGATGGGATATGATAGATGCAATGCATGAACATTGTCTTAGAGCCAAATATATTAAATTTCTTACCACTGCGTATCTTTGGAAACTGGGGAAAAAAGATTTTATTTGACAATCCCCGAAGCACTCTAGGTCATTGATAATCTTCAGTCAGCACCGCAAAATGTTACCTGAAGGTCAGCGACCTCGGAAAGTATAGTGCTGCTTGTAGAAGGGATTATCTATGTCCGGTGTCTGGAAGGATAAAGCAGACCTAGGCCCGGGCGACAGGGACTTATCTATACTAGAAAAATGTACCATCTCCTCTTGTATGTCAAGCAGCTAAAGTGACTGATTTAAAATTAATTATGTTAGTTTTCACAAATGAGTTATTATATATAAAAATAATTATTTTTATGATGTCTGTAGCGTACACGACAATCACTACCATCTAGAAGTTTATTGCGTAATCAATGCCATTTAGTGGTGAATAATCACATACCCAAGCTGTCAGCTATATGTTATAGGTTAATGCCGGTCAGGGCCGGATTTTCCATCAGGTCGACTAGGCCTGAGAATAGGGTAGCACTTTTTAAGGGGTGGCATGGCATAATGGGAAAAATAGAACAACAATTTAACAGTAGGATAGATCTCAACGTTTTCTGTGAAGTAGTTTGCGCGAATACGCGTAGCTCAGTAAATAAATGTTATGCAAACACGACTTTGTAAAAGAAAAAGAAAAATAGCAATTATTTATGCCCCTATTTTTTTTTTTTTTACTTTTGTCACATTAAGTATTTTCTGGGAGAAAAAATTCGTGAAAAAGGTCAAATATGGTATTTTGAAAGCTTGCCTATGCAATTTCCTTAAGCGGCAAGAGAAAAGTACAAATATACGGGCATATTTTAATCTGTGGGCTTTCATTGTGTGTAATAAAATCCTTACATATGTTACAGATCTAATTGACACAGTACAGCGTTACGACGGAAACACTGCAAACCTTCCGCGTAGGAACGATGAGATGCTAGGAGTGTGTGTTAATGTCGCCCTTATCACTCCCCCGTTTCTTGACCTTGAACAGGGGGATTCCATCACATTCTTAACTGTGCTAGAATAAGGTTTATATAAATTCTTGAATAAATCCAAACAAAGTTACTTGTAGGGTTGAAGTGTTTGAGAGTCATTTCGGATAAACACAATACAAGTCCTCGTTGCCATCGTAGTCGCCAGTGAAATTTCCAGTTTATGTTTATCAGAAGCAGAAAGTGGTATAGATGGAGCATGAGAATTTCTAGAAGATCTTCGTTGTTTGAGTGGCTTTTAAGTTTTGCTCTGATAGTTGCTTACAAATAATAGTAGTTTGTTTTCGGAATCAGTTCTATCGAGTGTTTTATTTATTGCAGAAGAAATGAAGGCGTTGGTGTTCCTGACTTATGATTAAATTGTTTTACTTATAACGAAAGCACGTCGTGGCGTGCGAAGAAGCTTTGTGAGACTAGATATTAAAATGGAAACTAATACACTCTACAGTAGACCGAAACTTCTGTACATAGTAATTGTATTACCATAGAGAGTAATAAAGATTATTGTTATAAACAGAGTTAAATAAATTTCATTGGAACTCTAACAAAAATCTGTTTATTGCTGTAAAGAGATAATTATCTAATTTAAAACACAGCATTTCACTTGAAGGAATATATTCATGGACATGAACTATATTAATAATTGTAATACCTGTACTTGTAATTTATCACAGCTACTTAAAAAAAGTTGTAATTGGCAGATAAACGGAGTTCAAATAGCTGTCAACTGTAATAACAGAGAAGGGTGGTCTGCACTGAACGAAGTTCTACTTCTAGTAGACTGAATTTTATTTTTCTGGACATGTCCCCCAACATTTCCTTATGAGTCTTTAAGAGTATTTTCAAATTTATGCGATGAAAGAGTGACATGTGAAATTTGTTTATATAATGTTTAACATAACATTTTGGAGGTTGCAGTGTTGAGGTGGCTATATAACTCATCTTTCACTGAGTCGGGGTTAGTCGTGGATCTCAACGTGTGGGAAACATGGTGTATATAGCCGTTGGCTGGTGGGATTTCTCAGGGAACTGCCATTTATCCCACTAATGCATTCCATCTTTCTTCCAACTGCACCTCACTTTAACCTCACAGCTGTTAAACATGACCATCTGATTGGCAGATCCACACTTGTATGTTGAAGATTTTTTTTTGTATTTAAATGAACGTTCGTCACACTAAATCTCAGAGGATCAGAGGGAGTGTAACAAACTTTAAAAGCACATATCCAATGTTTTTAGTATCAAACTGTAGTCTGTAAATATAGATTTAGGGTAGGTTATTATTATTATATCTCTCTGTCCGACATTGTTGGAAATTTAAGAGGAACAGAAAAATCTGACAACTATAAACATCTTACGAGTCCTTCGGCAGCCTAGAAATGTACAAATATAAAAGAGGGGGGGGGGGGGGAGTGGTTGAACACACGGAAGGCTGCTGAGACTAAGAACGGAGAGCTAATTTCTAAGACCGGATAGATAATTTTAGTGTTAGTACATATAAATAATTTTCTTATTACGAAAGAAGGAAATGGCCACATGACAAAACAAAGCAAATTTCTACAGCAAGAATTTTTTTTTTTTAATAGTATCCAAATCTAATTATACCACTGTATTGACTGAAGGCGGATTCCCAACCTCTTCGTAACTCATCTACGTACGTACGTTTTCTGTTGGCAGATATTCAAACAAAAACATAGCTTTGGGAAGCGAGATTACTATATTGTGTTTCGTTTTTGTATGTTTTATGCAAAACATTGTATGATTTTAAATTATTAAACCACATAATACAGCTTTTTGTGTATTCAAGTTATTACATTAATAGTACTACTTATAATAATATATGTATTATTAAATCTGACATTCTGATAGGTTGAGACTTCAGCCGTACGTATGTCCCTGCGTGGAAGTCGAAAGTTGGAAAATTTGAATTTGTTTAATTATTATATTTATCCAGCCAGATATGAAATCGGCGAGATATGGTAAGCATTAGGTAAGGAGCGTAATTCATAGTGTTTAGTGAGTGATCTATGATATAAGTTAAAGTGGTGATTCGTGGTCACGAACTTGAAGTGGCCATGTCTACTTGTTACCCGGAATATCTTTTTAATCCTTTGTAAACATATCTGTGCTTCGGAACAACGCCCTTTTTTTTTTTTAAGTAGATGAACATTTCTGGACATTCGCAAATGAGATGCACATGTCTTTCATGGTAAAACACAAGACTGAATAAGAAAAAAATATTCAAATAATACAAGTTACATATGGACGAGAAAATAAATATATGTTTAAAACAATGGAAAATTCCAAAATGGAATAGAGTCAAAAATAGGACAGCAAATATTTACTATATATATATATATATATATATATATATATATATATATATATATATATATATATATATATATATATATATATAACAGTGTGATGTGGTGCGCGGCACACTTAGCATTATGTTAAGTGTAGTGTCCTCTGGAGTAAGCACAGTTTCATAATATATATTATATATGTATAAATATACACGACCAACATAAAAAATAGAAAACAACAAATGCTAGAAACCTTCTATTAAAAACTAGGACACACTGACAAAATATGAAGGAGCAAATGGAACAACACAACAAAGAAACGCAATCGAAAACTCAACTAAATGCGAGTGTATATACGTATATGTATATACACAAACACACACACACTCATATATATAAGTAGTAGGGGCATGATGGTTCCACAACACTTTTGATTAATCGGATTATAGATTTGATATCTAAGGGTTAATTAAATTGATTGAAAGGTCAAATCCGATTTAATCCGAAATTAATCTGACCAACAAAGTCTTAATCCGATCTTAATACGGTTAAAATGGAAAGGGTTAAATTTATTGAAAGGATTAAATTCACTGAAGGGGTTAAATTTATGAAAGGGTTAATTTTTTGTTGTACTTCTTTCTTTCTTTTTGGGTGGGGGAGGGGGTGTAGTTGGATATCTGGCATGTCCTCGCCCTTGGAGCTCTGGCAGTCGTCTGACCAGAGTAGTGGGTTCGCAATGTCTTCAATAGGTGTAGAGTTGAGTGCAAGAGTGGGCTAAGGCATATATATTTGTAATTTTGAGGTGTTTGGAGGGATGTTGGTGGTAGAATGTAGATTTTTACGAATATATTTAACATACAAGAGAAATTCAGAGTGTTTAAACGAATTATAAGAGTGGCCTAAGTGTTTAGTGTATGTTTTTTGGGGTAATATTGCTCGTAGATAGGCGTCTTTGAAAGATGCAATTTACATGTTAAACAATCTGTTTTCGGAATACAATAAAACGTTAGAGAATTGCATAGTGTTGTACGTATGAATAAATTACACACATCGAATCGAAAATTTCAAACGACTACTTGAATAATAAGTGGAATTACGTGAGTCTTAAATGTAATGTTAGACTCCAGCTTAGAAATATAATTTACGTGAGAGAGAGATTTTAACTATGTGAATAACATGAGAGACAAGTTTAATGAACAACTACTGTCTTTAACCAAATCCAACTAGTCAGAATAAATTACACAATTCAGCCTAAAGAATAATATCTTACGATTTAAATCAGACACAATCACTTACCTGAAATATTAAAATAAGTCCATTCGAAGTATGAATGAGCAGCACTTACATCGAGCTGTGAGTAGGTACGTGCAGCGCGTCCAATAGGCAACTGTGTTTAAATTATGGTAAATGTTTATGAAATCCACTCCACTTGTTGACACAGGCTGTATTTTCGTCGACCGAACACAGAAATCAATTACTTATAGCAATATTGACTAAATTCATGACAATTTATATTTTCCCAATAGCATACCACTTAAATTGCCGCTATCACTAGAGATGGCCAATACTTGAGCTAACCAGCATTCGTAAGCTCGTCGGCCGCCAAGTGTGAAGAGGTGCGGTGTTTATGAAGGAGCTGACGACTAGCACATCTGTCTTCCATAAGCATTGAAGAACGACTGAATATGGCGCCGACTGGGATAGTTAAAGTCACTTCGCTCCCTGTACCCTCTACGACCCCCTCGCCATTGCGCACTGCCCCGAGTTGTCCACGATCATCAAATGTTTTCGATAAGTTCTCAAGATGGAGAAAACTGCCTATTTGCGTGCACATCGAGAGCAGGTGCCCCCTCCCTCCCTATCCGACAGAACCTGCCCGACCCCACGATGCCAGACACCCCTACCACCCCTCCTCAGTGAGGTCCTGGGGGTCAGTCACTAGTCTGTCCTCGATTCTTTAATTATCTCCACTGATTCAAGATGTCGACAAATGCCTAGTTGCATACACATCGGAAGCAGGATGCTCATGATCACCGCCTCCTACCCTACCCTCCACTCATCATCTTCAGAGCTGCTCCGACTCCACCATGACAACCACCCCTATAACCCCTACCACCCTCAAAACCGGCCCTTGTCCAGAGTGCATGTCTCTTCCGAGACAAAAACTCTCTGCTGCCTAACTGACTCCCTCCCCTCTTGCAGAAAAGTTTAGACTCATCCGAATGTGTTATACTGTCATATTTGCAGCGAAATGAAAATTTTACAAGTCCCACCCTTCAAAATTTACATCCCTGAAGTTAAATATTACCCGAAATCTTAATCCCCATATAAAATTCCAACAAATTTCATATCTTAAACAAAGAAATGAGTTTTAATCCAATAAAATTTATCCAATTTGCAGCAAATTTATTAGAGTATTTCCAGGAAACTAAGTATATTTCCTGCACAAGAGATATTTTCACTCGCTAAAATTTTAAACATTGAAAGAACACCATTATTCAAACATGTATCATTCCACTTACCTAAGTTTCAAGTATTGCAATGGAAGACACGACACATGCATACATTTTCAAAATTTCAATCTGTTTTCTAAATATATGCGTATAGCAGAGAAAAATACTCATTTGATGTGTAGAATTCTCTATAACACTAAAATTTACTTATAACCGAAGTTTCAATTCAAAAGCTTCCCGATCAATTTTTTCATATACACTAACTACCATAAAATTTGTATATATACGAACGTATTTACAATTCTATTTCCTAAAAAACAAATTTGTATGCAATATTACTGAAATAACACATATCCAGCTAGACATGACTTCTATTGGAGCTGGAATATATAAATTTCCACTATATTTCAATACATTTAAGCAAAATTTAAAGGAAGATGGTGGCCATTTTGCAATCGTAACCCGTCTTTTAGGATAATACATTCCGATTATCAACAAATTATTTACATCGTAAATAGATGTCAGAGACAAATAACTTTATTCCATACACCTTAGGAATCGACATAACACTTTATCAGACAAAAGTAAGTAGGATAAACGAAATTCGTATTACATACAGAAGTTTAAAATAGATTACCGTTAAGACAATTACAGCTCAAAATGGTTTACTCAACAGAATAACCTCCTAATAACACAATCATTTAGTAAACAAAGTCTTTAAAAACTACCTACCAAATACTTCTAAACCTATCTGTCCCGTATACATTCCTGAAATTAAATTATTATTTATTCATTTTAATAGAATACCAAGTAAAGAAGTATTCCGTCTAACATATGCGCAGATTTAATCACATGGTGAATTAGTACTCATACCCCTGCTATTGACATACAAATATTAGAAAGGAATACATTTTATCATCATTAATGAATCCTGATACTGTTTAAAACAGTACATTCATACAGATACGACTTAGTTGTCATTCTGACATTGTGAGGTGAACATCTATTCGGAGATATCGACGAATAAACTACACTGCAAATACTGTGGGAAAATTTATGCTTTCGCCTACAATGTCCACAGACATGAGAGGAGCGAATGTTTGAAGAATTCATCTCGTACAAATCTTAACTGTGAACACTGTTTTCGCCAGTTCGCACGAGCGGATAAATTGAGTCGTCATGTCCAGATCTGTAAAAAAAAAATCAACCTTCCTCCTGAGAAAGTAAATGTAATATCTACACTACATAATATCACTGAAGGAGAGGGAAATGACATAATTACAAGAAATGACATATAATCGGATTGTGTGAAATATACAATAACATGTGAATGTAACAATTTTCGACAAAACCTACCTCAACCAGCTGCAAAGACCAGTGCCTGTGATGATACACCTGGTCTTTCAAAGCAAAGTAAAGACGATATTTATGATGAAACATCAGGTGAAGACAGTAGTGAAGATGTCAATGATAGTGTTGAAGACATTCATTAAACAAATGCTATGAGGAAGGCAAAAGGCTTCAACAATGCTTGTTATATATATATATATATATATATACCAAAGATGAGAATGAACTTGTTAATAAACTTAGATATTTATTGCAGTTTAAAACACAATGAATATTACAGAATAAAATATATGGTTTTCATGATAACAACACTTAAGGAATGATGTTACATCAAGTGAAACAAACACCTGAGAAATATGATAATACATTTTAGTTAACCCTATTGCTTAATCGAAAAATGTAAATTTCCAAGTAAACATTGTGTGATAGGAATATGTTTCAATTTGAAATATTGTGTCTTCCTACAACCTTATAAGTCGTTTGAATTTGCTTGGAGTGTTAATTAGGTTTGAGGAACCAACACTTCTATTTGAGGAATAAAAAGAATTATTTGAATACTACACGAACTGATTTGAGGAATAAAGTATGGTATGTGGAATAAAAAAAGCCTTATTTGAGTACTAAACAGACATATTTGAGGAATAAAGTATGTTTCGAGGAATGAATTTGAGGAATAAGAAGCTGACAAACTCCCTATAACATATAACCAGTATTAAAATTTTTGGTATGTATATTTGTGAAGTGCCCTATATTTACTGGCACTGTGAATTTTGTAACCTCCTGTACTTGGTTGTGTTAAAATGTTGTACATTAATTTTTGTATTTGTATATATTGAGAAACAATTGTCTAATATGTGCTATGTTTTGTAACATTCTGTAGTTTCCTAATTTTTGTAAATAAATTGTATGTTTTGAAATGAATTTTACATTTATTTAACCCACTCCTTATTAAAAGTGAACTTGTTTCAGTAAGATAAATATTTTTTCCCCAGAGACATTTTAGAGTAAAGTAATTAACATGTCTTAGCAGAGTCTATGAGTTCTATCGAAAACAAACTATGTTCTTACTAACACGAAATACTGTTATACTGAAAAAAGCAAGAGGAACAGGCCTGGAAGCGAGCACTCTAACCACTTTTTCTACAACTAACAATATATTATACCATCCATGATAAGGCTTGGTTGATATAAACTGGGTTCGAGTCTGGGTTAGGTCATTAAAAATGTAATATAGTGTCTGACTGTCAGTGTTGGCTACCTATGATTGTAATACATAGATTTTGGTTTCGAGTCTCCAGTTAGGTTCTAATGTAATCTAGTTTATCTTCTCAGGGTTCGAACATAATAGACTATATGTAATAGATGTTATGTTGGTATGTTATGTTACATTGGTGTGTTATGTTACAATACAATGCTACATTATGGCGCGTAACTATATGTTACATTGGTATGTTATGATACATATTACTATAACATTCTTTCATGGAATAATGAACAGAACGTGCAATTAATAAAATTAATTATTTCGTCCATGAATAAAAAATAGTTTAAATGTGTGAGAAAGCCAGTTGAAATATATACAATCTGCTTGCAGGCACCTTGTTTTGTGAAATGTTCATATTGGAATAATAGTTCATGTAAGGAATTGTTAAATAACAGCACAATTCAAACCTATTGACTTAAAACCATACAAATACATGTTAAATTGGGGTATAAAGGCTAAAATACATCATATCCAAGCTAAATTTAAAAAAAATTACATAAAATCCTTTTTAATATGTTAGATTTGGCTTTTAAATTAATTAAAACCATATCTGTTACATAAAATGTAAGTTGAATACATTTAGATAATGAATTACGTAATTTAAAATTTGGTGAGAAGGGAGAGTTGTGGACTATAAATAGCACCTCCCTGCCGTAGAAGTTACCCATGGACCCCTCTCGGCCGCACATCTGCAGGAGCAAACCCCTAGGATTTTCACCTGTCTGTCTGGGTAGGCTCGCACGGTGCTCCCGAGGGGAATTTGGAGCGCTGCCTCCCCCGGGGCTTACCTAACGGAGCGGGATAATACTCATACAGCTTGACTCACAGCATATACTCACAGCTAGATGTAAGTGTTACTCATTCATACATCGAATGGACTTATTTTAATATTTCAGTTATGTTAGTATGTGATTGTGTCTGGTTTAAATCGCATCATATCATTCATTAGGCTGAATCATGTTATTTATTTAAACTGACTAGTAGGATTTCGATTAACGACAGTACTTATTCATTATACTTGTATCTTGTGTTATTTACATAGTTAAATTTCTCTCTCTGTTATGTAAATTGTATTTCTTAGCTCGAGAGTCACTGTATGTTTAAGACTTACATAATTCCCTTATTATTCGCGTAGTAGTTTGAAATTTCCGATTCTATGTGTGTAATTTTTTCATATGTACAACATTCATATAGTCTGTAATGTTTAATTGCATTCCGAAAACAGATTGTTTAATTCTTAAATAGCATCTTTCAAAGTCGCCTGTCTACTAGCAATATCACACCAAAAACATACAATAAACACTTAGGCCAGTCTTAGAAATTGTTTAAACACTCTGAATTTCTCTGGTGTGTTAATTTATTCGTAAAAATAGACAATCTAACACCAACATCCCTCCAAACATCTCAAAATTACCAAAATTTAAAAATTAGCCTTAGCCCACTGTTGCACTCAACTCTACACCCATATAAGACATTGCAATCCACTACTCTGGTCAGTCGACGTGCCAGAGCTCCGGCTACACCTCTCCCGAACACAAAAAGAACGAAAGAAAGAAGTGCAACAATAAAATCAACTCTTTCAATAAATCTAACCATTTCAATACATTTAACCCTTTCCATTTTTAATCGGATTAAGATTGTGTTAAAAAATTTAATCGGATTAAGATCGAATTAAGAATTTGTTGATCGTATTAAGATCGGATTAAAATCGGATTACCCTTTTCCATCAATTTAATTAATCCTTGTCATCAAATCGATAATCCGATTAATCAAAACTGGGGTAGAACTATCACGCCTCTACTACTCATAAAATGTTCGGAAACTAAACGCCTAAACTGCGGGAGGTGAGTGCATATAAAAATAAAGAAAGTAGTATATATATATATATAGTACACCGTATAGCTGAAAATTGTATTTTGAATAAGTATTTTCGCTGAATGCCTTGTACTTTCTGCCAGTGGCTAGGTAAGGGATGGCGTCTATTTGCCCACAATAGGTCTCACGCGGTTGAATGGGACACGGCCATTCGATGCGCTATGGGGCGTGTACAGTACTAGTGGAGCACATGTCGTTGATGTGCTGACGTATCAATAATTCCTCAAGCTGAATAGTGAGCACAGACTGAGGACGGCCAGCATTACGCATGTGTCTCTGCAACATGGGAAGTGTAAGTCACCTTTCTGCTGTGGACTTTTCAGATGTGGTCCAAGGCAAGCGGCAAAAATACGTTTTCAAAACCCTATTTTCACATGCTCATATGTCTTTTAACATTCCGTTTAGGTATACGATGGCCTGTATATTTTCGAATTTATTTTTCACAATGAATAACCTCCCGTAGTTCGGGTGTTTCATTTCCGAACAGCCTTTATATTTAACGTAATTAGTTGCTGTCCGGTTTTTTACTTCCATTCCCTCTTGGAATTTTCCAGCGTTGAATACATATATAATTATCTCGTCGATAGGTTATTTGTATTATTTACGTATTTTTTCGTGTTCAGTCTTGTCCTTCCATGATAGACACATGCGTCACAATGGCGAATGTTCATAAATCCCCGTCTAGTCATTCACTCTCACTACACTATTCATTCAAAGATCACACCTATTTTCGTGGCTAGCTGATAATGAATTGGTTTCCTCATCCATGAGAGCACGATCATCTACTTAGTAGGAGTCAGCTCTCAGGTGTGGCTACACTGAAGTCAGCGTGATATCTGTCTCTTCACGCAGTAGAATGCTGCCTGAACCAACAGTAAAGTGCAGTCCCATAGGATAAAGTCTTGGCGCTCTAAGGACGTCGAATAGAAGAGGGCGAGGTCACTTTAGTGTCAACGTGTTGGTACTTTATTGCCACGACACAAGTCGTCTACGACCTCCAAAAAGCTCTGCAATGGTTAACGTCCAAATACACAAGTTCATTCTGTAAATTGATACACAGCGTGAGAATAATTGAAAGGATTGATCTTTTTTTCTTTTCTTTATGTGCCGGTAACCGGTGTAATATTTACCAATTGAACCTTTGGTATATGCAATACTCTAGTTTCACATGTAAGCAACAACAGATGATGACAAATTGGGCATTTTCGTATGACACTCTTATCATCTTGGTGGAGTATTTTCGTTACAAGTTGCCATTGTTACGTGGGATAAAGTTTGATGATTGGCTTACAGAACTGTGAGTCATTTGGCATGTAGTACAACTATGGCATGTAGTACAACTATGGCATGTAGTACAACTATGGAATGTAGTACAACTATGGAATGTGACAGGGTTCTTGTTTTCATTACCAACTCATCTCTATTCGGGATTTAAATTGTATCAGTGAGGTTTTATTTTCCGAGAGTCAATTAAAGTTTTTGTTTGTTGTGTGTAATTACCAGATTTTTAGAATTATGAGTTATTTAAGTATCTGTATGTATAGACATAGAGTTTGTACGTAGTTTTCTGATAATATGGCGAACGAATTTATAGTTTTCACCATGACCTGTTGTCTAATACTTTAACGATTATTTTCTGTTATTGTCGCAGTTGGTCACATTTCAACAGAAAGTTTTCCTTCGAGCTTATAGTTAGAAGGATAAGAATTAAAATGTTTTTCTATTTTATTTGCTGCTATCGCCTTTACCAATGGTGTTGATTCGTGAATACAGCTATCTCGATTCTCCATTACAATTTACCAGTGGCCTTGAAAGTTGTGCCTAATAGCCATGCTCATCAATTTATTGAAAATTTGTTAATCACGGGAACATACAAAAATGCGTGTGTCGCAGTCTCAAGTTTCCACATACCTTGAATATTTTGGGAATTAAATTAATATTCTTCAAAGGTGTTTTTCTTGGGAAGTTATTTGTTTTCTTTATAACTTCACTTATCCGAATTGCGGGATTGAGAACGTCGTTTCATCTCAATAACAAATGCGTATGGAATTTTGGTTAATTAAATATGTTCGAGGTAAGCAATTTTCCTGAAAGATATTCTCTTCTCCGCCTACGTGGTTTACTGGCTGTGAAGAACTGAAGGATAAGTCGCCTTCTGGCAAATTAGGCTAATGACACTTTGTGGTTGTGATTGGGAGGCGAAGGGAGGGGAGGGTTAGGTAGATTAAAGAAAACTAGTCAGCATGTTTTAATTAAGCACAGTTTAATAATTTAAAAAAAATTAATTAAAGGTAGCCAAATTTGGTACAAAGTAAAACAGAAACAAAACGAAAACCAAATGGCAAGATTCATTCCAGTGTAATACAAAATATTTAAACATTTTGTTTCCACTCAGAATAATATGTATTATCAATGCAATGAGAGCAAAAACGTAAAATAAATTATGTGCGTATATAAAAATATGTGCATAAATTAAAACAAAAATACTTTCCTAAAAATATCAATTATCTAAAATACACATATAAAGGTTTTAGTATTTCTGTTTGTGTTAGGAAAGGCAGATTGAAATTGCAGAACCATACATCAAACCAATTTATTCCCTCAAACTTAGGTATTTTTTGTAGAAATGTCAGTCTAACCAGAACAGAACAATTAAATGTGAGTTCTGGTGTGTAAAACCAGAGACATACAAGTGTTCTAGAAGCCGGATAGTACTGTGTTTGTACTTACGATACTACGACCGGCGGTAAACTTTACTATGCACATACAAGAGCGACATACAGTCAGCTTGTATGATAGGCGCCATCACATGTCACTTCAACATTCATTGCACTGTACGACCACGTGGTAGTCGTACTGTTCTCCAGAGGACGTGGTCTCTCTAAACCACAGACTCGCCTTGTTTCAAGGCCTCCAGCTTCTCTGCGTACTTCTTAGTGTACTTGCCGTCAGGGTCGTACTTAGTGCATAGCCGAGACCACACATCCTTGCGCTCCGTCATCAGGATCCTGATGGCCTCTTCAGCGAATGCCTTCTGCTTCGGAGTACACTTCTTGCATTCCGTCTGCAGCGCGTCCGGCAAGTGTTCTGAAACATACGACACACTCAGCTAACTCACCCTGAATACACACTTAGTCATACGCTAATAGGCTATGCTACATTTCTTGTCACTTCATACACTAACTGGGACAACTGAATGTTGCCAACTTTTTCTGTAACTGAAGGGAGGCTTACAATATGTAAGAATAATTGCTACATATACTTCTTTTATCAATTTTAAAAATGCCCAAACATTTTTAATGATGGTAGCTAAAGAGATAGTACATTGTGTGACAGTGAAACCGATTGTGAAGATTAAAGAAGTATGGTAGTGTTGTGCCAAAAGTCATGGGATGACACTATAAAAACTAGTTATAAGTAATACTAACACGCCTTGTAGTGGAAATACCTAGATCTGTGCCATTTGTGTTCTGACAGCTCGTGAGTCAGTTTGGACACCGTCTAGGCTGCCCATGGCTTGGCGATATACTAGCAAAAACGTTAGATTTCTACAACATACAAAACATCTCTACAATACCATAATGTTCAAATCAATTGTCCATTCTATAAACTTCTGTCATTATAAGAAACATTACAAGGACTCATACTGGGACAGGGTTAATAATTATATGTAGCTAGGATCGGCGAAACTCGACGGATTCATTTAAACACAAGTCCATATAAACACGATACATTTACAGTTACGCAACAGATGATCGGATATTCACTGGAGGACTGTTGAGTCAATAACAACACTGTAAGGAAACAAGGATAGTATGTCGTGTTATCTGTACTGGGGTAAAACTGGCAGAAGGCAATTGCCAAACAGCTGAATCATCAATATGCAAAGGACTGTGGGGTCTGTTTTGTAGGTTACTAAACTTGCCTTTCTTACAGGTGCCTATGTACGTATGGACAACAGGCAGGAAGAATAACCACAGCAGGGATATCAAAAATTGCCCTAGCGACGGTTTAGGCAGGCATTCGTCTGATCTTCTGGGTTAAGGCCACGTCTGTTTTTTTAGCTTCTCCCGACTTTTTGACATTTCTTGTCGCAGCCATCTCCAAAGGGAATACTTCAAGGCAGTATACTCTCGAAGATGGCAGCAACGAGACCATATCAAAACGTCGGTAAATACTGCTAAACAGATGCTGCCTCGACCCAGGCGCCGAGACGAATATTGCTTTTACCACGAAAGCCTCCTGTGATGGTTGAAGCAGGTAGCCTGTAGTATACTGAGGAGAGAAGTGAACAGTAGAGCTAGTTACTCACTCTTGAGTGTCTCGCCATGTTTAGTACAGTGACCCTGGTCCATAAGGCACTTCTCGTAGGAGGCGACTACACGGTCGTTGCTCAGTATCGACTTCATGTTGACGCTGTCTGGCACCTCGGCATACATTTCCGATTCGGCGTTGACCACACCCGCACATACTGCACACACAAGTAGCCACCACATAATGTCTGCTGTCTGTACTGTCTGTACTGTCTGTACTGCCCTGGTGCTGCTGTCTCAGACTGTACTGTCCTGGACTCCTGCTCCCTCCATATATACCGCAGTCCTGTCATGACGATGGCACGTGCCGACGTGACTTCTCGTTCGATCAGCAGTTTAAGATTCCGCGACGCGATATCTCAGCGAGATTGAGCCTTCGACGCGTCACTCGGGCGAGATTTGTGATTGTTGTCTAGGTCTGGCTCAC
The DNA here is from genome assembly GCA_029891345.1 of Dryococelus australis. Lineage (NCBI taxonomy): Eukaryota > Metazoa > Arthropoda > Insecta > Phasmatodea > Phasmatidae > Dryococelus > Dryococelus australis. Next base: position 6,953,396 of record CM057002.1, on the reverse strand, counting down.
GGATGAATTCTAGTGATAGTCCTGCTTACAAGGGCGGAAGAATCTGTTTCTGGGACACCCGATTTCCGCGAAAAGATCTAATTAATTATTGTATTTCATAACTATTTAGCTAAAATTTACTTTCGTGATTTTGATGTTTTGTGTGTAACACATCTTAGGTATCTACCCGCGAATCACAGACGTACATTACAGTAAGTGAGTGAGTGAGTAAAGAGAAATGGGCTGCTCTTGACAGCGATGTCTTGAGATCCGACGAGGTGATTGAGGTGAGAATCAAGCGGCGCCGGGATGCAAGGGCAGGGGAAACGGGAGATCCCAGACCAGCGGCATCATCCGGCATGATTCCCACATGCTAAAATCCGGGAGTGACGCGGTCGGGGATTGAACCCGGTTCGCCTTGGTGAGAGTCGATCAGGCTAACCTATTTACCACCTCGGTCCCCGCACACTACAGCCAGCTATGTAAATTTTTTCTCGCAAAGACACGCGATCAATAAGCAAAAGTTAACTGGTGATATACCGGTAGGGTGTTGGAATATGACACGAGCAGTAATATTTTCGATTGATTCCGATGTCCCTGACTATTACAGTTAACAATGCAATCTTCCTAGACGGCGAACAGTTCCAGTCGTATACTTATCAAGCCGGAAGAAACAATTTAATGGCCTAAGTCCATTCACATTTATTTCCATCTTTTCTGAAGCCCAGGACATTCTACCCGTCTCGTGCAAACAAAGGTCTGCCGAGTCTAGAAAGTTAACACACTGGTACAACGTACTGCATTCGTGTGCACTCCTTCTAATAATATTTTCCATAAAAAGTATTTATTACTGGGCATTACCAAAATATCTGTTTTCTCTCTGTTCTAGTTTATATTAATTATAAATTAAATTTAATCGCTTATGAAAAGTTATAATTAAAATTTTAATGTAACAAAAATAAAGCCCTTTATTACCAACAAAATAAAAACGCTTGTGCTATATAACGTGAATAGGAAAATACCAAACATATCACATGCAAGGTGTCATTTATAAAAAAAATTGTGAAGAAAAAAGCGACTGGAATATAGAGATCAAGCAATTATTCAAAGCTACCGCCCTCCGATCACAACTGAATACAAATTTAATAGTCATTTTAAAATCAGACGACACGTTTTAAATATGAATCACGAATTCAGACAACGTTATTTATTACATAGGCGTGAAACAATTTATCTGTAAAGCAACTTTACTAACACCAGGAAATAAGTTCAGAAAAAAGAAAACCTATTCCGTCTATAGATATTTTTCTCATGCAAAAAACCAACGAAGAGACTAGGGCCCAGCGAAGAGACTAGGGCCCAACGAAGAGACTATGGCCAAACGAAGGAGACTAGGGCCCAACGAAGGAGACTAGGGCTCAACGAAGGAGACTAGGGCCCAACGAAGAGACTAGGACCCAACGAAGATCACTAGGGCCCAACGAAGATCACTAGGGCTCAACGAAGAGACTAGCATCCAAGGAAGGGACTAGGGCTCAACAAAGATCACACGAGCCCAACGAAGAAACTAGGGCCCAACGAAGAGACTTTTGCCCAACAAAGATCACTAGGGCCCAACGAAGAGACTAGAGCCCAACGAAGATCACTAGGGCCCAACGAATATCACTAGGGCCCAACGAAGAGACTATGGCCCAACGAAAAGACTAGGGCCCAACGAAGAGACTAGGGCACAACGAAAGAGACAAGGGCGCAACGAAGAGACTAGGGCTCAACGAAGATCACAAGGACCCACCAAAGAGAAGAGGGCCCGACAAAGGAGACAAGGACCCAAAGAAGAGACTAGGGCAAAACAAAGATCACTAGGGCTCAACGAAGAGACTAGGGCCCAACGAAGAGACTAGAGCCCAATGAAGATCACTAGGGTCCAATGAATATCACTAGGGCCCAACGGAGAGACTATGGCCCAACAAAAAGACTAGGTCCCAACAAAGAGACTATAGAACAACGAATGATACAAGGGCCAACCAAGAGACTAGGACCCAACAAAGATCACAAGGACCCAACAAAGAGAAGAGAGCCCAACAAAGGAGACAAGGACCGAAAAAACAGACTAGGGCAAAATGAAGATCACTAGGGCCCAACGAAGAGACTAGGGCCCAACAAAGAGACTAGGCCCAACGAAGATCACTAAGGTCCAACAAAGAGACTTGGGCCCAATGAAGAGATTAGGGCCCAATGAAGATCACTATGGCCCAACGAATAGAGTAGGGCGAAATGAAGATCACTATGACCCAACGAAGAGAATAGGGCCCAATGAAGAGACTAGGGCCCAACGAAGAGACTAGGGCCCAACAGAAGTTCACTAGGACCTAATGAAGAGACTAGGGCCCAACAAAGAGACTAGGGACCAACGAAGATCACTAGGGTCCAACGAAGAGACTTGGACCAATGAAGATCACTAGGGCAAAACGAAAAAACTGGGGCCCAACGAAAGAGACTAGGGGCAACGAAGAGACTAGGGCCCAACAGAAGTTCACTAGGACCCAATGAAGAGACTAGTGCCCAACGAAGATCACTAATGCCCATCGAAGATACTCGGGCCCAACGAAGGAGACTAGGGCCCAACTTAGGGACTAGGGCCCAATAGTGAGACTAGGGCCCAATGAAGAGACTAGGACCCATCGAAGATCACTAGGGCCCAATGAAGAGACTAGTTCCCAACGAATATCACTAGACCCCAACAAAAAACTAGGACCCAACGAAGGAGACTAGGGCCCAACGAAGAAAATATGTCCCAACGAAGGGACTATGGCCCGACGAAGAAACTAGGACCCAACAAAGAGACTAGAGCCCAAAAAGGAGATTAGGGCTAAACGAAGGGATTAGTACCCAACAAAGAGACGAGGGCCCAATGAAGAGACTAGAGACCAATGAAGACACTAGTGCCCAATGAAGATACTAGGGGCCAACGATGAGTCTAGAGCCCAATGAAGAAACTAGAGTGCAACAAAGATCACTAGTTCCAAAGGAAGATACTAGGGCCCAACGAAGAGAATAGGGCCCAACAAACAGCATAGGTGCAAATGAAGAGACTAGGGCCCAACGAAGAGACTAGAGATAAACAAAGACCACTAAGGCCCAACAAAGAGACAAGGGCTCAATGAAGATCACTACGGCCCAAATAAGAGACTAGGAGACAACAAAGATCACTAGGGCCCAACGATAAGGATAGGGCCCAACAAAGAAGTCTAGGGCCAACGATGATCACTAGAGTGTAACAATGAGACTAGGATCTATCGACGGTAACTAATTCCCAATTAAGAGACTAGGGCCCAACAAAGGAGACTAGGGCCAATCGAAGAGACTAGGTCCCAACGAAGAGACTAGGGCCCAACAGAGATCACTAGGGCCACAGATGTGACTAGAGCCCAACGAAGATCACTTGAGCCCAACGAAGAGACTAGTGCCCAACGAAGATCACTAGAGCCCAACTAAGGGACTATGGCCCAACGATGATCACTTGGGTCCAACAAAGAGACTAGGGTCCAACGAAGAGCCTAGGGTCAACAAAGAGACTAGGGCCCAACAAAGATTACTAGGGCCCAACGAAGATCACTAGAGTCCAACAAAGAGACTAGGACTCAACAAAGAGACTAGGTCCCAACGAAAAGGCTCGGGATCAACGATGGAGAGTAGGGCCCAACAAAGAAACTATGGCCCAACGAAGGAGACTAAGGGCCAACGAAGTGACTAGGGCCCAATGAAAAGACTAAGGCCCAACAAAGTAACTAGGGCCAAACGAATATCACTACAGACCAACAAAGAGACTAGGGACGAATGAAGATTACTAGGGCCCAATGAAGAGACTGGGGCCCAACGAAGATCACTGAGGCCCAACGAAGAGACTAGGGCTCAACGAAGGAGACTGGGGCCCAACGAAGAGAGTAGGTCCCAACAAAGAGACTAGGTCCCAACGATGATCACTAGGGCCCAACGAAGATCACTAGGCCCCATCGAAGGTTCTAGAAACCTACACAGATCACTCGGGCCAAACGATGAGACTAGGGCCCAACAAAGATCACTAGGGCCCAATGAAGAGACTAGGGCCAAACGAAGGAGACTAGGGCCCAATGAAGAGACTATGAACCAATGAAGGAGATTAGCCCCTAACAAAGAGACTTGTAACCAACGAAGGTGATTATGGCCCAATGAAGAGACTAGGGCCGAACGAAGAGACTAGGACCCAGCGAAGAGGCTAGGGCCTAATGAAGAGACTATGGCCTAATGAAGGAGACTAGGGGCCATCGAAGATCACTAGGGACCAATGTAGAGAATAATGCCCAATGAAGCGACTAGGACCCAATGAAGAGACTAGGTTCCAACAAAGAGACTAGGGCCCAACACAGAGACAAGGACCCAACGAAGAGATTAAGCCCAAATGAAGAGACTAGGGTACAATGGAGGAGACTAGTGCCCAATGAAGAGACTAGGGCCCAACGAAAATCACTAGGACCAAACGAAGAGACTAGGGGCCAACGAAGATAACAAGGGCCCGACGAGGGGACTAGGGCCCAACGAAGATCTGTAGGGCCCAACGAAGAGAGTAGGGCCCAAAAAGGGAGATTAGGGCACAACAATGAGACTAGTACCTAACAAAGAGACGAGGGCCAAATGAAGAGGCTTGAGCCCAACGAAGACACTAGGGCCCAACGAAGATACTAGGTGCCAATGATAAGACTAGAGCCCAACAAAGGAGTCTAGGGCCCAATGAATATCACTAGACCCTAACAAATATACTAGGTTCCAGATAATATAACTAGGGTCTAATTAAGAGACTAGGGCCCAATGAAGGCGACTAGTGCCAAACGAAGAGATTAGGGTCCAATGATGAGACTAGGGCCCAATGGAGATCACTAGTGCCAAAGAAGAGATTAGGGCACAATGAAGATCACTATAGCCCAATGAAGAGACTGTGATCAGGCCCAACAATGATCACTAGGGCCCAACGAAGGGACTATGGCCCAACAATGATCATTATTGTCCAATGTAGAGACTAGGGCCCAACAAAGAGACTAGGGCCAACAAAGAGACAAGGGCCCAACAAAGAATACTAGGCCCCAACAAAGATCAGTAGGGTCCAACGAAGAGGCTAGAGATCAACGAAGATCTCTAAGGCGCAACGAAAAGTCTAGGGCCCAATGAAGAGACTAGGTCTCACCGAATAGATAAGATCCCAACGAAGAGCACTAAGGCCCAACAAAGGAGACTAATGCCCTACGAAAATCACTAGGGCCCAATGAAGAGACTAGGGACCAATGAAGAGACTAGGGGACAACAAAGATAACTAGGTCTCAATGAAGAGATTAGGACCCAATGAAGGAGACTAGATCCCAACTAAAAGACTAGGACCCAACAAAGAGACTGGTGCCCATTGAAGGGACCAGGGTCCAATGAAGAGACTAAAGCCCAACGATAAGACTAGGGCCAAATGAGGGAGACTAGGGCCCAACTGAAAGAATAGGGCCCATCGAAGGTGACTATGTCCCAACTATGACACTAAAGCCCAACGAAGAGACTACATCCCAACGAAGAGACTAGGGCCCAACAAAGAGACTAGGGCCCAACAAAGATCACTAGGGCCCATCGAAGAGACTAGAACTCTACGGAGATCACTAGGGCTCAATAAAGAGACTAGGGCCCAAAGAAAATCACTAGGGCCCAACAAAGAGACTAGGGCCCAACGAAGGAGCCTAGGGCCCAATGAAGGAGACTAGGGGGCCCAAGGATACTACTAGGACCCAACAAATGAGACTAGGGCCAAATAAGGGAGACTAGGGCTCAACAAATGATACTAGGGCCCAACAATGAGACTAGGGCCCAATGAAAAGACTAGCGCCCAATGAAGATCTCTAAGACCCAACTAAGTGACTAGATTCCAATGAAGGATACTAGGGCTCAACGAAGATCACTACGACCCAACAAAGAGACTAGGGCCCAACGAAGATCACTAGGGCCTTCGAAGAGACTAGAACCCTACGAAGTTCACTAGAGCTCAATGAGGAGACCAGGGCCCAAAGAAAATCACTAGGGACCAACAAAGCGGCAAGGGCCCAACGAAGATAACTAGAGCCCAACGAAGGAGACTAGGGCCCAACGAAGATCACAAAGGCCCAACGAAGATCACTAGAGTCCAAGAAGGAGACTGTTGCCCAACAAAGTGCACTGGACCCCAACGAGAAGATTACTGCCCAATAAAGATCACTAGGGCCCAACGAAAAAACTAGTGCCCAACGAAGGAGTTTAGGGCCCAAAAAAGATCACTAGACACCAACAAAGAACTAGGTTACAACAAAGATCACTAGGGCCCAATTAAGAGAGTAGGGTACAACGAACGAAACTAGGGCTAAACGAAGAGACTAGGGTCCAATGAAGACACTAGGGCCAGAGAAGAGACAAGGGACTAACGAAGAGACTAGGGCCCTATGAAGAATCTATGGCCCAACGAAGGAGACTAAGGCCCAAAGAAGAGACAAGGGCCCAATGAAGAGACTTATTTATACCCAACAAAGAGACTAAGGCCAAACGAAGCTCACTAGCACCCAATGAAGAGACTTTAGCCGAACGAAGTTTACAATGGCCCAATGAAGAGACTAGGGCCCAATAAAGATCACTAGTGCCCAACGAGGTGACTAGTTCCCAACGAAGGTGACGAGGGCCCAATGAGGAGACTAGGGCTCAAAAAATATGATTAGGGCCCAACAATGAGACTAGGGCCTAACAAAGAGACTAGCCCCCAAAGAAGATAACTAGGGCCCAACGAAGAGACAAGGGCCTAACAAAAATTACTAGGGCCAAACATAGAGACTAAAACCCAACGAAGATCACTAGGGCCCAACAAAGGGACTAGGTCCCAACGACACCTCTAGGGCCCAATGAAGAGACTAGGGCCCAACGGAGAGACTAGGCTCCAACAAAGAGACTAGGGCCCAATGAAGAGACATAGGACCAAAGAAGAGACTATGTCCCAATGAAGAGACTAGGAACCAACGAAGAGACTAGGACCCGATGCAGAGACTAGGGCCCAACGAAGAGACCATGGCTCAACGAAGAGACTAGGGCCCATCGAAGATACTAGGGCCCAATAAAAAGACTAGGACCCAATAAAAAGGCTAGGACCCTACGAAGAGACTAGGGGCCAATAAAAAAAAACTAAGGCCAAACAAAGAGACTAGGGCCCAACAAAGAGACTAGAGCCCAATGAACAGACTAGGGCCTAACGAAGAGACTAGGGACCAATGATGAGACTAGTGTTAAACGAACTGCCCAAGTCACATCGAAGAGACTATCACCCAATGAAGAGACTAGTGCTTATGAAGAGACTAGGGCCCAACAAAGAGACTATGGCCCAATAAAGATCACTAGATACCAATATAGGGACTAGGGCCCACCGAAGAGACTAGGGCCCAATGAAGACACTAGGGCCCAATGAAGGGACTAGGAACCAACGATGAGTCTAGGTCCCAATGAAGTGAATAGGGGTTAACAAAGAGACTAGGGCTCAACGAAGAGACTTGGGCCCAACAAAGGAGACTAGGGCCCAACGAAGAGACTAGGGCGCAACAAGTTACTAGGGCCCACCGAAGGTGACTAGGGCCCAACAATAATACTAGGGCCAAAAGAATAGACTAGGGCTCAAAGAAGAGACTAATACTCAACGATGAGACTAGGGCCTAACAAAGAGACTAGGGCTCTATGAATAGACTAGGGCCCTACGAAGAACTCTAGGGCCCAACAAAAAGACTATGACCAAACGATGAGACTAGGACCCAACTAAGAGACTAGGGCCAAACAAAAATAATTAGGAACTAATAAAGAGACTAGGACCCTATGAATAAACTAGGGGCCTACAAAGAACACTAGGGCCTAACGAAAAGACTATGACCAAACGAAGAGACTGCGACCCAACTAAGTTTAGAACCAAACAAAAATAACTAGGAACTAATAAAGAGACTAGGGCCCATCGCAGAAAACTAGGGCCCAACGAAGGAGACTGGGGCAGAACAAAGATCACTAGGGCCCTAACGAATATCACTAGGTCCGTACGAAGAGACTAGAACTCAACGAATGAGAATTGAGCATAACATGGAGACACTGGCCAAACAAAGAGACTAGCACCTAATGAAGGGCCAAGGACCCAACGAAGAGACTAGTTCCTAATGAAGAAACTAGGGCCCAACGAAGAGTCTATGAGCCAACAAAGTGTCTAGGGTCCAAAGAAGAGACTAGGGCCCAACGAAGAGACTAGGACCAAACGAAGAGAGTTGGGCCTAACAAAGAGACTGGGGTCCAACGAAGAGACTAGGGCCCAATGAATGGACTTGGGCCCAACAAAGAGACTAGGGCCCAACGAAGGAAATTACGGGCCAACGAAAGACTTGGCCCAACTAGGAGACTAGTGCATAAAGATGATACTAGGACCCAACGAAGAGACTTGGACCCAACGAAGTAGACTTCGGCCCAACAAAGAGACTAGGGCCAAACGAAGAGACTAGGGCCCACCGAAGAGACTAGGGGCCAACAAAGAGACCAGGGCACAACGAAGGAGACTAGGTCCCAACGAAGAGACTAGGACCCAATCAAAATACTAGGACTCAACGAAGAAACTAAGGCCCAACAAAGAGACTAGGGGCCAACGACGTAACTAGGGCCAAACGCATACACTTGGACTCAACGAAAAGACTAGGGCCCAACGAAGAGACTAGGGCCCAATGAAGAGACTAGGGCCTAACTAAGAGACTAGGGCCCAACGAAGAGACTAGGTCTAAATGAAGAGACTTGGACCCAACGAAGAGACTAGGGCCCAATGAAGAGACTAGGGCCTAACTAAGAGACTAGGGCCCAACGAAGAGACTAGGTCTAAATGAAGAGACTTGGACCCAACGAAGAGACTATGGCCCAACGACGAGACTAGGTCCCAAAGAAGAGACAAGGGTACAACGAAGAGACCAGGACCCAACGAAGAGACTAAGGTCAAACGAAGGGACTTGGACCCATCGCGCCGTATTTATTGTTGCCCAAATCGCGAAAAATAATTTTTTTTTATACGTAACAACGAAATATGTTTCTACCATTTCTACATAAAAATGTGAGCATCTGAATAAGAGGTTTACTTTACAATTAGCTTATCATTTCTCAATTAATAACATTTTATGTGTAAACTATTTTTTGCTAGCCGGTAACAACGAAACTTTGTTCTCGCCGGTTTTACATTTTTTCATCCTGGTTACTAAACCAACGTTATAATTTAGTTATAACATAAAAGTGAAAATTTCGTTATTAACAATTAGAATACTTCAATGTTAATAACATGTTTGTTGTTTATGATTTGTTTAAAACTTAGGCAGATATATGATTCACCTGGGGTGATTTTTCAAAGGTATGTTTAATAGAGTGAAGTAATCGTGAATGGAGTATATAGTTTATTCACGGTTTCTTTATACTTTTTGTATCGAACCTTTGAAAAATCACCCCATGTATAACATGTTTGTTTGTTTCCTATATTATGTTGCTTATCTCGAACGTTTTATATTTGTGTTAATATAAAATTGCCTTATTATTGGTTAAATAGAATCACTACTTATATTTCATTTATAATATTTTATTAGTAATTTAAATGAAAGTAAATACATTGAGAAACTAATGTTTAATAAGAAATAGTCCTTATGCAAAATTGTTTTATACTGAGTGCGCATGAATGCAGCGCGCTGTCCCTTTGGTGTAATTCCCTAGACTTGGTTAAGCCTTCTTTCATGAGGCGGAGGAATATCCTGGAAGTAGAACTTTAGCAGGATTTCAGAAAAGTGTGAAGTAACTGTGAATGGATTATAGCCAATATATTTCAGGGGTGTCTGCTTAAGATTACAACAAAAGTAATTCTTCACGTCCGATTACGAGTTTTCCGTATATGATGCGAATTTTTTAAGGGCTACTTAAAATTGCATATGCACACGCGGCATATCTTTGACTGTATTACTACGCCATAAAATGACAAGGTCGCCGCTAAAAGTCCTGTCGAAGCGAGTTAACGAGAGAAAAACTGCACGCCACTACAGTGTCTCGTGCGTAAAGGCGTTCAGATATTCGATGGGTGTCGTTAGGTCGCCCTTAGCGCTCTCGCACGTTTCTAGGATTCGACACACAAAATACCGTCAGCGACGGCGCCATTGGTAATGCCATTAAGATAGTTAAACACCCCCGTTGCTGAAAAAAAAACCCTTTTAAAATGTATTTTTAAAAAACAATAATATCAGTATTTACATACACAAACTTTTAACTTGCGTAACATATTTTAACACAAAATACTTATCACACTAGTATAAATGTTACTTTAAAACATTATTATTTATCGCTATTTTCAGTAAATACACAAATAGAGGGAAGATATCTGCGCGAGTCTTTACATCGAGGTCTTGAAAGGTAAATACAATAGTTTTCAGACCAAATATGTAAAAACAGTTATGCCAGGGCATAGCCCACAACAAGCTGACCTTGATGTTTTTGTTGAATCTGTAACCGTAATAAAAATTAACGCATTATTATTTATTTTTCAGTCTCACATGACAAAATACAGATTTAAATCAGTGAAATCTGGTGTGAGGAAATATACAATCTAATTATGCTATGTAGTAACAGGGTTTGGGTTATATTAGTAAATGTTAACAGTAAGTTATAGTGAGGTGTAAATAAGCACAAGACACCAGTGGTACCACCACATAAAACTACAATACGGGGTTATCTTGTGGCGTCCCTTCGTGTAGTCCCTAGTAACATTGTGAAGAGGAGGGGTGAAATGCCCCATTACTCCCCCCCCCCCATTTTCGACTCCCGGTATGCTTTCCTTCTTCCAGAAATTGTATATTATTCCACAGCTTTGTGTAAACACCATTGTCGTAGAGGTTCTCAGATGATCTCACTCGTTATTACACGGTATCTGCAACCATACTAGCTCTCTTACAAGCTCCAACCATACTAGCTCTCTTACAAGCTCCAACCATACTAGCTCTCTTACAAGCTCCTGCAAAAGACGATATTACATGATACCTGCTGCCGTCTTTGCTCTTGCACAAGCTTCTATAATGCCTGGTGCAACAGTCTGGCATGATTATTATTGTATATTTTATGTACTGTTTTTATTTATGCTTTTGTTTTTATCTTTTTCTAGTAATATATATATATATTTTTTTTTAAGTCTAAATTGATTCCTACTTTATTTATTATTTTTGTTTGAGAGTATGCTATGCGAACCAGCATGTAATCCGCCATAATAGTTAAAGCCAAATTTACCAGACGAAACTTTACCTCTGCGCTACCAGTCCACAAACAAGCCATGACTTTGAAATGCTTGTGATATGGGATAAATCATTTGTATTGTTTTTTTAGTATTTCGGTAATGTTTGGAATATTTAATACGCTTTCCAAGAGTAATTAAAAGCTGTTGTTGTCAATATTATTGGTATTTGTGGTATTTTAAAGACTGTCACATGAAGGTGCCAGCAATCGAGATACTGACATCCACACACACTAGGTTTTTAATGCTCGGTTGCACCATTAACTGCCCTGAACCGAGATCCTAAGATCTTGGTTCAAACACGAACTTCAGTTGCACCAACGCGACAGGCCGAGTTTCGATCGTAGATCTCCTGATCTTGGTTCGGAATTAGAAATGTAAGGAAACACTGTTTTTGATTGGCTCTCATTTTGTGACGTCATAACACGTCTGTTTATTTTGAAGTTAGGAGAAAATTAATGAGTTTGTGTGGATATTTTCTGTTACGACTAGTATTTTTCAACTGGTTGAACGTAGTGCAAAATTTCTTCTTTTTTTAACCTACCCCATTGCTAAGTATAAAGTGTACGTCCGAGGTAGGTAAAGGCTGTTCACGATAAAGTGAGCACTTTTGAAATCAACATTAGAAAAATGTCACTGCCCTTAACTGCATATATTTTAACGGGCGCTCTAAGTGACATGCGCTCAGTAAAGTTGGCAACGATGGATGGGAAGTAGTCCCGTATCTTAAAGTCGAATAAAGAGAGTTAGGTAACCATTTATTATAATTTTAATTATTTCTTTCGCTTTTTGTTTTTTAATGCATCGAAGTGTAAAAATGAACAAATTGGTAAAATATTTGCTTTGCTAATAATTCCACAGTTTCAATTGATTGACGCATGAATAAAGTGATGAGACCCATGACAATGTTAATCTTACATAAGGCGGAAGAATACACAAAGTGCATACAAGTAGATCCTAAGCAGGGCTTTCAAAAGCGCTCATTTTACCGTGAACAGCCTATAAGGGAGCTAACTGCGTCTCTGGGCTAAGCCCCATACACCTAAAAGAAAGGGAAGTCAAGTATAGGAGTGCATTGTGGCAAGGGGGGGGGGGGAATTGGGCAGCCATGGCCACCGTTTAGGGCCATCACTATCTCATTGAGTGTACCTGTAGCTGTGGTTATAGCTATGCAAGGGGGGGGGGGGGCAGGCATCGACAACGTAAAAACCCTCCCGACAGGAAAGAAGTTCAAAACTTTTGCTTGCATTACTGAAATGCTACGGGAAACAGAGGTTGTGGATAACCATTCTATTGACTGTGAATTGGGAAGTGCTAGATGAGCTGGAGTAGGGATTGTGGGTGCAGGCGCCCTTGAGGTTATGCTACTGCTGTAAGTATTCCTGAGCCAGCACAACGATACTGACTACAGCAATTGTATGCAGTGAAAAATTGCGGCAGACAAATATAATATATGTAAGGCAAAAAAGAAAACGCGTTTTGTTTTCGCTTTGTAGATCACTTCACAACCACACTTTTTGTTAATTTTAACAGTGGACAGAAAATTACATGCTACGATATTTTATCTGTTTTAAGTCGAGTAGTTGTACGAATATTGCCGGATTCTTCTTAAGTGTGTAAAATGTTGTTTATTATTTCCGAATAAAAAATGCTATTATGTGCTATCTATGAATATATTTTCTAAGTAGATCTGTCGGCGAAGTCTGCTCTCTCATGAGTCAACGCCAGATTCCTTCCCGACGAGGCTCCTGTAGGAAACTTTTTGTATTCTCAATGGCTGTTCAAATTTTCCGTTGTGTCTGCTCGGAGGGATAAGTGTGCATTTCATTATCTCTTTACAAAACAACAATCACTTTATAAATTATAGTAATGCAATTTTTTTATCTTTAATATATTGATATTTATATTTTACTACACTAAACGACAACCAAGTCAATATCTATAAAACTTAAATATTACGACGTACATTTCTGGTAAAACAAAATAAGAGTGCTTTTCGACCCTACTTTGATCTTGGATCACGACTTCGAACCACCATATTCGGCGGTACGAAATGAATTTCATGTCGATTTCTAATCATGCTCCGAACTCGAATGGTGGAACAGTATTCTGTAACGATCTTAGATCAAGTTCGGACATGAGCCGGTATCGAGCGATGAATTTCATTGGTGCAATCGCTCCTTGGAGGCGTTTGTACAAATGAGTAACATGTTATTTGCATGTTAGGTGATTTCGAGCTGTGAACACTTTCAAGGCTGACCAATGGCAATGTGACGTCACACGCTGCGACCGCTGACCACTCAATAATACATTCGCGGTAACTTGCAACTTTCCTGAATCCAGTGCTGAAGTTCTACTTCGAGGATATTCCTCCGCCTCGTGCTAACAAAGCTAAACTAGAGTATTTATCGAAGTTATGGGAGTGGCTATATCGACATTAAATTTTATCTCAAACATTAAAAGTGAATTACGGGAGAAGTTGTTCATATATTTCCAAGAAACATACTTCACGACATTCTAATTACCTAAATAATTATGTGATTTTTTAAATTTTGAGTTCCTTACGAAAAAAAAATGTAAATTTTCAGTTTCTAGAGATTGTTTAATTCATTTTTGAAAAGTCCTTTTCCTCCATTGTCATACTTTATTTTCTGGGTATTGTTTCATATCAAAACCAAAAAATATGTAAAATGCTGGAAAAATGTAGAAAAGAATTTAACACTCGAACGCGCTTCAAATGCACGCTTGTAGACAAGTGTTCATAACCAACACAGATGCGTGTAGTCCATAGGCGACTATCAGGCGGTCTCAGTCTGCAATAAACCAGTCTTGTTTAGAAATTGCTGTTTTTTTTACATCAGTAAATTTTGTTATTGAGGTTTTCTTAGCAGCTGCCTCTACTATCAAGATGTTTATATCCCGGCTGAAAAGATTTGCTTTGATAGCCAGCGCGTGCAGAGTTCGTATTCGTAAAAACCAAATATTTGGCTTTTACGCAACACCAGCAAGTATGTTAACACTTACTGTATTATTGTCGAACTTAGCTATCGTTCCGGAATATCTCGCGCGTTGTTTTATTTCGCCAGCTTTTTTTTTCTGGAGTAAAAGGAACAAGAAATGTTTCTAAGGATATGGAAAACTGATTTCCACCAGAAATTGGATGTGTGCAACGGCTAATAACAACATTTAACGCTATCAGTCAGTCACGTTTTTGTGCCATTGTTGATTGAATAATTGCGAAAATAGTTCGTGGGTGAATAACCAGTAAACCATTAAACATTTAGCGAATTGGAATATTGAAATAAGTACGAAAATATTCTTATGCTAAAAACTGTAAAGATGGAATGTTACATTATACATTTTAAAGTACCAAAAAGATGTAGAAATACTAAATGTGAGACAGGCGCAATGATCAACATCGTCGTACTCTATATCTTACGTTATGTTATGTTGGATAGTGATACTATTCTCATTGAGATTTCAACATCCGGTGTATTTTAGACGAAGATACAGTTAGCTGGACTCTTTTATGGAATCTGTAAGGGAAAAGAGGCCCTAAAACTTTACTAAAGGCTGTTCACGATAAAGTGAACACTTTTGAAATCAACCTCAGAAAAAAACTGCTCCTATCTGCATATATTTCAACGGGCCCCCTGAGTGACATGCGCCCAGTAAAGTTGGTAACTATGGATGGAAAGTATAGTTCCATATCTTAATGCCGAATAAAAATGTTAGGTTACCATTTATAATAACTTAAATTACTTCGCTATCTTTTTTTAATGCATTGAAGTGTAAAAGTGAACAGGTATTTACTTTCCTAAAATTCCACATTTTTTCCTGACCGACACATGAATAAAGTGATGAGGCCCATGGCAAAGTTAATTTAAAACAAGGCGGAAGAATACACAACGTGCATACAGCCTATATCATAAGAATTTTATAATTGTGTTAACATTTTAAAAAATCCTATTTTTGGTTAAATGCAACTGTTACTTACATTCTATCTATTAATTATAGTATTTAATTAATATAAATAAATCAGAAATAAAATAAATGTGTTGGTAATACCTAGTAAGAAATAGTTCTTATGTAAAATATTATTAAACTAAGTGCGCAAGATTGTGGTGTGTTGTCCCTCTGGTGTAATGTTCTAGACTTAGTTCAGCTTTGTTAGCATGAGGCGAGGAAATAACCAGAACTTAGAACTTTAGCAGGACTTCAGGAATTTCGGGAAGTACCCCCGAATGAATTATATGTGTTATTTAACTGCTCATAAGTGTGTTTTCGTGGAAAAAAATTCTTTGTGCAAACCTGCAGCGTTCCTTTGATTATTGGACGCATGTATATGTGAGAAGCCATTTTCGTAATGAGTTACAACTACGCCACTCGGACAGTGAATATGTCTGTCATGGAAGTGTACACCGAGAGAAAGGCTTGTTAGAGTAGACAAAATATTTTTTCTAGGGGGGCTAAACAAATATATGCATTTGGTTGAACTAAATATTTTGTTGACAGTAAAATTTCTGGCACAGCATAGAAGTAACGTAAACTCAAGTGTGCATTTTGTTACAATAGCAAAATAATTTTGGTTGCTTTTGACATTTTGTTTACTCAACAAAACATTTTGTTGGAGCAACTACATGTACAAACAAGTGTTTTGATGGTTGGAGCAAAACCCCTTTTCTCAGTGTATCTAAAGTAAAATTCTTAATTTTTTTTTCGTAGAAATAGGGCGTTACTAGCAGTAATTAATTTCAAGAAAATTTGTCCCTCCCCCCCCCCCCCTCACTTTGTTCTGCCACTAATAATGCCAAACGTTAATTTTCAGCCCACACATACTCGACTCCTCATGAACCAAGAAACTCTTCATCAGCCAATTACAAGAGTCGTATCCTACAACTGAAATAATAAAAATATTTTATAGCACACCATTTATAGTGAGAGCTTGCATAGCATATGTGCGTGACTCAGATATTATATGAAAAATATCAGTTAAGTGTTATTTAGTTATGATAGTAGTAAAAGGGACAATAAAATAGCCGATGATAAATGACACTGTGTCAAGTCGGCGGTATAATTAGTTCTCTGCGTAAGGAACGGAACGTTGTTTCGAGACTTAATCTTGTGGATGCTCATATCGAATAGCCATGGCTCCTTCACGGAAGCAATATGTGTTAGTGTTAGAAGTCGCTTGATCTAGGGCAGAGTCACGAACGTGTCAGATTGCAAGTATTCTCTCGGCCACTTCCCTCTAGAGTTTGCCAAACTTCAAACCAGACTCCGGGCGTCAACGATCTGCAAGAGATAAGTCACGCTAAGATGGTTGATAAAAACGCAATGTTGCAACATATCAGAAGCTGCGTGTTATTTATCTCCGGGCGCCACGCCATCGTCGTCTGGCTCTTCGTATCTGAGTTTTATTTCTGGAGTCAGCGTGTTCGAGTCTCATTTCTTACATTCTGCATGATGTATTTGAAAGTGTCAGTTATGTTGATTAGTAGCTAAGCCGTTCCTTTATTTTGTCGAATAATTGGCATATGCATTGAGGAAAAGGTTTTGTGTAATCAAAACAAAGTTTGGTTGGCGCAACCAAATTTATTACTATAAGGACAGTAACATGTGTAAGATGTGGCTGTCGCAACTAAATGTTTGTTTGGCTGTACGTCAATGAAACATTTACTGTTAACATATAAATTCTAAAGCCTAACCGAGGTTGGAATTCCGATCTCCTACACGCGAGCAGTACGCTTTGCAACCATACCTAGAATGACTACTGATGAAGTGTGGATGTTGTTAAATACAGACGTATCAGATACTCGACAACGCGCGTTAATAAATATTTCAAGTTTTACAGGCTTACTTTTCGTTTTCCTGTTGAACTCGTTTCATTAGATTTTTTATACGTTTATTAAACATCGATAAAGTCACTAACAAACGATATTGCTACTATCCTTGTTGTCACAAAAATTGTAAACAAACTCTCGAGCTGTATTTACGAACGAAGGCAATCAAATGAGTGCCGAAGTAAATGTGTGTGTGTATATATATATATATATATATTATATATATATATATATATATATATATATATATACAATATGCAAATGATATATAATTGATTGAGCTATACATTTTGTTGACAGTATAATTTTTTGGGCTCATCAAAAAGGTTTTGTTTATTCAAGAAAGTATTTTCTTAGACAAACAAAATTGATTTCACTGCTGTCAATTTATATATTTTGACACCAGCCACTCTTGGGTCGTGTTTCGTGTTTGTTTAATGTCTCAGTCTGACTTGGTTTTCTTTGACAACGTAGTGTAGCAATGGAGTATGTTCAAAAAAGTTCACATAATCATTCACCCCCATCGCAAGAATCTTTCAAACAACTCATATTTTGTTAGGGCAGCTAAATTTATTTCTGGCCCTATACGAACCAGTATTTAGTTAGCTACAATAACGTTTCGAGACGATTAAAAAAAACCACCGTACTTATTGTTCACAGCGCGCTCCGAAATAGCTGAATACCGACTCAGAACTCATAAATGTTTTCGCGTGATGGCGGGTGTTGTGCAGAGCCATCGCCATTTCTACCACCTCATGGAACGTCTTGGCGCCGACTGACTTCTAACTAAACGTTGCAAAGTAATTCACTGTATAAGCTACTCACAGTTACTTCACACATTGCCGAAGCTCTGCCAAAGTTCTACTTCCAGGATATTCCTGCCCCCCATACAAATAAAGCCTCGCCGAGTCTCGAAAATTACACCGAATGGACAACGGACCGCATTCGTGCGCACTCGCTGTAATGTTATTTCGCATAGAACTATTTCTTGTTATGCATTACCAACACAACAACTTTCTCCCTGTTTCTGTTAACATTAATTATAAATGGAATTTTATAATTGTAGATAAAGTATAAGCAAAAGTTCAATTTAACTATATATATGGTACTCTTATGTTAACACAATTATAAAACACTTGTGATACATAAAATATTTAGGAAACAAGCAGTCCCGTCATTCATGGTGAAATTTTTTTAAAGTTTTATTTAAAAAGTGTGAAGAAACCGCGAATAGAATACAGTATATCAGCAATGTTCGGTAGTCAGTGTCGACAAGCAAGCGGAGAAATGTGCCCATGAGACCATTGATGAACAATTGTGATTAATACTTTACAAGTCAGTGCAGGTGGCAACATGTCGTTTTCAACTTACTTAGTCGCCATATTGCCTTCTAGACGTTTGTAAACGAGCCTACATACAAGCGGGAAATAACATTTTTCCAAAATATTTGTGATGTACTCAAATTGATTGAGTTTTTTAACGTATTAATTGATGCCACTCCGCTATTAATACTCCTTTGTGTAAACAGATTAGCCTGCCACCATAATTTCGGAATTTTTATTCTTTAAATCAATGTAGTTATTCTTCAATACAGTAGCAGCAGCAGCACTCGCAATTTGTAGATCCGACTTACATATATCTTAATTAACTGACTGGAAAGTGGGTGAAGAGATTTGGGCGGCTCTTAACCACGAGATATTAAGTGCAGATGAGGGTGGCTGAGGTGAGTATGGAGCAGCGCCGGAATGAAAGGGCAAGGGAAATGGGAGATCACTGAGAAAACCCGCCATCCAGCGGCATCGTTCTGCACGATTCCCATTTGCGAACATCCAGGAGCGACCCGGCCGGTGATTGAACACGGTGGGAGGCGAGCAGGCTAACCGCTCAGCCACCGTGGCTCTTGAGAGAAAAAGACAGACACAGGAAGGCTGACGGAGAAAGGGATGTGGGTTTGTAAAATATTTCATTACAGTTCCGCTCAGCGCTGATAGTATAGGAGACCCTAGTGACAATTCAGACCTTGACTGAAATTTAAACAAGAGAGAGGGAGTGAAAGCTGGAGTGAACAACAAAGTTGGCCATTTTAAGCTGAGATCAAGGAATAAGACATGCATAATGTCAACACAAGCACGTTGTGGACTACAATAGTGATGAAGGTAACAAGGCGAATGTTTTTCTGGTATGTTTCGATTTCATTTCGCCTTGATAACCAAGTAGTATTTATTTGAACACTTTTACCGGCGAAAGCTTTGAAAACAGCAACAAAATTTATTTACAAGATAACATTGACATAATTTTGCAAAATTTAAATTGCGAATCGTTTTCGGCGTTTTTGCTGTTTTTCTTTTATTTTAACAACTGCTGCCAACATTATTCGAAAACTAATTTTGTAAAACAAAGGCAATCCATAGGAATGGGCGACGATAGTTAGAATATGTAAATTTCATCAAAATGACAGCTGTTTAGTGAAACTTCGTTGCAACATGAGATTTCTGTAACTTTCAACAGAATTTACAGCGTTGTGAGTGAAGAAACACTGCAGACTTACACAATGTGATCATCTGGATCTACAAATGTCTGTAATTATAGTCAGTCCCAGTGCAATGTTCTTTTTCGACTGCAGAGGTGATTATTCACATTATATTCCTGTTTCAGTCCGTTCAGACTAATTTTTAGCCGCACAGTCACTTATTTATTATCCATTTCGAGTGTTTAATTCAAGTAATACTTTGACGTGCTTTGTACTCGTGCTTCTTGAAACGGGAGATATACGAGCTGCGTGCTCAATGCATGGTCACACTTGGCCAGTGTCCTGGGTTCCATTCCAAAGTTCCAGGAGCCAACACCTTGGCAGAGGAAGAGAGGACGGGACAAGAGCTGTATACAGCACGGACCATGGTCCAATGCTGTCAGTTTCTCCACTGCGAATTGTGGACATTTCCGCAGCTCTGGCCTATGAGTGGTTCCCCCCAAGTCTCCTGAACAAGAAACAAATGTTTCATTGGTTAAATTAATGATGAAGGTGTTGGATCCTTGTGAGTACAGTGCGAACCAAAATATCACTTGATTTCAACACTCTAAGACATAAAATATTGCAGAATTGAAAGGATGAACGGGGTGGCGCGCTCAAAACTAACGTAGATGTATCTGCAACGTTTCCTTCGATGACACAGAAGCCAATCTTCCTCTATTATTTGTTATGAAAACAAAAACGCAAACTACAACATGTCTCAATGTATTCATCTTGTGATCTCTGGGGTTGCAAGCCACAGGGGAGATTATTATGTTAGTTTATTTTTGACGATGCATACACGGAACTCCTGGTCGCGCCGGCCAGTGAGATCAGCGTCATAATTTTATTAAGGGCTTTAGTCACGGAAAAATTTGTTATTTTATATTTGTAGCAAATACTTTTGTGACTCATAGACATGATAGATTGCATGGTCACTGCCAAATTACATTTAAACGCCAAAATTGTACTTTTTTTTTATAATGTAAAAATTAATGAAACTAAACTACTTGCAGAAAATGTAAAAAGGACAACTGAATTATCTTGTCTTAATTCATGTAAAGGTAGTGTTAGCAAAAGTTATTTCCCAAAAATTATGGGGCAGCCACAAGTAAAAAACATGCAAGTATTTCCATATTCTCAGCAATATTTTGAAATTGCAAAACTATTTCCTTGTACAGGTTTACAGACGCCCTGGGGTAGATCTTGGCATCTTGTTTCAGTGGGAATTATGTTATTTCTGTACGGAAGGGGGCTTTAATTATCTGTACGGTTCTAAAACAGTAAAATTCTGATTCTAATACGTACTTATGCGAAAACTATGTGCTCAATTTTTTCGACGAGGGAAGAGTAATAACTGAAAATGCTTAAAATTCGCATAGCTTGTGATACAAATATGAAATAACATATTTTTTTCGTGACTAACGCTCTTAAAGGCGGGCAATATTTATTTCTTGTAGTAGAAATAGTAAATCAATATAGTTTACTGTCGAAAACATTGTAAGAATATTTATTGGCCATTTAAGTCTATAGAGCATTCACCGTAGCTACGAAGTAGCATTAAATTTATAATGCTTGATTTTTTGAACACGAATTTTATTTCATCACGGATAATTGTGACGAAATTAAATCATTCGGGATTACCGAGTCGAAATTCCACGAACATCTGTAAAGTGCTGTAAAGTCCGAATGCAACACTCTGTAGTTTGTGAAGGGAAACTTGTGCTTGTGTTTGGCTGTGACAGAGACTGCAAGTAAAGAAATTATTACTCACACACGTACTTTTTAATTAATTTTAATTTCGATCATTACAATTTGTTTACTGAGTCTTTAGTTAGTAATCTGTTATCTACTGACAATGCACTGAGGTTTGCCAGTGGAATCCACTAGGAATCATTAAAAAATCACCATTTAATCATTGAATACAAGCAGCTAAAATGATCAGTAGAATTCTGCTGATTCGAGTGGAGCAGTTTCAACAAATCTGCAGTCCAGTTCGGTCATTTGGAGCATTTCTGACTGTTTCATTTTCCTCCCTGTATTTAACTCATACTGCCTGTGAAAGAAATATTATATTTTATTATATTTTAAAGGGCTTTTTAGCGTCCCTCGGTTTTATTCTCGAAGCTTAGCAGGGGACGGCTTACAGACTAACTTATAACCTAACTTAAATTAACACCCTGCCTTACCCGGGTATAGAACCGAGAGCCTTCCGCACCCCATAACGGTGGCGCACCAACCGACTGCGCCACGGGAGGTCGCAAGAAATATGATAATTTATAGATGAAAATATAAGTGGAAATTTAGTTTAACCAAAAAATACGTACTTCAATTTTAATGTTTATGGAAGTGTATAGTTTATCGAGGAAAATAATTACAATCTTTGAGCATAGGGTGATTTTCAAAGATTTGATTAAAATTTTTTGAAGGTACTATGAACAGACTAGAAACGAGGACTAAAGACACCAACACAAATCAGATTACCCTTAAGGAAAGACACTAACTGCATTGAGCTCTGACACCAGTTCAGCCACAAATTGCCTTCGCGTGTTAAACTTCCGCTAGTGTGGACGCGCTGGCTGAACGGGTCGTGATAACGTTATGGAGTGGAGAGTGGAGAGATAAGGGCGATTTTTAACATCGGGATTTCGACAGCCGATATGAGTGAAGAGAGGTGAGTATGGGGTAGAGTTAGAATACAATGGCGAGGTCCCCACAAAATCCGTCGACCAGCGGCATCGTCTGACTTTG
The DNA here is from genome assembly GCA_029891345.1 of Dryococelus australis. NCBI lineage: Eukaryota > Metazoa > Arthropoda > Insecta > Phasmatodea > Phasmatidae > Dryococelus > Dryococelus australis. The sequence continues at coordinate 6,930,967 of CM057002.1, read as the reverse complement.
ACGGGAGCGCTCACGTCGGGAATTGAGCCGCGGTTAGTCTTGGCGGGAGGCGAGAGTTGTAGCCACTGCGGCACCGCGGCTCCTTGTGATAACACTGCATCAGGATTCTGAGCCCAGTACGGACTGAAGTTCTGCCCCGAGAAACTATTCTGTGTCACGGGCTTGCACGGGTCCGAACTCGATACTTGATGCAGGATAGACTTTCGCCAAAGTGTTGAGCTAGTTTCGGGTCCTTTCAAAGGAGCGTGTCTCCATACAAGACCAGAAGTTACTGCAAGAAAAGAAAATACATCGCTGTCGCTGTAAAGACTTGAGGAGATGTTGTTTTTTCCCCTAAGTGAAAAATGTGACTTTGGTGGACATACGATTCAAGGCAGCGGTCGTATAAACCTTGTCGCTGCTAGGGCTGTTAGAAATATCAATATATCGATATGAAAAGTAACTTATCGAACTATATATAACGTTACTATCGGTATATCGATGCGAAATGTTCGGTATTATAGAAATGTTCGGTACTATCGAAATGTTAGGTATTATCGAAATTTTCGGTATTATGAATTAGTTTGATATTATTAATTACTTCGGCATTATAGATTACTTAGTTGTTATCAATAATTTCGGCGTTATCGATTATTTTGGTTTCACCAAACATTTTTGTAGTATCAGTTATTTTGGTATTATCGGTTATTTCGATATTATCGATAATTTCGGTATTATCGATAATTTCGGTATACCGAAAATACCGAGTAACTTTGGAAAAATATCGATATTAAATTTAGATGATATCGAACAGCCCTAGTCGCTGCTCGGAGTATAGTGAGTGTCTCGTGGTCAGCAAGCGTTCAGGCGCAGCGCTGAGAACCGCTGGCTTCCAACGCTGTGATCGAGCTAGGCGACGCAGTAATAAACATTCGGGCACGCATTAGAGAGGACATGTGTTAGATTCCTGGTCCGGCCATCCTCATTTCGGTTATCCATGCCTTCCCGAAATCATTCCAGCGAACAGGTATAATCCCATTCACGGTTACTTCAGGCTTTTCTGAAGGCCTGCTAAAGTTCTACTTCCAGGATATTTCTCCGCCTCGTACAAACTAAGCCTGGAGATCTATACCAGGGGGACAACGCTCAACATCAGTGGGCACTAAGTGTAACAGTATTTTATACAAGGACTATCTCTCACTAGGCATTACCAACATACTTATTTACTCCCTGTTTTTCATTCAGATTATTTATAAATGAAGATTATAATTTATAGATAAAGAATGAATAAAATTTCATTTCAACAGAAAAAAAAGTAATTTTTATGAACAAAAGTATAAAACACGTGTGGTACAGGGCTTATTTAGGAAATAACTAACCACGTCATACATGGGGAGATTTTTCAAAGGTTTGATTCAAACAGGCCGAAGAAACCGTGAATGGACTATACTGGGACACTACCCTACTAGAGTGAAATCCAAGTGAGAAAATAACACGTAGAAGTGGAAAACACGTCGGTCTAGTCGGGACAGTTCATTGCCGCTGCGCTAAGGGGTGTGGTTGTTCACTGCAGTAGCGACAGCGGCCGAGAGTAGTTGGGCGAGAGCTGCTCCGCGTGTGAATATTACCTGTCGAATAAACGCAAGTGGCGCAGCGCGGTATTTAAGACCGCGGTAGTAGAGAGCGATGTTATCAGTTTGGTGTGTATAATGCTAGCAGCGCGAGCGTAGAGGAGGGCCCCCTCCCCTACCCAACCCTACCACTACTCTGCTTCTCATCAATTACATTCCTTAAAGCAGAACTATCAAAATTACTATTGTGATAAGTACTAAATAATTAGTAACAATATTTACAAATTAAAAATAATTTATTTAATACACAACTATTTCTGCCACGAAATTTATAATTTTATAACGAAAATAAATTTACATAAAATCAATTATTGAAAATATGTTTTAAACAATAGTACCAATTTTTTGTTAGATATGAACCTAGTAATTATCATTATTGCCCTACTTGAAAAAAAAAGCAATTCTAGCGAAATGTGCTTTCTGGGGTATTAAAAATGGAAATACGTTTAAATTTTAATTGGAAATAAACTTTTATTAATTGATATATTTTGAACATTTAAATAAGTAAATCCCTACAGAATATTTGAAAGTACCACAGAATGTGTTTTCTTCTTTGAAATGCAGTATAAAATGGAACGTTATCTAATTTTGATCGTATTTGTGCTATTTTTGAATGAGACCGTGTGTCGTACAGTCAGGTATAATGTTCCATTAGAGGCAACACGAAACCTAATTGTTTCGCAGGATTTCGCGTATAAATGGAATTACAAAGATATGGATTGCCGGAATATGTATCTTACTCATCACATGAGGTGTGATAGAAAATAGTCTATTCGTGGTTTCTTCACAATTTTTAATCAAAGTTTTGAAAAAAACACCGGTATGATGCATCAAGTCATTCTCTAAATATGCCACTTATCACAAGCGTTTTATACCTCTGTTAAGATAAAATCATTTTATTTTTCATTCAATTGAAGTTTTACCAATATTTTGTTTATAAATTATAATACTTAATTAATTAATTAATATTTATAAAAAAACAGTGAGAAAACATGTGTTGGTAGCACCGAGTAAGAAATAGTTCTCATGTGAAATATTATTACAACTAAATGCGCACGCATTCGGCGCGTAGTATTTTGGTGTTCTTTTATAGATGTTTTTAAGCTTAGTTTGAGCGAGGCGGAGGAATATCCTGGAAGTAGAACTTTATCGGGGCTTCAGCAAAGTTGGAAGTAACAGTGATTGGATTAATTATAACGTAAGACAGGGGCACACAACATACCCATCTATAAGGACCTTCATGTCCTGATTTCGCCCAAATATTACACACATATTAGTATTTAGAAAAATTTTGTTTAAGGGTAGTCTTTCCCGTCAGACTGGACTGTTAGTTTTTCTACGTTGTTCATGTTTCTAAAGACAAAATTTCGAAGGTGCTTCCAAACCTAACTAGTTATTGACATTCTGTTACCAGTCAAACAATCTGTAATAATATTGTGTAGTTACGTAATGCAAATAACTGTTGTCCCAACACACATTTATAAGACAATACCATTTTATAGAACTGCAACTGAGTAAGTGAGCGATCTGCCTACAGGCTTTTACAAACTGATTTCCAGATGCATTAATTATCTAACTCGCCAACCTCATCTGACATAACACTACGTTGTTCTTGACTGACTTCGCGAATATATAAAGACTCTTACACATGGAAAGAGTATTTGATTGTGCGGTTAAAATCTGGGGATTGTACTATAGGGCACATGTTCGAGTCTTGGAATTAACAAGGATTTTTTTGTGAATATTTATTTGGAAGTATTTTGTTTCATTTCTCTAATTCAATAATCACTGTTCTATTATAGAACACAAAAGAAAGTGATTTTATCTCCGCTTCTTCTCTATGAAAGCCTCTAATTGGTATTACTAATATATGTATGTATTGCAGTTTTTACAAAAACATTTTTGTAGTCCAACAAAATATATTTTTTTGGCAGCACTTGAAAGGTGTCTCTCTGTGGACCCACGTCGAGAACAGGTTGCTAGGGACAGGGAAATTTCACATTTTAAGCGACCTGTAGGCTAGACTCTACTGCTTTATGTCCTTTAGAGCCTCGGCTATCTGTTTACTGGCTGCTGCTCCAGTTTGGAGCCAGCATCACCTCAGACCAGGTGACACGGGATTTGGTGCTTGCTTACTTACGGGTCTCTTATTGGTTCAGAGTTCTCCTGTCTAATAAACTGTAATCCGATTGCGAACACGGAAGAAGTGTAGAGGGGTTTTGATATCTAGCTTGTTCTAAAATGAATTCGCGAAATTTTCCTGTCCCTACAGATTATCCACCACAGAGTCTCTAAATGCATTGGATACAGGTTCCTCGATATGCACAGCGCTATGGACGAACATATTCCTGACGTGCAACATATTCCACGATCGGCGCCATGGTGACTGAACCTGTTAATATATCAGCTAGTAATTATTATTTGAAAACCATGTATTATCAGTTCCTTAACTAGCTCCACCGCAAATTAATTGCACACAACACACGAACTGCTTGCAGCCGAGACAAACCATACGGAAATGTAAAATGTGGGAGGTAATTATTTTTGTTTCGTTCCGTCCGCTGGTTGCATAAATCAGTATACTTATTAATTACGTATTGAAGCTTCCTGGGAATCGTCTCGCTCCAGAGGTGGACGTAATTCCGGAAGACGGACAAAAAAACATAGAGCTGTTTGTGCGGCTGTTATAATGCATTTTGCAGGCAATAAACAGAAACTGCTGAGTTAAAATAACGATGATCTTCACCTGTAAGGTGAGAGTCAGGCGGCTCGCTTGGGCTGAGTGGCCAGCCGTCGTCCTTAAAGCTGTCCAAGAGAATGTTTTTATAAATTTTGAGATTATTTTGTAGTTTTATGACATTATATCGACGACAACTTCATAAAAATGCAAGATATTTTGAGAAATAACGTCTAATACATTTTTTAAACGCGTGATTATTAGGGACTTGCAAAATTCGCGTAATTATTTGGCGTCAGGCTGAACTTCACAGTACTGTGTGCACTAGAGCCGGCGTCGTATCTCCATTGGCTGCTGCATGGATGTGAAGACACTCCCTCTCTGACTGAACTACACGTGATTGGGGCACACATATTGTGAAGTGTTCCGTTAGTGGTGCAGAGTCACCCAGGGCGTGTCACATAAAGTAGGGTCCAATCACAAACGCATTGCAAAGGTACGTGTGTTACAGGTTTAACATGTCCCCAAATAATAACGCGAATTTAGCAGGTCTCTAGTGATAATGATAATAAACTTGAAACGTTGATTAGAACTAACTCCGAAAAAGAAAATATTTGAATACAAAGCTATGTTCCAGATGAAGTGTTGGCTAGAGCCATAGAGAGGGGCACGTTGCTTCTTACTTTGAAAATATTTGAATACAAAGCTATGTTCCAGATGAAGTGTTGGCTAGAGCCATAGAGAGGGGCACGTTGCTTCTTACTTTGAAAATGCGACAGTTGGTTCGCTAGCGGTAGCGTGTTCAGCGTCTAACTATTTTTGACTTATTTGATTCAGCAAGTTAAATTTGGAATAGGGCGAACTTCATAACAAATTTCATGGCATTCTAACAATATAAATAATAATTTTGAGCTGCAGAATAACCTATCAATTTTTTTTAAGTTTAAGATTTACAGAAAATATACATACAAATTTTAAATTTCTACATTTTGCTAATATTAAATTTTGGGAAAAAAAAGTTATCAAAACACTTTTTTGAGAATATTTTTTTCATATAACTAAGAAAAAAGTAATAACAGGATGAATACGTGGATAATAGTTTTAGCTTCTTAAACTCACTTAGACATACGTTTTGGCTGTTGGAACCACGATTAGAGGCAGTGGTATACAGCAACAAATCTTTTGTGCAACGTATTTTCTTTTTTCAAAAACATCCCTGCTTCTTGCTACGTTCTGGACGGGCAATACGTGTTTTATAGGCATAGGTTGTCTGTTTCCACCAAATCACTGAGGACCAGTATTAGAGAAGCATTATTGTTACCACTAATGCAGTCAAGCTGCGAAGTAGCCACATGCATGGACATCAGACGTCAGCCAGTTAAGGCCCCTGTCTACAATCAGCCGTTGACGTGGACGTGTGATCTTTTAGAATCTGACACTAGGTGGCAGTAAATTCGGCACATTAGTTGAGGTTATGTAGTGATGTTTAAATATGCTGAATTATTGATTATTAAATGTTCACGAAATTGGTGATCTGATTATTTATTTATAATAAACGTCTAAATGGTTTTATTTTTAATAAGTTCGCCAACTGACAACCAAATTTTATTTTGTAAACTTACGTTTTAACAGTTTTAGCCTTCAAATAAAACGAAGATATCACTAATTATTTATTAGCATTTCATTATATTTGTTTTGAGAAAGCCACCTTGCTCATCCATTATTTACATTAATAACGTAAACATTCCTCAAATGCGTGCGAAAGTAATCGAAGTCTTCTTCTTTTTCTATCATCTTAGGACACAACTTCGGACAAAAGTTCAATATTCCGAATGCTTCAAAATGGGACGCAGGTTGACTTGGGACACGACAGCTTGGGATAGCGCCATGACGTCATAGGGCCACGTGCACCAATAAACGCATCCTTGTGCTAAGACACAGGCTGGGATAGCGCAGTTGTAGACAGGCCCTAACAGAGACAGGCCACTTAAAGCCGAGAACCCGTTAATATTTCCCTGGACTATCAGCGGTTGACTCCACAGCAACATGAGCTTGGTTCGCCGGCGGTTGAAGGCAAGTCGTCCGACTACTGCACCACGCAGTGAGAACTAGTCCCACAAGCCACCAAAATGGCGTCACTGACAGGTGGAGTGGAGTGAAGAGATTCGTGAGGCTCTTTACATCGTGGCCTTGAGAGCGGGTGAGGGTGATGTGAGGTGGGTACGGAGCGGCGCCGGAATGAAAGAGCGGGAAAACCCACCGACCAGCGGCATCATTGCCACTTACTAAAATCCGGGAATAACCCCGCCGGGAATCGAACTCGGTTCGCCTAAGTTGTAGACGGGTAGTCAGTCTAACCACTACACCACCGCGGTCTCCTTGCATTTTTTATGATTTTACTTTAGAAACTGTGATTCAGGTACAATCTTCATTCATGACTTCAGCGTTATGTGTTTATGCACAGAGCCTAATCGTTTTGTTGTGATAACTGGAATCTTCGTGTTAAATAAACACGAATGTTTACCACAATTTTCACGCAATGGTGCTTTAGAATCAGTAAATATTATCGTGATATTTTATTTACTATTTATTCATGTTCAACAGTCTTACTCTCTTTCTCAAAACAAAATGACTCTACCACCGAATCTCTGGTCGGCTATAATGTCAACCGTCTAGGAAACCTCACATCGGAAATTAAACACGATCGATTACGAAAACGTCCATGTGAACGGCCAGCAGATGGCCGAATCATACAAGCGGCCGTGCAGGCTTGCATAGTATCGTCTAAGGCATTAGTTTTCTAAGTGGGTTGTGCCCCCCCCCCAGGGGTGGCGCAGGCGGCAAATTATAGACGCAAACTCGATATTGCCAGTGATTTACGTTGTGCAATTTCTTCTATTCAACCAAGAATTGGGAATCTTGTTAAAAATATGCAAGCTCATCTATTCCATTAATTGATTTGTTCACCACAATTTGTGTTCAATAAGCATTACAATTTAATGATTAAATAAAACCTCCTAATAATGAAGTTTGATACGGGGAAAAAAGGGGGGGGGGGGGGGGGACGTGTAGATATTTTTTTGGCAGGTGGGAGGCGTGATAAACTAAAGTACACTAAAGTTTGGGAACCCCTGGTCTAAGGGATCTTCTATCGTGGCGTACACCCTACAGGGTTTAAAGAGCTGAAATACTAACAGTGTATAGCTGCCCCGGGAATAATTTTTGGGATGCTTAACATGTAAAGCAGCTACGCAGTCGGCGCCAGTGGCTGTCATGAACACTGATAAATATAGCTAATGTAGGTATTGTAGTGTGTGTATGCGAGCTGCGCAGTTCTGCCAAACCCGACACGGATAGGCTTTGAAATTAATACGTTAATTATGTTAATAAGCGCTTTCAAACGCCTTTACACTTCCCGTGACGTGTTCTATTTCAACTTAAGCATTCTCAAGTTAGTCAAAACATTTTATTCGTATGATAGGGCGGGACTGTTTAAAAAAATTCAAACGTGAACAAACATTTTCGTCACTGTCGACCATGTGATTTTGATGTTTTCTATTCGCGTCAGGGTAGTCAGTGTTGGGTATAGGTAGGGACAACCGAAATTCGCTAAAAGATTTCCGCACATGCTAGATTTCAATACCTTACGGGCATACCGGCTGACTTCTTTTGCTTTTTGGCCGTGTGTCTTTGTGAGACGAATTTCTCCTTCTTAACTGGCCAATTAGAATTAGGCAACTTCAATACTGCGAGTCTTCGATTCGCGGGCATGCACCCGCCTAAGACGCATAACACCTAGATCATCCGATCACGAAAGTGGATCTAAGCTAACTTGGTATGAAATACAACTGGTCGAGAAATCTCTTCGCGAAAACCGGGTGTCCCTAGGTATAGGCTACTCGCAATACAGTGAGCACTTATGAAAGCCCTCTCATTTCGAATTATAGTCAATAAATATATTTTATTTTAGTCTCGGACGTTAACATCCCAGTGCGGTGGAATATACACAGTGTGTTTATTACTTACGTAACAATACTTACTTAAAATGGCGGTTAAAGGATAAAAAATGACTGAAAGAAAAAAGTAACTAGGGCTTCAGAAGTTCTCACCTTACAGTGAACAGCCTGTACATGAGTAGAACACGAAAATGTGTCAATCTCGACTTTTGTCTGGGCAGGGACAAGGACATTTCGTGAGTTACATTATGTGTAGGCTGGACTCCGCTGCTTGTACATTGGCTGTCACCATAGTGAGCATACTCCATTCATGATTACTTTCAACTTCTATAAAGCCCTGCTTAAGTTCTACTTTCAGGATACTCCTCCGCCTCATACAAACAAAGCCCAATCAACTACAGGAAATTACACTAATGTGAGAACGCACAGCATTCGTGCGCACTCAGAGTAATAACATTTTCCTTCAGAACTATTTAGCACCAGACATTACCGACACACTTATCCTATCACTGTCTTTACTCACAAAAATTATAAATTAAATGCTATAATTTATAGACAGAATACAAGCAAAAGATCATTTTACCCAAACACAAGGTTTATGATGGTAGAACTATAAAACAGCTGTGAAACTCAACATATATAAGAAACACCAAACACGTCATACACGAGGTGATTTCTCGAATGTCTGATTCATTAAGCGAGGAGGTAGTACGGGATTCGGCACCTGCTGTCATACAGAGTCGTCCGTGCAGCGAGTCACATAATACTCAACTGATTTTCACTATATAAGTATGGACACCTGTTTTTCGCGAAAAGATTTCAGAAAAACTTGTGTTCCAAAACACTTTAGTTCAGAACCTCATTCGTGATTGGATAATTTTAATTTTTTCACGTCTTATCTGACAGCCCGCGAATCACGGACGATCAGTATCGGAGAAACTTAATTGTGATTGGATCGGCTCACTCCTGTAACAGACTATCTTCACAAGAAGACAAGCGACTAGTAGACAAATGAAGACCTATTTGTGAGAAGACACTGTAGTATTTAAGTGAATCAATCAGCTGAATTTAGAGAACAGATACGTAAGTAGGGACTCTTGAATTTCGTGGAATGATCCCCGCAAATGTTAGAGTTCAATGCAGTATGAGTAGGAAACTTGGTTTTCACGAACAGTTTCTAACAGCAGTTAAACTACAAAACACTTTACTTCAGACGCACTTTCGTGGTTGGATGAATTATAACTGGCACGTGTCACATGTGTCTGCCCGCGAATCACAGACGTTCAGTGTCGGAGCAACTTTATTATGATTGGTCCAGTCAGGTAAAGGGATGTCTTTTCACATAAAAGCACGGCCAATGATCGAAGGAATGTTTCAAGAGTGCATGTAGGATATTGAAATTTAGCTTGCGCATAAATATTTTCGCAAAAAACAGATGGCCCTAACTATGGGTATACCAGCAGTTTTATTTTAATTATTGGCTGGTGATTTTTTGAGAAAGGATTTTCTTGTTTGACTGGCCAACCAGAATTAAGCAACTACGATATTTTACGCCTGTGATTCGCGGGCAAAAACCACGTAAATAGTCCAACCACGGAAGTGGATTTTAGCCAATGTGTTACAATATATAAGTGGTCACGAAATATAAGTCACAATAGTGGGTCCTTACTATAAAGCCTTTTAACTCTTCCAGTCGAAAATAAATATATAATGTTAGGCATTGCAACAAACGAATATTTAGCTCGGAACTGTACTGATATCCAGACGACGCCTTGCCTTACATCAGGTGGGTTTTCTCGGGGATCTCCAGTTTCCCCTGACCTTGCATTCCAGCTCTGCTCCATGCTCACCTCGCTTCACCCTCATCGGCTCTCAAGACATCGATGTTAAGAGCCGCCCAGACATTTCCACACCCTTACATTGTGTGTGCTTATCACGGAGTGATGTTTTTGTCTACCTTTGCGGGAACCATAAATAATTTCTATCCAGCTCATGTCGTGTCTTCATTAGGTCTTCATTCGTTGAATCACTTTTACAAAGAATTTCGTTTATAAACACCAGCCACTGTAATAGAGACATAGATAGATAAATAGATTGATATATAGATATAGAGTTATTCTCCGTAACTTCTTGAAATTATTTAGAACTTTACGGCCGCCATGGTAAAATTACTTTTACGAATCATGCTGTTTAGGTTTTGCTCGCAAAGTTACAATAAACAAATCATATATTATGGAGAATATCTTGCAAGATACTGGCTCATAATCAAAGTGTTCTATATATTAATCTGTTATTTAGTGGTGCTTATTGAAAGTAAGCAAATAAAATATCCAAGGCAAATTTTACGGTGTTTTAGGAGACGCATAAATACGTATATGTGAATGGTCACTTTTATCTTGCATCTGCAGCAAGCTAGGATATCTCCTGAATCGTTTAGAATACATGAAAAGTGTTTTTAGATTGTATCTCAGATCAGTTCGTTTACCGGTGAAATCGATTCAAAAGTTTCGTAAGTGAAGGTAATGAAATGTAATAAACATATATACTCTGGTTTAGTCTTAAGTGTGTCATATATCAAAGAAATTTAATTCCTAGTACTTCTAACGTACTGATATAATGCAATGATCTCGAGAAAATTGATAAAAAATATACTGCTTACTACGGTAAATGTGTGGTTCAGATAATATTTTTTACCCTTAGCAAATTGTTGCATGACTAATCGATTTCTTCATTGTTCAGATTATTTTCAATAATTAAATTATTAACGCTCTCAAATCTATATGGAAAAATTGCAATGTGCATGGTGTAAACAAAAAACAACCTTTACCTAAGTGTGAAAAGGCCAATCGCAGTTGTGACTAAAAGATCTCGAGGCCAGAAAAACACTATTTACGGTAACAATATAGTAGTTCCATATGCATGCCAAACACCATTAAACTTGGAGAAATAACACGCCACGTTAGTTATTAGCTATGAATAAAAAAGTTCTAGATTTTACATTGTTTGCTAAATTATGAGTCAAACACAATTTTACTGTTTTTGAACACAAGAAAAATACTACACATTTTGCACATATAACCTAATTTAAAATGAAAATAAAATGAAGCGAGCTACTTGAAATATGTATGCAATATCATACAAATAATTAGAGACCCGAAAAATTCGCGAGGTCAACGACCTGCAGGCTAGACTCTACAGTCTTATGTACAGATATGCCGATGTCAACTGCTCATTGGTTGTCCGCTGTCGCAGTGGAAGGCGACGATTGGGCCACCGCTCTCCAGGATGTGTCAAAAACCGTGTGGACCAATGGCTGCAGTTATACAAACACAAGTGTTTTGAATTCTAGCTTGTCCCAAAATGAATCCGCGAATTTTTCAGGTATCTACAAACCATTTTTTAATCACCAAAAGAAGTGATCTCGCTAAGAACGCACTGTAGCCTCTTTTTTTTTTAGTTTTCTAATGTCCGTTTTATTTAGCGCATTGCAAATCAGTAAAATTGTGGCTTTGAAGTATACTTTAGTTATGCCAGAAATATAGAATGTAAAATTATTTATTCAAGGTAAATGACATTACACGTAACGAGCAAAATATAAAAGGTGTTTGATACAGTTATAAAACCAATAAATCTTGCTATCCAGAGCCAACTAAACTTCTTAATTGTGACAGACTTTTCCATTTGGATTTGCGAGTATATTATGTTCGTAGCACATTAATGCAGTGAAAAACCATATGTGCTTACTCCTAAACGAAGCACGTGGCGACTGAATGAAGATATTTGGGCGGCTCTTAACAGCGAGGTTACGAGAGTCGATGAGGGCGAAGCGAGGTGATTATGGAGCAGCGCCGGAAACGAGAGACCCCGGAGAAAACCCGCCGAACAGCGGTATCGTCCGGCACGATTCCCACATGCGGAAACCCGGGAGAGCGACCCCGCGGGGGACTCGGCGGGTAGTCTGACCGCCAAACCACCGCGGCCCCTGTGCGAAGCAAGTCAAGGCGAAGAGACGGCAGAGGCAAGTAAGTCGAGTGAGACGCACACACACGCAGCACAGCTCGCGTAGCCATGGTGGCGCAACTTCTTCTGACGCAACAAGCCGGCCGGCTCGCCTTCTCTCTCTTTCTGACGGCTGCAAAAAACTGCGCGTGAGCAGATCACGCTGCGTGTTCAGATCACGCTGCGTGTTCTTGTCAAGTACAGCTGGTTAAGGTCCCCGTCTGCCTGCCGCTACAACTGTGTCGCAGAGTGTTTGAAACACTGTGTTTTCTGACGAAACTATTACGAGTGCCGCCTGCAGTATGTTTACCTACGAAAGTACTTCATAACCCACACGACGACGGAATGGTACTTTAAAGATACACTCATGCTGTAAATATTATTTTGGAGACCTTCAATATAACTAGTTAAAAACGGCTTTCTCAGGCTGGCGTATCTTAAAACACATTAGCTGGACAAGAGTCAAATTACGATAAAGGCTGTTCACGATAAAGTGAGCACTTAAGAAATGACCTTTAGAAAAAAGTCACTGCCCTTGCAAGCATATGTTTTAACGGGCGTATTGAGTGACATTCGCCCAGTCAAGTTGGTAACGATGGATGGAAAGTTGTTCAATATCTTAACGCCGAATAAAAAGTGTTAGGTAAACTATTTGTAATAACTTAAAATTAATTCTTTTATTTTCTGTTTTTTTTTTATTATTTTTTAAAAAATGAATCGAAGTGTAAAAAATGAGAAAATTTGTAAAATATTTACTTTCTTAATAATTTCACATTTTAATTTTACCAACGCCTGAATAAAGTGATGAGGCCCATGGGAATGATAATTTTACGTACGGCGGAAGAATACACAACGTGTATACAAGTAGACCTCAAGAAGGGCTTTCAAAAGCGCTAATTTGACCGTGAACAGCCTATAGGATCCTGTATTGAATTTTGCTACAGACTTGTCATCAATAAGATTATGATGTCACCGCTGAGAGTCCCAAATATACACGCGGCACTACGAGAACACTGCACGCCAGTTCAAGGCCATTCGCGTAGAGGCGATGATGCTCTTGCAGCGCGTGCCAGTGTGACCCTTATAGCTCCCGCGCCTCTCGGATAATAAATGAGAAAACCAAAGCAGGCAGGCGGTACCCTCAAAGATTTATCGCTTGGACCAAATATGAGGCACACTGATTCTCGTTTTTTATTGCGTATGTTCCCAGCACAATACTGGATCACGATCTGCCATCAGTGTTGTGAAATTCATGTTCTCAGACAGACAAACGACAATTATGTTTGCATTTAGTTTTCAAACAGAAACGTGCTTTTGTGTAAAAATATAAGTGTGGTAAGTGTGAAGCCAAAAACTTACAGTAGCTACAACATACACGACATGGCACGTTCGACACAAGTAAAGCCAAACAGTCAATCAAATACAAGATGTGCCGGGCGTGAGCAGATGTATTCTACTCAGGTTGAGAAACTCGATGGTTTTAGTTTGGCAACCCTGCCGTCCAGGTGCACTGCTATAGCATGCGCACCGGTAAATTCCCCCCCCCCTCCCCGATTGTCGATGAGTAAATATGGGGTGTTTGCAATCTTCGTAAAATTAATATAATTGTGTAAAAGCTTCCTATTTGTGCCAAGCTAGCATCTACGTAAAGAATAATATATGTTATTAGCATTAGAGTGCAAATATTACGAAATACGTCGTAAAACTGGGCTTAGCAAAACGACTTACACAATTAATTCATTTAAATATAACGTCCGAATAAAAATAATAATGAAACTGTCCAACAATATTATTTCCAGGCCTTTCCTGCGCAAAAAGCTGCAAAGTTTCTTTTGGTGTCAGCTATATTTTTCTACACGTTTAAGTACCTAACGTTTTTTTCTATTTAAAGAAGCTTGCTTATGAATGCTCAATGCCAAACGAAGCAGTATTTCTATTGTTTGCTCTTGTAAACTCAGTTGGATGACGCGGATATTACTTAAGAAGCAAATTTAGTAGAACTTTGGCTGGGGCAAGCAGAGATCTCAATTCCAGCCTAAACCAACTTTTACGCACAAATAAATATAATTCCTCAATTTACCGCTAACTTAAAGGGGACATCTTTGGAACACAAAACTTACCAATAAGAAATACCGATTTGTGCCTAGATGCCGCGGGGGCCGAGCGGATAGAACGCTCGACTCCCACCAAGGCGAACCGGGTTCAATCCCCGGCCGGGTCACCGGATTTTCGCAAGTGGGAATCGTGCTGGACGATGTCGCTGGTTGGCGGGTTTTCTCGGGGATATTCCGTTTCCCTCGCCTTTGCATTCCAGCGTTGCTCCATACCCACCTCGCTTCACCCTCGTCGGCTTTAAGACTTCGATGTAGGGAGCCGGCCGGATATTTCCAGTGTTCATTTTTTATTTTCCTGCTGTCCACTGTCTTTGAAACTACGAGCCTCTTGTAAATATTCTGTCCATAAAATGTTTTCCCTTTCTCAAGGGAAAACGTTTTGCGAGGAGCAAATATCCCCAAAGTTCTAACGTGTATTTTTCCAACAATAGGCTGTTCACAATAAAATGAGCACTTTTGAAGGCCCTGCTTAAGATCTACTTGTAAACACGTAGTGTGTTCTTCTGCCTTATGTAAAAGTAACACTGCCATGGGCCTCATCACTCTATTCATGCGTCGGTCAAGTGAAACTGTGAAATTCTTATAAAAGTAAATATTGTATAAATCTGCTCATTTTTACACTTCGATATATTTAAAAAAACAGAAAGCTAGAGAAATAACTTAAGTTATAACAAATGGTTACCTAACGGTTTTTATTTATTTTACCTTCCATCGTTACCACACTTTACTGGACGCATGTCACTCAGTGCGCTCGTCAAAACATGCAAGCAGGGGGCAGTGACTTTCTTCTAAGGTTGATTTCAAAAGTGCTCACTTTATCGTGAACAGCCTTTATCAATGTTTAACGTCTAGCAGTCTGTCATATTGGAGTCGGGCGATTGGGCCCCTCGTCTCGTGGCGGTGTCATAATGACCCTCAGCGGCCGTCGACCCTGGACACGTCGCGACTCCCTCGCAGCATGGACGGCTGATCAGTCTGCATCTACACTTCTGGGGGTAACATTGCCCTCCATTCTTCCTGCACCCTGTTAATAAAACACCTGTGGCTCCTGTCATGGCGCCTCCCCTCCCCTCGCCCTGGAGCTCCTCCAGCACGCCACCCGCCAGCACCCACACTCTTAACATTTTCCGTATATTTACGGAAGTGTTTACGAAAATGCACAGTACATATACCGAAATACAACCCGTAAAGACGGAAAACTGAGTTAAGTGCGTAAATATATAATACGGATAAATCTCCGTATTTCCTATAACTTCGGGTTTCGGGCAGGATCGGTGGCGAGTCTACACGAAGCTTTCTTCGCCTGCACTGTTACCAGGAAACTATCGTTTCTGCGGCAGTTAAGGTTATCCATGTCACTAAGACCTGTTCTTTCAAACATTAAAAAGTAGCAACAGGCGTCTGTAACACTTAGCAACACTCAAAATACACACTTCTTAATAGAAACAAAAAAAAAAAAATGTTGCTTATGTGTCTAATAAAGAAATTGAAATGTTATACCGGATTCACCATGTGCGAGTTGTAGGTAAGTGGCTGGGATTGTGAACTTCCAACTTTCAGACTCGGGTTCAAATGTTGTTTAAGTATAAAATGTTTGAATTTTTAAAATATCTTTTTTATACACAGTAGAACACCCACATAGCGAAAATTATAATAAAAAAGATATTAAAAATTATTTAAACCAGAAGTACAGGAAACTGACTAGGGAATTAACGGAGAGTTTCCGTCAATTCCACGGATGGTCCGTTTCTGAAAATCAATGTGTTCGTAATTTTACGTAGAGTTTACGGACACCTCTGGATAAATTTTTACCAGCACTTTTCCGTAAAATGAAGGGAATTTTTTTTTTTTTACAGTGCATGGCGAGTGTTTACACTGTACATACGTTTGTAACCAATGCAGGGCACAATGATCACTGCACGCTTGTCAGCTCATAAACATGTCATGACGTCACACTGGTGGCCTAGTCCACGCCTCTGCTGTTTACACGGAGCATATGTAATCCATTCATGGTTATACTTCACACTTTTCTGAAGCCCTGTTAAAGTTACACTTCCAGGATATTCTTCCGCCTCGTGCTAACTAAGCTGAACTAAGTCTAGAAAATTACACCAAAAGACAACGCACCGAATTCGTGCGCACTCAGTTGTAATAATATTGTGCATGAGAACTATTTCTTACTAGGCGCTACCAGCACGCATGTTTTGTCACCCTCTTTTTTTATTTGTTATAATTGAACTATTATAATTTATCAATAAAATATAGGCGAATCTTCAACTTAACGAAAAATTAACAAACTTTAAGGAAACAGGTTTATAAAACGCTTGAGAAACATGGTGTATTTAGGAAATAACTGAACACGTCATACATGGGGTGATTTTTTTTTTTTTTTAGTTTGATTCAAAAAGTGTGAATCAACCGCGAATAATTTTCACGGTTAATTGACCACTTTTGAAAGCTCTGCTTGGGATCCCCCTCTTCTTCTCATTCTGTATCCTTCCGCCACATGTGAGATCAACGCTGTCGTGGGTCTCGTCGCTGTATCCAAGTACAACGCAAAATTGTTACGAATGTACTTACTTACTTGCTCGTAAATGTGTTACTAATATGCTAATTATGCTCTGGTGTGTATAAAGCAAGAAATAATAACGTCTATGACCGTAAATTTAAACGTCATACTCACAGTACAATGACAAGTCTTATAGTCTATTCGCCATTTCTCAACACACTTTTTGAATAAAACCTTTGACAAATCAACTTATGCGAGAAGTATTTAGTTATTTCCTAAATACGGTCTGTATCACAAGCGCTTAGAACTCTGTTAACAAAAATTATCTTATTTTTTTGTTAATTTTAACCCTTTGAGGAGTATGCACGAATATATTCGGGGATAACTTTGTATGGAAATTTGTTTGCTCTTCAAGAAGAAACTCACACATTTATTAGTTTTGCTGTTTCGCTGGAGTTTATTGGAATCTAAGTAAAAAATTACAATGAGCAAACATTGCAAATTTGTAAGATTAAAACTTTTATTTTTAATAATTTCTCAAATGCACACGTTGGATTGTAAAACTTGTTACCTCTGTCGCGACACGGTAATTGGCACGCAGTCAACACGCGACTTCATTGGCGACGGCCAGCCAATTATAAACGTTGCACAGTAGAGTAAGCGTGTCCGGTGTAGACAGGACCAATAGGATGAAGGTAAGTGGAAATATAGAGACCAATACAAGTGATCTTTTTGCAGTGGAGAAATATGGCAGCTCACTTCAATCCTGTCCTTAGTGACAGACAATTTGTGCCGTCTTCAAAGGGTTAAATTTTATTTATATTTTCTTTACAAATTATATTTCATTTTTAATAAATATGAATAAAACAGTGAGAATAGATGTGTGTTGGTAAAGGTTAGTAAGAAATAGTTCTCATGCAAAGTATTATTACAACTGAGTGCGCACGAATTCGGTGCGTTGTCCTGCGGTGTAATTTTCTAGACATAGTTAAGCTTAGTTTGCACATGAGGCGGAGGGATATCCCTGAAGTAGAACTTTAGCAGGACAAGCTTCAGAAAAGTGCGAAGTAACCGTAAATGAATTATAAGAACTATTTTTGTTGACTGGATATTGCATGCCAGTGTGTACTGTAGCGGATATGTAGTCTTGAATAGTGATTTATTTCAAAGTTTTTTTTTCCTAAAAGTGCTCACACTGCAATGAAAAGCCTATATGTAATTTAATGTGTGTTGCGTCTGTGCTTACAAACATTCCACAGTGGAAACCAGAACTGCTGGACATTTGTACCGATGCAGTGTAAAGTAAATAAAGCTGCATTTTTCTTTACATGCATTATCTAGGCGTTTAATATGTTTTTTTTATCCCACCATAGAAAACTGCAGCTGTAAATCTGGCCTTCCACCTATAGATAGCTATATTTAATTGGCTCCCTAGATACAACTCAACGTTTGTATTTAGAAGGAGCGGACATTTTCATAACGGCCAAAAAATACAGAAAAATATTTTTAATAAATTTTTTTACTTAATACTGAAATAATTATAACGAAATCGCTCACAACAACAGATATTTGGGTTGCATTATAAACTCTGAGCGTTTGCACAAACTTTAACAACATTCACTTATAAAATTGGCTGTCACAAATATCTGTTTGCATGAGATCACAGCAGCAATAGTTTTCCAAAGTTGTAAAATAAAGCGTTGCCTGATAAAATAGAATAAACTGTTTGAGGCATAACACAAAATTCTTATCTCTTCAGATGAAACTAAAAAAGTTACCTTTGAGAATAAAAAGAAAGACAAATTAAATGTTTCCCTTCTCAAGTTTACTCATATATTGCAAAGAAATGTAAAACAATACATTATACATCCTTCTTCGGGGAAAATTGCTACATGATATTCTGAAATGATTTCATCATCCGCCCAATAGCATTTAATTGAAACGAGTATCGTTGAATGTGTTCAAGTACATATTTATGCATTAATGCATATTTTGGTCTTGCTGAAAATAACGATGGTTAATTTCAGTTCTTCGCGAAGTAAATCTTATTACCAGAAGCGTAAACAAGTATCTATTTTTGGTAGTGCTGCAGGAAGGGATTAGTTGTAAAATATACTAATAAAGCGTGCAATAAATCACATGATTGTGAGGGTAATTATATCTGTAACAGGTTTGCACTACACAGCAGTTGAATTAATCTTTTTTAATTACACATAAATTACCTTTTTGGAATTTTGGTCAGGAAGATGAAGTTGGGTGTTGTGAACAGAATTTTATCAGTCCTTTGGCAAGTCATAATGGTTATGATCAATTTTTTATTCCAGAGCTCTTACTACTTCTATACAGTGTTCCTAGTTTGTATGTGTGTATACGGACATAGTGGTTAGTGGGAAGGGGGGGGGGGGGTGTTGTGACCATGTAGGTGTGAGAGACTAGTTCTCCTCGATGTAGTCTTCATCGTCCTCCAGGAAGCCGTACCTCTTCCTGAACGAGCCCTGGGGGTCGAACTTGGCCATCAGCTTGTCGAACTCCGGCCTCTTGTACTGCAGAAGGTAAGAGAGAATTTTCCCCGCCTGCTTCTTCTGCACTTCAGAACACTTGGCGCAGTCCGTCTGCAGGGCATCCGGCAGCAGTTCTGAAACAACAACACCTCTTAGTTAGCTTATTTCCTTCTTTCATTCTGTCTTTGCGACTATTCATTTGAGGCACTTGAGACCTATAACTAGAGACCTGCAAAATTCGCGTTATTATTTGGGTGCAGACTAGACTCGAAGGTGTTGTTTATTATTTAGAATGTTGCAATTGGCAGACAACACGTGTGGTTCGTCCCGAGAACGCTTTTAGCCAATAGTAAAAACTGAAAGGTAGAGCAACCAATCTCCAGTAAAGCAGCCACACAGGTACATGACGCCGTACAGCTGTCAGGAACCAATGACATCACAAATTGCGCTCACATATGTACAGAGCAGTGAAGTCAAGCATGTTACCAAGAAATATAACGAATTTTGCACGTCCCTACCTATAACACGACTAGTTGTACTCCAAAACACTTTAGTTCACAACCAATATTGCGGTTGGATGACTTTAACCCGCATGTGTCTTAAGTGTCTGCAAGCCAATCACGGACATCCAATATCAGTGTAACTTGATTCAGATTGGCCCAACCAAGTAGAAAATGTCTTCTCACACAGACACGCAGCCAAAAGCCAAAGGTAATCTGCAAACGAAGAAGTTGAAATCTAGCCTGTGGTAATATTTTCACGAAAAACTGGTGACCCTGACTATAATTAAGGCCATGTGTTTTTTGCGAAAAGATTTAAGCACAGAGTAGATTTCAACTTCCTAAGCGCAGGTT
Source organism: Dryococelus australis (assembly GCA_029891345.1). Classification (NCBI taxonomy): domain Eukaryota; kingdom Metazoa; phylum Arthropoda; class Insecta; order Phasmatodea; family Phasmatidae; genus Dryococelus; species Dryococelus australis. Next base: position 6,910,747 of record CM057002.1, on the reverse strand, counting down.
TGCGAATTTTCCCACCCAATATGCGGGAGATTGACTTCACACCCCTTCAGCACAAGAGTTCTCAGCTTGGCACCTGAGTTGACCATATCATAATCCCCGACCTGATCCACATTCACATGTGGCCACCTACTCCTTCAAGTCTTGAGACCTTCGTAGTCAGCACTAAATATGCGATTTGGCCAGGGCATTTGCCTAACCCACTCGTGTCTCTCCAGGAAAACACTTTAACATTAAAGCAGCTCAATATCCGACCATTCTCGGGGAAGAAGGTTCCCTCCTGATGTCCTGAAGCATAGAGAGTGTATCACTGCCAGCACGAATCCGACACCATGGATCGGCCACTGAAGAGAAACTCCAGAGGACTAAACTGTCCGCTTGTGGAGTTTGTCAGGAACCGACTGCTCGACCACAATGGTGAGTGATTATTGGACCAACAGAGTCAGCTCTTCCCACCTTAGAGCACGGGTCTCTCCTTCCCCATCACGCTCATGGTAAATGGACCAAGAAGGATGTAAAATGCCTCAGAGGCGAAGACCAGTTCCATCGGGCAAAGCCTTACACCTTCATCACAGGCCGGTCGCTCGTCCAGCTGATTCATCTCCAACTCCATATACCAGTAGAGAATACCTATCACAGGGACATATACGGAGAGGGCAGTTTCAGTCTCCCCTGCCCAGGCCTTATTAAAATCACTAGATACATAAGGTCGACCAAACTCCCACCAGCTTGTTAAGAAGCCATACATCCATTTCAGGCTGGACACACGCACCCGAACCCAGTCACAGCATCCTAATCCCGGCGGTCAGCCTGGTCACCAACACAGATAGCCACGGCAGCTGAACTGTTGTCAGCTCTCACCAGTACCGCTGGAATTTATTCACATTGTATTTCCTGTTTTGGGCCCCAGACGGCCTGAGCGCTGAGTAGTCGAACATTCCATCAAGCGATCGGGCTTATGGTGCCATATATTCGGCCCAAGATACATGGTAGATACACTTTTCCCAGTTACAAGGAACCTTGGTCCTTCACAGAGATGGGTAGCGGAGTCCAGTTTGATCAAACATAGAGATGTCTCAAGGAGCCTTGGGTCGTCATGGATGGGAGAGAGGTCATGTAAGACTCGGAGGTCCATCGCTTCATCCACCTGCCATAGAGTCATGTAAGGGTTACCAGGCTTTGATAAATAGGACAGGGTAATGCCCCACACCTCAATCGCCCAGATGTCTTCCTCGCCCAGTGATAACTCACTTGGTGAGTTCATTACCCAAATTCAGAGATCAGAAAATTTCACGGATTCATTTGGCAACAAGCCAGACTCCACAGTTCTTTGAGGACTCGAACCTCAGTTGTTTATTAGCTCTTTCTGCAGTTTGACCCCATACCAGGTAGGACGGAATTCGGGACTTGTTTTCCTTGCAGGATCGAAATTTGTCAGAAGACGTCTGTGACTTGCCTAACAAACTGTGATCCAACAAAAGTAGGAATTAAAATACACATGTGGCTGAAATGTATTTGTTCCGCAAATGAATGAAGTATTTTTCGTGCTCAGTCCTGTTTTTCCATGACAGATATATTCATCGCAATGGCGAATGTCCAAAAATCTCCATATAGTCATTCACCCCATTGCACTATTCATTAAAAGCTCCTCAAAGAGTTAAGACACTAGCGACAAAAAAAAACACGCAGACGTGTAAGCGCAGCTGAGCTAAAGAGTTTTGAATACTACAAGAAAGGAAACCTTTTTGCGAGAATGCTAGTGTTCTTAGTATGTCTATCCACGGACACCCGAATTTCGCGAAAATATTTGCACGGACGCTAGATTTCAATATCCTATGTGCAAATGTGCTGTCTTTCTTTGCAGTTGGCTGTGCCTGTTCTTCAAACAACATACTAGTATCTGACCGGGCCAACCAGAACTAGATTACTTTAGTAGTGAACGGCTGTTATTTTCCGATTTGCATCCAAGAAGTGTAGCAGTTATAATCAATTCGTGATTACTTCAACTGTTCTGAAGCCAAGCATTCGGAAGTTATACTTTCATGCTATTCCTCTGCTTATGCAAACAAATCTTAGCTTGCTCTAGAAAACTACACGAAAGGACAATGTACTACATTCGTGCTCTCTCAGTTTAATAATATTTTTCATGAGAATTAATTCGTATGTGGCATTACAACACACATGTATTCATTGTTTATAGTCACATTAATTACAAATGAAATATCAAGTTACAATTTTCAAATAAATTGTCAATAATACTTCAATTTACCAACAAGAAAGACACTTTTATGTTCACAGGAGTATAAAACGTTTTTGATTCACAGCATATTTAGGAAAAAGGGGGGGGGGACCAAATACGTCACGCACGTGATGATGTATCAAAGGTTTGGTTCGAAGAGTGTGACGACACTGAGAATAGACTATAACACAATTTAATCGCGAAAGTGGAGCTCAGTTGATATGTTTCGAAATACAACTAAGCAACAGATTGTTGCGAATATCGAAGTGTTCCTAACCATAAGGGAAACTACACACGTCGCGTACATTTTGTAAGTTGGTACGTACGTAGAAACTACACACGTCGCGTACATTTTGTATGCTGGTACGTACGTAGAAACTACACACGTCGCGTACATTTTGTATGCTGGTACGTACGTAGAAACTACACACGTCGCCTATATTTTGTAAGCTTGTACGTACGTAGAAACTACACACGTCGCCTACATTTTGTATGCTGGTACGTACGTAGAAACTACACACGTCGCGTACATTTTGTATGCTGGTACGTACGTAGAAACTACACACGTCGCCTACATTTTGTATGCTGGTACGTACGTAGAAACTACACACGTCGCGTACATTTTGTAAGCTGGTACGTACGTAGAAACTACACACGTCGCGTACATTTTGTAAGCTGGTACGTACGTAGAAACTACACACGTAGCGTACATTTTGTAAACTGATACGTACGTAGAAACCGTTCTATAGTAAGACAAAAAACGAACGTGCGACGGAAAATTTGTCCTTAATATATACTGTAAGGTTAATTCACTTACCTCGGTCATAAAAAAATCCCAATTTATTTAACTTAGAACAATTATTTATTCCGTTTGCTAGTATTATATATAGGGACAGGAAAACTTCACGATTTGATTTGAGGAAAAGCTAGACTTTAAACACTCGTATTTGAAATAGTTTTGCGAATTACTTCCAACGTATTATTAGTAGGGACACCCAAATTTTGCGAAATAAATTTCAACGCATGCTGAATTTCAATACCGCGCAAGCGCACCAGCAGTTCTATTTTGCTTATTGGCTGCGTGTTTCTGTGAGAAGACATTTCCTTACTTGACCTATCAGAATTAGGTAACTCCGATACTGCACGTCCGTGATTCATGGGCAGACACCTAAGACGCGTAACCTGGAAATAGCCCAACCACGAATGTGGATCTGAGCTAAATTGCTACGAAACAGAACTGGTCGTGAAATATTTTCGCTAAAACCGGGTGTCCCTGTATCAGACACGCTGTGGACAGCCTTGCACCAATAGCAGTCCTGAATGGGAACAAACAGCTAATGCCGTGTTACCTTGTCAAGGATATAGCTGTCTACTCACTAAAGTATCGCACAAAGAACAAACCGCTGAGTCTACACAGTATATACAGGACTGTGGAGTCTAGTTTTACATATCATTCAACTCGGGTAATTTCCCTAGCCTTGCATACAAGTGAGAATAGCTATGGCTATACTCTTGAACATAACATTCATCGTTAAACCTAATGTGAAAGGACTTGAAAATTTCACTCATTCATTTTAGGACGAACTATACCTCGAACACTTATGTACTCCTGTTGTTTGCAATTGGATCGCAGTTTATTAGACACGCCCAGACGAACGCTGGGCCAATAACAGACCTGCAAGGAAACAAGCACCGAATCCCGTGTCACATGGCCTGAGGTAAAACTGGCTACACACTGGAGCAGCAGCCAATGAACAGAAAGTCGAGGCTCGGAAATACATAGGGTAGTGTAGTCTAGTCTGCATGTAGTTCTAGATGGATTATGCTGTCCCTAATAATGAGCTTTGTGTAGATAAGTGAACCAAAGTCATGTTCAATTCTTTAAAGAGACGAGTAGACGTTTCGCGTCAAGCTTGCCGCAAGCAAAAACTTCACACTGAATATTAACAGTGTTAAGTTACACTGAAGCTGTTGTCAAGTCAATGATTAGCTTATGAACATCTTACTTCACCCTGAGAGAAAACCTGCTATATCAGCAACCTTTAAATACTGAGTCTGGGTTTGTCCTTTGCAATCCTGTAGCTCGTGTTATAGCATGTGTATCCTCAAGTTTAGCTTGTTCCGTCATGGCCTCAAAGCAAGCTCAGAGTAGGAGCAAACCAGGTTTTATTTTCCATTAATCTGTTGTCGTTCGTAACAGAACAGTAAACAAACTATAATTTGGCGTTATATGCAGGGTCACCCAGATTTCCCGCAAAATATTCCATGGCTAATTTTATTTGAAAACGGTTCAGCTCAGATCCAATTTTGCGACTGCATGATTTTAATTATTAGACTACTTGTAAGGACAGGAAAATCTCACGTATTAAAAAATATGTATGATAGACTCCACTGTACTATGTAATTTCGAGCGTCGGCTTTCTGTAGCCAGTTTCACCCCAGACCAGGTAACCTGTTTTCTTACAGGTCTGTTACTGGCCCAGTGTCCGCCCAGGAGTGTTTAACAAACTGTGATCCAACAGCAAAAACGACAGACGTGCGTTTGACATCGAGCTTGTCCTAAAATTAATTCGCGAAATTTTTCGGTTCCCCAATTATTTGAGAAAGGTCCTTATAGACTGGACTGTCGGATAGCGAGTAAGTTACCAAGTTCAGATTGACAAAGGAGTGAATCTCGACATGTTGCTGGCTAGAGACGCCATTTTGTCGGCGTGTATGACTGTAATTATTGGAATAAGCGGCTGTTTCACTTCTGTATTATAAAGTATACTGTGACCGTATTACAGTTGTTTTTACAAGCTGTGGACGACCCTCTAGCTAGTAACGAACAGGAAGAAATATTGGTTACCGTATCAGGTGCTACCAATTTGAATTTTTAAAAATTGAATAGACTATAGCAGCAGCCAATGAATGAACAATTATGGCCCGAGTATGTAACCCATATAGCAAGCCACAGTCGGTCGACTGTAGTTTTACTTCTGGCATTGCTGAATGACTACTGGTACTGAATACTTATGGGTTTACACTAATGGCCCTGTTATGGCTGACTGCTGGCAACAGGACACTTGGCATGCCATCAATGGAGCATTAATGGGATGTTGACGGACATTAAACTGATGGCTGAGATTGTGCATATTACTAATGATCCACAAATGGCTTGCAAACTGTATTCCAGCACTGGCAGAACTTAGCTTGTCCATTTTTGGGGCATTGATAACCCTGAAAACTTATGGGTCCACACAACTGGCCCTGCTATGGTTAACTGCTGGCACCAGAAAATTTCGAATTCCTTTTATTGCACAATGATGGAATGTTGATGGAAATGAAACTGATGGTTGAGAGTAAGTGAACTACTAATGACCCATAAATGGCTTAATAACTGTATTCTAGCAATGGCCGCACATAACCTATACGTATTGCTGGCGAAAGTATGAGTAACCATCTTGTAGGCCATTTGATGGTTGTGAAGTGGTACATTGATGGACTATTGCTGGTGCAATTTGATTTATTGTTATTTGATTTTTTGTGGCTCCCACTCTTCGCAGATAGCTTTCTAAAACTTCACACACACACACATGCATATTTTTTCTAAGTCTACCCTATTTCTAAGTGTTAAGTGTGAGCCCGCGGTAGAACAGGAGCTTGTTGCGTCTCAGGGCTGCGCCCCTTACGCCTAAAAGGAAAGTAATTCATGCGAGGAGGCGTGCATCTCGGCCGAGAGGGAATAGTAGCCATGGCCGAAATTAAGGCCATGACTACCTCCCTAAGTGTACCTACAGCTAGAGTTATATTCTAAAAGAGGTTTGGTAAAACCCTCACACACACGGTAAAACCCAGACCGACAGAAAAAGACAAACTGTAGAAGCATTAATGAAAAAATGCTACAGGAAATAGCAGGTTTGGACTGAATATTGGTTTAATACGACAGAAGCACTAGTAGAGAGGTGATGGGGCTTGTGCGCCAGCAGGTTGGAGGCACATGCGCCCTTGATTTGGGTTCTGCTGTCCATGTTTCTGAGCAGGCTGCCTGCGCAAACAACATCGACAGCAGTGTTTGATGCAGGGTACCCCCCCCCCCGGCCCCTGCTTTTCGTCGAGTGCGTCAGAAACCCGGGCAGCTCAGTCTTGGCACCGACGCCATCTTCTCTCGTCCGCAGCGATGCCAGGAACTCCGCGCCATTGGTGAGGGCGAGGACCTGCAAGGAGGGGAGCCACCCCATCACCCTACTTCTAACACTCCCTCGGTCGTAGACGTGAGTCTCGCTCGGCGGGACATCCAGGAGCTATCAGGTGTGGAGGCGAAACCGCTGGTCCAGGTCCGAAGGCTACCATCGGGGTGCTTCTGAGGTCCGATGCTCTTCTATTTCATTCCCCACACATCCTCAGTCGAAAGCCCGTAGAACGCAGCAGTGAGGTGGTTCGCCAACTTGGCATGTTCCAACACCTCTGGATTGCCCCCAGTCTACCCGCCTTGATCGTTTGGCTGCCTCCTGCCGACGTGCTACTGCCATCTTCAACTGAGCCACCCAGGTAATCGACGTCCACGACGACGGCTCTCTCGAGCCGGCCTCTTGGTCCACGAGCAAGTATTTTATATTCCTGGCATTCCCAGAGACTGGTAATCCCCGATCCGCCACCTGGGAACGCGACTAGTTGTGGATAGGCGCCGCATCTGAGCTGCAAACAGTCCCACCACGCCCGTAGACACACCTCGCCTTCGCTGGATCCAAGGGGCCGGCAGTTCCCGGAGAGTGAGCGACTCCGAGCGTATTGTTCATCCCGCAGCAGCTCAGTTAGTCACATATGTATATTTGTGCGTGTGTGTCTAATATAATTATAAATCATATGATACAATGAGTAGATTATTTGTAAATATATATACTGCTGGAAGTATTTATGGCAAAATGCTGTAAATACAGTATTAGGCGTGACTTCGTGACTGGTATTGAATAATTTGACATACGTAATAAGAAAACGAAAAGTTAAAAAAAGAACAATATCGAACCACGTTTAGAAAATTAACATTGAAGGGCCTTTGTTGTTTCACATCACTAAATAATGCATATATGCTGACAGAATTTCAAAACAGATGAATAAAATCCAGGTGACTTACTTACTTCGAAAAATTACAGTAAAGGCAATGTTTTGTTTTAATATCGAGTTTCAGGTGGGAAGTTTTCTCTCAACGACAGTATTATTTTTGTTTATCTGCATTTTAAAAAATCGATTTGTTAGCATGGTCTATTTTAAGGCTATGCAATAACTGGTGTAATTTATATTATATTAGTGATTGTTAATCATTCAAGTCCAAATATAGTCTAAATTAGTTCATCTAGACATAAGAATACTCAGTGGTTTAGTGGTTAGAATGCTGGGCTGCCGCTGCAAGGGTAGTAAGTTCGCTTCCCCTCTCCACCCTCGGTAAGCATAAGATTTCCTTGTCTTGTAATGTGTCTAATAGTGAAGTAAACGATATTTAAAAACAATGAAAAGTTGAGGATGATGCAAGAAATAATAATTTGTACGATATAGTGTTTGACATATGGTAGAAGCATGGCTAGCCATCAGTAGGCTCTCTGGTGGCTGTGAAGTGGTACATTAATGGGCCATTGCTAGAGACCTTCAAATTTCGCGTTATTATTTGGGGGCACGTTAAAATTAAAACATACGTACATATGCAATACTTTTGCCATTGGACAATAATTTATTTAATACGCCCTGGGTAACTCTGCGCCAATAAAGGGACACTTCACAATCGCGTGCCACAATCATGTGCAGTTAAGTTAGAAAGAGAGTTAACTTTACATCTAGGCAATAACCACTGGACAAACGATGCTGGATCGAGTATATACAGTACTGTGAAGTTTAGACTGATGACAAGTAATATCACGAATTTTGCAGGTCGCTAACCATTGCTGTTGTAATCATATGGGCCATGCTTGGGCCATGTGTTCACCACACCTAGGCCAGCTATGGGCAGAGTATGGCTAGTTAGTGGTGGCACTTGAGGACCAGCAATAGTCCCGGGAGCAGGCCAGCTGTTAGCCAACATGTGATCAGCTTGGCATCCGCATTGTGAACCATCAATGGGCCGTATGTGTTTTGCTACATGGGAAATGACTAATATCTAGGTCATTCGAATTCCCCAATGTCTTCTCACAAAGATAAGAAGCCAATAACTGAAGGTTATCGGTATTCGTGCACATAGAATATTGAATCATAGTCTGCGTGTAGCCCTTTTCGAGAAATTCAGGTGTCCCCACACTGTAAACTGGTAAACTTGCTAAACTGATTTGCTGAAATTCGCGGATTTATTTCAAGGCAAGCTGGAATTCAAAAAACTTATTTGTGAGAGTTACATTTGTAATAAGTCCACGCTTTATTCAGACCCAATAATTTGAGATGGTGATTTTTCGCTAAAATATTTCGTGCCAAAGCAGTCTCCAACCCTAATACATTTATGGTAGGATGACACGTTCTAGTCCAGGAATATTAGTCAAATGAGGGCAAGAATCTCGGAATGAGAGATAGTCAGCTATAAACTTGTACAAACCTTTATTTTGACACTCTAAAACTTGTCTCAAAACCTACCTATCGTAGGGTGTCCGCGACCACAGATATTTCAAGGTCAAAGGTCAAAAAAATCGATTTTTTACACATTTATTGCAAATATCTCGTTTCCTATGGGTTTTATGCTATTTGTATTTGTCATAAATATTGTAGAGGATTAAATTCTCTACAACTTTTGTTTAAACATTTTTTTTTGTATCTTGAACCATTTTCGAGATAGAGGGCAGAGCGCGCGCAGTGTTTAACTATTTAGAGTATCATTCGAGGTCAACCTGTAGTCCCGATTAAAAACACGCCGTATAAAGTTGATAAATTATTGATAAATATATAATTCTAAATAATTTGCATTTTTTATTAACTATTACGTTATAATTAATAATTTTTTTCAATAATTCAGTATCTATTCATTTAATAATATTTACCTACTCGTGTACTTATAAAGTTATTAAGGGAAATACTTTAATTACATTTTAAGTAGAAAATAATTAAGTACATCTATATTGAAATCCGTAAACTTATAGATTATTTTAAAACGTTAAAAATTATACCTGGGACAACGGACCTCTATTGTATTCTACGAACCTTTCTATTTATAGCCAGAAAGGACAGATGTTCAATTGCTTACTCACGACCGGTTTCTTTTTCAAGGAACCACTGTTATTCGTTAGTTTTGAATCGTACCTTGGTAACTACGGACGTACAATTTTAAGAGTGATGGATAATTTGTGTTTTATATGTAAAAAGTCAGATTCGGAAGGTGAATCATTAGTGAATCTAGTGCGTGGTATAAAAACTCTGAGAACTGCAAGTATCGAACGAAACGACGGGCTTATTGATTATTTAAAAACCGTAACCTCTGTACAAGTGCATGAAAAGTGCCGAACTGTTTACATTAGCAAAAATTGTATATTAGCAGCAAAACGGCGACTAGAACAAGATGAAACTACAGCTTCTCCAACTGTACCGCATAAAAGACTAAGTGAAGTGTTCGATTTCAAGAAGCAGTGTTTATTTTGTGGTGAAATAGCTGACGAGGCCGCAGAGACAAAGAAAAAAGAAAAGTATAGACGCAAGATAAGTGCAGTGAGTACTCTTGAGTTTAAAGACAATGTTATGAAAAAAGCAGAAGAACGTGGTGATACTTTCGGAGAATTGGTGAAAAATCGTATATTTTTTTCAATATGATTTAGTTGCTGCTGAAGCTAAATACCATGCTGTTTGTTATACGAATTTCTTCACAATTAAAGTACCATCGTCTCATCCGAAACTTCGTCAAGATAATCAAGTTTCAGAAGCTATGATAGAGATTTTCACTTACATAGAAAATAATAACGATTCACAATTTACACTAAAAGAGCTTAAAGATGTCTTGACAGGGTATGTACCAGATGATAAAACTATTATTTCAAGGCTACAACAAAAGTACTTAACCAATATAATAATTACGAAAAAAGTAGGAGCTTTTACGATCATTTCTTTTCGTGATTCACACGCTAATATTTTATCAAAAGCTTGGTACGATAATAAAAACTTAAATCCTCAAGCAGAAAGACTAAAAACTGTAGAAGCTGCAGCAGCTATTATTAGAGAAGACATTCGATCATCCATTGTTGAAACTAAATCTTATCCGCCTCCCAGTAAAATGTTGGATGATGTTACCCAAGAAATTCCAAAAACTTTATTGTATTTCTTAGAAGAAGTCATCCTAAAAAACAGGAAAGGAAAGATAGATCATTTAAAAACAAAATGTACTTCAATAAGCCATGCAATAATGGCTGCCATCCGGGAGCTTTCTTTTTCATCACAGCTACTATTAAGCCTTTCTGTATTTCTTCACAGAAGATATGGATCTAGAAGACTATTGGATATTTTATCTAGCTTGGGATTTGCAGCTTCTTATAATCATACTGTACAGTATGAAATTTCAGCAGTTTATCATCCACAGCCTCGTATTTTATCATCAGTCAGGTGCACTTGTACAATATGTTGGAGACAATGCCGATATAAATGTCCATACTCTTGATGGTAACAATACTCTTCATGTTATGGGAATGATGAAGATAGTAACTCCAAAAAATGCTGTTATCTACGATGAACGGATACAAAAATACACAACCAAACCAAGTGCGAAAGAGTTGGTAGCCATATCACATGTATCTCTTCAAGTTTATGAAAAACCAGTTGTACCTGGATACAGTAAAGTTCAAGTCGAAAATCTACGCGATCATCAAGCATTCACAGAAAAAAACTTAAACGGAGTTGATTTTTTGTGGTTATATGGAAAGTCGAGGGATATCGCACCGTTGCCAGGGTGGAATGGTTATGTTGAGCAGCTCACTAAAAATAACAATAATTTTTCAACATCTCAGGTTATGTTCCTTCCTTTTATTGATAATCCCTCCAGCAACGTAAACACAATTTACACAACTTTAAATTGTGCTCTCAGTATTGCCAAGTCACATGGACAAAAAACGTGTGTAATTACTTTTGATCAACCACTCTACTCTAAAGCACGTGAAATGGTAGCTGCATCAGATCCTAATTCAGAATTATCTAAAGTAGTTGTGAAATTAGGAGGATTTCATATGCTCATGTCCTTTCTTGGAAGCATAGGATACATAATGGATGGAAGTGGACTCACGGAAGCTCTCGGTAAAATATATGCAACGAATTCTGTTGACAAGATGCTAAATGGTCACGCTTATTCAAGAAGCATCAGAGGCCATACATTATTACGACTTGCATTATCAATGATTATTTTTGAAGACATGAAGATTGAAGATAGTATGTTGGATGAGTTAGTAGAGCAAATAACCTGTCGAGATGTTTCCTACGAAGACGTAGAAGGATGTGTAGGTAACTCAAACCTTTTTCCTTCAGGATTTTGTAACAAACTGGATGAATTGAAAGCTCGAGGTCCAACAGCACAGTTATGGGTGCAATATTTCGAAATGGTTTCAATAGCACTTGACTTTGTTCGCGCTGAAAGACTTGGGTTATACAAAGAATATCTTCATGCAGTGCGCAAAATGTTGCCATATTTTCACGCCAGTGGTCATTTCTTATATGCAAAATCTGCCCACTTATATCTGCAAGATATGATCAAGTTGGAGGATACTATGGATGGACAAACTTTTGAGAACTTCAAAAATTGATTCTTCACTGTGAAACGAACAGAGAAATTTAATTCAGGTACATGGACAGATATGGTAATAGAACAAAGTCTCATGAAATCGATGAAAACAGAAGGAGGAGTATCTCGTGGTCGAAGTACGCAAGAAAGTGTTTTGTGTAAATGGGTATATGCTATGTACGCCACAAATATTATTTGTGAGGAAATGGGGACGTTTTGTAACATTTCTTTGGACTCAACAGAGCAACACGTAGACTCATTATTTGAGAATGGAATGCGAACCTTGTTTGGCAATCTATAATGCTCCAAAATCTGAGGACTGTATCGATCGTCTTCGCTATGCACAGTTCATCAAGTTAACAAAACCGAATAAACCTGTGCAGTTATCAAATCTTCCACCAACGAGTGCAGCAGCTCACCAACATTTCAACCGTGTTTATTATCAAGTTCAGACTTGGTTAGGGCATGATTTAGAACCCCAGAATTGGGGTTGGATAATGAGTGATGAATTCCTGGAACCTGTTATGACAATGAATCCACCAGCTCCGGAGGAATTGCTTAACACAATATTCTGCAACTGCAAGAACGGCTGTGGTTCGCGATGTGGATGCAGGAAAGCAGGGTTTCAGTGCTCTTTAGCTTGCGGCCAGTGTAATGGGCAAGCTTGTCTTAATGCTTCACCATATCAGAGTGATATCAATGAAGACGGTACTTTTGACCTCGAAATCCTGGAAGAACTGGAGACAAATGTCGTTGAAGAAGAGAACACGGAGGAATTTGAAATTTTACAGCGACTGGAAGACGATGATGAAGAAGAAGAAAATTGAAATTAGAACTTGTAGTTCTTATTATTATTAAATTTTTTTTAATTTCAACGTTCATAAATGTATGAAATTGTATTTTTCAATAAAAACATTAATTAAAAATTTAATTCTTTTCTTTTTATTTAGTTAGGAAGTAATTAGTATAAATAAGATTAGAATTAAAAAATAATTAAAGTATTTCCCTTAATAACTTTATAAGTACCCGAGTAGGTAAGTATTATTAAATGAATAGATACTGAATTATTGAAAAAAAATATTAATTATAACGTAATAGTTAATAAAAAATGCAAATTATTTAGAATGATACATTTATCAATAATTTATCAACTTTATATGGCGTGTTTTTAATCGGGACTACAAGTTGACCTCGAATGATACTCTAAATAGTTAAACACTGCGCGCGCTCTGCCCTCTATCTCGAAAATGGTTCAAGATACAAAAAAAAACATGTTTAAACAAAAGTTGTAGAGAATATAATCCTCTACAATATTTATAATAAATACAAATAGCATAAAACCCATAGGAAACGAGATATTTGCAATAAATGTGTTAAAAAAAAAAAAAAAAAAAAAAAAAAAAAAAAAAAAAATCGATTTTTTGACCTTTGACCTTGAAATATCTGTGGTCGCGGACACCCTACGATAGGTAGGTTTTGAGACAAGTTTTAGAGTGTCAAAATAAAGGTTTATACAAGTTTATAGCTGACTATCTCTCATTCCGAGATTCTTGCCCTCATTTGACTAATATTCCTGGACTATTCGCAGTTTTTGCAGGCGAATCCTGTACGTTCAGTGTGAGAGAAACACCAGGCAAGCCAGAAAATAGTACCAACCTCGCGTGTACTGCAGCCCATAAGGAAATAGTACCAACCTCGCGTGTACTGCAGCCAATAAGGAAATAGTACCAACCTCGCGTGTACTGCAGCCAATAAGGAAATAGTACCAACCTCGCGTGTGTACCGCAGCCAATAAGGAAATAGTACCAACCTCGCGTGTACTGCAGCCAATAAGGAAATAGTACCAACCTCGCGTGTACTGTAGCCAATAAGGAAATAGTACCAACCTCGCGTGTAACGCAGCCAATAAGGAGATAGTACCAACCTCGCGTGTACCGCAGCCAATAAGGAAATAGTACCAACCTCGCGTGTACTGCAGCCAATAAGGAAATAGTACCAACCTCGCGTGTACTGTAGCCAATAAGGAAATAGTACCAACCTCGCGTGTACTGCAGCCAATAAGGAAATAGTACCAACCTCGCGTGTACTGTAGCCAATAAGAAAATAGTACCAACCTCGCGTGTACCGCAGCCAATAAGGAAATAGTACCAACCTCGCGTGTACTGCAGCCCATAAGGAAATAGTACCAACCTCGCGTGTACTGTAGCCAATAAGGAAATAGTAACAACCTCGCGTGTACTGCAGCCAATAAGGAAATAGTACCAACCTCGCGTGTACCGCAGCCAATAAGGAAATAGTACCAACCTCGCGTGTACTGCAGCCAATAAGGAAATAGTACAACCCTCGCGTGTACCGCAGCCAATAAGGAAATAGTACCAACCTCGCGTGTACTGCAGCCAATAAGGAAATAGTACCAACCTCGCGTGTACTGTAGCCAATAAGGAAATAGTACCAACCTCGCGTGTACTGCAGCCAATAAGGAAATAGTACCAACCTCGCGTGTACTGTAGTCAATAAGGAAATAGTACCAACCTCGCGTGTACTGCAGCCAATAAGGAAATAGTACCAACCTCGCGTGTACTGTAGCCAATAAGGAAATAGTACCAACCTCGCGTGTACTGCAGCCAATAAGGAGATAGTACCAACCTCGCGTGTACTGTAGCCAATAAGGAAATAGTACCAACCTCGTGTGTACCGCAGCCAATAAGGAAATAGTACCAACCTCGCGTGTACTACAGCCAATAAGGAAATAGTACCAACCTCGCGTGTACTGCAGCCAATAAGGAAATAGTACCAACCTCGCGTGTACTGCAGCCAATAAGGAAATAGTACCAACCTCGCGTGTACCGCAGCCAATAAGGAAATAGTACCAACCTCGCGTGTACTGTAGCCAATAAGGAAATAGTACCAACCTCGCGTGTACCGCAGCCAATAAGGAAATAGTACAACCCTCGCGTGTACCGCAGCCAATAAGGAAATAGTACCAACCTCGCGTGTACTGCAGCCAGTAAGGAAATAGTACCAACCTCGCGTGTACTGTAGCCAATAAGGAAATAGTACCAACCTCGCGTGTACTGCAGCCAATAAGGAAATAGTACCAACCTCGCGTGTACTGTAGCCAATAAGGAAATAGTACCAACCTCGCGTGTACTGCAGCCAATAAGGAAATAGTACCAACCTCGCGTGTACTGTAGCCAATAAGGAAATAGTACCAACCTCGCGTGTACTGCAGCCAATAAGGAAATAGTACCAACCTCGCGTGTACTGTAGCCAATAAGGAAATAGTACCAACCTCGCGTGTACCGCAGCCAATAAGGAAATAGTACCAACCTCGCGTGTACTGTAGCCAATAAGGAAATAGTACCAACCTCGCGTGTACTGCAGCCCATAAGGAAATAGTACCAACCTCGCGTGTACTGCAGCCAATAAGGAAATAGTACCAACCTCGCGTGTACTGTAGCCAATAAGGAAATAGTACCAACCTCGCGTGTACTCCAGCCAATAAGGAAATAGTACCAACCTCGCGTGTACTGTAGCCAATAAGGAAATAGTACCAACCTCGCGTGTACCGCAGCCAATAAGGAAATAGTACCAACCTCGCGTGTACTGTAGCCAATAAGGAAATAGTACCAACCTCGCGTGTACTGCAGCCCATAAGGAAATAGTACCAACCTCGCGTGTACTGCAGCCAATAAGGAAATAGTACCAACCTCGCGTGTACTGCAGCCAATAAGGAAATAGTACCAACCTCGCGTGTACTGCAGCCAATAAGGAAATAGTACCAACCTCGCGTGTACTGTAGCCAATAAGGAAATAGTACCAACCTCGCGTGTACTGCAGCCAATAAGGAAATAGTACCAACCTCGCGTGTACTGTAGCCAATAAGGAAATAGTACCAACCTCGCGTGTACTGCAGCCAATAAGGAAATAGTACCAACCTCGCGTGTACTGTAGCCAATAAGGAAATAGTACCAACCTCGCGTGTACCGCAGCCAATAAGGAAATAGTACCAACCTCGCGTGTACTGTAGCCAATAAGGAAATAGTACCAACCTCGCGTGTACTGCAGCCCATAAGGAAATAGTACCAACCTCGCTTGTACTGCAGCCAATAAGGAAATAGTACAAACCTCGCGTGTACTGCAGCGCATAAGGAAATAGTACCAACCTCGCGTGTACTGCAGCCAATAAGGAAATAGTACCAACCTCGCGTGTACTGTAGCCAATAAGGAAATAGTACCAACCTCGCGTGTACTGCAGCCAATAAGGAAATAGTACCAACCTCGCGTGTACTGCAGCCAATAAGGAAATAGTACCAACCTCGCGTGTTACTGCAGCCCATAAGGAAATAGTACCAACCTCGCGTGTACTGCAGCCCATAAGGAAATAGTACCAACCTCGCGTGTACTGTAGCCAATAAGGAAATAGTACCAACCTCGCGTGTACTGTAGCCAATAAGGAAATAGTACCAACCTCGCGTGAACTGCAGCCAATAAGGAAATAGTACCAACCTCGCGTGTACTGTAGCCAATAAGGAAATAGTACCAACCTCGCGTGTACTGTAGCCAATAAGGAAATAGTACCAACCTCGCGTGTACTGCAGCCAATAAGGAAATAGTACCAACCTCGCGTATACTGCAGCCAATAAGGAAATAATACCAACCTCGCGTGTACTGCAGCCAATAAGGAAAGAAAAGTTGCAAACACGTGAATAGGACGTTGGAACCTAACATGCTGTCCGGTATTTATCACCATCCCTACCAATAATAAACTTGCAGCTAATTGCAGCTGCAATCTTCTACTTCCCCTGTAAAAGCAAATGAGGCGTCCATTTCGAAAATGCACCTTGTCCACAAAAATTAAGAACTGAGTACTGGGTACCGCCAAATTTGCCTCAAAATCATCACAGAAGTATAACGCGCTTGTGATTGGCCAATATGGCATATTTATAAATGAGGCGCTTTCTCAAAGGTTTGTTCAAAATGGTAGAGGATACCGCGAATAGAACATAACGGAATGACTATACATTAGACTGCGAGAACCAGCAATTCGTTCAACTCGCTAATTTTCAAGATAATGCCTATCAAATGTAAACAAGATTGATCGTAAATAGCCCACCATGTCAAACGGTTTAGTTGTTATGACAACTGCGATTTGAACAAATACTCTTCATCGGTTAATCAATGCCATTCACATGTTTTATAATCGAGGAGTATTTTTCCATGTAAAATTTTTGAAGGTGATAATTTTAATGTTACGTTGTTTGTATACCATAATACAGAATAAAATAGAATATAGGCTTTCAAAAGTCATATTACCCGTGTGGCACACGTACGCCGTTTTGAATTTATTAAAGTAGTTAGCGTGTTTATAATATAGCTCACTTGTGTTAACCCTAGCCCACCTAAATTAATTACTAATGCTTAAAATGTTTAACATATACACGTGCTGTTTATGACTGAATCACTGAACACATTTAAGTCGAATACATATCATATCATATTTTATTAAAAAATAGTTACGTGACATTTATATTACCCTGGTATGAACCAAGGACGTTGGTCTCGGAGATGCTATTTAATATTTGTGGCACATACTTTTCAACCTGTAAACATTACCTGTGATTTCTTTTTTCTTTTTTCTTGCAAAATGACATGTCAAATTCATATTTTTACTGTTTTAGAAAGGTGCAAATAATGAAAACCATCTTACGTACAGAAATAAAATATTCCACACTGAAAGTAGGAACCAAGCACTACTTTAAGACGTCTATAAAATTGCACAAGAAAATGGTTTTGCAATATTAAAAATTTGCGGGAAATAAAGAAAATTCTTGCATATTTGCGATCTTAGGCTGCCCCTAAATTTTTAGAAAATGACTGTACTTAAACATACCTTAACTTAATTAAGACATGTTCTTTCAGAGGCGCTTTTTAATTTTCTGCGATTAATTTTTTTATTTGTATATTATAAAAAAAAAAGTACAATTTTGACCTTGACGTGTCATTAAAAAAAAAAAAAAAACACGCAGTTTAAAAATATTTTATCTTAAGATAAGGCAGTCACAGATAATGCGTACAACTTGAACAATATATGCTTCAAATATGAAATAACACATTATATCGTGGCCAATGCCCGTAAATACCCATATGTAAACAGCTGAAGAAAACGTCACAGAAGGGTAGTAAAAATAATACTCGAAAAATGATCAGAGATGTTATTCTTAGGGGTAGTGAAATTTCACGAAAATACTTCAAGACAAATCATATTTAAAGACATAGTAGGGTCGTTGATTATCTTGATTGGCTTAGTTACTTTTTGATACGTGTTAATTGTCTGCACATGAATCACGTAGGAGCTGTGTCGATGAAGCCGAATTCTAAGTGGCGTTGCCAAATATGAAAACGTCTTCTCAAGCAGACAGCGACCAATGTCAATATACAGACTGCTGTTGGGTGCTTATAGTATTGAATTCTACCGTCTACTCGTATTTGTTTGCGAGAAATCACTAGCTCTAGATTCTTTTCGCGTTGTAAGGCGGCACCAAGCTGGACTTCACAATCCTGTACGCACTCGAGCAGAAGTCACTTGTCCATCGTCTGCCGTCACAGCGAGAACTCACTCTCCTGTTAGACCCGGCCACACGGAGAGAAGTCCCCAAGAGTACTGAGTGTTTACTATTGGTTCTGAGTCCTGCAGGGCGTGGCTCGTATTGGGGAGGGCCAATAACAACCGTGACACTAAAATATGCTTGTGTGTAGTCTACCTCCGTAATGAATTATAATGCGTAACTATAAAGTCTATAATAACGTTAAAACTACACTTGACTTCGCATCAACACTGGTTGGTAGAGGGTTTTTAAAGTAGTTTAGGCAAAGTACACGAACAAATGCGGGTTTATATGTTTACTGCTGTATAGGCTGTTCACGGTAAAATGAGCACTTTTGACAGCCCTGCTTGAGATCTACTTGTATGACCGTTTTGTATTTTTACGCCTTGTGTCTTATTAACACTGTCATGGGCGTTATCAATGTATTCATGGACACGTCGAGTAAAACTGTGAAATTATTAGAAAAGTAAATATTTTACAAATCTGATTATTTTAACACTTCTCTGCATAAAAAAAAAAAAACAGAAGCAAAATAAATTATTTTAGTTATCAAATAGCTGCCTAACACTTTTGATTCGACGTTAAGATATGTAACTACTTTCTCTCCAACGTTACCAACTTTACCGGGCGCATGCTACGCAGTGCGCACGTTTAAATACCGTTTATGCAGGTGGGAGCAGTGACTTTTTTCTAAGGTTGATTTCAAAAGTGCTCACTTTATCGTGAACAGCCTTTACATAGAAATACTGCAGGTTTTACAGATCCACCCTAAAATTGGTGCAAATATTATACAAAAAAAAAGGGGGTTTGTTTGTAGAGTACCTATCTGGAAGGTAAATGATGTAAACAATATTTATGGAATGTATTTATGATTTATTTTCCTAACTGTACCATTTCTCTGATTTCCCGCCCCTCATATATATATATATATATATATATATATATATATATATATATATAGCTACCCCGAGAGCTTCATTTATGCCCACCCCTGTACACGATTTTTGAACTCAGTTTCAGAGGCAAAAATAAAACTGTTTGCAATCGAACGTTCAATTCGGATACCGCGCAACTAGCATGCGTACTCTACTATATTTTCCGTCTACGGGCACATCTGTCGAAAGTCACCTTGCGAGTGAAGGACGACCAGGTTCGTACTGTCGCCAGGGAAGACTGCGACTGTAGCAGATATGGAGAGAAAGCGACACATGCCTGCTAATTAGCTACCGACGAGCAGATGTTCTACAGCGACCAAGCACTGATGCCATTCAATTATACCCGTGCCAGTAATATAATCTTGTACTGAAGAAAGAAGGTCCGTGAACGGTTACAGAAACCATTTCGTTGGTGCTTTCAAGGGCGAAACTATGTCGTTGGTGAAAATGCGGATTGCTAACTGCTAAAGCCATTTAGCGCTCACAAACGCATCTGCTCACTGACAAGATTGCCAGCCACACAACATTTAGTCGGCAGCAATATCATTCGTATCGACCGACTTCAAAACTATGTCATATTTGTTGGTGTTCGTCTCCTTGCTATCAGGTTACGAACGAATTCACAAGCGATATTAATAAGGGGCCATCCCAGTCACGATAACACAATTTTTCTCAAGGATAATTTAGTTATAGTTCTAGCAATAGATGAGGGACACAGTTAGAATATATCGTCGCAACGTATCAAAGATAAAGTATGACTCTTTTGAATTGCGTTCTCTGAAATCAGGCGTAAATTAATATTACTTCGTATTCTTGACATTTGCCCTTACTCAAAAGATTTGGGGTGAAATAATAAATTATCACCGATTTTGGAGAACGTATTACAAAATCGAAAAAAACTCCACTTCTAATAAAATTAAATATAACTTGAAATAACGTATCACTTTTGTGGCTAACAAAATTACCCTTGAATTAAATGAGGGTATTGTAGGCTACATAGTGCCCGTGAAGTGCAGGGAATAACCTCTTAAGATGCTGGATTACAAGATCCCCTTATTTATTTATGTATACGCTGTTCACAATAAAATGAGCACTTTTGATAGCCCTGCTTAAGATCTACTTGCATACACGTTGTGCATTCTTTCGCCTTATGTAAAATTAACTTTGGCATGGGCCTCATCACTTTATTAAGAAATTGAACTATTTTCCATTCGTCGTTATCAACTTTACTGGGCAAATTTCACTCAGTGCGCCCATTAAAATATATGCATGCAGGGACAGTGACTTTTTTCTAAGTGAAAAGTGAAAAGCCTTTACCAAGTAACTGAATATCACATACAGTACATGATTCCAGAAAATTAACAGTCGCGAGGTGAAGTATTCGTGAGTTACTGTGTGTGTCAGTCATTAGATTTGCGGAGTATGCATGCTCAAGGCTAAACTCCTCAGTTCCAAGCTAGGTGGTAGCGCACAGAACTCACATTCGTCCGGCAATCCTGAATTAATTCGGTTTTCAGTGGATCTCTCAAAATCACTTCAGGAGATCTTCAATAAAGACATTCGCTGATTTCGTCCTCGACTCTGCTGTCGGAGAGACATCGAGCCACGCCGACCTGCCAAAGCCCGCAAGGAGTGTCGCTGCAGTGCAGTGGTTAGACTACTCGCCTCCCACCAGAGCGAGCCAGGTTCGATCCCCGGCGGGTCGCTCCAGGATGTTCACACGCGAGGATCGTGCCAAACGATGCCGCCGGCCGCCGGGTTTCCCCCCGGATATATGCCGTTTCCCCCGCCCTCGCATTCCGGCGCAGCTCCATCCTCACCTCATTTCACCCTCGCCAGCTCACAAGACCTCGATGTCACGAACCACCCAAACCTATCCACTGTCTACCAAAGTCCGCAAAACCCGTCTTGTGAGCCGCATCAATCAGTATTGTGGCTAGCATCCTAACATTTGTTCTACGACTTTTTAACGAACATGTCATTGTCTACCAACACCTTCAATTTATTGGTGACAAAAAAGTATTTTTTTAACTTGCCGCCAAAGTAATGAAATAACACAAGAAAATTGTGGCGCTACGGATTCGTTTTCCCCCTCCAGTGTGAGGGTTCGCATCTAAGCGTGCGACTAGCGTTAATGTCTCGATAACAGGCACTTAGACACTCATAATTGCTATGTATGGACATTTACTCGAACACGTATGATTATAATACTTTTTATATGCTACTTACGGTAAAATTAATACTCTTTATGACCATCCTAGCAGGATTATTACAGAAAAAAATATATATTTTGGTTTTAGACGTTAACTTTAGACAGTTATAAAATGTGTTTATCAGTCACATGACAATGTTTTTTTACAGTTGGCGAATGGATACAGATAAGATGAAAGGATCTTTAAAGCACGGCCTTAGAAAGTGCTCACTTTACTGTGAACATTCCCACGCCTTTTTAGAGCAGACGATTTAATGTTGCCGTAACGGTCATTTGAAATTACTGTTAGTCAGGAGAGCAATATTTCGCAAGATGAGAGATCTGCAGGTTAGACTTCGCAGTCGTCTCTAATCTAGGACCTCAGCTGTCAGTTTTGTCCAATTCGCTGACTTTGAACTCTGGCCTTGGTTACAGGAATATCCATCCCGAGAGCAATTCAGAAACAGAGCTAGAAAGTGGTCCAGGGTAAAGTGAGGACATTGTAAGACGGTACTTATAAGTTCCTTTCAGTTTATATTTATAACATTTACTTGCTTAGAATAAGGGTACCATATCCATACACAGCTTCCTCTTAACGGGTCATTCCAGCACTTCAATTTATATTCACTGCTTGATAATAGTTGCTGGTGGAATTAATTTAATATCAGTATTTATTTTCACAATAAAAATTGTGCTTAGTTGCTCTACGGCTGTAATTTTTCTTGTAACGTTTTAAGAAGTGTATGTGTGTGTGGATGTTGAATAAATATATTTTTTTGAGTAAATATTTTTTTATTTAGTATTGTAAACTAGATAGTTTCAATGTATATCTTATATTTAAAAATAATATTACCTCTTTACAATGAACAACTATACAATGGTTGATAGTTCATTGACAATATTTTCGTAATTCCAAGAAACCTTTCATTCATGTAATTACTAATGTTCACGACTGAAGAATATATTCTACAGGAAAACTTATAAAAATTACTTGATATAACTGGAAGTATACGAAGGTTACTCGCTTTTGTGTTTGCACACATAATTAAGGTTTACATATACATTTAATACAGATAACAAAATATGCGGGTTAAATAAATGGACGATTACCAAACTCTACGAAAGTTTTCTGCTATTCACGCCGATATTCCTACGCAGTCTGGTTGCTCATTCACGGACACTAGTTTGATTTGCTGGTTTTTCTAAATTGTGAACAAGTTATTAGCACTCATCAGCTTGCAATAGAAAGCGTAACTTCGATTGCTGTATAACTCAAAACCGTGAATTCTGTCCACCAAAAATAGTGCTGTCATTGTATCTCTTGCTAATATTTTGTGGAGATAAAATATTTTAAAATTTTCGCAAAAAACGATTCAAAGTAATTACGCATTAAAAAGTTTTTTTGTAATTATAATTTCCTCGCGATTATTTGAGCACTTTTGAAAACTATTCACGGTGGCTGCTCTCTGCACATCCTTAGTTTACTCTCCGAAGGAAACAAGGGTTTATGAGTTCACGAGCATCATCTCTGTTAGTACTTGAGCGTGTGCTTGTGTAAGCGCTTGTGGCTGTGTCCCCTACAACTTTACAACCCGTGCACCGATCTTAATCAAACTCGGTACACTTAATAAATACTCTCATGACTTAACCTTTCCAGCCCTCGTCTCCATGATGGAGAACATAATAAACGTAAAGGATATTTTTGGTTGGAACTGCACACAGCGAGGAATCGATAGCCAGTGTTTTGAGCGTGATCCTTGTGAGAAATATGATATGTTGAAGTTTCAGCACCTCTCATATGTGAATGGCTAATGCTGACATCAACCAAAGTGCAGGGCGGTTTTAAATGGTTGCTACAAGCCCACTCGATACAAAGCACGCCATAAAATTGAGCGATTGAAACACTTGCGCTTAAGATTAATGCGGGACTGAAAGGGCCAAGATCTTATGACTTTAGTTCTTCCGCACTTCAAGATACATTATTTGATATCCTTAAAAGTTATACATTTTGGCGAATAACTTATTTGCGGGAAAAGATGCCTGTATCACACATTTGTTTAAAATGTACCTTCTTACCCGAATTAATTTATTGCACATGTTACTACAAAAATTTCTGCACTTATGTTCAAACTAGCCTATAATCGTTGAAAAAATTAATTCAAATATTTTTAATGTTTATACGCCACTTTGTTGAAACAAGGATATAAAATAATTAGAGACAACTAGAATTCGCGAAAATACTTTCTGCCGAGATAATTTTCAAAAAGCCATGCATTTTCAATGATATTATAATTTAATGATACTGTTCAGGCAATGCATAGTACTATACAGATGAAGCAAAGACGATGAGCACTCTTCTAGAGTGGCATAACTCTGAACTTTTACTGACTCGTTCAGTTGGAGAACCAGGTTGGTAGGCATAAGACAAACAATAACAGAGAGAAGATTTTTATACAATACACGTATATCTAAAATCGAAAGTGCGCCTAAATATTACCATCGGTGTTAATTTTGCTACAAATCACAAAATAACGTACTGCATCGTATACATTAAGATAATGGATTTGACTAAATAAACACAATTGTAGAGTGGAATTTTTATTTTTAGCCATGTAATGACCTTGAATCGCATGCAATTAAGTTTGTATATTAAATAATCCATGAGAAAAATCCTGAGAATCGGTTAGTTTATTTGACCTTCAAACAACCTGGGAGGTCGCGCACGGCCTGTCAACTATAAAAACGGCATCTCTGTGTCCTTACGCAGTGTTGCCAAACATCGCGGTTTTCTGGAAGCCTCCACTCGCTAGAGAAGTTATTATCCCTGGTTTAGCAACTAAGCCTTATTATTAAATTTTGTGTATTCTCTCGTATTTACACGTCATCATCAGTTAAAATGTTTTCTTTTGTTTAGAAAATTAAAGAAATTTCTACGATGTAAAATGTATATTTTAAGTTGGAATTATTTTAAGAGGAATCAAGAAGTGATAATTAATTTGGTCATTTAGTTTCCGTGCGAAAGGCATATATTACCGATAACGCAGAAACGCTCTGTTTCGTATCGCGTCTTTTGTTTCAGCGTAATTATAACACATTCTCATTAAAACTGTTAACACATTACTATTCCTTAAATATTTTTTTCGCCTAATTTTTGCTGTCTGTTATTGGTAGCTGTAGATGTCGAAAGTATTTCAGTTATTTTTATTTATCGTGACCATTTTAATTAATAGTGGGGCCGCAGTAGCTCAGTGGCTAGAGAACGCTATAGTGGGGCCGCAGTAGCACAGTGGGTAGAGCACCCGATATTGTGGCTGCAGTAGTTCAGTGGGTAGAGAACCCAATAGTGAGGCTGCAGCAGCTCAGTGGGTAGAGAACCCAATAGTGGGGCCGCAGTAGCTCAGTGGGTAGAACACCGATAGTGGGGCCGCAGTGACCCAGTGGCTAGAGAACCCGATAGTGGGGCCGTAGTAGCTCAGTGGATAGAGAACTCTATAGTGGGGCCGCAGTAGCTTAGTGGGTAGAGCACCCGATAGTGGGGCTGCAGTAGCTCAGTGGGTAGAGAGAACCCTATAGTTGGGCTGCAGTAGCTCAGTGGGTAGAGAACCCTATAGTGGGGCCGCAGTAGCTCAGTGGGTAGATTACCCGATAGTGGGGCCGCGCGTGAAGCAGCGGGTAAAAGCTAGTGTGTGTGTGTGTGTGTTGGAGTGTGTATATATATATATATATATATATATATATATATATATATATATATATATATATTATATATATGGTATATGTGATAAGGTATGTTACTGAGAATCTAAAGTCGTATTTTCAAGTTATTTTACCTTAAACTGAATATCAGCACGGAATCAGAGAGCACTCGCATCAACTCTTAAGGAGGACTGAACCTTGTCATCTCTGATTTATAGCTTCTCCTCCGAAACCTGGCGGGCCGACAAAGTATAGCGTATAAGCTTGACACACTTCCTGAAATCTGCATGGCATGGTTTCTCCTAGTGTTGTTACCTTCGTATATATTAGCATACAATAATCAATTTTTTTTCTTTTCAGCTGTAATATGTTTGAAAGTAATGAAGGCAGTGGAGTTGCAACGAATTCGGAATTTTTGGAAAAAAATATTATCTGCGATCTGTCGTGTAAACGTTTTCGATACAACCTTTGAAACAGAAGGTACAGCGAGAGAAAATTGATAATTCCAAATGGAAGAGGCCAACTCCCCTCCCACCCCCAGGTCTTAACACTTCCTTCAGTGGCGTACAAAAACGTGTACATGTTTAAACGTCATCGAATTTATAATTCCTGTTGCACACATCAGAATTTTTGCAATACAATTAAAATTAACAGTATATAGTGAGTTATCTGCTGCATGGGGGCCGCGGTGGTTTAGTGGCAAGACTACTTGGCAAACCGGGTTCGACTCCTAGTGGGGACGCTCCCAGACTTTTGCTTGAGGGAATGGTGCCGGATGATGCCGCTGGTCGGAGGGTTTTCTCGGGGATCTCCCGTTCCCACAGCCCTTGCATTCACCTCATTTTACTGTCATCGGCTCTCAAGACGTCGCTGTTAAGGGCCGCCCAACTCAGCAATGTGTAGAGACCCGGAAATTTCGCCGATACATTCGGCAACAAGCTAGGCTCCCCATTCCTTTATGTACTCGGGATTCAGTTAGTAGTTTATTGGTATTGCTCCGGTTTAACACCAGACGAGGTAACACGGTATTGGGCCGTCCTTTTCTTACAAGTTAGTTATTGGCTCTAATTCGTCCAGGGCGTGGCTTACAAACTGCGATCCAATTGCAAATAAAGTGAAATGTAGACGTAAATTGCCGGGTGAGGTGCGAAGAGAGCGCTGACTGTGCAAGGTGACTCACCTCGGAGCAGCTTGCCCTCGGGGCTGCAGCTGTTGCCGGTGAGTACGCAGTTGATGTAGCTGTTGAGCAGCCGGCTGCTCTTCAGGATGTTCTCTATGTCGATGTCGTCGTAGCGCGTCGTGTACTTGTCCTGCTCGCACGAGACGCACAGCGCCGCGCACAGCAGCAGGGCGAGGTACCACACCGAGTCCATGCTTGGTCGCCGATATTCTGAGTTCTCGGTCCTCTTCCTCGTCGTCGAGCAACTCTCGCGGCCTTGGAGGCCGCCGCTTGCTTTCCAGTATGATGACATCACAACCCTGTCCTTCGACCACATGTTCCAGCGCGCGGGGCGCCTCGCCCAGCCCTGGCGGATATGCTGTCTCCAATAATTTGGACAAACTTCTACCTGTGTTATCCTCTCATGATTAGATGGCCAAGTTTTGGACCCGGTTAATTAGTCCTCATTGACCCAATGAAATGCGACAGTAGTTTCGTACACACTGCAGAAATAATTCTAGTGAACTTCCTAAACTGTAATGCCGGAATCACATAACTAGGGACTGGGAAATTTCGTGAATTCCTTTTAGGACAAGCTAGATGACAAACACATGTAGTATATTTCTGTTGTGTTTGCAATTGGATCGCAGTTTATTGGACACGCGCAGGTGAATTCTGAGCGAATAACAGACCTGTAAAGCAGGAATCACATAGTCCCGACAAATACAGTACCAGACGACAACAACCACACCCACGACACGACATTTATATTTTCATTGCGAATGCTCGAACTTACAGCCCGATATTTCTTGGAACCATTTAGAAGGCGCTAATTAACTACGCTAGTTTCAAAGGCTGTGGGCAGACGGGAAATTTGGAATACATGATGGTGACAAAGTGTTATCGCTGATGCATACGAAACTAAAATGACTATTTTTAAGAGTTACATACAGAACATTTCAACATCTTTTTTTTTATTTTAAGCTGCGTGTTTCATAAGTGTAGGGAAAGCTTGCCATACAATTTCATTTTACGAGGTTGTACACTCTGTGTGTCATGCCGCACGACACGACAAAAATAGAAATAATTCCAAATCCAAAATCGCTGGTGAGATCTATCTTGTATTTCATTGGCTGTTTAGTTTCACATGTCGCATCGGGGCTGTCATTTCGTGCTTGTAGGGGCTGTGTGACTCCGGCATAAGAAACAAGCCCCGGATCCCGTATCACCTGGTCTGAGGTAAAACTGGCTACACACTTGGGCAGCAGCCAATGGACAGAAAGCTGAGGCTAGAAAATACATAGGACAGTGGAGTCCAGCCTACGGGCTGTTTAAAATCGCAGAATTTTCCTGTCCTTACATATAGCACGATACGACATCCTTGTTTACACAAGATTTCAACTTTCTTCATGACGTGCGGCACAACTCTCAAAGCATACACTCATGAAAAACGAAATTGTATGACAAGCTTTCCCTACACTGACGAATAGGCAGCTTAAGAGGAAAAATAATCTGGAACTTACTGAATTTAACTTGTAACAATAACAATTTTACATTTGCGCACCATAGCTATACCATTTTTGTCACCACCACGTATTCGAAATTTCCCGTCTGCCCACCACCCTTGAAACTAGGTTAGTTAATCAGCGCCTTCTATTATGTACTCCAGAAAAATTTGTCATTTACCATCATCGGAACGAGTATGTTTGCAGTCAGAATAGGTAAATTTTACCAAATTTTGGCAAGCCTGACTCGCGTCGCAGCAGACCGGAGAGTTAGCAAACCTGCTTCTCCCACTACTCGCCTTCACAAACGCACTTCGATTACACGCCCGTGCTGAACTCCATACTCCATGCTCCACGCTCGCCTCCCGGGCAAAAGACAGCTGGCCTACTATGATTTCGCTGGTTGCACCTGTCTCCTCTCATAATTTTATAATAAATTTGAAAATTCTATAATTTTCACTTTAACACAAACACATTCGGAATGTTCTGCCATTAGTCCAAGTTAAATTATTTCCCACGTAACTATAAAAAAATGTTTATATTGACTTTTTGCTACCTGAAAAAGGTCTATAGCATACTGCATACTTGCAGGTGTCTCGATCCAACGTGATGACTGACAGCCATGTATTGTCATCACCTTTCAACAGGGCCAGTGGACTCGTCTGTGGTTTCTGTGGAGCATCATTCGCTGTTCGCAAGAATGCGCTCTGAAACGAAAGGTCGTGTGTGCATAACCCGTACAGAGATGCTTGTCATATCTGCGAGTGGTGTGGTATCACCATCAACCGGAAGGCTGATATTCACAAACACCTTCGACGCTGTACATGCGAGACCAGACACACAGCAATACTTAAGTGCGGGTTATGTAATGTCACATTTATTCATATGGGCACGGCACGACGGCACGAAGCGAGCTGCCACTTAAATCCAGCCATATATTTACAGAGAATGCGGCAAGGATTTTACGAGGGCAGGCACTTTGAAGGAGCACAGGACGAAATGTAGTGGACCAGTTCAACCTCCTGCTAAACCTTCACATCTCAGCGTAGCTCACCAACGATCCATAGCCTTGGTTCACACACCTGCCCAATCTTCGCGGCCAAAAATCGTCGCAGGATCTGAGATGGTAATCACCATTGGGCTCCTGGAAGTTGAGAAAAATATGGTTAGACAGCTCACTGAAGAAATCGAGGATCACTGGCCACTGAAATTCAACATTTTGTTGGAATGTGATTATACGAAACTAGAGCTGTTCGGCAAAGGTACTTATAATAGGGCCTTCAAAACAAAAAATGTGGCAGTATTTGAGGCTATGAATATCGAGAGGGCTGTACAAAACAATATGGAAAACATATGCGAAGAGAAGGAAACGCATGTTTCGAGGAGCTCAGGGTGGACATTACAATTAGTAAACCGCCTGCAGCTGCACGTCAATAAGCTGGACCCCATTCGTATACCATCATACATCAAGCGACTAGGTTCGCTAAGAAACAAGAAGGCAATAATCAACACGAAAAAACACAAACGACCACATGTGTTTCAAATGGGTTGTCCTGGCAGGTTTTGTAGAAGGCGAAAATCCACGAGTCGACAACCACTACAAAGACCTCGAATCAAAATCTGACTATTCCGGCCTCGAATTTCCGACCCCACTCCAACATATAAAAAAAAATAACCCTGAAGTTTCCACAAATATATATGGCGTGAACAAAATCCAGAAGATCTACCCTGTGCGTATGGCAGAAGAAGAAATAAAAATAGCACATCGAATTCCTGCTCCTCACCACCCAAGATGAGAATGCCCATTATACTTTCATTACGAATTTTGAACGTTTGGTGAGATCGCAGCTGATAGCCCACGGCCACAAGATCTATGTATGCAAACACTGCTTCACCTATTATCACGATTCGTCACAAAATTCTAGACTGACAGGGCAGTAGTGCTTGGAACAACAGAAGCAATGCTGCAAAGAGAATGCTCCACAACATGCTGAAATGCCACAGCCAGGTAAAGATGGATGGCCATCCATTTTAAAACTTAAGAACTATCATCACATTAATAAATTACCAATCTTTTTTATGAAGATTTTGAGGCCATTCTGAAATCTATTCACACCTGTTAACTGGATCCCAGTCATGTATACACGTATGCCTATCAGATGCACGACACATGCAGCTATTGCATTTACGTTCATTTGGACAACGATATCATTCCAGCGACACTAACATCTACGCTGAGATGCAGAGAGAAAGTTCATGGAGGCAATTGCAGATATTGGCAAAAAAGTTAATAATATTTACAGCACATCGAAGCCGATGGAGCTACTCACGCTTGCAGAAAAGACCAGCCATGCCAGAGTGACGAGCTGCTGCTACTGTGCCGCTCCATTCACGCAAGACAACTATGAGGAAAGGGAGCACGACAACTTCACTGGGTAGTAAATCGGACCTGCACGCACCAGCTGCAATATACTGCATCGCCACCCGGAGAAACTCGTCGTCTTTTACTACAACACGAGCTACGATGAGAATTTTATCATAAGGCAGCTGGAGTATGACAAAAAATTTTTCATTATTCTTCACACCAGTGAAAAAAAAATCACATTTTCAAAGCAGCTGAAAGACAAATTTTCCAATCAGTTCGAAGATACTTTCCGGTTCATGGCTCGCAGTCTGGCATCCTTGGCCGAGTAGCTGCCTCAAGATCAATTTAATAACACATCCAAGATCTTCAGTGGAAGCCAACCCTCTTGTCAGACAATAAGGTGTCTTTCCCTACGATTACGTCGACAGTTGGGAGAAGCTGGATTAGCAGCAGTTGCCTCCGAAAGAGGCTTTTTACAACAGGCTGATGGGCTCTGGGATCAGTGATGAAGAATACACACACACCTTGAAGATGTGGTAAGAGTTTTGCTGTACTAGTTTCAAAGAATATTCACAGTTGTACTAGAAGATTAACATTCTTCTCCTGGTGGACGCCTTCGAAAATTTCAGGAATTTGTGTTTGTCAACATATAAGCTCGATTGTGCACATTTCGTTAGTGCGCCGGGCTTAGCGTTCGACGCCTCGTTGCGAATGGCGGGAGTCAAGCTAGAGATTCTAATGCTCTACGACATTCACATGTTCATCGAGGAAGGGATCCATAGTATCGTGGCCCAATGCGTCAAACGACATGCGGTGGCGAACGAAATCTATTCGCAGACACATATGATTCCAGCAAACCTTCCATATTGTTACAGTACCTAGATGCAAACAACCTATACGGCTTCGCCACGTCACTACAATTGACAATACGCAACTTCAAGTGGATTGATGTGAACATCGACGCCATGTCCGTACCAGACGACGGAGTGACCGGTTACATCTTGGAGATGGATGTCGAGTATTCTGGGGCTCTGCACGAGAAACAACATCAATTACCATTCCTTCCCATCAACCAGTGCCCACCGGGCTGGGAACAGCCAAAGTTTATGACAACGCTGGAAGACAAGAACTGCTACATCGTCCATTACCGTAACATCAAGCAGGTTATGGAACATGGATTTAAGTTCGTCAAGATTCACCACGTGCTACAGTCTGATCGGATTGCAGGGCTATAGCCTTACATAGATTTAAATACTGCCAAGCGATAGGCGGCCACCAACGATTTCGAGAAAGAACTTTTTAAATTAGCAAACAAAGCAACTTTCGGCAAATTAATGGAGAGCAAAAGAAAATGGCAAAAGATGGAATTGGTGTACTGAGAAGCAACTAAACAAAATTGTGGCAAAACCGACATTTCTGGACCGGACAATTTACGAAGACAATTTTTCCCTGATTCGACTGCAGCACAAAGTTATATTTTTCGACAAGTCCGTATAAGCAGGGTTCGTGGTGCTCGACATGTCTAAAACCCTCATGTACAGGTTTGACTCTGACGCTATGAAGGCCCCATACGAAAAAGACATCGAGCTCCTGTATATACACACAAGCTCGCTCCTGTTCGAGATTCGAACACAAGTCTTCTACGAGGACACGGTTTCGTACGTGAAATTCTTTGCAGAGTTTGACACCAGCAGCTATCCATGAACCACAAGTGCTTTTCACCCATCAACAAGATGATAGTGGACAAGTTCAAGGACGAGTGCTATGGGTCGATAATGACCGAATTCGTGGGGCTACGGCGAAATTGTATACATACAAATGCGAGGAAAAAGTCACAAAAAGTGCCCAGGCAATTCAGAAATGTGTGGTGAATAATAAAATAAAATTTTAAGACTTTGTTGATGTTCTGAACAATTATACGAGCATGAGGGTGAAGGTCCACGTAATTCGCTCACGTTAGCATGTTGGTGTGGTCACCAGTAGCCAGGGCTGGCAGGCAACGTGCAAGAACGCAGGATGGCGCGACCTCGACGAACCAGCCCGGCTGTTTTGAAAACACCCCCTCCAGGGAAAGATATTGAGGCCGTGGGTCGGCCCTATATAAGTCTGGGACGATGGCGGCTCACAGCTATCTTGAATCCAGATGTCGGAAGAACGACTCCCGGAGAGGACCACCAGTCCCGTGGTCCCACTTCGACTCCAGAATGCTGCCAACATTGAGGAGGCCTACATGTAGACGTCGACACTATTTGCCAGGGTAAATATACCTCCAAAAGGGCGCCCTAGGTCGTGTCGAATTAGGGATATTCTTGGTACACTTTGGACTCCATCTGAGTCAACTAGCACCCTAAGTATTCTAATTCTAGTCTTAAAGATAGTGAGCTGGATGCTAACATTGATATCTGTAAAGTAGCCCTGTGTGCGATTCATGCCAGAAACTGTATTGTAGCTGTGAGTTGAATAAACATAGTATTTTGTAGATCGGAGTGATCTATTAGTCTAGCTAATACCATCTCCCTTATTACATGACTTGATCCCCTCAGGACAGGCCACAGCAAATGGTGGAGGTGCCTTCGCTTCCAACCTCCCCCTTGAATGCACGCACAGCTAAAAATAAAGTAACGAAAGACAGCAATTGCCAGAAGATAGAATTTTCCAGCCTAGTTACAAATGTTAATCAGAGCGATAATTAGAAATGTGCACCACCTTCCACCAAACCCACAGGGTTGCATTCCATGCGAAAAAAATCGTGCAGGTGAAAGAAATTCAATTCTGACACAGCAAACAGCGGAGGCAACAGAGTGTTATACCCCCATCTCGAACAACTGCATTGTTATTCCGCTTAAAGTTAGAAATGGAAAAAGCCTCACATCCTCCGCCACCCAGGGTTTCACCCCATTCAGGAAAGATTTAAAGCCAGTCCAGTTCGGTAACCTGGCTAGATCTATAGTAAACTGTAATGACATTGTGAACGTGTTAAACTCATTCAAAGCCACAAGGTGTTGCGCTAGTCAGGGAATTCCGGCCAAGCCAGCCAGCACAGACAGGAAATGACGCATTGCACTTTCCCCCGCAGGACAAGGCGCCCAATGTAGTGTAGTGAGTGCGTGTGTGCTTTCGCTTGCTTAAGAGTAATGCATGTTAAATCACGACCACATTTCAGACCATTTTTAACTTTGCCAAATGCAAAATTTCCACTAGGGATTGCACAGTGTGGACATATTATATTCTAAAGATCTTGTGTGTGTGTGCACGTTAGCAATTAAGGCTCATCTATACAGAATATATACAAACACATGGATATGAAAAAACACAGAAATCTGTGTCCAAGGCCATCAAGGAAAATTATAAAACCCACTACACTTGATTTAAGCGAAGCCGGGCACGCATAAGAGGAAAAACCAAATCAATTAACCAGAGAGCTTACAACATTGCCAGAAAACCTACATATATTAAGCACTTAACAAAACTCGGTACATGATTATTCATCTTCAGACATAAGCGAACACACATACATGAGACTAGTACTAGCGGATATCTGCGATCCCGCCCATTAAAATCACTTTGGGCAACTGAGCCATTTTTAATCTCTATCCCCAGTACAAACACTACCACCACAGAACATGAATACACCAACAGAAATGCCAACGCAGAACAACAATATGCGAATGACACCAACAACACACAAGAAAAACAACCACATAACACAGATCGACCACCTCAGCATATTTTAAAATACCCAGAACCCATCGCCACATTTTCAGGGGAAAATAACGAAGATGTTCACGAATTTCTGGAGACATACAACACAGCCAGTGGAATCAATGGTTGTTGCGATGTAGAAACACAGGCGCCATAAATTTTACCTAAAAGACACTGCTAATCAGGTGTACGAAAACGTATACTATACACACGCAGGAGAGCTAACATGGCAAATTGTCGAGACAAAACTAAAATCCATTTTTACACCTATTGACGAAATTGATCAATACACTAAAATGCTGCATAATACAAAACAACAACCAGGTCAAAGCTGCTGGGCCCATGTGGAAAACCTGACATTTTATAAAAACCTATGGAAACCTAACTTGCCAGAGGAAGAATTTGTACAAATCATTTTGCTATCCATATTGCCCACTATAGCAGACAAGATAACGGCATTGCAAAATGACACACTGGAACAACTTCTTGACAATTTAAGGAACGTTGAAGTAGGCATTCACCAATACAACCAACTCATGAAAAAACAGACACAAGCTACAGAACACACTAAACTCAAGGAAGAAATTCAATCACTAAAGACTCAACTAGCCACCATAAAACATGTTAGCAGTCACGCTAACACCCCATGACACCACAAAATCACTTCAAAACACATGTAATCGCACTTTACTAACAACAGAGACACCCCACCCATACAATAATGCCAATTTATGCCAGGGCGGGACACAACACGCAACATAACTGGGCTCACAGAGAGGAATATCATATAAGCATGCCTCACCAAAAAAATTTTCAATGCACAAAGAGCAGGTATGCAGGTCCCTTAAGGGTGCATCGCAGAAACATGCAAGGACCGTGAAATGATGCTAGGGACATAAAATTCTATGACCAAACAGGCAGGCAGGGCCCTTAAGAGATACAAAGTCCCCTAACGCACAAACACTTGACGTAAAAGTAAGGCTAAAGAAAGCAATTGTGTAAAACCAGAAATCAAGGTTCTGCTCATAATAAAGGCTTGCAAGGCTATGCTCAGTAAAAGAGTCCCAACCAGGTCCTACACGGAAATTGCTAGATTCTATTCACACAGGGAAAACTCTCAGTTGCTATGGCAATCTACAAGTCGCGTAAGATAAACTATTGTCAGACAAGTAAATATTGTAAACAGGTCACCAGGTATCACGTTAAGGCCTATTAGCTGTAATTATGACACCCAACACAAGGTCAAGCAGTTCAGAAATCAATCATCGTGCCCGTGAAAGCCTACACCCCTCACATTGCGGAAGCGGCAGCGTACATCGAGGTCAGACAGAAGGAATGTATGCATCAGCGCAACAGTGACATCAGATAGGCAAGAACGACCTTCGTCGGCCCGCGATCGCAAATAGTCCTCCATGTGAGCATTTGTTTTTGTATACAGGACATCGAGCAGACAATTGCCCATTGTTCCCCAATAGCAACACAAAATATCAAACAGACATTGCAGCATGTTTCCGTAAGTTCTAACAATACTTCTGGGTTTGGAAAAACGAAAATTAAGTTACTATGTGCGGGAACGGACACTTCTGTTAACACAAACAAGGAACCAGTTGGCAGTGATGACAAGCCTAAGTGCAATCTGAGCCACTGGCCCTACTTAGAAACATTACACAAACAGTCAACACCAGTCGCCAAGGACGAGTGCCACACTGGTTATGTGAAAACATCAACACCACGCGTCCTTATGCGGCTTGTTGAACACAGGATTCTCTCGTTCCTGTATGGCGACTACATTAAAAATTAAAGAAAAAAAGAACCCCAGTTAATGAAATATTTTCATTAGTAGGCACCACTGAAGATATGGAATTACCTCAATTTAAATCTAAAGATAATATAAATATTCATGGCCACAATTTCTATCAAGAATTCTTATTAATTGACAACTTAAAGTTAGATATTATTCTTGGTGTTGACTTTATATGAAATATTATAACATTATCCCAGTTCTAACAGAGGATATAATGTTAGTTTTTGCTTCAAATAATGATAAAATATTTGAAATACCAACTGCATAGCAACTGCATAGAGTATCTCATTAATAATATATCTACAACAGAGGTTAACACATCCGAGGAATCACTCGGAAAAATCAATTCTCAATTGCAGCCATATAAAATAAAGGAAATGCAACAAGTATTAGAACAATACAGAGACTGTTTCGCCAGTTGAATACATGAACTTATTAAAACCAATGCATACAAAATCAAACTATAATCAACTACGGACAAGCCAATCCATACACGTCCTTATATGATTAATTCAAAACTGCGGGAAGAGGTATTAACACAAATTCAGCAAATGCTAGGCTCCCAGATTATAACTCCTTCTGAATCACCTTGTACTGCACCAAGTTTGGTCATACTTAAATACCAGGGAGGTATCCGATTCCTCACAGGCTTCCAATTATTGAATCAGCATTTAAAAAAGGTACAAAATACCATAGCTAGAATGGAAGATATAATAACCACCCTACAAAACTCTAAATATATAACATCAATAGACATGTTCAGTGGATTCTATGTGATACCAGTACACAAAGAAGATAGAGAAAAACTCGCATTTAGCATGGGCGGAATAGGTTTATACGAGTATGCCTATATGCCTATGGGTCTTGCTATGAGCCCCAACTATTTCCAAAATTTCGTCGACATAATACTCGGACCATTGCGATGGAACACCACCATAACATACATCGATGACATATTCATTAATGGGAATACTTTCTAGGAACACTTAGACAACATCAGAAAAGTCATGGAATGTTTACGAAAATACAACGTAAAAATTAACAAAAAAATGCAATTTTGCACAACACGAAATCAAGATTTTCGGATATTATATCATGCCGAAGGGTATCCAAACAGATTCAGAGAAAATAATTACAACATAACAATTGGCCCTGCCTAAAAATGGTAAACATCTTTGGACTTTTCTTGGCCTCATGTCCTACCTAAGGCAGTACATCCTGAACTATGCACAAATAGCAGAACCATTAACAGAATTAACGAAAGACATCATACCGTTTAAATGGTCTGACAAAGTACAACTAGTGTTCCAAAAACGAAAAACGGCATTGACTGACCCACCTATTCTGGCCAAATTCGATGAAACAAGGCGAACCATACTCGCATGCATCGTGCCCCAAACAGCACTAGACACTGTACTTTTGCAAGAACACCCCACTACCAAAGAACGCTCCATAATTGCCTTCACATCTAAAGATCTGTCTGTAAACGAGAAAAAATGGTCGGCAATGGAGCGTGAGCTACCTGCCATAAAGTATTTTTTTTATATTAAAACAGTACCTGTGCAGACGAATATTCGTCATCGAAACAGATCATGCGAGCTTATGATACTCAAAGTCGATGGCAGAACATAATGTACGCATCAAGAAAATGGCTATTACACTGAGTACGACTTTGAAGCAAGAATAGTTAAAGGAAAATTAAACATGCTCGCAGATGGAATGAGCCGTATACACACAGTAGGAGTAGCTGACACTACACACATTTCTGTTAACAAAACAACTTAGATGGTAAAACGTATTTTCTTATAGTGCCCAACATCCTACCAAGCACTAGTTGAATTGCTTCTACAAGATCCTATCAATGATAATGAAATAAAGTACATGATTTCAAAATATATCACAAACAACTGGACCAAGATCAAACAATTAATCAAAAACAATCTCTACACCACGGACAAAACACATGTGGCTTAAATTATCATTAACGAGGAGTATCTGCCTCTTCAGGCCATTGCAAAAACGGTCACCACGATTCATAATGTAAATATAGATATAACTATGCAACACAATGAAAATAATATAAATAGCACTTACCTTGACTCCCGATTACACTGTTGCATTCAGTTGCATTCAAATTACCTATGGAAACAATGAAAAGTGTCACACCTCCTAGTTTATATTCATGAACAGGAATATGTTAAAGTCGATGACGACTCTCATCTTTTCCTAGCACCCACTATTGACCAGGTAATGTCACCATGTCTCGAGGAGTACACTAATGACCCCCATATAGCACAAATAAGAGTAGTATTAACAGACTCATACAATACTACACCAAAATACCGATGGCTCGCCAGACGATACACTATCCCTGGGAATGATGAAATATATATATAAGAAACAACACATACCCTCAGGGGAACTCAAACTTACTCTAGTACCAAACTATTATGTTCCTGAGATAATAACAGCGCATCACGGCACTCTCTTAGGCAGGGGACATTTCGGTCAGTTCAAAACACTTGAAAAAATTAAAACAGTATATTATTGGGACACTATGAATAAAGACGTAAAGGAGAATATAAAGAACTGTCCCGTTTTGCAACACATTAAAGCATCTAATCAAAATCCAATTGGCCGAATGAGGCCTATACTGCCCCCACCTCTTCTCCAATTGTGGGGCCTTGATGCTAAAGGTCCGTTACAGACTTTAGCAGGTGGCAACAAATATTTACTAGTAATGACAGAATTTGCCACACGCTATGCTGTTGCCCACCCAGTAAAAACCATAGACACGATAAGCTGTGCAAATTGCGTCAAGCATATTATTGTACAGTTTGGCTGCCCAAAATCCATCCTTATGGACAGAGGCACACCGTTAAACAATTAAATCATGATAGAACTACTTCGTAAATTATAAATCGAAAAACTCCAGACAACAGCATACAACCCAGCATACAATGGTCTGACGGAACAAATCAACAAAATTCGTTCTCAACATTTAACCTCATGTGCCAGTGACAATCCCGCTCACTGGAACGATTATGTACCCTATATTTTATTTAATTACAACACCACCGTTAATCATAGTACCAAATTCACCCCTTTCTTTCTTCTCCATGGAGTTGAAACTATACAACCCTCCCATGTCATTAGCCATTCATACTCCTCTCACCCTAACGATTGGTGTGAAAGCCTCTGACAAGTCCGTGAGCAAGCGTGTGTAAACCTCATTGCGTCCCAACAATAACAAAAAAGAATATTTGTCGCAAAATACCGCCCCAATGATCTACAGATAGGCCAATTCGTATGGGTAAAAACACACGCACACCATAAGGTATTCTCTTTCAAATACCAATGACCATACAAAATTCATGATATATTTGGGCCTTCCACGATAGCTGTGGAAATTCGTAAGAGGGGTTTAAATAAAATAGAATCAGTAAGCACAAGAAATGTCAAAATCGCCAATGCCAGTCATTGACACTTATTTTTATGTTACAGGTAGTGGAATGGGAATATTGGTCGGGCCAAATATTGCTCCAGTGTGCTGTCCTATTTCACATAAACCAGGCGAACAGTTCCCCTGCCACCAGCACAGCACACCGCCTCGGCAGCAACGCACATGTCCATACTGCATCCGACATCATGACTGCAGTCTCTGACAGAAGAGCCACTGTCTTGTTCGGATGCAACAGGGTGTAATCTACAGCGCGATAATCATACGACAGCGCATGGCGATATCACCAACGATATATTATTGTCTGAATTAAAGAATTGTAAATTATGTGTAAATTCTGTGACTTGTGTAATTCCCCCGCCCCTTTGTTATGTTCGCAGATGTAGTGAACATGTACTTAGACAACGATCATGGCTACATCGGCCCTAGGTAAAAATGGTATTCCCAGTGGTGCCAACAAAAGCAGTTCGCTTTGCCAGTTGGTTCTGTTTCAATTTCTACCAATTCAGTTGTTTAAGAGTAGCCATTTTGAGGTAACACAATTATCATTAAAAGAAGGTATCTCCTTCTACTCTATCGACGATACGCTAAATAAAGAGTGGACAATTTTACATGCAAACTTGCCTACTGTGGAGCATGTGTCAAGTCAACGTAACCTAATTCATAACTCTGTGTTCTCATTTGTGTCCCAGGAACACTCCAATTAAGCAAGTTCATCCATCATTATTGGCTTTAATGATAGCCCTAGGATTGCTTTATTATAAGCTCGTTAAAATATCTATCTTTCTGCAGAAGGCTATTTAAGTTAACATAAATAAAGATGTGCCATACAGTAGGTAAAAAAAATTGCTTACAGCCGAGTCAGAATAAAGGACTATTCTTAGAGTACAAATAAGCAATTAAACAAGCATAGGTAGGTATATCTTGCACAATAATGTTATGAACTTAAGAACAGCACTGTGCCCCAGCCAGCACACCAGACCTGTGTGAAAAGTGTTTCACCTGCTATAAAATGTTCGCACGATAAACTTGCTCGCTGTGATGACTGCACTTTCTTTCAACTGACAAAGTAAAGGGTATGGTTTGGGTAATAACAGTCAGCACTGTTGACAATAGTGTACGCCAGTATTCAGGACTGCTGCAGTTTGGTTCACAATTTGAGCTCTACAGAGCAACCT
Organism: Dryococelus australis; assembly: GCA_029891345.1. Taxonomy (NCBI): domain Eukaryota; kingdom Metazoa; phylum Arthropoda; class Insecta; order Phasmatodea; family Phasmatidae; genus Dryococelus; species Dryococelus australis. The sequence goes on along the minus strand of CM057002.1, from coordinate 6,870,205 downwards.
AGGCGGGAATTCCCGTACTGCGAGGACGCCATAAGTATCAAAGTTAAATATGTTTAAGAAATGCCAGGGCCCTTGTAAATATGTGAATAATTTTTATCAATTTCAAGTATCAAGAACTGTGTGCAGAAATTGCTTTGTTAATGTAATATGCCATTTTTCATGTACTTTGTTAACCTTACGAACTAAGACTGCCATTTATTTAATCCTTAGGGTAAAATAATGTTTGTATAAATTATAATTTAACTGCATTCTACAGTTTCACGTAATATGTTAGAATCATTAGTTTCATTTCAAATGGTGATATGGTGGACTTGTAATTAATTAATCGTGCACGTATTTTTCCTGATTTCCACATACCTTAAGCAGTCAGCGTCAGTGAATTTTCTTTACTTAGTACAATTTCATGGGGTAACTTACAAATTTCACGGAGTCGATTCCATGATTACACGAAACCATGGTGGCCTAATATCATTGTGCCAGCACACACAATATAAAATTGTTAAAATACTCTAACTCGCAAATGCAATCATACTTGTATGTGTATATTTTCTATTACAGTGACGATACAATATATAAGTACGTCACGACATAAAATTAGACGTACCTAAACTGTACAAATGTATAATGTTCTTCACTTACCCGTATTTCCAAAGTTAGTATATATTCGTATGTTACAGCATACAACTAACTGTAAATGAAATGCATAATTGTATAATATTTTTTAATAGGTAATATTTTCAAGTTTCCAATATAGGAGTACGTAAAAACGTACAACTAAGTGAAAATGAATAGCATAAATGTTTAATATTCTTTTATATTTTCAAGTATGTAACAATGAACAATAAAGTGCAATGGTTAAATTTTTAATTGCTCATGTTTTCAAAGTTATCAGAACTTTATAATGTACCACAATGTAAAAAAATATTTTTTTCTCTACTTACAATAATGAAAGTAACAATTTTTATACAGCCCAATGACAGTGAAATTTAATTTTTCAACCGTTCTCTCACATTTCAGGCATATATTTTTGCCATTATTGTAAACAATATCCCTAATCGCACAACTGAGAGTGCCCTAGAGAGCAATTCAAGTAAGTGCACGATGGACACTTTATAGTAAATCCTTGCCGGCGGCTGTGCACAAGAGAGACCTCTTCTGGTAGCAAAATACAACTCCATACGAATGGCGCTTGGGCCCACCCCTCACCGCGGAGCCACCCAACTTTTCACCGACCCCTCACTCAGTACCTTCCCATTCTTCGGCCTGCCCCATACACTCGTGCGAGGATGCAAGAGTTTCGTGGAGACTGATGTGGTCACCAGTAGCCACGGCTGGTAGGCGATGCGCATGAGCGCAGAATGGCGCGACCTCGACGAGCCAGCCCGGCTGTTTTGAAAACACCCCCACCAGAGAAAGATATTGAGGCGGGGGATCGGAATTATATAAGTCTGGTGCGATGGCGGCTCGCAGCTATCTTGAATCCAGATGCCGGAAAGACGACTCCCGGAGAGGACCACCAGGCCCGTTGGTCCCATTTGGACTCCAGGCTGCACGTAGACGTCGGCATTATGTGACAGGGTAAATATACCTCCGGTAGGGCGCCCTAGGTCGTGTCGATATAGGGATATTTGTGGCATACTTTGGACTCCATCTAAGTCAATGAGCACCCTAAGTATTCTAATGCTAGTCTTAAAGATAGTGAGCTTGATGCTAACATTGATATCTGTAAAGTAACACTGTGTACTATTCATGTCAGAAACTTGTATTGTAGCTGTGAGTTGAATAAACGTAGTGTTTTGTACATCGGAGTGCTCTATTCGTTTATAGCTAATACCATCTCCCTTATTGCCTGACTTGATCCCCTCAGGACAGGCCACAACAGTGTCCTGTATTCGGAGCGTATAAACAATATAGTATTACGATGGAAGATGACAAGCGACTCATGTTAAGATGGTGTACACTCACTTCTCTATGGCTATTAAAATATTTACGTGTCCTCCACATTTTGTCATGTATGATTTTTTGTACATTTCGTATATAGATGTCTTCTGCATTTGATTGTGTGTAATTTATTGCACATAGATGTCCTCTGCATTTTGGTCAGTTTTTCCACATTTCTGTATTTGTGTTCTCCACATATGTGCATTTTTAAAATAAACGTTCATACACTTTTATGCTATTTTTGCATTTCGTCGTTTGTGATTTTTTAATATTTGTCCATATATTCTCCCGAATGGTATGTTTTTCCTGTATTTTTGTACATATCTTCTCCATATTTGTGTAATTTTTTCTGCGTTGAACTGTAGGGTTTTCTGAATCGAAGTTTTATCTTGTTTTTTTTTTTTTTTTTGGTGGCTGCAGCAAAATTAATTTTTTGACAAGAATTCGTGTCTTCGAAAATTATAACCTGGCTTGATTAACACCCATGTATCATATACACGTTACTCTGGTATACTTTTCTTTTGATCTGAGAAAGAATATTAGAAAAATGTGTTATTTTCTCCAGGGTTACAAGTGTTTGATGCGCAGCCCGTCCCAAGTTGTAGAGCCATGTGAGTAGAGCCGTGTGCACACAGTAAGTTAGAGGGCAAGCGGAACGGCATGATCAGCATAGGAGACAATCACATCTTAAGTCGAGGTAAAAGAGGCCTAGCTGTGTTGAAGAGGGAGTGAAGGCCTGTCGACTTATTAGCGAATGCGACTAATTAACCGATTAAATAACCAATTTAGCAAAAATGTCGAGGTCGTTCATGGTGGGACCTACGTAAATGTATGTATTCAAAAATTATTTAAAAAATTTTTTTTTATAGATTTTAAAACACATTTTCAATATTTTTTTGGAATATTTAATATTTTTTAAAAAATGTTTTTATAATTTTTTTTGGGATTTTTAGAATTTTTTTGGGTTCCAGATCATTCAGGTCATGGGCATGGGGTCAAGTTCAAGGACATGGGTCAAGATAAAGGTCAGCCAGAATCAAGATGATGGTTGGGTAATGTCACAACATGACGACCAGCCGGCGCCGGTGCCAGTTCCACCCTTATCTAAAATACATTGAGCCAGACTCGCCATATATATATATATATATATATATATATATATATATATATATATATATAACTCACTATCATGTATGTATGGAAAAAAGATTCCATTTGCATTTTTTCACTGTATGCATACACTGATGTGGTAAACTTCTGAATAATATCTTACAGTGCATGCATGACTGTCAGTAACAAAAGACAATTTTCGGCCTGTACACTGAATAAAAAAAAGCAGCTAACATTCTCGCAATAAATTACCGTCTATACCTACGGATGGGGCCACCTAATTTCCGTGAAACATTTTCCGAGCAGACTAAAAACTTTAGTATCCTACATGCACACTTCCCAATTTCCTGTGTTTATTTTGACGGGTACCATTGTAATAAGACTTTGTTTACCTGTGTGGGCCAATCAGAATTAAGTTACTCCAACAGTGAATGTCCCGCAGAAGTTCATGAACAGACCGACTATAGTTAAGGATCGGAAAATCTTGCGAATTCATTTTAGTACAAGATAGACATCAAACACATATACAATGAAGTCACCAATGAAACTGGATCACAGTTTATTATACACACCCTGGACGACTGTGAACCAATAGAAGACTTGCAAGGAAACAAGTAGCGAACCCCATAATGCCAAGTGTGAGTTAACACTGGCTACTCAGTGAGGCAGCAGCCAGTGAACAAACATCTGAGGCTAAGACTATGGAGTCTAGCTTACAGGTTATTGATCTCGCGAAATATTCCTCTCTCTAACAATAGTGTATAATGTACTGTAAAGCTAAGCATGGTTTTTAAAATAACATGAATTTGGCAGGGCTCTACTTAATACAGAGTTCTGTACCAGTAGTATTCATATACCACTCGGGCAGTGAGGTCTGACGGCGACTGGAGCCAATGAACAAACGACCTCTCCTGAGTATGTACAGGATTGTGAATCATAGCGTGGTGTCATGACGTAACGCTAAATCAATGGGTCATTACTCCCAGTTTATTAGACATACCATGGAAGACTATGTGACGGTAGCAGACCTGCAAGAAAACAAGCACCAAATTCCGCGATACCTCATCAATAGAGACCACCAATATTCACGTTATTTTGTCACTGCAGACTAAACTGCAAGATTTCGTGTGCTCGTTGCTCTTCAGCTATTGGCCGACAACTAGTGTGGTACGTCTCAAGGAACGCTTTTAGCCAATAGCTAAAGCTGAACTGCCGAGCAACCAATCAGCACTGAAGCGGTCACAGACATTAATAACACTGTATAGTTGCCAGTAGCCAATGGAAGCACGAATTGCACTCAAACAGATATAGGGCATTGAAGTCCAGCATGGTACTAAATAATAACACAAATTTTGAAGGTCTTTACTCATCAATAGAGACACCCGAATTTGGAGAAAAGAATTCCTCACATGCAGGATTTCAGTACCCTACGAGCTTACCAGTAGTTTCCTTTTGCTTATTGGTGGCGTGTGTCTGTGAGAAGTCATTTTCTTATTTGACTGGCCGAAGTTACTCCAATACTGTAGGTCTCTGATTCGTGGGCAAACACCTAAGATGTAAGGCATCTAGATCACCCAAACACAAAAATGGATCTGAGCTAAAGTATTATGAAATACAACTGGTCGTGAAATCTTTTCGCGAAATTTGGGTGTCCCTACTCATCAAGAATATAACTGGCTAATCATTAAGGTGGCAGGCAATGAACGAACAACTGTGGCTCTAGTATACAGAGGCTTGCAAAGTCTGGCCTGTAGAGACTTCAATTTGCGAAGTGTTCCTGTCCATAATTATTAGTGTTGATGTTATGTAAAATCCTTTTATGATCCTGACACTTATACTTATTAATGAAAATACGTGCATATAAATTTCGTTTTCAATGACAGAGGAAATCTCCTTTTCAGTGTAGCTCAAGCTACACTCGACCATAGTGTTTGTTACGTTAACCCGTACGGTGAGAGATTAATTTCTGTGTTCAAGTGTTGCAATCCCGTAATGTTTTGCTATGCGCTGTACTTATGTACAGCTCTTGACTTTCAACCAGGGCCCAACATGCTGCGTGCTCGATTATAACCTCTCACCACAGAATAGACAAGTATACAGAGAAGAAATGGCGTAGTGGTTCCTTTGGTGTGGACAAATCCATTCTCTGATAAACTGCTTGATTTTCAGTGCCTGATTGGTTACTGCAATATGAGAAGGCCTCCTATTGGTTGATCTGCCGGCTGGCGAGTCAGTTGCCAGGCGCTGATTGGGCGAACGGTGCTTCGATATTTTGTCGAGCTCGGCGGTTTTAACACATCTGCATTCTCAAGAAGACGATTGTGTACCAGGAATTAGAACAGCGATGCAGAGTTTTAGAAATACAAATTTACCCACGAAACTATTTCATGTGCGTCGTGTGTATTGATCTACGTAAAGAAAATACGCTTGAGACGAGGTGCGAAGACTTCAAGACACCAGGCAGATTACAAACACTATATCTGAGCTCCCTAACAAAGCTAGAAACTGCATTATTCACATTGCCTCTTCACAAAATGTTCTACTCAGAAACACTCTGAACTAGTATACAGACATGTGATAAATTTTGTGCTATAGATTTCCCAGTAAGAAAATAGTAGGGTTACTGCATAAATATCCATAGTTCCAAGTGGTACATTGGGAACATTGCACAACATTTCGAGACCTTCTGAGAAGTTGCGCCAGGGCGATAGGTACGTGGGTCTCCGACGCCCTTACATCTCTCCCTCAGTTCTGTGACTCGTATACAGCTCCAGGTTCATAGCACGGCTCACGTACTGAGAACAAGGTTGAAGTGAGTTGCTTATATTCTCCACTAAACCAATGTCACATGCATTGGTCTCTGTAGCTCTTCATACATTATCGTTCTATTGGACCTGGCTACAACACTCATGTATGCTGCACTCTGCAACGTTTATTATTGGCTGGCCATCGGCGAATAAAGTAAAGCGTTGAGTACGCCCCAACTCATGTGTTGTGACAGTTGCAACACATTTTACAATCCATCGAGTTCATTTGATAAGTTATTACTAGCGATAAGAAAGTGTCGCGAGTTCAATGACCTGTAGGCTCAACTCCACAGTCCTGTGTACACTCTAGCCTCAGATGTGTGTTCATTAGAGAAGGATGTTTTTCGTGAATTTATGTATGGCTATGGTAGACTTCAATATCCTACTTCCACAAACATAACTTTTTTTGGTTGTTCATTGCGTGATTATGTGAGAAAATGTGTTCGTATTTGACTGGGCCATTCAGAATAAAGTACTCTGAGAATGAACATCTATGATTCGCGAATAGACACTTGAGGCACGTGACATTTAGAATCATCCAAATACGAAAGTTCATATAAGCAACACTGTTTTCGAGTGCAGCTGGTCTTGAAAATTTTTTCGCGAAAAACTCCTGTCTCTAGTGTTAATTGTAGCCATCAATTTTACACCGCCCTGACAGTATGACATTCGCTACTTGTTTCCTTGCAGGTCTGTTATTGGCACAGAGTCGTCCAGGGTGTGTCAAATGAAATGAGATCCATTTATAAAGGTGTGATTTCAGTGTAAACACGATGGACCTTTATATTGTCCTGAAATGAATTCGCGAAATCTTTCTCTCCCTAGTTATTACAAAAAAAACTGTTTTATTCTTATGAAGTGAAATGTTTACTGGATTCCGATAAAGTCCAGAGCAAAACTATAAATGTAAGAGTTTTGTCTTCTGGATCAAAGAAATTTCCGTGTAAACTAATCAGTAGTTCATTATACACGAGTCTGGTATAATGTATTTTAAATGGAAGCCGCAGCAGCTTGTGCGGCTGGTCGGCTAGATGGCTTCGGATCGTCTCGGACAAGCTCGGCAATCTTCGGCTCGACTCAGAGAAGCCATCAGCTTGTGTTTACCGAACGTACCTGAAGGTGCTCGACAGTTATGTCCACTAAATGTCTTCAAGTATATATGTATGTTTTTGTAAGCCTTACTGGTTGTATAGCCATAGGACATGTCAGATCGTAAATCTGTATATTTATTCGATTATAAAATTTAATTTTTAATTATTATTTTTTGTATCGAAATAGTACATAGAGTATAGCAAAAAGTTCTCTTAGCTACATTTCCAGACACTCTCTTTCGTTTCTCTCCCTTGCCTCCCTCATTCAAAATCTTTATCTTATTCCATTTTTTCTCTCCTTTCTCTTTCATTCCATATCTTATGTTTATCTCTCTTACCTCCTCATTCTATAGCTCTTTCATTTCATATCTTGTGTGTGTTGCTCTCTCTCACTTTCATTTTCCTTTCATTTCTATTTCATTCATTAATTTCTCTTTCACTCTCTCATTCCATCGCTTTCTCTCCTTTATCTTTCATTCCATCTCTTTTGTTTCTCTCTCTTACCTCCTCGTTCATTACCTTTCTCTTTCATTACATCTCTTGTGTCTCGCTCTCTCTTTTGTTTCTCTCTCTTTCATTATTTCATTTCTCTTTTATTGTCTCATTCAATCTCTTGTCTCTCATTTTTTTCTATTTAGATTCTCTCTTCCTCTCCGAGGGTTTTCTTCGAATCCTCCTATTTTTGTTGTTTCGTTTCTCTCTTTAATTCTAACTTGTTTTTCACTCTACACCTCCTCCTAACATTCGTCGACTCGTGGGAGAAACTGAACGAGCCGCAGCTACCACCTAAAGATTCTTTCTTTAACAAGTTGAAGGACTTGGTAATCAGCGATGAAGAATATGTTCATGCTCAGAAAGTATGGCTAGAGTTCGACTGTAGCAGTCTTAAGGTATATTCAGAATTGTATTAGAAGACTGACGTGCTTCTCCTGTCCGATGTTTTTTAAATCTTTAGGGACCTTTGCATTTCCACGTACAAGTTCGATTGCATTCACTACATCAGCGCTCCAATGTTCGCTTTTGATTCTATGTTGCGTATTACGGAGGTCGAGCTCGTACTTCTAACAGACTACGACATGGACATGTTTATTGCAAATGGAATTCGTGGTGGAGTGGCCCAGTGCGTTAAACATCATGAGGTAGCAAATAACATCTATGCACCGTAAACATACGACCCCAGAAAGCCGACGACATACCTGCAGTACCTCGATGCAAACAACCTGTACGGCTGGGCTATAAGTTTACCGCTCCCAAGTCAAAGAGGATACCTGGGTTGATGCAGTGTGCGGGTATGGTATGTGTGTTTTCTCTTTGTGTTCCCATGCCTAAAAAAATATGTTAGTTTTCTCTTTGACTTGGTTCCGTTTATTGTATGTGTTTTCTCCCTGAACTTGACACTGTAAAACATCCTGCTGACTAATATTTTGTCTATCAAGTTCCTGGATTCATTATCCCATCTAGCTGTAAAAGTGATAGGAAAGATGACATGTACCCTGCTTCTCAGCGATATATAGAGTGCACCGCCAATTTCCTGTAGCTTTGTTAACAGATTCCTCCATACCCGAGTGTAAGTTTATTGATTCGAGTGTTTGCAATGGAGCTAGACGCTCGCAAAAAGACATGGAAAATATATTTTGTAATCGCATTTCAGGTACGCCACAGGTGAGCCATATTGATAAGTGTCCATACTTTCAGAATTATTGTAAACATGGAAATACGGTGGTGAGCACCCTTCTTACCCAACGCATTGATAGGGATGTTAAGTGATTGTATTGTAGTTTCTTGGATGGTTAGTCCCACATCTACCTGATGTCTGCATCGATTAATAATTAGTGGAAGGATGTCTGACATGCTTTCTTCGTTAGTAAGCGTGATATGAGTTTCTGTGGGATATTGGATATCGTGGTTTACACAGATTACTTTTTGCAATTGTTTATTCGTGGGAGGGAGAGGGTCTAATTTAATCACTCTAATTTTTTCTAAATTGATATATTTAAAGAAAACCGCATATATTCATAAGCAAACGTGTGTTTTTAGCACAGGGTGTAAGGAGCATATAGCGTTCTTACCTCGTCTCTGGATGTGATTGCATTCTATTATGAACATGCCATTCCACTTCCCTTCAAACTTTCCGTGTACTTGTCCTAACCATGCACATGGCTCCACAACTTGGGACGGGCTCCACAGTAAACACTTGTAACCATGTCGAATATTATATTTTTTAAAATATTTTTCTCATATCAAATAAATAATATTTTCCACCAGAGCCACAACTAAATGATTCACAGGTTTCTTAAAAGCCAGGTTATAATTTTTGAAGACAGAAATTCTTGCAAAAAAAAATTTTACTGCAGCTAGCCAGTCATATTCACCAGTTGTATGTCAATTTTTTTTTTGTTTCCCCTCTCCTCTTACTAACTAGCAAGATACCGAAGTAGAATTCCCTGGAATGGTCGCCTGGATCATTGGGTACTACTAAGCCCTACCACAACAAGGTGAGATCTCATCACAAGTTAAAATTTTTAACCATTGTAACCATGTGGGAGTGTGTGCTCACCATATTCACAAATACATCGGTTTTGATCCATCCACATCCGTGCTAATTTATTAGTAAACTCAGAATACAACTACTTATTTTGTGATCGTAAAGTGTGGACATTAACTTGCATTGTACGGTGCTGCTCCAGAACAGATATGTAATCGTCAAAATTAATTTTATTTTGTACCACACATGACTGAATACCTTTTGCTCGTTTGTAAAATTGTCCTCCGCATTTGTATGTGTACAGTTTTGAACGAAGCCCTACGAATTCTGTCATAATGTTACCATGCACTCGTCCTTGAACTTGCCAACCACCTTCTTGTTTGTATCCGAGTAGCAGGGGTGTGTGGTATGGTTGGTGCTGGTGTAAAATTTGTTTTTAAATTTGTGATCACAGACCAAATCTTGATAAAAGTCTGGGGTTCGAATCTATAACTGGTACGAGTCAGTGTCGGTATACAGGAGCTAAAGATCATCTCCGTACGGTGCCTTCATTACATCGTAATGGAAATTATACATTAAAGTTTTTGACAGGTCGATCACTGTGAATCCTGTATAGATAGGCTTATCAAAGAGAATGAAGTCAAGCTGTAGATGAAGGAGAGAACGACTTTATTTGTATACTGTCCTCTCTAAGAATGATGGTTTGGCTACCAAATATTTTAAGTCGCTTTTCACTGCACACTTTCTCCATTTTAGGCGTTTTCTTTTATTTTCCATAAGTTTTCCAAATGTTGCATTATTAGCCAATTTAAAGAATTTCTTCTCAAAGTAGTTGGTGGTTGCCTGTCGCTTTGCAGTGTTCAGCTCGATGTAGGGCTTTAGTCAGGGACTTTGTTCAAATGCAAGTACACAATATATTTTCGTAAGCTTCAAGCCATGTTCGAGAGCCTGTTTTAAGTGGTGGTAGTGTACGATGTATTTTTTCTTGTCTTCCATAATCGTCATCAGTTTCGAATGCTTGGAGCTGGGTGGGCAATGGTTGATGGGAAGAAATGATAAATCACGATTTTCCTCGTGCAGGGTGGTGGGGTACTCGAGATCCACCTCGAGAATATAAGATGTGCCCCCGTCGTTTGGAATGGACATGACGTCGATGTTGGTGTCAACCCATCTTCTTGAAATTACGCATTGAGAGCGGTAAACTTATAGCCCAGCTGTACAGGTTGTTTGCATTGAGGTAGTGCAGGTATGTCGTCGGCTTTCTGGGGTCGTATGTTTACGGTGCATAGATGTTATTTGCTACCTCATGATGTTTAACGCACTGGGCCACTCCACCACGAATTCCATTTGCAATAAACATGTCCATGTCGTAGTCCGTTAGAAGTACGAGCTCGACCTCCATAATACGCAATATAGAATCGAAAGCGAACACTGGAGCGTTGATGTAGTGAATGCAATCGAACTTGTACGTGGAAATGCAGAGGTCCCTAAAGATTAAAAAAACATCGGACAGGAGAAGCACGTCAGTCTTCTAATACAATTCTGAATATACCTTAAGACTGCTACAGTCGAACTCTCGCCATACTTTCTGAGCGTGAGTGTATTCTTTGTCGCTGATCCATGAGTCCTTCAGCTTTTAAAGGAAGTGTATTTAGGAGGTAGCTGCGGCTCCTTCATCTTCTCCCATGAGTAAACGTAGTCGTAAGGGAAAGCGCCTTTGCGTGTGACGAGAGGTAGTTGGTTGTGGGTGAAGAATTTTGGAGTGTTGATAAATTTTGTAGCTGGTAGGTACTCGGCCAGGGATGCCAGACTGCGGGCCATGAAACGAAACATATCAACAAACTGGATAGAGAAACGGTCACCCAGCTGTTTTGAAAATGTGATCATCTTCTCACCCCTGTGTGGAATAATGAATACGTCTTTTGTGTCGTAGTCAAGATGATTGAAAATAAAGTTTACGTCGTAGCTGAGGTTGTGGAACAATACAGACAATTTTTTAGGGTTGCGACACAGAAAATTGCAGCTGGTGCAAGCAGGCCATATGTAGTACCCAGTGGAGTGGTCGTGGTACTTTCCTTTATAATTTTTGTGTGTGAACGGTAATTCATAGTAGCAGTATTTTTTCGCCTATGAGTAGCTTGTCTTTCCCGTGGAGGTGAACTGTATCATTTGCTTCGAAGTGGTGTAAATATCTTTTACTTTTACGCCAATATCCATTATGGTGTCCATACATTTCTTTCCACATCTTTCCTCGTGTGTATAATGGGCTCCTGTCTCAGCGTGAATGTTAGTGCTGCTGAAATTACATTGTTGTCGACTTGCACGTAAATACAAAAACCGTAGGCCTCATACTTTTGATAGTAATATGTGTAGGAAAGGCTTGGGCCCGGTTCGCAGGCCTGAATCGGTCTGAGTATTGCCTCGAAATTCGCATATATGGCTATTGGCAATTTATTCGTGTGGTGGTAATTCTTGAATTTCATAACGGGACGCCTAACATCCTTCCCTGGCTGTGGTATTTCTGCACTTAGTGGAGCATTTTCCTTGCTGCATTGATTGTGTTCGTCTAGACACTGCTGTCCTGTCAGCCCGTATTCCCTTGTCTGATCGCTGTAATACTTGAAGCATCTCTTATATGTGTATTTGACCATGGCGGGTGGTGAACCGCTATCTTACCAAACATTCGAAATTCTTTATGCAGCATCAATGAGCGTTCCTATTTTTGGTGGTGAGGAGAAGGAGGTTGATGTGCTGGTTCTTTTATTATTCGGCTACTCGTATGGGATACATTTTCTGGGTCTCGCCTATACCATAAATGTTCACAAACACGGACGCATTGCTTTTCTCGAAAACTGCAATATGCCGTAATTGTGTAGTGAACTCTAGGCCTGAAAAGTCAAATTTGGTTTCGAGAGCTTTGTAGCGGTGGTCGATTTGCTGACAGTTTTTCCCGTTTACAAAACCTGCTATAACGGCCCATTTAAAGCACATGTGGTTGTTTCTGTTTGCCGGTTGATAACAGCCTCTTTGTTCTTGATAGATTCTGGCAAGCGAATGCATGCCGAGCTGCAGGTGATTGATTGACGACAGTGTGCACCCCGAAACATGCTCTTTGTATGCATGCTCCTCTTCACATATTTTTTCTAAGCTGTTTCCTATCACCTTCTAAATTTCGCTAGCCTTGAATACTGCAACACCTCTTGTTTTGAAAACTCACTTGTCTATACCTTCAACGAACAGTTCTGGTTTCGCATAGTTACACTCAAGCCACACATTAAATTTAATGGGACCCTACTCTCGTACTTCGTCGGTGAGGTGGTCAATGATATTTTTCTTCAAGTGAGCCAAAAAATGACAAATATATTTTGACGAACCACTTACATTTTCAGCCACGCGTGTCTTTAAATTACGTCGAAAGCAGTTTCAACTTCCACGAAACCATTGTCATTAACAGCCCCAGACCCAGCAACGATTTTTGGACGGGTTGGTCGCTGGTACTAAGGTGGATTAACATTTTGAAATCTTGGTTTTGCAAGATGTACACTCTTACATTGTGGCGAAGGAGACTGTACACGAGTGATTTTGGTAGGTGAAGGTCCTACAGCTTTGCAGGTTTTCGCATGTCTCTGCAAGTTATCGCGCCTACCAAATGACAGTCCACAATCCGTGCACATGTGTACCGCTCGATCTATATTCATCGCACAGCCACACTTCTCGTGCCTTCGAGCATCGCGGTTGAACACGAAGGTTTAATCACATAAGCGACATGGGACACGTTTAATGGTTAAGTAGATACCGATGTAATTGAAGATGCCGATGAGGGTACCATGAACGACAACGATGAGGATATATGCAGCTCATCTGGGGCCGCTAATTGTATAGCCAAATACGAAATCGAGACGTCGCTTGCAGGCACACCATTAAATGCACGCTTAATCTTGATCTCTGCAGAAATAAAACATAATTAAAACATCTGATAATCTAAAGGTATAAGGAATATGCATCATAAAAAAATGAATATACTTAGATATATTTATGAGCATGAATGATAATACCATACAGAAGTTTATGGAAGAGCAGGTCATAAAACGTTGCTTACCAGTCAGAATGATAAGAAGGCCAGGAGAGAGAAGACGATCCGTCACCTGTCACATCAGACAAAGAACTGAGACGATGTGCGAATCTGTCCGCCTTATATACCCATAGAGCCTGAGATGTCACTTGAGCAACAGCCAATCATGAAAGAGCAATGACACATGACTGCCATGTGACACACGCTTAAAAAATGTTTTACGCATACCTACTGTGACCAACGACAGTAAAAACCTGTTCACCTGTAGAGTGAATCGTGGGGACAACACACCCTTGTGGTGTGTTGTGATTGTAATTTAATTGTTTGTTTTCAGACACTCAGAAAAACCAAGAGATACATTCTAACACAAAGTCACCAAGAATCTTGTTTATGCTAACTCAGCAATCACCTCCGCCACGGCATCCGCCACCGCCTTCACCACTGCCTCTGCCACCGCCTCTACCACCGCCTCCACCACCACCTCCACCACCACCTCCGCCAACACCTCCATCACCACCTCCATCACCACCTCCGCCACCACCTCTGCCACCGCCTCCGCCACTGCCTCTGCCTCTGCCACCATCTCTACCACCGCCTCCACCACCACCTCCACCACCACCTCCACCACCACCTCCGCCAACACCTCCATCACCACCTCCATCACCACCTCCGCCACCACCTCTGCCACCGCCTCCGCCACTGCCTCTGCCTCCGCCACCATCTCTACCACCACCTCCACCACCACCTCCACCACCACCTCCACCACCACCTCCGCCTCCACCTCTGCCACCACCTCTGCCACCACCTTTACCACCACTTCCGCCACCACCTCCGCCTCTGCCTCTGCCACCGCCTCCACCACCACCTCCGCCACCGCCTCTGCCACCACCACCATCACCACCTCTTCCACCACCTCCGCCGCCGCCACCTCCGCCGCCACCTCCGCCTCCACCTCTGCCACCACCTCCGCCAAAACCTCCATCACCACCTCCACCACCACCTCCGCCACAAGCTCCACCTCCTCCACGACCTCTGCCACCGCCTCCGCCACTGCCTCTGCCTCCGCCACCATCTCTACCCCCACCTCCGCCACCACCTCCACCACCACCTCCGCCTCCACCTCTGCCACCACCTCTGCAAATACAAGATATTTGTATTTATATTATCGTCTTCAAAGCTGGCAGCCTGTGCATATTAGTTTCTTACCAAAGTAATTATTACAAATGTATAGTTATGGTAATTCTTCAAATATCTAATAATTAGTATTTTTATTCAGATAGGCAACTAATGAGTTGAATAATCGCGCTACTTTCCAAAAGTTTCCATGGTTTTGAAAATTACTCAAAATTAAATTTGTGTAATTTACAGAGATAAGAATATTATTTGTTGCCATTTCTCATTTTTCTATTGTTTCATTTGACGTTGATATTTCAGTCACCTACGAAACGTTACGACTCGTTTTTGAATCATCGTGTAAGTAGTAGGTACAACAAGTTGTGAAGTTCCATAGTGTTACTTTCTTTGCGGCAAATAAAAGTATTAAGTCCTAGTACTGAATTAGACGAATATAATTTATAATATAGTTTTTATATGGTACAAATAGCGCTAAATAATGTTGACCAGAGTGCGACGAACTTTAGAAGACCAGAGTGCGCCGAACTTTAGCAGCACTGCGCCAGTTGCTCCGTGACTACTTATCGTGTATTGGATAAGGTAAATAACTGCAATCTAATGTCTTAGTCTGAAATAAATATCTCTCACCTTTACAAAAGCGCTTTTGAAGTTGGTCATTACACAGCTTGTATATTACCGTGAAAGTTCAGATGAAGTTCATTGATAATTATATCTTTTTAATATTAGCGTCATTATTTAAATCTTCTGACACACGCTTACCATATTATTTGTGTGTTTCTTTGCACATATACAAAGTATTTGTATTACTTACATCAAAACCTGTCAAGCCACCAGCATTCTCGCCAGTTCTTAAATTTCTCTCTCTCAAAAATATGACGCTTCGATGTTCCGCCCGAAAACAATAGTTAGAGACGATGGAAAATTGCGAAAATTTTTTGAGCCAACATATTTTCTATAACACTTTAACTAGTTTATTCTTTCATAATTGGATGAACAAGGTTCTGACTCGGCTAAGTTTTTTACATACCTACGACGAACGTTCTGCCTTACATCATCATTGGCCCAGTGAAATGGGGTAGCAGCTTCATATGCATGACAGCCAATTAGCAAAGAAAACTGTCGGATATGTGTACAGTACGTTGAATCTCAGCAAACAGTCAAGTTTGCCCGCGATAAACCTTCATTTCTAGTTATTGCACGATTTATTTGAGACTAATGGAAGGTGTATGAAATATCGGAGCTACATGACAAGGTACTTAAGAATTCAGAGGCTAAATAGCCGAGTCCAAACCGCGGCCGCATACTTCAGCCATGTGGCTCCACCAGCCAGACACATGTCGGAACGACGTTCAGTGCCTACTTGTCAGCCAATACGGACAGCCGCAGGCAGTAGCCAGTGAGAGACAAGGTCCGCTCCCAGAACACAACGCAGCCAAGCAATGACAGGCTACGATTATATCCATCAACTGCTTCGCCATGTCAGTTCGGTGTGTATATCTACTCCGTAGCAACATGATGTGAGCCAGGGAAACAGTGCGAGAGAGACAAACTTAGTCTTGCTGTCCTTGATACAGTCCATTCGCGCTTACTTAAAACTTTTCTGAAGCCCTGCTAACTTCTACTTCCAGGGTATTCCTCCATCTCGTGCAAACAAAGCTTAACACAGTGTACAAAATTACACCAAAGGGACTATGCGCCAGGTTTGTGTGCACTCAACGTAATATTATTATCCATAAGAACTTTTCCTTACTAGGCATTACTGTTACAGCTACCTTCTCACTGTTTAACTTATATTTATAATAAATGAAATATTATAATTTTTAAACCAAATGTAAAACAAATTGTTAAATTTAATAAATAATAAGACACTTCTATGTTAACAGAAATATAAAACCGTTTTGATGTACGGCACATTTAGTAAACTACCAAACATGATACGGGTTGGGTGATTTTTCGAAATTGTGATTTAAAATATGCGAAGAAATGGAGAGCGAACAGATTATAGCGATCCGCAGGACTGTGCCAAGACATTCGTAGCCTGCCATTAAGCACTCTGTTGTTGCGACCAACAACACACTTTATGTATATAACCAAACCGAATACACTAGAGACGAAACCGGACAGTACTCTATATAATCAGCATAGGCAAGTGCGTCTATAAAACATAGTGGCAATACCTGTTACTATTATTATATATTAAATATATAATTATAAATTAATATATATATCATAATTATAATAACCATCATAGTTAGCATATATTTTTCAACTTGAAAATTTTATACGTCACGAATTAATTTTCGTTTTGTAATTTTGGCCAGGGAGAAGAGAAAGTTTCGCCTTTCATATCCACAATGTTGGCAATGTATTATTAATATCGATGGAATGTTATATTAAACAGAGGTGTGACAAGTTCGTCGGATTTCCTCGCAGAAATCTTTCAGCTGACCGGTGTTGGTCTGTTGCGAATTTGGCCAAACGTATGTATACTTAGCAAAAAATTGACTTCGTTAATCTAACAAAATACACACTTGAATAAACAAAACCTCTGTCTTGGCCCAAAAAAAAGATTAAGCTTTTGAAAGAATATTATAGCTGAATTCATTGTGTATTTATTTGTTTGACCACACATTGTAACCGATTGCCTTCGTTTGAAAATAGTTCGTCTTAAAAGTAGGTTTGTATCTGACAATTGAGATAGTAACAGGGATTGTTAGCCCATTTATTTATACTATATAGTACTAGTATAACGACCCCAACAGATTAAATTCAACAGGGAACTAAAAATTAAAGCCGCAAAATCTGATATTATTGTATAATTTCCTCATCCGTGTTAACCCTTTACATAATTGAAAACATCCATATTCTGTAAGTTATTGCTAGAGCGGAGTACTTGAGCATGTATAATACGGGTTATAATCCCCTTTGTCTCATCAGTTTTTATAATAACCGAAACTTTTAATGTGCGTAGAACCAAACAAATAATTTCCTACCCCAACTAAATTCTTGTTTGGGACAACCAAATGAGAACAGCAAAATAATTAGTTTTCAACAAGAAAAATCTTTACTGTCCCTATAGAAACAATTAATTTGGTTGCGCCAAAGAAAGTTTGGTTGATTGAACAAAACCCTTTCCTCAGTGGAAGAAGTAGGGAAAATCCTGAATGTGATGAATACCCTTTGATCCGTTCAGTCACGAAGTCACTGATCGCGAGCATGTTGCAAGTGGAAGATATGTATGACCAGTATGCTACTGTACACAACGAGCAATTTGTGCCCAATGCTTGAGACAGATGATCTGATTTGTGAAAGTTACCACACCTCTGGTTTATGAATGGCCATTGATAACGTCTACGAGTTCGCAGCGCATTGTTCACTGATCACAGGAAGTACACTCAACACAAGGGCGGTGCACTTCAAAATATTAAACAGTTAATTCGTGACCGAACAGGTTAAGTGATGCACACGATCCAAGTAGTGCCTCTCACTTCTAGCTAACTTTCCGTCCGGAGTGCAAGGTCACTTGTCTAGCAGGTAGTTGACGTAGTTCTTCAGGATCCTCTCGTTGTTCAGGATCGCGTCTATGTCCACATTGTCGTACTGGGTTGTGTACTTGTCCTCCCCCGGCGTGTCCTGGCCGCCTGGACCAGCAGGACACACGGCAGCAAGGACACTACCAGCAAGTGCTTCATCTCTAGCCGGAGCATCACAACAAAGACACAGGCACGTGCAGTGGCCGTCGTCTTTTATAAGCCCGACGATATACCGCTCTCTCTCTCTCTCTCTCATGCAGCTACGCACGATTACACTGCTTCCATGACTTATGCGAGTGTTGTGAACACCTACACGACCCTGAAACTTCTGCATGCAACCCGCTTCTAACACGTTCGTTGAGACGATATCGCGGATACGATGCAATAACTCTAATACATACCACAAAAAACTACTGTTTCTTCAGCCGAGCATTTATCTTTTACACATCAGGCATCTCTTATGCAATTAGGGCAAGGCAGGACTGGACATCATGTACTCTGCACGGCTAATGCAAGTTGTATTTGTACGAGTGGAGGGGAGAGATATCGGCGGCTCTTAACATCGTAGTCTTGAGAGCCGATGGGGGTGAAGCGAGGTGAGGATGGAGCAGTGCCGGAATGCCAGAGTAGGGGAAAATCCGAGAAAATCCGCCGACCAGCGGCATCATCCAGCACGATTCCCGCGTGCGAAAGTCCGGAGCGAACCCGGTTCCTCTTGGCGGAAGGCGAGAACTTTGACCACTACAACACCGCGGCCCCATTGTATTTGAACAACGCCGACAAACTCGGGCAGGTTATTTCTTAGCGAAAATTTAACACGAAACAACGCGCCACTTTACTGTTTGTCGAGGGAGCTGTGTACCTCCACATATTCCAGTTCGGAAATGTTTTTCGTAACATTATCATAAAGTACTTGCATTAAGAATGATCACATGTTGGAACAATCTAAGGCGCGCCTTTTTTCGAGAAATCCACGTAGACATTTCAAAACAGGGGCTGAGAAGGCCCGACAGGTAGACCACATACTATATCTGTTTTGAAACATGTCAGCACCTTCGAATAGTCACTGCAAGTAGTGTAATTAGTGCACTTGATTTTGGAAATGTATAGGTGTTTGTAATGTTTCAATATATTCGTTTGATACAGTCCTAGCTAATTTATATTCATTCTGCAGTCAAAATACCTTGCCACTTATTTATTAGTGTGTGCTGTTGGAGCTGCACAATAATCAACGTGTCATCACAATTTGTTAATGCAGCTCAACTGTGCTCACACATAGCACAATGAGCTCTATTTGTTTTCCACTCGCGTATCGTTCAGTCACACATTCTGAGAATTATAGTCTCAAGTGTTCGCATCATGTGCAGCTAGTAAACCAAATTTCTGATAATTCGGTACATGTGGGATTCAAACCTAAAATATTTACATGGGCAACATTTTGACAAAATGGGCCTTGATATGGGTAATCATACCACTAATTGTATGGCAAAAACGTTACATACGGTTGTACCAATGAGGGCATTGGATTATGAATGCAATGCTCTCCTTGTGGAATGTCAAAACAATGTTTTGTATAAATTACTGGAATGGTTCCTCTAATATGACATAGTACCGAGAAATTTAAAACAACCTCCATTTTGACGGAAAACACCCGAAATGGCCAAGAAATTTAAAATCCCGGTCTTCTTACTAAACAAAATAACTGTACCGAATTTTTTGAAATTTAGTGCACTGGGCTAAAAACGTTTCGGATGGACATACACTCTCACACCTACACACACAAAAGCACAGGCAGGCAAGCAATCCCATAAGCCTATATTGTCTTCGAAAAGTAGAATATTTAGAACTTAATAAGCTGATACTGACCTGCAAATATGTTGATTGAACTGGTGATGTGGAAATAAAACCGCTAGACTCGGTAAAACACGCTTGCCGTAATAATCTACTAATCTAAGCGACTACAGTGGCATAAGCTAGTGACAGTTAATTGAATACTTTTGAACTAAACCTCTGTAAAACATCATCACCCATTCGTGATGCGTTTTACACGACACACTGAATGACATGCACACAGTAAAGTTGGCAATGACAGAGGGAGAATAGTTCCTCTCAACGTTGAATTTATAACGTAAACATTAATGGATACTGAAATTACTAAAAAAAAAAAAAAAACATTTACTATCCTAATAATGGCATAGTTTCACTTGAGCGACACATGAATAATATGGTCAGACACATGACAATATTAATTGTAGTACGTATGGTTAAAGAATTATCAATATGCATAGAAATAGGTCTCAAGCTGGGGATTCAAAAAATTTCAGTTTACCGTGAACAGGCTATAGCAGTATTCATAGCTGACCTTTCAACTGAAATGTAAATCCAAGTGCTTTTTCAGTGCAGTTAGTTGGTTCATCCGTCAAGAGCAGAAACATTACTGAAACCACAAAGAATCTGTTATGGATTTAAGCAAACAATATTACCAACTCTGAGAAATTTGCTGCACTTAAACATAACGCAAAACTCCGATAAAGCTCATTCAAAATTAAAAATAGTTCCCCCGTACACTTATTACAATTTTCATAGCTAAATAAAAAGGCAAGTTTAACGTTTATATTTTAAATCCAAATTCGATTGCAATAATAATTCTTCCATGCTTTCAGTAGGAATTAGGAAATTTCCCTAGTTCGGTAAACTCCAGGCAAGACCTTACACAAGAATCTGTAGACTGTCGAGGCAGTACCTACTGCGCATGAGTGTTTGTTCACAGCGTATCTCAGGCAGCATTGCACGTAATCCTTACTTCATTGTGTGTTCTTGCAGGTTTGTTAGCCCAGAGACGTTCAACGCGGGCCTGGTTAACTGTACTGCAAAAAAAACCGTCATCTAACATTGGTACTGTAGTTGATGTGCTAGAAAGATGATACTCTGCGACGAGCTACAAGCGAGCAACACTGCGCAAGATATTCCCTCGCAGGATATAGTCTCCACGTCAGTTCTTAATCTGTTTACGAGAGATGTTTTCACAGCGTTTACCATACGGAAAGTTTTTTCGACATCACCGTCATGCTCTGGCAACGTCATCGTCGTCACCTTGGCCAAGTCTCAGTTTCCTTGAAGTGTAGTGAGAGTCAACGTCAGTAGTAGGAGTGTGTAGGTCTGATAACAGAAAATGCAAGAGTGGCACAAGTGCCATTTCCAGACAATTATCGTCACAGTAAGTAATAACAAAGGGATGCTGTGGTCATGCGTTTATTTACATTGTGAGGAAGATAGTTTTAAAGCATTTTAAGAATTGCTATATTTGACTGATTCGCACAGTGAACTATTGTTTCGGACATACACCACTGGCAGAGTTTTTGTGTAAGTCACACAAAACCCGGAGCACAGAATAAATACTAATACAGAAGTGAAACAGCCCCTGGCACACGCGCCAGAAAATTGTGTTGCTAGCTAGAATTATGCCGGAAAGTTGTTCGCTAATCAACACCTGGTAATCTACTCGCCAGCCAAGAGTCCAGCCAATAGGGAACTTTCTGCAGTAACCAATGGCCAATGAGACACTAGGACTATTCTCAGAGGCTAGCGCAGGCAACCACATCCCAGGAACCACCACTCCTCTGTATACTAGTCTACTCTGGGCTCAGAGTTTGTCATGAAGAAAACAGGACTGAGAAAAATTACGTTAATAAAAATTTTAACGGTCTGTGGTTGTTTCTTGTCAACATATATGTGAATACGACTTATAAGAAGGAATTTTGTCAGTTATCGCAAAGCATAGCAGTGAGAAATGTAACAAATTGATAACAAGTACGGTATACACTGATCCAGGCCAAATAAATTAACTACATAACTGTCGGAAATAGTACGCTATCTTCTATAAAAAAAGTTGATAACTGTCCAAGTTTCTCCTGCGTGTTTTTCTTTGTCTGCCCACATCACATAAAGTTTGCGTGTGTAATTAGTATTGTTTTGTGTTTACGTATTTTTTGTTACCTTGAGCGAGAGTTACTTTGAAAGACTTGAATTTTTTCAATGCCAATTGGCAAAATAATGGCGAATGGTAGCTGTGTGTTTTCAATTTTAAATGCTGTCAACTCAGATGATGTCTAGGCCTACCGTTCGTTTATAAAGAGACACCAAAGAAATATTGTTAAGTTAAAAAAAATTCACTCATCTTACCGAAAATTTACGTAAAAATTCTCTAGATTTTTTTGTAAAATTACGGACTTGATGCTTTTTCAATAACGGATTTTCTGTATATATTCTCGAAACCTTTCTGTTAGTTTTTCTGTAATTCCTGTCCAGTGGAAAAAAAAAAAAAAAAAAGTTTAGTTATTGTTATGCGCGTATTTTATTGTATATAAAAAGGAATTTAGAAAAATTATAAAGTCTTTACTGGAGCGAGAATTAAGCACTGAAGGAAATATTAGTGTACAAGGACTACATAACTCACGACCTGTTCGGGATTGTGCATGGAGTATGTAACTGAATAACTAGGGACTGGAAAATTTCGAGAATTCATTTTAGGACAACTTAATGTTAAATAAATGTACATTTATGTAATATTTGCAATCGGATCGCAGTTTACTAGACACGCCCTGGTGAACTCTGAGCCAATAGCAGACCTGTAAGGAAAGACACACAATCCCGTGCCACCTGGTCTGAGGTAAAACTGTCTACACACTGGGGCAGCAGCCAATGAACATTAAGCTGAGGATCGGAAACACCTGGGGCTACGGAGTCTAGCCTATGGGCCATTTGAAGCACGAAATTTTCGTGTCCCTATGAATAACATATTTCTTCATTACAATGTTACATTACACTTCTCGATGTTAGAATTAAGAGTTACAAGCTCCAAGTGACATGGACATCCGCCTAACTGCCTCAACAAAACCGAAGCTGTGAGAAACACGGACACTTTTTGTGTACGGAGCTCAGCTCTACTTTTTCTACCCGTCATTACGAATTGCGTTTTCACATATTAACTATACATTTCAATAAAATATTCTATGTATATAAGGAAAATTTGAAAAAATGTTAACATTTCTATTGCTTCAAAGTTACTCCAGCAGGCAAAAATAGAACCCGGCTTACAGTACGCCTTGTGTAGTCTGCGTATTCATTTTGCACCACAGCAGTGACATCTGAATCTTTCATACACTCCCTGCAGTCCTTTTATTTTTTGTCTGCAGCCGTGGTGATGGACATGTTATTTCTTTCAGCTGTATTGTACGTCATACTTTCAGGATATACATCCTGGCCCAGAATTTCCAAAGCGTGTCGAAAACCTTGGCATAGGTAGACATTTATTGAGGAGGGGAGGAAAGAAGGCGGGGATTATCATTTATAAATTAGCGCCTATAAAATTCTTTCCAGCTGAAAAACAACAGTACATGAGTGGACAACTGTATTATTAATTTTACTATTTATTTCTGCTGTTTTACTATACAACTTTATATACCCTAATTTCTCTTTTACTTATGATTAAAATATGTTTCTTAATGCGTCCTTCAAATTTGGACCCACCCATGTATATGCCCCTGTCAAAAACAGCTGCACTCTAATAACACATAACAATCTAATGACACGTATAACACTAAAAAATGTGTGCCTAAAGCTTAACCTACAACCGAATGATTTCGTGGATTTCATGAAACTCTATGGTTGCAATCCACACTCCAGTCGAGAGCGATGTCTTTGTCTGGAAGCAGTATATTCTGCTGTAGGTTCACAGGATGATGGCTTGTAAGTATACAGTTCTTTTATTTCTATGTATGTGTTCCTGTACAATGTTTAATGTTATGTGCAGTGCGACGTACAAGAGAGATATCTGCAGAGGTGCGTGTCGTGTCGTCAGTAACCCCTGTCTACGGCGACGACGGCGAGGGCGGCAGGGTCATGGTCTCAGGGGCGGGATGGTCCACCAGGTCCTTGTGGCGTGTCCTGTAGAGGCCGCCCGGGTCGTACTTCTCCTCCAGCTGCTTCCAGCGCGTGCTCTCGTGCTCCAGAAAGTGGTCCAGCACTTTGCGGGCACCCTCGCGCTGCTTCTCGCTGCACTTGGAGCAGTCCGTGGCCAAAGCGTCCGGCAGCACGCCTACCAACACACACACAACTACTGTCACTACACACACCCTGCAGCTGTTGGCGACACTGCCGCGGAATACTTAAGGTTGTCTGACACAAAACTTTTTAGTTATTTTGTAATTGCTCCAAACATTGTTCAACTTGTACGCATTGTATGTGATGACATTTTCCTCGAGTAAAAAAATTATATAATTAAAACTTTTTTAATAATTTGATGTATAGCACCAAATTTTCTGTTTCTTTTTTCTACAGCTATAATAACAAATATGATCTAATACAATTGGAAGAAAATTCCAATGTTATCTAATGCTGTGGGCTACTGCTTGACATATCTGTTATCACTAGAGCTCCGAGTATTTCTCGAATTGAGTTGACAGCAAGCTAGGCTGGACAGCCCTCTATACAGTCGAGACATCGATTGCTTATAGGTTGCTGTGATCAAGAGAGGCCTCTGTACAATACTGGTAAACGCTCACTGACACTACGGCTTCCTAATTATTAGTGGTTCACAGTTAAATGGGGCGCGTATAAAGAACTGTCGTCCAATCACAATAGTAGGAGAAAAGAACACATGTGTAAGTCTACCTCGCCTTCGAATGAATTCGCGAAATACTCGTGGCTCTAGTAATCACTAAATAACTGTCCATGCAAATATAAAATAAATGTTTAAACTGTACAAAAACGATTTATATTTAATATTCTTTTAATATATATAATTTTATGATATTGGTCAGCCTCTGTACGAGAGATTCCACAGAGAAAATCCCATTAAAATCTCAGTCCTACCCTCGCTCTAATACTTCGCATATCCCTCTTATCACAACATTCCATTAGTCCTGAAGCTGAGGGTACTACCTCAGTATGTCGGTAGTGCTTCACTGATGGAATACACAAACTGATCAGCGCAGAGCCCGGAATAATCTCCCCGCCAAATACCGTGCGATACTCGCAGTGCTCGAATGATTCACAGCTCTCATGTACCCCTCTTCACTAAATCCAAGAAAGCCTGTCGTCCGAGAAATGTTGCACTGCACAGCTTCCTTCGTGGTCCAGAACCACCCTGACACTACTACTCCTCCGAGTGGTTACTCTTTCCTAAAGGAAACTCCTTGCAGTTCGCCCAAGTCCCAATTCCTCTCCGAAAAAGTCTTAAGTCCAACATTACACGCGTACTTTGAGCAAGTGGCAGATAAAAATGCATGTGATAGACTTTTTATAGTGCCATATGACTGTATTTTTGTTTTATTTCCGTGATATGGGATAAGGCACCAAGAAGGAGCATTTCATTTTCTGCGTTTTTCGACAACACATCTAGAGGAATGATCGAGCCTTAGGGACGCCACAGCTAGCTTCGCAGTGAAGATCTCCGAGGCCCAATACTGCCATGTGGCCGCCAGCCCCACCAGCGCCATGTGGCGGCGAGGACGACAAAGCAGGTTGCCGGCTTACCCTAGCATTCAAGTCTCCGATGCTACAGGCGCGTCACTGTAAAGTCAATACTTTGGAATCAACCTTTGAACAATGCTCCTTCGGTTAACTCCACATATTTCAACGGACACATTTACTGACATGCTGCCAGTTAGTTTGGCAACAAGAAAGGAAAAATAGTTCTATAATTTACCGTTGTATTAACAGTGACATGTTTGATACTGAATTTATTTCATTTAGTTTCTGTTAGCTTAAGGCATGTGAGAATAAAAATTGGCATATGAGTGACATTTTAATTTAAAATATTTTTCGTACTTTCACTTGATCAGCACACGAATAAAATGTACGGGTACATAATTATGTTAACGTCATATGCCGTGGGATGATACTAAACGGGCAGAAAAACAGGTATACTAAGCAGGTCTTTAAACAATGCTCACTTTACCACGAACAGCCTACACAAAGCTAAATGTTTGTGTGCCATGTTTTTGATCACAGACGAGAAGATAAGGTATAGTGATCTTCATATTCTGCGGATCTCCCCAACAATGACTCAATAATTATAGACAGTTCCATAAAAAAAAACAGTCTTTGTGCAGTTTGAGGAAAAGAACATAGAAGAGGCAGTGTAAGGGAATCCGACCTAGAGCAGACCATATGCCATATTGTGATTTCATCTGACCACTGTGTCAGATCTGGGTGACTTTGACTTTGACATAACATAAATTACATTGACCCTGTGACCGTGTGCTTGAATAACCTTGAACCCAAGTTCGCAAAAGAATTCCAAAAAAATTATTTTAAAAATGTACTTAAAGTTCTATTAAAATTTGTATTAAATATGTATTTGAATTTATAAAAAATTATTATAATAATTTAGAAATATATTTTTAAAATTTATTCAAAATATTTGCATATTTGGAAGTTCCCACAGCACCACATCCAGCAGACAACTGTCCCTCCAATTATTATTAATTGTTTAATTGGAAGGAATGCGACATGAAGAAGGCAGAAGATGCTGAGATCACTGGCTACATATTTCCCGAAGACCCTAATGAGCTTGCTGATAGACTGAGATATTTGATTTCTTTGCAACAAGGTGCATTTTTCTCGCACAAGAACGAGATATCTTCAATTATTGTTGAACTGAAGGTCAGGAATTTAATTGCATGATATGATGAACTTTATTCTGATATTTTAATGTGCAAACATATTCATAAGAGTTTTAAAATAAAACAATTTAGTTTTAATGTATTTGTTAACTGTGTAAGTTATCCCTCGTAACTTTAAAGGGGTGCTACAGGTACTCAACTATTGAGGTAAAGATGCATGCATAGATTAGTAATGACGACTTTAAGTATAAAATGAATGGATAATGGACTGCATATAAAACTTTAGTTCACTCAACATGTAAAAATTGGGAAACAGTGAGTGAATGAATGTTATTACTATACGTATGGGTGGGAACAGACGATAAACCAAAGGATTGATCGAAGGATTGGCAAGGATTACTGAGGAGTAATGCGGATGATTGGTGATGATTACTGAGTATTGTTAAGGATTGATGCGGATTGCAGAAGAGCATTGCTGAGGAATACTGACGATTTTGGAGATTTGCAGAGAATTGGCGAGAATCTCTGAGGATTGATGAGTATTGCTGAGGATTACTGAGGATTGCAGATG
Organism: Dryococelus australis; assembly: GCA_029891345.1. Classification (NCBI taxonomy): domain Eukaryota; kingdom Metazoa; phylum Arthropoda; class Insecta; order Phasmatodea; family Phasmatidae; genus Dryococelus; species Dryococelus australis. The sequence continues at coordinate 6,842,834 of CM057002.1, read as the reverse complement.
AGGACAGCGGACGATTGATGTGGATTGTGGAGGATCTCTGTGAATTGCGGAGGATTGCTGTGGATTGCTGTGAATTGTGGAGGAGGAATGCAAATGATTGCTGTGGACTGCAGAGGATTGCAGAGGATTGCTGTGGATTATGGAGCGATTGTGGAGCATACAGTGCTGATTGCAGAGCAGGTAGAGCAATTGCTGAGGATTGGTTAGGATTGGTGTGGATTATGGACAACTGCAGAGGATTGTTGAGCAGGATTTCTGAGTATTGCGAAGAAAGATTGTGATGGATTGCTGAGTATTGTGGAGAATTGGTAAGGATTGGTGAGGATTGTGGAGAAGGATTGTAGAGGATTGCAGAGGATTGGCGAGGATTGCGAAATATTGGTATTGATTGAAGTATTGATATCTAAGAGCACGAAAGATAAGACTGTTTTAACCCTAGCTGTCCTCATACATTCCAAGTCTCAAGGATTTTACCCAAACAATTTGCGAATAGCATAGACCAGTCCAACTGGAGCCAATGATTGAACCACCTGAGATGAAATGAAGGATGTTGGTCGTAAGAATGTTACTACACAAATATTTCATCTTTATAATATAAACTCCAATAGCTCACTGGTCCGAACTGGTACTCTGAATTTTAGTCAGGATTTTAAATTTGGTTTGTAAATATATGTGTAGTTGAATTTCGAGAAATATTGATAATACCCTGCAGAATTTGATAGAAGAGATGAACATAAAGAAAAAACTTACTTGACTGAATGCTGAAAATGTCAAGGAAGAGAGTGTGATCTGTCACCCCTCGCATCAGATGAAGAACTGTGATGTGTTGCACCTTTGGCTATACATATTAATTATCTACATAGGACGAGATATCATGCGACCAACAACCAATCATGAGTGAACCATGTGATGGATTGCCTTGGTGAGGTGGGGGTGTAGGTTGGTCAAGCGAATATGAGTAATTAACAAATAAAAATTAGAAATGGTGGGGTGTCAGTCATCCGCTGGTCTTTATGTCGAGTGCTTCGTTGCTGATCGCTTCACATGTCATCGAGCCCTAGACCTCCTGCATGTAAGTCTTTAACTGTTGTCAACAGAATCTTTCGACATTTTAATTTTTAAAAGATTTTTTAAAAGGATTTGTTTACTATTTTCTTTGGGAATTTTATGTTTTTTTGGGGTGTCAAGATCATTGGTGTCATTGCAATTTTTTCTTAGACTTTCTACAATTATTTTATGATTTGTTGCGATTTTTCTCGGTTTTTTTTATAGTTGAGAGTAGGGTTGGTGAGAGGTAGGGGCTGTTGTTACGGTGTGAGATCGAGCAGTGGGAGGTTGGGGTGATGTTACTATCCTCGATTTTTAGAATTTTTTCGATTAATTGCGATTTAACTCGATTTTTTAATGGGGCATACAGAAGTGAGGGGAGGAGGGAAGTTGTTAGGGTTGTTGGGGTCGAGTGGTGGGAGGGTGGGGTAACATTATATGTTCTTCGATTTTTAGAATTTTTTTTCTATTTTTTTGCAATTTTTCTCGATTTCTTGATGGGGTGGGGGAAAGTGAGGAGCTGGGGGGTCTTTGGAGGGGTTAGCCGTCTGTTGCATGTGATGTGTGGGAACCTTCAGAAATAATTAGTTTAAATTCATTGTTAACAATCATTTTTTATAAATTTTTAAATACATATTTAATGCATTTTGAATTTTAAAATAAAGGTTTGTGCGTTTTTGGATTTCAAGGTCATTCATATACACAGACATGTGATCAAGGTTATGCATATGAGGTTAAAGTCAGGATCACCTAGATCCGACATTACAGTCAGATGACATCACAACTTGGTGGCCAGTTGGCTACGGCTCCGAATACGCATCCCCTCTGTGCTCAAACAATCAGAGTTTGAGATTTTTGCAATTTTTTATTTATTTGTTATAATTTGAAGTTTAAAACATTAAACATTTTTTTAGAGCTTGTTGCAATTTTTTTTGGTTTATTTTTTATGTTTAAGGTCAAGGACACCAGGGCCAAAGTCACGGGTTAAGTTGAGCAACATCCACAATGGCGGTCGTGTGACCTCACAAATTAAAAAAACGTCGGTCGCTGAGCGCGACCTTCACCTGTGACGTCATTACTCCACCGTCCTCCCCAGGACACTGTGTGCCCGGACCTGCCAAACCATACTACTAATATTTTGTTGTAGGTGTTCAGAGGAAATACTGACCAATGTATAATACTGGATTTTGCACTTTGAAGATAGTATTTAAAACTGTTATTTTTTGTAACAATTTTCCTTGATCATGCGGTGTGATTTTTCGCAAGTGTTTATTTATGGCAAATGTAGAAAAGTTGGTGACCCTGGGCCAAACCAATCGCCCAGTGGTGCCACTCACTTTTCGTAACTCTTGACAGAGGTTGTCAGGACTGATAGGGAGCAGACCTGCAGGCAGGAAAGAGCTGGTCCTCCTACATGCGTGGCTAAGAAGATGCCAGGGTATTGGTAGGTTTGCTCACAGTTCCCGGCAGTCAGGGACAGTCGCACAGGACATGCACCAATCACAGGCCAGCTGCACGCCCACACATACAGCCACGGTCTCCATGATTAGTGTGGGAATTAAATTAGCCCCTTCGATCACACACTAGTTTCTGAGTTCCAAGTGTCGTAAGCAAGTAATATTTAGGTTGCGCTGTTCCAGTATTCAGCACTTGTCTTGCAACCTGTCAACAACGCGCTGCCTGCTCGATGATATTGGGATTAACCATTCACGTGAAAGAGGTGTAGGATATTCTACAAACCATGTTAGCCAGAACGTCCAGTCTGCTGTGTACTGTACCGGCCATAAATACAATTCGAGTGCAACGAGGACACGATCGTAGACACGTTGACTGAGCAAATTACTTACTAAGACATCATTTTCAGTCCATAAGTTTCTGGAATTCGACATAGCGAAACTAAGAGAGGACAATTCTAGAAACTGGCCTTTGCCAATTTTGCTAGCAAACATTTTGTCAAACTGATGCATTTCCATTGCATAATGTCTTGCGAAGCAATGCATTGTGAAAATTCCCGGCGGAAGAAACACTTCGACAGAAATACAGCACGATTATAAAATATTTGCTCAGAACGTAATTAAAAACTATTATGTACGATTTAACTTTGTTCGTTTTTATGTACTGGCTTCCGGAAAACTGTAAAATGTAATTAACGCTCTCAACACGATGGTCGTGTACCATACAAGCAAATATTTTATTAATATCGCCTAAGTTACATTCTTTAGTTTAGTAAATAGCCAGCACAAAATTAAATATTTTTCCTTCTAAAGATATCGTTGGTCCATACAAAACCACTCATCCATAAATTATGTTACTGACTGAGCATGAAGAACTTACAAACACTATCCATAACCTTCAACACAACGGACAAACATACGCTCGTCGCTAGAGCTTGTGAGTTCTGATTGTGCGAGAAAAATGAATACGTTACGTGAGTAAAGTGCAACAGACAATTAAATATTCACCTCTTCACAGACACACATACGTGTCAAGCATCAAGCCTGAAACACTTATTTCTCCCACTTACTCTTAAAGAGTCTTCACTGAGTATGATATTTACAACTGTGATCAGATCTTAGCTGGGCGGCCTGTCTGAACCCACCTTCAAACATGAATCCAGGACACGAGACTTGTTTGCTGAAGTAGACCGAGGAGTGGAAGCAGTAACCCCTTCCACCAGCCAGGAAACCTAACATTTACACAGCCTGCCCGATATTACGAGAAAACTATCAACGGTGTCTTTTTGTCATCGGAACATCGGACCAATAGGATGTATGGAGATGGGTCTGTCCGGCCGTCGTCAATCGCTGCCTGAATCTGCCTACGACATGGACAATGTGGGAACTCTCTAATTAGGTTTTAATAGGTAAGTGAGGTATTAACATCTTTAAATACAATGATGTAATATCTTGCTATTTATTTTATAACTCCCTCCGCGTAGATCCAGTAATGTTTTGAGTTAAATAGTTATTGTTCACGCAATGCTAAATCTTCAATGAAAACCCTATTATTATATAGTTTTGCTCTACCTAACTCTAAGTTATAATTAGTTACGCCCCTAAAGATCATTTTAGGCATGCTTAACTAAAGATTAATTTATAATAATGTGCAAACGATTCTTTGCTGTTTTAACCATTATAGCCGTGCAAGCCTTACACCCATTACAGGCCGGTGACTCGTCCAGACAACTCGTGAATGTGTGTACAACAACAGCAGCAGCAGCGACAACACAACAACAACAACAACAACAATAACACTTCACAAAACGACAACAACCGTCGGCCCCTCTGTCTCCGGAGAGGATGGCGGGGTGAGGGTTCAAGGCTGGAGGCAGAGGAATTTTAACTTTCGACATTTTTAAATTATAACGTAACCTTTTCTTTTAGATTGTAACAAAAATGTAATTTTAAGCCTCTGTAATTTTAGAATTTAACCTGGTTTTAATTTTTATAACGCGACAAATTTTTTGTTTAGACTATTTTCCAAATTTATTTTAAATTTAAGTAATTAAGACCATTTATGGCATTCAGCTGGGTACTGGTGCCATTTTAATATGTCCTGTTCTGTGATTCGTCGGATAAAAAGTGAACAAGTGTCAAGATATAATTAATTTAACCAATCAAGACAGATAAACGACGCAAACTTGTATATCTATGTCGTGTCTCGTTAATTTCCGCTAAATATCACAGCACCTAGTAAAGTGAAATATATTAAGAGTACTGGAGAAAGTTGCTTGATATTCGGGTGGGACTAAGATAATTAGCTGAACTAAATTACTCATTGAATTAGAGTGTCAGCTATCATAGATAACGTACAGATGTGTCCTTGTTCGTCTAATGCCCAGAGAAATATGCCTAAAGGATGTTCAAGGATTAATATTATATTCAACATTTATAGCATACGATATCCTTTTCCCCGTGATATGGCATAATTGTCTGAAAAATGCACGACAATGAATTAAAATACTTTCTCAAAAAATAATGGAACGAATTAAATGAATTTTAAATGGGTTTTCATTCGTGCAAATATTTAAATAGTAGACAAGTAATACCCCAGTGTACAGCTCAAAATAGCAAATCACCTAAGTTCAATGTAATGATAACTTTGCTCTGATTGGCCTGTTCGAGTTGGAAATGTCTTCTCACACAGGCACACGGCCAATACCCGAAGAAAGTTTGTAGCAGCAACTTGAAGTCTAGCATGTTTAATATTTTCGCGAGAAACAGGTGAACTTCAGTTTAAGCTAAAATTGTCATATTTACGCTTTAAACTACAAACGTTATTTTTCAAATACTTGGTATTTTTATCACGTTATCATCGATAATTTCTCAGGAAATCATCAAATATTCTCAAAACCTGAGAAACAAAATTTTAGCCCTTAAACAGCCTTGAGAGCGTTGAATAGTGAGAAATTAATTAATTTACATCTATACCAAAGATTCTGTTCCGCTCGCAAACATATATACGTGTAAGATCATTTCCAGCAAACACACACGTCAAAACCACGCTGTAAATAGTTACGACGCGAACAAACAGAACAAAAAAAAAAAAAAAAAAAAAAAAAAAAAAATTATTTGGAAAAATTACAGTGAAAGTCACAGAAACTAATTTCGTATATTTCAGTTAGTGAAACAAATAGTAGCAATCCAGTCAATAAGTGGAACTGCAATTGCGGGTTTAAAAACCAGCCTCGCTGACTGTAAAAGGTTTTCCTTGTTCCTAATTCTTTATGTATAAAAATAGCCTGTTAAAATTATGTGCTCTGCCTTACTTTAAGTGTTCTTAAACATTCCTGTGACCACTTTAACTTTTTCAGTGCCCAATTATTTAACTAGAGTGTTGCAATTGTTTGAATGCAATGAAGTAATCTGTACTGGCGTAGTTTCTCTCTCCTCGCAGCCAGTGAACTGCGTTGTCCAGTATTTGAAACGCGTGGATGTTAAGCCATTCCAGATTCGTGAGTATAATCCATCCACGGTTACTTCACATTTTTCTGAAGACCTGCTAAACTAATACATCCAGGATATTCCTCCGCCTCGTGCAAACAAAAGCTTACTTAAATCTGGAAAATTACACCAGAGGGACAACGCACCGAATACGTGCGCGCTCAATTGTAATATTTTGCGTGAGGATGATTTCTCACTAGGCGCTACCAACACGCGCGTTCTCTCACTAGGCGCTACCAGCACGCGCGTTTTCTCACTAGGCGCTACCAACACGCGCGTTTTCTCACTAGGCGCTACCAACACGCGCGTTCTCTCACTAGGCGCTACCAACACGCGCGTTTTCTCACTAGGCGCTACCAACACGCGCGTTCTCTCACTAGGCGCTACCAACACGCGCGTTTTCTCACTAGGCGCTACCAACACGCGCGTTTTCTCACTAGGCGCTACCAACACGCGCGTTTTCTCACTGTTTTTGTTCATATTTATTATTAATGAGTTATTATTAGAGACCTGAAAAATTTACGTTATTGTTTGGGGGCACGTTAAAATTAAAACATACGTACTTTTGCAATACTTTTACCGTTGGACAATCATGTATTTGACACGCCCCGGGTAACTCTGCGCCAATAAAGGGACACTTCACAATCGTGTGCCCCAATCATGTGCAGTTCAGTTAGAAAGAGAGTGACTTCACATCTAGGCAACAGCCACTGGAGAAACGATGCTGGATCGAGTATATACAGTACTGTGAAGTTTAGGCTGATGACAAGTAATAACGCGAATTTTGCAGGTCCTTAATTATTATGACTTGCAAATAAAATACAAATAGAACTTCAATTTAATGAAAAATTAAAAACTTCTATGTTAACAGATGTATCAAATGCTTGTGATACATGGCTTATTTAGGAAATAACTAGACACGTCATATATGTGGTGATTTTTCAAAGGTTTGATTCAAAAAGTGTGCTAAGGAGTAGCGTTCGGCCAGAAATGACCTCGGTCGGCTTCCGATTTATTTTATACTAGATGACCCGTGCGACTTCGTTCGCATGACATTTAGGACTGCAGCCCCACTATTGGGTTCTCTAGCCACTGAGCTACTGCGACCCCACTTTGAATAACTCTAGCCACTGGGCCACTATAGGTGTTTGGAAGGAAAGGAGGACAGCCCATAGACAAAAAAAAAAAAAGGAGAAATGACGGAATTTTTTTTACAGTGCTTTTTTTATGCAGTAATCCTTAGAAAAAATTATCCAGTACCTATTTACATCTCCGAAAGAAATGATATATTTTTTCGTGATAAAAAGTAGCCGATGTCACACTCCGACCCTCCAACTATATCTGTACAAAAAATCATGCCGATACGTTGCTCCCTTTTGATGCGAAAGGACAAACAAACATACGTTCGCATTTATATAGTAGTAAGGATTAACCTGAACTGCTTAATATACGCGAAATCAAACAAATCTTTAGATGCTACAACTAAATCTTTGTTTGGTCAAACAAATAAGAAGAACAAAATATGTTTTTTGGCCTATAAAAACAATACGTTTGGTTGGGCCAAGCAAAGTTTGTGTTTATTAAACTAAACCTTTTTCTCAGTGAACTTATCAACTCATAAAAGAATAAATAAGTTAGAGTATTATGGAAGATATGTTGGCTCAAAATTCGTTCGTTATCTCCCCGGAGTCTTATATACTCTAGGGCTGGAATTCGTAACCAAAGGCTTGCTTGGCAAATAAGCCGTACTTCATGAAGTAATGCTTCTTTGTTACGCATTACTTATTTGAGCAATGAATGCATAAACAGCTTCTTGAAGAAATAATTCTTATAGAAGTGGTACTGGTTTGAGGCAAGCTTTACTTCATGAAGTAGCCAAATAAGTATCTATATAATATAAGTCTTAACATAGCATGGATAAAAACACCGTTTTTAGAGCAGTAATTCAGACGAAATAAATTTTTACGTTAGTTTGTTATTTTCTAATTTTTAGCTGGTATTTAGAATAACTTTAATTTGTTTTATCGCACATTTGAGATTAAAATAATTACGTAGTAAATAAAAAGTATTTGTTTCAAGCGTAACGTAATAATTTTTCTAGACGTTTGTTAGCCGTGGCAAAAGAAAAAAAAACATACTTGAAGTGCACACTCCACGAATAGATAATTGATATTGTATATGTTGTTTTAATGACATATCGATTAATTTGAATTCTACGATATCTTGTCATAAAATTCGGGGCATTTCCGTCCAGCGTTGATAATCGCAGTTTCGCGAATGATTTTATCGATAGTAAAAGTGCTTGCTCGCATCTCACGTTGCCGTGCAGCCAACAGAACCTCTGCTTCAGAACTCGTAATGGAAACACGTTCGAACATAACCGAACTAGTTTTGGCACGATTTTGTTCATAGTTTTCGTAATAGAAATTATTCAGTGACCCCATTTGTGCACTTAAATTTATGTTGTGATTTATTAACCACCCTTTTGTCAAAGTCAAAGCGAAAATGTTACCAAAATATTCGTTAGGTATAAAATAGGCTCGCTTTAGTGTAATGGATGTTTCATCATAATACTTATTAATTATGTCAGTTTTTGTGAAGAGTTCTAATTTGCAAGTGTTTTGTTTTAAAAACGAAAAGCTGTTTTCTTGGCGAATCTGAATGTGCTACGTTTCTATCTAAAAATGTTATCTTGTTTTTTTGCTATACACCTAAACCTGCGATTATGTTACAAATAGTAATATATTAAAAATGTTTTGATGCTCATACTTATGCGTCGTAAGGTACTTCATATACAAATTGTTAAAAACCATCCTAGTAACCAAAATCCATTGTACACAGACCAAAGGTTAAGAAAAGAGGTTATGTTTTCACATCAAATTGCAGAATTTTAATTTTCCCATTTATCCTATTATATCATCTATATTGTATTCCTATTTCTGCCATATATGTTAACGAAATAACGTTTGGAATTAAAATAAGTCGTGAATGACGTAAGCGTATGTAATCTAAATATCCAGTGGTTAACTTCATAACGAAGCAGACTTGATGAAGTACCTACTAGTTTTATGCGAGAATAAGCAATGATTGTTTGAATATGAATACTTGAGAAATAAATGAAACTTATTTGGTGACTATGAATACGAATATTGAATACATGATAAACAGTACCTACTTCATAAAGCATCGCGTCAAGCTATCAAAATAAGCAATAGTTGTATCTGGCAGTATGAATTGAACATCCTACTTCAGCACGGTAGTAAGTAATGCTTGTTTTAAGTATAGCTCATATGGTCACTATGAGTTCCGGCCAGGTGTGTGTAGAGACGATGTGGCTGACTTCGCTACCTTGCGCCACACGAGCAAGGCAACATGTGAACGTCAACCTTGGCCCACCTTGCCAACATGGCGGCCTGAGTTGCCGTCATACGTCGACGCCCTGTGTTTTCCTCACTGCAGTTCTCAGAGTCTCTCTGTGCCTTGAGGCCACGCACACCTCTGCACGTGTTTCCTTCACAGGCAACTGACTACTGCTCAGGCATCTCCTCCATGTAGCTTGCTATATGCTATTCACGGTAAAGTGAGTTGAGAGATTTGGGCGACTCTTAAGGGGGCCGTCTACCTGACGCGACATGGCACAGGCGCGAGCGAACGTTAAGGGCTACACTGGCACGCGCATCAAGTGCCGCATCGCCACTATGCGCGAAGCATTATACTAGCGCGCAAGCTTTACCGTTTTTTCTATGGGACTTTAAGAGGTGACCATATTATTTTACTGATGGAAAGCCTAATGCAAAGTTCAATGCAGGAATGTATATATCTGTGTTTCACGTATATCCGGTCAGCACATTTTGACATACGCAGTCTGAAAAGGCTGTTTTTAGCTTTGTTGGAGGGCTTAGAAATAGTGGTTATAACATGCGTAGTGTCATGAAAGCGACATTCCGTCATCGCCCGAAGTTTGTTTTCTTTTCGCAAATTAGCACGTTGAATAGTTTCTTAAAAAAAAAAAAAAAAACGGATTTCCCAACACACTGCAACACATTTCTTGCGTCTAGTAGGCAGCCCTCTTAACAACGAGGTCTTGAAAGCCGATGAGGATGAAATGAGGTGAGAATGTAGCAAGGACGGGGGAAACGGGAGATCCCCGAGAAAACCACCGAACCAGCGACATCGTCCAGCACGATTCCCACTTGCGAAAGCCCAGGAGTGACCCGGGCGGGGATTGAACCCGGTTCACCTTGGTGGGAGGCGAGTAGTCTAACCGCTGAGCCTCCGCGGCCCTTTGGTCCACGCGTTGTTTGGCACCTTCTGGAGAACCACGAGCCAATTATAAACATGTAATAAACTGCAGCCTCAATCAACGCATCGTACTGTGACAACAAGCAACCAACGAGCTACAAACGAACGTTCATCGCCATATTGCTGGCAAGCGAGGCCTCGTGTGCAGCTGGAGTTCAAAATGCAAGTCCCTGCCGCATTAATTTTTATTACCTAGTCTTACAATAGGAAAATATCGCGTGTTTAAACGACCTGTAGGATAGAGTATACTGCCATGTGTATTTTCCACCCACAGCTTTCTACTCATTGGCTGCTGCTCCAGTGTATAACCAGTTTTACAGGTAGCACGGGATTCGACGCTTGTTTTCTTAGAGTTCTGTAATTGGCGTAGAGTTCACTTGGGCGTGTCTAATAAATTGTGATCAAATTATAAAGGCGACAGAAATGTACACGGGTTTGACACCTAGATTGCTTTAAAATGAATTCGTGAAAAATTCCAGTCTCTACCTATTCTGTGACTCGAGCTCGGGCCAAGTTATGAAACAAAACACCACGTATACTCCATTCACGGCTACTTCAAACTTTTCTGAAGCCCTACTAAAGTTATAATTCCAAGATATTCTTCAGCTTCGGGCATACAACGGACCGCGGTGTCTGAGCTGTTAGACTGATCGCATCCTACCAAGGCGAACCGGGTTCAATCCTAGGACGGTTCACTACCGGATTTCTGCTTGTAGGAATCGTGCCGGACGATACCCCTTGTCGGCGGGTTTTTTCTGGGATCTCCCGTTCCCCCTGTTATTGCATTCCGGCATTGCTCCGTTCTCATTTCATTTCACCCTCATTGGCTCTCAAGACCTCGATGTTAAGAGCCGCCCAAATCTCTCAACTTCCAACTCTTTCACAATTTACATTGGTTGCTTAATGAGTATGTATACGTAAACACAGAATGCAATTTACATCATGCTCATTCCAGAACCACGTCAGTGTAACGTTATGGAATGCGCCGCCCTGTAAGTTATGAGCTGGATGCAGGCTACTTGTTCTGGCCGAGAGCCAAACAAGGGGACAACTCAGTTGGCATTATAAGCACGCGCGTAGCAGCAGATGTTGGCCAAGGAGGCTGTTCATAACCTCCTTTATATACAGCATGTCCCAATAAAGTGCACTAATCTGTGGAATGTCAATACATGCTGTATTTACTAACAAAGGTACTTGCGTAATGTAGAGTACAATCACGTGAGTCAAATGAACGCACACGAATAACTGAAGGCCATCAAAAGAAATTAACAGCACTGAATTATAGCCACTATGGGTGAGAACATTTTACTGAAACAATCTGTACTGTCAGCATATAGCTTTTCCAGGAGTGTGGTCGGTTATACTCTGTTTCAGGCACGAAGGCCGCTTTCTGACAGTTTTGTGGCAGGCAGAACAGCGTTCGTCAAACCCATTTTGTGCCACACTGAACAAACAAAAACAAACCGCATGGCTTTCAGGTGCCAAAACGGCTCGGTTTAAAGGAGACATCGTCAAAACCACACTGGCATTATACTCTATTCTCAGTTTCTTCACTTTTAGAATCAAACCTTTGAAAAGACACCACATGCATAACGTATTTGGGTTTTTCCTCAACAGCTTCATATACCACAAAGGTTTTATACTTGTGTTATCATACAAGTGTCTTACGTTGGGTGAAATTTAATTTTAACTATTTTACCGTTAATCCATTCAGACCCAGTGTACATAGTTGTGTGCATTGCTCAAGTGTATGTAATCTTTGGTCTGTACTTCACACTGCGAAGCTCAGTAACCAATGATCTTACCAGTGGGTAAATGATTCGCAAACCGTCTTACTGGTATAGGTCATAATTTGTTCATATAACTGTAGCCTAACATATAGCCTGCAGCTCATTGGCTGTGGCAATGAAACAAGTGTTGTGTTGATGTAAGTACAGTACGCATCGTAAAATGTTTTGTTTACAGCACTTGAAACCGTATATTAAAGTAGGTCTGAAAGGGTAACATTATAATATTTCATTTATAATTAATGTGAATAAAACTATAGAGCATATAGGTGTGTTGACAAAGCCTAGTATAAAATAGTTCTTATGGTAAATATAATTTAAATGAGTGCGCACGAATGCAGTGCTGTGGGATACCTAGGGATAGGAACATTTCGCGAGTTCAATGACCTGTCGACTAGACTCCACAGTTCTGTGTATACTCGGGCTTCAGCTGTCTGTTCATTGGTCGCTGCCCAAAAGAGCGATCAGTGTTGCCCCACTCTTGGCGGTATGGGATTCGCTACTTGTTTTCTTGCACGTTTGCTATTGGCTCATAGGCGTCCAGGGCGTGTCTAATAAACTGTGATCCAATTGCAAAGGTGACTTCACTTTATATGTATTTGACGTCTATCAAGATAAAGTAATAAACCTTAGAAAAAAGTCACTGCTCCTACCTACATATATTTTAACGGGCGTACCGAGTGACATGTGCCTAGTAAAGTTGGTAACGATGGAGAAGTAGTTCCATATATTAACGTCGAATAAAAAGTGTTGTGTAACCATTTGTGTTAACTTAAATTATTTCTTTCGCATCATGTTTTTTTAATGCATCTAAATGTAAAAATATGAGATTTGTAACATATTAATTTTTCTAATAATTCCACATTTTCACCTGACCGAAGCATGAACCAAGTGATTAGGCAAATGGCAAGATTAATTTTACATAAGGTGGAAGAATACACAACGTGCATTCAAGTAGATCTTAATCAGGGCTTTCAAAAGTGCTCATTTTACTGTTAACCACCTTTAGTACTTATTTGTTCACTGTCTGTAGAGACATGCTCCACAAAAGTACAATAGAAAACTACAATTGCAACACTTGCTCTCCGAAATGGATGTGCAACCTAACGGGTTTACATTCTACACTCTGTGGACATCTACTAACATTCAAGATAAACTATAATTGTGTTACTTACATGAACGACATTCCTATTGGCGTCTGCTGTCCCACTATTGGTTCGTATTGCATTTAGTACGCTTAATCAATTGAATAAAGCTTATTACTGGCTGGCTCTGAGCTGATAGTGAGGTGAGTTTTTAGTCTCCGGAACAAATTCTCTAAGGACAGAGACATTTCGCTAATTGATTCCAAGACAAGCTAAGACTTCAGACACTCGTATATTTGAGTTACTTTTGTGAATGGTTCGTAGTTTATTAGACACGCCGTGGATGACTCTAGCCCAACAGCAGACCTGCATGAAACCAAGTCAGAGAATGGCGTGCTGCCTTGTCCAGGATACAACTGGCTACTCACCAAGGTGACACACAGTGAACGAACAACTGAGGCTCTACAGGACTTCCAAGTCTAGCCTACATGTATTTCAACCCGCGGAATTGTCCTGCTAATAGTCAGAGACCTGGAAATTTCGCGGATGCATTCGGCAGCAAGCTAATCTCCATAATCCTTTATGCACTCCAGGCTCAGTAGTTTATTGGCTGTTGCGTCAGTTTAACTCCAGACCAGATAACAATGTATTCGGCAGTATTTTTCTTACAAGTTAATAATTGGGTCGGATTCGTCCAGGGCGTGGCTTACAAACTGCCATCCAATTGGAGAGAAAGTCAAATGTACACGTGTTTGAAGTTTAGCCTGTCCTCAAATGACCTCGCAAAATTTCCGGCTCTCTACTAATACTGATACAACGACTTTAATATATTTAGACTATACGTCTTCGCGTTACTCATGACATACGACCATTCGACATTTCACCGATGGAATTGTGACCATCTTCGGAAAAAATGATAAGTTTAATCACTTTATGATTTTATGATTTACTCAAGCCGTCTTTTTTGTCCGTACATCAAATGTATGGCCAGCCTTTACAAAGTTTCTTCAATATTCATAATGATAAAAAAAACTTTTTTTCTCGCTATTGTCACAATAATAAGTAGAAGAAAACATACCAGAATAACTGAAGTGCAAGAAATATTCATATGATTATACCAAAAGATAAAATATGAATATTAAATTACACAGTTACTAAACATGAGAGGTAAATTAAACAGTATAACAATTATGACAAAAACCTGTAGTATTTGTGATAAGAAAACTCGTTGCGATAACAGAGCATGGTCATGTGATGCTTATGCCAAAACGCAAATCTTTAATTGTAATAAATAAAGTTTCGAACAAAATCCTCATTAAATTACAGTTCTTAGTTTTGTGTGTGTTTATGTTTTCGCAGGTGGTTACATTTCTCACAAATAAAACATTTTAAGAGACAACATCTATTACTAGAACTAGTGAATTATCGCGAAAAAAATATGAGTACAGGGTAGACTTCAATGCTATAAGCACCAAACAGCAGTTTGTCTATTGCCATTGGTTGCTGCCTGTTTGAGAAGGCGTCTTCATATTTGACTGGGCCACTCAGAATTCGTCAACATCGGCACGGCTCCTACGTGATTCGTGTACAGACAGTTAACACGTGTCGAAAAGTAATTCGGCCAATCAAGACAGCCAAATAATCCTACTGTGTTTTTAAATATAACTTGTATTGAAATAGTTTTGCGAAATTTCACTACCCCTATATTTTGCAAATAAAAGCGTCTGTGTATTGTAGTATTTCTTTTTAGTTATATTATTTGCAAACGAATGGTATACAGCATTATATCAATTACTTTCTCTGATTTATTTTAACTAGTTACAAGTTCAAAATGGGAAAGCTGGGAATATTTTACAATTTAGTTTGTATCTGTCGCGAAACAAGTTGTTTAGTATCATCATGAACTAATTATCTATATTTCTTCGCCGTAATTTTTTTTTCGCAAAGCATACGAATAAATTAAGTGGAAGTAATATTTGGGACACAGTATCTTATATTGATACGATTTTCAAGTGAAACTTGCTTCCAATCAAAATCTCTTAGCGAAAAATCTAATGTGAAACCAAGTAATCTAAGAACATGTGAAGTGTATAATGAACTTCACTTAAAATGAGAATATGCAGCTATCAGCCTTAGTCGTGATCCAGTAATTCAGATAAGACGACGTGTTGAACTATTTCGGATATGGCAGCATCGGAAGAGATTGCCGAGAAACGGAAAAAAGAAAATGGCAAAATTATAGCTCACCGTTTTCAATTTGATTCACGCTGTTGCAATATAGATGCAAATAACCGCTCGATTTGCGAAAATTAACGCACTAAACCCAAATAAATAATATGAGTCAGTCAAACACCAGTCAATGGAAGTCAGTTAACATACGGTTACAGGGCCAATCAGTGAAATTAATTGGTAGTCTGAATGATTATGTGTAAGGACATCCGAATCCCGCGGAAAGATTCCTCGACCAGTTGTACTTCATAACACTTTAGCTCAGCTCCCCTTCCTTGATTGGAGGATCTAGTTGTTACGAGAATCACAGACGTACCATATCGGAGTTACCTAATTATAATTGGCCCGTCAAGTAAGAAAATGTCTTAGCACAAAGACACGCCGCCAATAAGGAAATTAAAACAGCTTGCTTGCCCGTAGGTTATTAAATTCTAGCACGTGCTGACCCTAATTATGTGGTATTCATTGGAATGTATGGACACACGACGTAAGACCGGCTTGCATTTTTTTTCGTTCAATTTACGGACAGTGACATTTTTCAAAAGTTCTCAGACAACCTTGAGCTGCCTATAAAATGTGCCATGCTGCTAATATTTTAATATTTTATAATCCCGAAGTTAAAACTCCACGAAGTGTTAAAATAAACAGTAGTGCCAACATTTGTTAGAGGGACGTTTAAAATTTAAAATTGACAAAATGAAATAATTATGACTAGAGGTAGTGAAATTTCGCGAAAAGATTTCAAGACAAGTTATATTTCAAAACACTGTAGAGTCGTTTACGCGTCTTGTTTGGCTGAATTACTTTCCGACACAATCTAACTGTCTGCACACGGACGAATCACGTAGGAGCCGTGCCGATGTTGCCGTCTTCTGATTGGCCCGGTCAAATATTAAAACGCCTTCTCAAGCAGACAACCAATGACAATAGACAAACCACTATAGAGCGCTTATAACATCAAAGTCTACCGTCTACTCATTTTTTTTTTTTTTTTTCGCGAAATTTCACTAGCTCTAATTATGACGTGAAATTGTCACTAAACAAAAATTGTGCTATAAGAAAATACATATTTAAAGAATAATTCAGCAACTTACCTTCTGAAATAATTATCGTGGGTGGAACCCATATTTGTACATCTCAATAACCTCCCATTTATATGCATTGAAACGTTCCAAACGAGCACGATTAATATGGTGGCGATTTGGTGTTTTGAATTTGGTAATTTGTCAGATTTCGGAGTTGACAAAATGCAAAACGCAAATGACACAAAATAAGTCGTAGATCTTGTAGACACACTCGGGTCACGTGATCGTTTTGTTGCCAAATGTGAACGTTGGCCTTGGCGTGCAGTGCTCTCGCAGTTTTGCACGCAGGCTTGCCTATTGAACTTCCAGTGGCGGACATATCATTTTGTATGTGGGAAAGTGTGTAGTACAGGTTCGTACCGCAGTTTGGCTGGCGCTCAGGTAGTACGTTCTAATATATAACCTTTTAAAAACCAGCTTTTAACGATATCGGAGGGCTCCAAATTAAGGGCGTTGACAACGGAAAATTTTTTCGTTTTATATTTGTACCCTATATTGTTAGGGACAGGTATTTTTCGCGAAAATATTTATGGTCATGCTAGAATTCAATTTCCTACGTCTACAATCACAACTGTCTTTGGTTATTGGCAGCATGACCACGAGAGAAGACATATTCCTATTTGACTGGGCCAATAGTAATAAAGTACTCAGATGTTGAATGTCCATGATTCGCAGACAGAAACTTCAGGCACGTGACAATTAAAATCATCCAACCACGAAAGTGCATACGAACAAAAGTGTTTGGAGTTCAACTGGTCTTGAAATCTTTTCGCTAAATAACACCTGTCGCTGTATATTGTCCAACTTGTAGACTTTATCTGTTACTACCTTTTCCTAGGGTGAATTTTTTTAGATCACATGTTTTCTGTAAATCAACATGTCAAAGTCAGAATTTTACTGCTTTTGAAATGTAATGGCAATGTACACATGAAATAAACCCCAAGTATTGGCAGAAAATTGAAAAAGGGCGACTCAAATATTTTTTCTTAATAAATCTTAACGTATTTTTAGTAAAAGTTATTTTATATGAATTCAAGGACAACCACAAATTAAAAAAAAAAAATGTAAGTATTTACTTATATTTTCAGCAATTTTTGAAATGAGCTATCTCATTTCTGTACGTAAGACGGTTTTTAATATTTGTACAGTTCTAAAACATTGAAATTGTTATTTCGGCATATATTTATGCGAAAACAATCCGCTTGAAATGATTTTTTTGCGGGCAAAGAGCATATATAATCACCGATAATAATTAAAAGTTGAACAATATATGATACAAATTTAAAACCACACTTTTTCTCGTAGGCAACGCTTTTAATATTTATAGCATACGCGATACCTTGCAAGTACTCTTCTATCCTTGTCTGGCCTGTTTTTTTTTTTTTTTTTTTTTTTTTTTTTAGGTAAACATATTGGGGATACGTTTAATAGTCTCGCGAAAAAGAAACGCGTTTTGCAAATATCCGCAACACAGTTCAAGTGACAGGTAGACGAGCGCCTTAATCCCTGCTGAAAAGAAGTTAATGTAAACCAATTCCACTTGCTAAAAATATAAACAATAGCTTATGTGATGTAATGCCTGAGTTTTTTTTTTTTTAGTCGTCATCCATTCACAACAAGACATACTGATTAGAATGCATAGTTAAAGCAAACACACAATATTTAATAATTTGCATATAATTCTTTGACACATATAAATATTAATTCTCCTTTTTTTCAATCAACATAATTTATTTGCAATATATTTCATGCTGTATAATCATTTCTACATATCTGCAACGTTATAAGTGTTTCAGGTTATGTAATATTGGTCTTATTGCCACTTGGCCGTACGCCTGAGTAACCTTGTTGACAGTTGTCATAGTATCGAGATGTGATCATCCTCGTTGGGGTAGGCATACGGTTGACTATGGAAGCTTCACCTTAAGCCTCTAGTTTAGGGTTTAGCAATCCTGGTTTTTCTACCTATAGGCGGGCTGCGGCGCGTGTCGCAGGACCGGTAGATTTGTTATATTTTCGCTAGGGAACCTGTGCGAGCCCCGTGGGTTAAGACAGCAGACCGCCTGACGGCGAAGCCGGTATTTTAGCGAAGACAAGAAGAATGTCTGCCCGCGCTTCCTACGCGCTTACTATTTAATTAAGTTCGCCCCCCGCGAGTGATACGAGTGGTGCAGAATGAACTGCAATGTACGAGTATCAAGGCATCGCAGAACTTCAAGACGCGCTTCTACCAGATATTATCTGTGAGTCGAACGTTACGTTTTCTAACTGATGGAACTATTAATCACGATGGCCGAAGATTAATTTTTGTTGCGAATGAAGCCAACCAGTTACGCCATTTTGAAAGTCACCCAAGCTTGCTTATTAATTACGCCCACGCAAACCCTGTATACTCCAAGGCGATTCCTGCTCCCAAGCCAGATTGGTGGGAGTTTTCTAATAATAATTATCCATGCAGAATATTAATTTGATGGAATATTATTTCATTTTAGCGTCGATCACTGGTTTGAGCAACCTGAGTTGCTACCACGTAAAATAAAGTAACTTTCGCTCTCAATCATAAATGTATGTATTTTTTTCTCTCACTTTCCAACTACTTAAATATTTTTGCTCACAAGTATTTGATTCTTATCTGTCTCATATATTACGTGTATGTTAAACTAAGGACATCGTTGTGTCTTGAATGATAATCTGAAATGTGGTCTGAAATCTCACAATATTTAAATAAATATTGATTAGTGATATTTTATGGAGAGTATTTTTATTGTTGGTATAATAGTTGGATTTTTCTATTTTTCAGTGACTTGTTCGAGTGTGTTAGTTTTGCTATTCACTATCAGGTATTTTTCTGTACTCTCCCATGGTAAGTCAAATGAGAGAGAGAGAGAGAGAGAGAGAGAGAGAGAGAGATACAGAGAGATAGAGAGAGAGACAGAGAAGAGAGAGAGAGAGAGCAACGGAGTAGCATTATCCTGATTGCAGAGTCCCTGATTCAGGGTAGGTCTACGTATAATAAGGAGTCGTAAGTGTTGGTATTTAATTCAGATTGGAATGTGTGTTGCTATTTTTATCACACGTATTTTGAGAAATTTGCATTCTTTGCACACTAACAACACTTTTTGTCTATATCTGCCCTTCCACGGGTTATGCTGGAATCACAATAGCGCGACAGACGCGACCCGACGGGCGCGAAACGAATATAAATAAATTTCCAGCCAATCAGTATTGAGACATCTGTGACGTCAACGCTACAAAAATGGCGGACGCGACAGGTTCTCAGAATAGAAAATATTTCTAATTTTGTGGCGTCGTGAGCGCGACAAACTGGAATACCATGTAAAAATTTGGTGCTCGAATGATGGTGGTACTGGTGAATTGGTAACACCACTGTTGTGTTTATTTATTTAATTAAAACGTAGGCTAAATAACAACCCGACTACTGTTGCATTTTCGGGCATAAGTATTTATGATAAGTAGTTCACGTTAATACGACCATATTTTTATATTTTATACGAAATCATTAAGCATGAAAATAAAGAGTTGTCCAACAACACCTTTTAAACAAATGTAAACATTAATGGCTGTCGTACAAGAGACTAGTAGCTAGTGGCAACAAACGATTTACGTATAATGTTTTTGCATTTTTTATCGCGAGGAAATAAAACTAATTAATGTTCACAATAACGGGAACTTTTCTTGTCGCATCGCGCCGTGTCTGTGGCGATATTGTGATTCCAGCACTACACAACCCCGCCCCGCCGACGCTTGAGTCACTTTTAATAATACGTTAAAGTAGACGTGTAGAAGTAGCCTACTACTGCTGCTGTTATCCGCCCAGCATTACTGTTCGTACTTGAGAGACTGTGTATGTTCAACTTGATGCAGTTACATACTGCAGTTTAGTTCAGAAGTATATTCGGAAAGCGTTTCATTAAGGTTCCCGTCTACCTGCCTCTCGAATTGCGTTGCAAAATATTTCCAGGTTTTATTTTACGAATCTACTAAATGTGCGTCCAATCCGCGGAATTACGAAAATACCACACGCACTTCAGACTACGCCTGTTGATTACTTTAAAGACACCGCGCATATTATTAATACCATTTCAGAACACACCAACATAGTTGAAAAGTGCGCACTGTATTTATAAATATGAGCGTTACATACACCAGAAGAACTCGAGGCGAGGGGCTTGCTCTGGATTTTGCTACAGACTTCCCACCAGTTAAATAATAAGGTCGCTGGAGCCTTGCACTTAGCTGCGAGGGCGTACTTGCTCCTGGCAGTGTCGCCCATATCGTTCCCGCGCTTCTCGGCAGGAAATAAGGAGAGCCGGTTTTACATCACTGGGACGCTACTCCCTCAGCGCGGGGGTGGATCGGTCCCTTGTGAGGGACCGCCATTTACATCACTGGGACGCTACTCCCTCAGCGCGGGGGTAGATCGGTCCCTTGTGAGGGACCGCCATTTACATCACTGGGACGCTACTCCCTCAGCGCGGGGGTGGATCGGTCCCTTGTGAGGGACCGCCATTTACATCACTGGGACGCTACTCCCTCAGCGCGGGGGTGGATCGGTCCCTTGTGAGGGACCGCCATTTACATCACTGGGACGCTACTCCCTCAGCGCGGGTGTAGATCGGTCCCTTGTGAGGAACCTTGGCCACCCAGTTGGTTCTCAATTAGTTTGCGGAGGCGAGGAGAAGCTAACCCCCTCCCCCCTCCGCACCCATCAAACATACTTCAAGCTGCAAGGCAACATTCTTGTACAGGATTCCCAGGGTAGCGCCTGGGAGCTGTTTCCATAGCTGAATTTTACTCTCTTTTTCCCTGCCTGTACGGGATAAAAGAGAGTGGTTAAGTTAATTGAATTTATCAGCGCGGAATTTTAAAGTTCAGGACTTGTGAAGTACTGTCACGAGCTCCCTGTGAGAGAGCTAGCGACAGTTTGGTATAAAAAGCGGAGGTTAATAGCCAAATGAAGTTAAACTTTCGATATAAGTAGCTTTCCCATGACTGGAGTGGCACGGGTTTATATAATTAAATTAATTATATGTATATTGAAGTGGTGAATTTAAGTTTCGCGAAAATTTAAATCAGTGTAGTTGTTTCAGTTTCAGTAATTACTTCATATCTTATATGTTAAATACAATTAAATAATCTGATTGGTGTGTGAATGCATGTCTGAATGTACCGTTACGAGCGGCTAAAAGTGAAGTAAAACATGTTAACTCGGGGAAGTCCGAGAGCGATATGGCTGGCGCAATGCTAGCGCCAACTAGTTTTGTTAAACATGGTAGATTTTTGTCCCGGACCGATCGGAAAATTCCGGCCAGTTTCGGGGCCTTATTTCTATGAAATCGGGCGGTATAATTGCGCTGAAGGCGTGAATTTATAATTTTAATATTGTTTTGAACAATATTCCGTATTGATAATTATTTAGATTTGTAAAGTTCGAAAGCAGAGCCATGAAATCATGTCGCGTTAGTGAAGTTAAACAGTAATATAGGCCAGAGGGCTCTGATTGGCCGAGAGAACTTGGCGGGGCGGAGCTTATGAAGTTGCTCGAGAGATGGCAGCATGGTCGCTAATTTACCGTCAACAGCTTTTATTTGACACGGAAAATTTTAAATAAATTAAAAGCGGTTGTAATTAAAGTTATTAAATCGTCTTAAATAAATAATTGGTGCTGCAAAACTAAAAATGCTCAGTTGTGTACGACTAGAAAATATACGCGATTATTTCGCTCGTCATAGTGATTAATGTTAATGTAAAGTGTTTCGGAGTCGCTCCAGTACAGAGTAGGGGAAAATGGCATATGCGGGTCTAGTTGACGGGCTAGGGGGCCGCAAATGACGCCATGGCTTCGAGAAGTAGCCAGGTTCTCTCATGTTTTTCTGTGATGTTGCGGAGTTTTAGTATGTAGGGGTGGAAATGAGCCATGAGCGAGGCGAAGTCGCATGCTCTAAGGAATTCCATGAGTTCATGGAAATCCCGCATTACGCCTCGCATCTCCCCTGGCGGATTTCGCTGGCGAGGGCGGGACTGAGGTTGTGTATTTGGCATTGCAGGGGTGTCAAGAGTGGGAGCTGGTTTGTGAATAGACGCAGAGAGTGCCTGCGAATATGTTTTGCCGGGCTGTAATGTCCTGACTGTAAACCTGGACGGGGCAGGAGGTTGTTTTGCAGTTTTTGGCGCGATTTTCGCAGCAGCAGCAGTAGTTCTTTTCTGCACCAAGTCCAGGAACTTGGGGCAGGCTTTTGAGAGAGCTGTGTGTTCGCCTGCGCAGTTACTGAATGTAGGCTTGGAGTTTGTTTCGTTTGTTTTGCAAGCACTCTCGGGGGGAGGGCCGGCGCAGTGAGGGCATTTTGTCGGCATGGAACAGTGATTTTTGGTGTGTCCTAAAGCGAGACAGTTGCGGCATTGTGCGACGTCTGTCGGGCGTTTCTGGTATTGTCGGGGATGAACTATTGTCATACTTATTCTCGTGATAGAGTGCAGAGGAGGGAGAGAAGTGTTCTGCGCCGCCGTGACACAGAAAAAACGTTGCGGCTCCAACGTGAATTTGGTGGGGTCTGTTTGGTCTGTGATGCGTTTTTTTAAATTGATAAATGTGCTGGATTGATTATCCGGCACATTCTAGGTCTGTCTTGATGTCCGCAATGTCGGTTGTGGGGTGGAGGTCAAAAACGACTTTCTGTGGGAGCTCGGCAGCTTGACAGAAAGTATAGTAATGGATGTAGTTCGCTTCTAGCATTGTGCGAGCAGCTGTGAAAAAATCAAAGTTTTTAGTGAGGATTTTCGTTCCGCGAGCTGTGGGGAGAAGGGAGAACCCGTCCCTACTAATAGCTCGCAGTTTCTGAACAAGTAAGTTGTATTTTGTGTGTAACCACTAATCTGTACTGGTTTTGTTTTTTCTGTCGTGTTTGTGGTGCAGCCGTTTGTGTTTTGTGGGTGGAGATGCTTGAAGAGCCGGGATGGTAAACTGCTGAGGTTTTTTCTGTTACCTCCTTAAGCGGGGAAAACCCATTTTGTGTAGGAATGGTGTTTGTATGTGCCTCAAACGACACAGAATGGAGACGCTTGTTCTCCTACGTGGTTGTTCTGTCCCCTTTTCGTTTTACTATCTGGAAGTCGGTTTCCATTTCAAATGTTTCATTTCCTGCGGCCGGTGTTGACGATCGGGAGGAAGTTGGTGTGGTCATTGTTGGCGTCGTTGGTTCCGTAAGAGTAGCCAGGAGTATGTCAATGAGGTCGGGGGTGCCTTGAGGAAAAATGTCGTAACAGTTTGGTGATTTGGTCTTGTCTTTGCCAGTTCTAAGAATCGCTTGTTTTCCCGGAGGTACTGTAAGGAGTACGGGCCAGTTCCCGTCATCCACGACGGCTCAGTCGGTTCCTCGCCCGCCGCCATGACCCGCGAGGGAGGTGGGGGAGGGGTAGGCTCTTTGTGGAGCGACTTTCGATGTGGTGTTGTTTGCAAATTGCGAGAAATTGTTGTAAGAAAAGTACCTAGATCGGTGCTATACACTGTGACCGCTGACCCACTAGGGGCTAGGCTCAAGATGACCTGTTTCCAGGCCGATCACAGTGTACAGGATGTGTGCCGCGAAGCTATTAGTCGTATACGGCCAGAAGAAGCAGAGACGCACCCTCCTTAGTCGAAGGCGAAGTCAACACTTGTGATTGCTGTGAGTTGTGATAAGGAGAGAACGATGCAAGCATGAAGCTAAGCTATCGCAGCGCAGTTGCCAGCACGGCGTCACTGCTGCCATCTAGCGTGTCAGTTGGGAAGTAGAAGAACCGCCCATTTCTCCTGCTTCGCTCGCTTGCCGCGGTGCTGCGTCGCCTTCGTGTCTGTCGCGAATTAATTTTGGGCCAATAAGATCTGCCTGGTGATAAAAAGCTGCCCCAGTCATGGGAAGCAACTTTTAATAGTTTTAATTTAATTTCTTCTCGCATTAACTTCCGCTTAACTCATACCAAACTGTCGCTAGACCCTTCACAGGAGCTTGCGACCGCCCATCAAAAGTTCTGAACTTCAAAATTCCGCGCCGATTAAACTCATTTAATTTCCCCTCCGATATTTTCTCCGTACAGGCAGAGAAAAGGAAGGTAAACATGCAGCTATGAAAAGAGCTCCCGCCCAGGCGCTACCCCGGCAAAACTGAGAAAAATTGATGCTCAGCACAAATAAAACTTTTTGAGGGGGGGGGGGGGGAGGGGGGTTAGTGACTCCTTCCCTCTTCATTGCAAATGAAAACCGTCTGGGTGGACAAGGCCCCTCACAAGGCACCGTACCACCCCGCGCTGAGGGTGTAGCGACCCAGTGATGTAATACCGGCGGCCTGATCATTACATATTTCGTTGAATCTATTACGTATATTTGTTTGGCCAAAATAAACAAAATTTTGATGTCTCAGACGATAGTTTCTTCAGTACAAGGCATGATACTGGTTACACTATAGGAAAAATTCGCGACTTAATTTCAGGACAAGATAACGCATGTACACTGAGGTCGCCTACGCAATTGAATCAGAGTTTATTAGACACGCCCTGGATGGCTCTGCGCCAATAGCCGACTTGCAAGGGAACAAGAAGCGAATCCTGTACTGTCAAATGTGGGGTGACTGACACTGGAGCAACAGCCAATGAACAAACATCTGAGGCTTGACTATACAAATGATTGTGGAGTCTAGCAGAAAGGTCATTGAACTCGCGAAATTCTCCTGTCCTTAACTATAGGCTCCTCGAAGTAAAAGGCGGTTCGTTATTACGTGTCGAGTGTAAAATACATCGTGATTTTGAGGAACACGTGAAACATTGACACGGCCGAGCTAGTTAGAGCAGTTGGTATTACACTACACTGGACACTCATTCCGGTTCGAATCCCGGTACTTCCATTCTGAGTTCGGTTACGCATGTCTGTGTCCTGACTGTGGGAATTGATGGCTCCGTGTAAATATTACCCGCTGTTGACGATACGTCAAGCCATGATCAAAATAATAAACCACACATCACCACAGTATAGAAAGTTCCTTTTTAGCCAGATTCCACAGCAAAAATAGTTCAATAGTTTGGCAAAGAAAGGCATACTCTTAGAACTCGTTCAAAAGGGAACGTTACAAAGCGCGAGATCAATGACAAATTTCCAACTGTAGGAAATTAGTTTCTACAGCAAATTACATAACTTTTTGTCGTGTTTTTTCGTAATATGCAGATAAAAAGTATGTCAAAGGCGGAATGTTACTTTTAAATAACAAATTATGTAAGAACCTGTATTACGACCTCTAGTTTCACATAGGTTTAAATGATAATTTCCAGAAGGATAACAAGAGTGTATTACGACCTATAGTTATTGCTAACCAGAACTTTTATCAACTATATACTACTCCAAGGGGTAGAAAAGCGTTTATACCTTCAGATAAGCTTCAAAATGGCGTTCCAAACATCAGGTGGTGTTATTTTAATTATAAGCATATTGGTTTTGAAGATTATATAAAAATATGAATTTATGTTTTTTTGTTATTTTTGAGTGTTATTTGTTATTCTGCAAAATGCAAGTAAACCTGGAAAATGTCGATAACGATATAAAAGATTAGTTTTGGAAACTGCAATTCTAATTTAACAGTATTGGAAAATCACCTGTAATAGACCAATAGAACATCTTGTTGCTAGTACAGAGGTTTGTTTCCTGTTATCTCGAAGTCCATTCACAGAACTGTTCTGTTATCATTATCACTTCTCTGCCGATTTTTTAAAGTGAATACGCAAGAAAATCTGATTTTAGACCAAAAATATATACACAGGATGTATTTCAGTATACTATAGTCTATCCGCGGTTTCTTCTCACTTTTTGAAGTAAACCTTTGCAAAATCACCCCATGTATGACGTGTTTGGTCGTTTCTTAGATAGGTCATTTATAAAAAACCCGGAAATTTCGCGGATTCAGCCGAGGACAAGATGAACTGCCTTCACGTGTACATATGCGCTTGTGCTTCTATTGTACCACAGTTTGTTTGCACAGAGGATTGTGGAGTCTAGCTTGCTGCCGAATGAATCCGCGAAAATTTCTCGGTCTCTAGTCATGTATCACAAGCGTTTTTAACTTCTGTTAACATAAAGGTACTTAAATTTAATTTAAATCGGATTTTCATTTATATTTTACCTATACAAAAATTTTATTTAATTAATAATTAATATGTATAAAACAGTGAGAAAATAGTTGTGTTGGTAATAATTAGTAAGAAATAGTTCTTATGCAAAATATTATTACAGTGAGTGTGCACGAATGCGGTTCGTTGTCCATTTGGTGTAATTCCCTAGACTTGGTTCATCTTTGTTTGCATGAGGCGGAGGAATATCCTGGAAGTAGAACTTTAGCAGGACTTCAGAAAAGTTGGAAGTGACCCCGTGAATGGACTATACATTCACATGCGCAGTTTTCTTTTGGCAGCGTGTGTTTGTGAGATGATATTGTGGTATAGTGCATTCATGGTTACTTCCAACATTTCTCAAGAAGTTTTAGGCCTGCTTTCAGGATGTTCCTCCACTTCATACAAACTAGGCTTAATTAGGTCTTCTAGACCTAGTTACGGGACTTCACACCATATTAGTGCACACTGAAATCAATAACAATTTGCATGAGAACTACTTCATACTAGGCATTACCAACACACCTATATTTTCTCTATTATTGTTTATATTAATTATTAATGAAATATTATTAACATATATAAATAAAATATACGTGAAGGTTCAATTTAATAAAAAATAAGTTACTTCCATGTTAACAGGAGTATAAAACGCTTGTGATAAATTACATATTTTTTTCAGAGGTTGGACTAAAAAAAGTGTTCAGATACTGTTAATAGACTATACTTGACTGGCCAATCAGTGTTAAGGTACTGCGGCAATGAACGTTAGTAGCCTGCGAACAGCATGTATGACACGTGGTACTTGAAACCATCCACTCGCTGAAGTCGATATAGGTCCAAAGTGTTTTGAAACACAAGAAGACGAGAGGACTTTTAGCCCAATTCAAACATCCCTAGGCTTATCTAACAACAGGAAAAACTCTCGAGTCATATAATCTGCAGGATGGACTCCACAGTCGCGTGTACTGCAGCCTCAGCTGTTTGTCCATTGGCTGCCGCTTTAGGGAAGTATCCAGTAAGATTCTTGACAAGGTAGCATGGGTTTCGGTGCTTGTTTTCACGCAGGCTTGCTATTGGCCCAATTGCAAAATAAACTATAATACACGAGTGTTTTAAGTCTAGCTTGGCCTCGAGTTAACTCGCAAAACTTTTTACTGTCCCTAGCCACAAGTCAGTGTAAGTGTGCTCTTACTCTTGAGGTCCTTGGCATCAGGGGTGCAAGGACCTTCGTCCAGCAGGCACTTGGCATATCCTTCGACTAGGCGCTCCGTCTGCAGGATGCTGTCTAGGTCGACGTGGTCCCAGCGCGTCGTGTACTTGTCGCCCTTGTGAACATCAGAGCCTACGGCCACCACACACAGCAACACTGCTACACTGTACATCGCGACAGCCTCCAGACGTACAGTAGTAGACCCCAGCAACGCGCTGTCTTTTATACACGTCTGTCCTTTACCGTCAGGATGTCGCTGAAATAGCCCGCTTCCTGTCATCACCCAGCGACGAGCAATCAAGCAATTCCCATCCCCGGTCTTTTGCAAGCCATAGGTTTACTCGAATAAGAAGTAACAACGTGAGTTCGCTCTCCACGTCTCTCCCAGAATTCACGTTCTCGGTAAGGAATCAAGAATCAATCTGCGATAAGGGCATATATACACTCTTAGAAATAACTCGCAATTTCGCCACACCAGTGTATGGTGATGTGTTGCAAGGTAAGCTGGCGTCAGCAGTGTGCTGTACCATGTTGCTTATTAGTTTATATTTCCACCAGTACAACGTAATTCAGCAGGCGACGCCACGTGACGTGTGTAATGGGTCCCTTGATGCTCGCTTGCGAGTGGTCGAAATACATTCAGTTATAGGCTGTTCACAGTAAAATGAGCACTTTTGATAGCACTCCTTAAGATATACTTGTATACACGTTGTGTATTACTCCGCCTTATGAAAAATTTACATTGCCATGGGCCTCATCTCTTTATTAATGCGCCAGTCAAGTGAAACTGTAAAATGATTAGGAAAGTAAATAATTTGAATATTTACTCATTTTTAAACTTCGACACATAAAAAAAACGAAAGAAATAATTTTGAGTTATTACAAATTGTTACCTAACACTCTTTACTCGACGTTAATATATGAAACTACTTTCTAACCGTCGTTACCAACCTTACTGGGCGAATGTCACTCAGTACACCCATTAGAATACATGCATGCAGGGGCAGTGACTTTTTTATAAGGTTTATTTCTAAAGTGCTCACTTTGTCGTGAACAGCCTTTACCTTAGGCTGCACGATGGTTACTGCCGAGAATATACAGTAGTGAGCAAGAACCAGCTTACCTCGCAACACTTCAGCCATGGCCTGCAGTAGGATGGCCGTGCCAGCGATCCAACCGAAGTCCTCCCGGATACGAGTTCGAAAATTAAACACTCCTCCACTTGGCTCGAGGAAGTGAGAATGGTTGAGATTTGTCCCAGACATCCATGATAGCGTTCCTACATTTTCTCAGGAACGATAGTAAAGACTTACGTAATTGAATTAATTTCTTGAATGCCAAGAGTGCACTTTAAAAAGAACACATTTATTCAAAGGATGCTACGATCACTAATTTGTAATTACTTTAATTTTTTGTTTCGTTATGTAGTTGATCTTAAAAATCGGAGCATTAGAGCGCCAATGTTTTGTAAGACGGCGTACATGGTATTATTACGGCATACTGTATACAACTATATTGAATCCAGGCAAAGTCATATAACGTCAAAGCAGCAGTGTTAAGAAATCGCACAGGCATTATCTTGTGATAGGTTTAGTTCATTTAAGGTTACTTCTAAATTTTCTGAAATCCTGCTGAGTTCTACTTCCAGGATATTCCTCCGCGTCTTCCAAGCAGAGCTTAATATTGCCTATAAAATGACACCATAAGGACAGTGCACCGCATTCGTGCGTGCTCAGTGTAATACTATTTTCCATAAGAACTATTTCTTACTAGGTATTGCCAACACACCTATTTTCTCACTGTTTTTATTCGTATTAATTATAAATTTAAATTTTATAAATGATACTTAAAATATAAATACAATTTAAATTTAACTAAGATATTGGTACTAGTTATGTTCTTTTATGTTAAATAAGTACAAAACTCTTATTATAGATAGCATAGTTAGGAAACAAAAAAAAGTCATACATTGGGTGATTTTGTCAATGGTCTGATCAAAAAGTGTGAGAAAAAAGCAACTAGACTACATTTTACTTTATACATTATTGTTTGGCAATGCGAAGTTAAAAATTAACCTAATCTAACTTGTCATAATATATTATGTATAATGAAAGTGTTATTGTAATTATAGGAACTTTTTGGGTTTGTTAATGATTTAATTCATATCTTACACATGCAGTTGTTTAACCTATCTTAATTTTAATAATTACTTCACCGGCCTACGTTGTTTAGTTAAGTCCTATTTTTAGGAAATAAAATTTAATATGTTTGTTTTATATTTATTTTATGTTTCGAGACTACGCGTTAAAAACAAAATATATTAAAATTTCAGTATTCACAAAAAATGTTGTCAACAAGGAACTACTGTCCACCGTCGTGATCAACTTTACTGGACGCAGGCCAGCCAACGTGCCCATTACAATAATTGCAGGTAGCCTGTGCAGTGGTATTTCTCAAATGTTGTATTTAAAAGTGTTTAGTTAATCGTGAACTCTTTGAACTAGGTTGAACGTGATTCTTACAGTTTCTCCCTAAATGCGCATTACTGGTTCACGGTTCTTAAGACGTATTACGTAACAAGGAAGTACAGAAATATCAAGTATATCCTAGCATCGCTTGAATTCGCGAAATCCCAGATTCCCTAGTCCTAATTTTTTTCGGTTTGATAGTGTACAGTCGAAGCCCAGATGCAGAGTACAAACTCATGGATTTCACCACAAAATTTTTTTCTCCTTATCGCAAGTTGCGTGACAATATTGCAGTAATTCGTGACATGGCACGCATGTGCCTCAGGAACCACGCAAGTCACAGCACAGAAGTAGCGAACAGATTGTAGGATGCCGGAACTAAGTGCCCATGTGATCAGGCAAATTGAGATTTGTACAAATGCTTTCCCTCCGCGTGTACGAAGAACTAGACGCTACCATCAAGTTGAGGCGCACAGGAACACTATGTGTGCTGTATTGAGGAATTGTATGCGACAAGTGTGCCTGCCTCACAAACGACATTTTTTTTTTCAGCTGTTCTCAATTTAAACACGTTAAGGGAAATGGTGCATGGAAGCAGTATATTTACTCTATTTTCAATATAAGTCGTTTTCCAAAGAGTTTATTGAAATTTTTGGCTCGACAAGACGTAAATAATAATTTTCAACACCTTTTTAAGTTGTTAGATATTCACTGCTCTCATTATTCTCGAGGCACTGATGGAAGAAATGAAAGTAATTTTTTTCTTATCTTCAATTAGAGCTCCGAGAATAACCAAACGCAGGGAATTTTTAACCATGTAAAAAGATGTTAAAAATTGTTATTTGCGTCTTGCGGCTGAGCGTCCAAGGTCAAGAAGCGATGCAGCAATACGGGCGACATTAACACGCACTCCTATTGCCTCTTCGCCCCTACGCGCAAAGAGTGCAATGTTTCCGTCGTGGTCCTGTACTGTGCAAATTAGATATGTAACAGTGGGACTTCACTACACGCGATGAAAGCCCACAGATTAATCTACGCCCGTGTGTTTGTACTTTCTCTTGCCGCTTAAGGGAACTGTGTAAGGACACTTTAAAAATGCAATACTTAACCATTTTTACGAATTTGCTTCTTCATTAATAAACTTATTATGATACATGTAAAAACATAGAGGCAAATATAATTATTTTTTTTCTCTTTTGTGGCAAAAAGTTGTATTTCCAGATCATTTATTTACCGAGATACACGAATACTTCCAAACAACGATTTCAAGGAAAATGCGTCTTCCTGGACTCCTCTTAAGGTCTGCATGTAGTTCAAGACTAGTTATAAGTAAGTTTCCTATATCAGGTACTGTAGGAACAACAGTCATGTAGTTTTCTGTTTCTCACTCACTACCGTCCTACTGCTGCACTACAATATACTACACTACACTATACTATACTACACTACAATGTACTATACAACATTACACTATACTACACTATACTACACTAAACTATACTACTCTACACTATACTATACTACATTATACTATACTACACTACACTATACTACACTACACTGTACTATACTACACTACACTGTACTACACTACACTGTACTATACTACACTACACTGTACTATACTATACTACACTGTACTACACTACACTACACTACACTACACTACACTACACTATACTATACTACACTACACTATACTACACTACACTATACTATACTACACTGCACCATACTGTACTACACTACACTATACTACACTACACTATTCTATACTACACAACACTATACTATACTACACTGCACTATACTACACAACACTATACTATACTACACTGTACTATACTACACTACACTGTACTATACTACACTGCACTGTACTATACTACACTACACTGCACTATGCTATACTACACTACATTATACTATACTACACCACACTGTATTATACTACACTATACAATACTATATTACACTGTACTATACTACACTATACTGCACTACACTGTACTATACTACACTATACTATACTACACTATACTATACTACACTATACTATACTACACTGTACTATACTACACTATACTATACTACATTACACTATACTACACTACACTATACTACATTATACTATACTACACTACACTATACTTCACTACACTATACTATAATATACTACACTATACTATAATATACTACACTATACTAAACTATACTATACTACACTACACTATACTAAACTATACTATACTACACTACACTATACTATACTACACTACACTAGATTATACTACACTGCACTATACTATACTTCACTGTACAAAGTTCATTATAGGTTAATCATCAGTTAATAGTGTGTCGAGTTGATCTTGCTCCTGTTAAGTGTCTATAACTTTTAGAGAATCTAAAAAATTGCAAAAAAATTTGAGCCAACAAATTTTCGATAACACTTATAGCTAACCATCACAACAGCTCTGCTTTAGAATGAAAATTGTCCTCATTGGTCCAATGAAATGAGAAAGAAGCTTTACACATTCGTGGGAGACAATGATGAAAGAAAACTGTAGGACATGTGTATAGTAAGTTGAATGAAAGGAAACAGTCAACTATTGCCGCGATATATCATCGTCTCTAGTTATTGTGTACAGGAAGTTACAATCAAAGGTGTCCTTTTGAATGGTTGCAATGGAAATAATTATTTTCAGTACGAAAAAATATCGTTGATGTGTGCAGTGTTCATACAAGAGCTTGTCAAATTGCTAGCAGAACAATAAATATTTTTCTGTGCGAGTTTTGTTGTCACGGACAAAGTACTTTTCAATGTAGCGTTGATAGAGCTACAGTAAGACGCAGTCCTCAAAGTGTAAAAAATAACTGTATTTTCAGTTTACATTAATAGTGTTCGTATTTCATGTGCAACCAAATTACAGGCGGTGCATAACTTTTTTGGGTAAAATTGTATTACTCATTTTGGAATAGTGATCACATTGATATGTTTAACTTTTAGACACGTCTGAACCAAAAAAAGCCACTTGAAAAAATCATACAGTAGTAAGGGACGTGATTATGAGATTATTTGGTATAACTTCTCTGGAAGATTATCATAAATGCAAACTGCTTTATGTAATCAGAAAAAAATATTTATAACTAATTTAACTCGCTTTCTCAAGGCTCTACCACACTGTCAAATTTTCGCCTTAAAATGTATTTAAGAATAAAATTTGAAGACGAAATAGAATTTCATTTTTCCTTTCAACTAATTGTATAAAACCATCTCGAATGTGTTTGAAAAGGTGCCAGGTTGTAATTTTGGTTACTGCGAGTATCTAGTCAAAATTTTTGTTTAAGATAATTTTCAGTGTTAAACACTGCTATTGTGTTTCCATACAGAAGAAATGTAACAAATGTAGTGATTTATTTTTACTTATTTACTAAATTTATATTTTCATGTATCAGATATATGTCCTGCACAATAAAATTTAATGCACCTGAATTCTTAATATTATGTGCAATATTCACTTAAAATTGCATTCATGCACAGATAGCATCTATACAAAATATAAGTATTGCTGTACACCAACTGTAGTTTATAACTACAGTTGGTGTACAGCAATATATCGACTTTTTAAAGTTTCGTGACGCCAGAAACGGCCGTTTTTGCCATGCTAAACGCCATTCTCCATTTACAGCCACAAACTGAAGAGCGACTCACTCACGCCAGTACATATGTCAATAATGAAAAACGCTTTTGTTTACATTTTAATTTTACACAGACCCACCCTCGTATATGAACAAAATACTTAGACTAACTTCAAACTATTCTATTTGCATTAAAACTAGGTTAGAGTAAGTGTACACACATCTCAAAGCACTTGCTTATATGAACAGTGTTCTCGCCTCAATTCCTATTCTTGACAGTGGTCCTGGCAGTGCAGTGTTGGCACTCAGAGCGGTAAGGTGGACTCACAACCATCTGTCGCATCCGTCAAGCGGTCACGTGATCTCCAACCGATAGCAGGGCAACTTTTTTCTATCCGTCAATCCGTCAGATATATATTTCAAACTTTAACTTTCGACGGACCAGACGTATGTGCCACCGCCTTCTGACGACATTCCGTAGACGCGAATACGCACTTTGAAATAAAATGCAAGGCGGTGAATATGTGTTTATTTATCTTTGTAAATTCAGGAATTTAAAACGTTAGCAATTATTCAGTAGGTCTATAAATTTTTCTCACGTAAAAAAATTATCCCCAAAATGTTTCTCTCTTGAAAATTTGTTTCCAACCAAAATATCTCTTTTACCAAAGGAAGATCGCGATGTAAAGTTGTCACACAGAAAGATGGACGCAGGACGGATTGTTGTGCGTCACTTTCAAGTGACGGACGGATGACTGACGGACGGATTACTGATTGACGTATGACGGGCGGATAGTTGGCGGACGGACGGGAAGACTGACGGGTGAGATGGATGGTTGTGAGCCAGCGTCACTTCTTCATACCTTGCATGCGCACTTGACATCATCTTCACCCTACGATAGCATGGGAATGATTCTCTGCCGATAACAACTGTCCACTCTGAGCCAATAGCACACTTGCAAGGAAACACGTAGCCAATCCCATACTGACAGGTGTGTCGTAACACTGGCTACTCTATGGGGAAACAGCCAATGATCATGAAACTGAGGCCCTAGTGTACATAGGATTGTGGTCTAGCCTACAGGTCATTGAATTCGCTAATTTTTCCTATCCCTAGTTATTCGTAAGGACAGGTGTTTTTCGCGAAAATATTTATGACCATGCTAGACTTCAATATCACGTGAATATAATTTGACGTTAAAGCACAAGTGGTTTGAAAAGTTTGTACACTTCCCCTAGATAACCTAGTTTTAATTCAACTACGGCAAACTCAAGCAATTCGATTTAAACTATATTTACAATACAAAGTAATTTATTTATAAAAATGCGGTCCTGTTGAAAAATGAAAAGTAAATAAACTTGTTCATCACTGTTCACAGTCGCGTTGGCGCGGGGTAAGTCAATGTTGGGACATGGGCAGTATACGAATATCAATCTATTTATTATGTAGTCTTTGGAAGATTCTGGTCAACCCATATATAATGGTGGGTTTACGATCGACTTAACAGAATAAGTGTGCCGTGTGATTAGGAAATGAATCAATGTGGTCAATGGTGTTTGTTTATAACTGTCGTGTGCGTTCTTGGCTTGACTTAAGATTTCTGATAGTTTATATCTTAAGTATAAGTCAAGATGAAATAGACAATCAGAGCCTAGTGACATTTGTTGTTTGTGGGAAACTGTATTTACATCTTGGATTTAGGTTTTGTCGTATCGTGAAATCGTATGCTATGAATTATATACCTCTTTATTTAAGTAAGAGTTCGAGGTCACATTTTATTTCTTGAAAGAGGTTATTTAATTCGCTTTATTTAACCTTCTACAAATTTTTTGCTTAAATGCCCAACGTTGGCATCGATATTCCCTTCTATAAGATACCAACGGTTTTTTAAAATTATTCACAAGCAGTAACCACAAATAATTAAATATATGCAAATAATCTTTCCTCGTGCCCATTTTTCCATGTTAAGTTGGCTGCTTTGGTATCCGGCAATTCTAATTGGCTTGACTTAACAGTTGCTAGATCAACAATAAACTGCAAAACTTTTTTTTGCGTACTTAACGAATCATAAGTACAGTTCTTAATTCTTCAGTATTTAATAGTAAATCTAACCTAAATATCAGGGATGAACACATAAAGTAAATATACACTCCATATTCGCTGTATGGGTGGACCGGATACTATGGAACACAGTTGTCCAAGGAGAGAGCAGTTTGGCAGCTGGCATCGCAGTTGTGTGTTCACGTAGCCAAGCGTCCCACAGGTTCGTTACTTGCGAAATGCACCTCAAAGGACAACGAACAGGATGTGGTTTATTACTCGCGTTACCGAACTCAGCTAGTCACTGCAACGGACTTCCTAGCTCTTGAAGCAATATTTCTCGCTGCGAATACGTCTCGGCGAAGGAAATACCATTTTACCTTTTTATTATTGTACTAAATTTTGTAAACATGAGATATAATCGATTTGTTCCGACAGATAACTAAATATAATTTTCAAAAGAACAATAAAAGTTTCCTTTGTCAACGAAACAACAGCAATGTTTGAAAGGAAGGGTGTTGAAGACGCCTGGCAGTTAGGCAATGTTGTTTTAAGTTTACTGATATGAGAAAATCACCTAGGCTACTCATATCAGCAACAAAACTTAAACTGCGATTTGTTGTTTAAGCTCAAGAAGATCGTAATGTTTTTAAATGTAAGCGTTGGAAAATATTTTGCCCAAAGTGTGCTATCACTCCTTTAATATCCACGGCAAGGCATCAATTGTAATATTTCTGCAGTCAACTTATGATTCGCCTGCGCACAGCAAGGTTAATAAAAAACGCATTACCCAGCCGAATACCTACAAAGAGACTTCAGAACTGTCAAAAACGTCTTGGTATAAAATACCTTCGAAGTTGAATAACTGCCCGTACTAAACAACAGTCTTGCTTTTGGCTACCCGAGTCACCGAAAGCCACAATGGGAACGATGTGAAGTAATGTTGATTGTCCAGCCACAGAAGGCTGTTTGGGCGGTCGAATCCATTGTGCTGTAAGATACTACAGTGGTTGTGGACACCCTTCCCCAGCACGGACGTATACGGACAACACTGCACACTCTAAGCCCAAGTCAGTGATGTCAGTCAGCGAATTATCTTTCACTGAAAGTCATTTATTATGCTCCTGCTGACTAGAGAAACAGTCAAATGGAACGGGAACCTGTGACTTACAGCGGATGTATTCGGCGTCAAGCTAGACTCCACAATCCTGTGTATAGTCGAACTACAGTTGTTCATTGATTGTTGCTCCATTTAATCGAAAATAAGGTAACACGGGATTCGGTACTTGTTTTCCTTGCAATTCTATAATTGGTCAAAACTCGTCCGGGGCGTGGTTAACAAACAGCGGACCAATAGAAGCAAAAACTCAAATGCACATGAGGATGAAGTTTAACTTGTCATGAAATGAAAACGCAAACATATCTGGGTCTCTACCTATATCAGTGGAAGTATCGACATTCAGCAGGAATTATTTATAAATAAAGCGGAATTCAGTAATTTTAATTATCAGTTATGGGGTTATTATTACCAATGAAGCCATTTTTTTTTCCACTACTTCAGGTTTAGAGTGTATCTAGTGTCCTGGGGGCAAGAACGATATAATTCGTACTAAAAGTTCCGAACTAGACAAAGTAACAAATACAGGAATTTCTCCACAAGGGGGACTACAGAAGCTGAGCAGTTAGACTGCTCGCCTCCCACCAAGGCGAACCGGGTTTGATCCCCGGCCAGTCACTCCCGGATTTTCGCAAGTGGGAATCGTGCCGGACGATGCCGCTAGTCGGTGGGTTTTCTCAGGGGTCTCCCATTCCCCCCTCCTGTGCATTCCGGCGCTACTCCATTTTCGCCTCATTTCAACTTTATAAGCTCTGAAAACCTCGTTGTTAAGAGCCGTCCAGATCCCTCACCTCAGCTCGACTCCCCGGCAGGTGTCAGGTGACTTGAGCACTCGATAAAGTGCCCGCGCACCGCTGCTCTGCTTTTGCTATTACGTGATTGATGGGAGATCAGGCGAGGAGAAACTATAGCCACAGTGTATTGAA
This sequence comes from Dryococelus australis, assembly GCA_029891345.1. Lineage (NCBI taxonomy): Eukaryota > Metazoa > Arthropoda > Insecta > Phasmatodea > Phasmatidae > Dryococelus > Dryococelus australis. The sequence continues at coordinate 6,804,803 of CM057002.1, read as the reverse complement.
GAATACAGCGACGAACAGCAACGTATACTGCGAACTATATAGCTTCACTCTAGCTAGAGTTCGCAGGAATGAAAACGTACCGCCGAAAAAGAATTCTGTGCGAAGCAAAGTTCGTTTTATTTGTTTTCTGAGAAATTGGTACAAATCGCAAGTAATGTTTATGT